>JAGPOW010002742.1:24612632-24651538 GCA_030014935.1 Caiman crocodilus | reverse complement strand
ACCAGCCCAGCTCCATCCTCTTTGCAGCCCCCGGGCAGGGAGGTGAAGGCTGCTATTCAATCCCCCTCGGTCTTCTCTTCTCCAGACTCAATCAGCCCAGGTCCCTCGGCCTCTCCTCACCAGTCCTGTCCCCCAGCCCCACAACCATTTCCACTGCCCTCCGCTAGACTCTCTCCAACGTGTCCTCACCCTGTCTGCAGTGGGACCCACAGCTGGACACAGCACTCCAGATGTGGCCTCCCCGGTGCTGAATAGAGGGGAAGGATCACGTCCCTCCGTCCTCTGGCACCGCTCCTATCCATGCAGCCCAGGATGCCAGTAGCCTTCTTGGCACCAAGGGTGCACTCCTGGGTCCTGTCCATCTTCTTGTCCCCCGTCCCCCCAGGTCCTTTCCTGCAGAGCTGCTGCCCAGCCCGTCCCCCCCGCCTGCCCCGGCGCAGGGAATCGCTCCCTCCTCAGTGCAGCACTTTGCACTTGGGCAGGAACGTTGCTCTAAGTCGTCCCCTTCCACCCTGTTACGCAGCGTTGAGCTGACGGAATTGGTTTGGACAGGGCCGATCCCGCCTCAGACGCGTGGATGTGACCTCTGCGGGTCCCACACCTGGGGGAGGCTGCGATCCAGTGCTCCTGCAGCCTCCGCCGGGGAGGGAGAAGCTGGAAACGTGGACACATGCCGTTTGCAAAGAGACCCTCGTGGTTTCTAAGCCCCGCTCAAAGGCCAGGGGTGGTGATTTCCAAACCCTTCGCCTTGCCGCCCGGTCCCCACGAGGGCAAACCCGAGACCTTGCGGGGATGGCAGGCACCGCGCCCTGCCCCAGCCGTTGGGGCCGTGGGCAGGAGGGTCACTTGGAGCCCCTGAGAGCAGGGGCAGGCGATTATTTCGGGCGGAGGGCCGCCTACTGAGCCTTGGCCTGGGATCGAGGGCCGCGTGACAGCCAGCCAGGGGTGGAGAAATATTCATTTTCTAAATTTTGTAGGGACAAAATGGTTTGGGGGGGGGCCGCATCCAGTCCGTGGGCCGCATGTTGCCCAGCCCTGCCTTAGAGGCTTGATCCCGATGACCTCCGAGCGAGCATCTTTCCGATTTCAAGCTCCCTCCGCCCTCTCCCCCGAAACGGCCCGACCGTCTCTTCCAACCACGCCATGGGTTTCGATGGCAAGCGGAGCGGCGGCTACGCACGCCAACATCGCCCGCAAAAGAAAATGTAAACGCAATTTGGCTGCAGAGCCGCTGGGGCCGCCCCCCAGGCCCGGGGTGCTCGGCGCTGCCCGCCCCCGGGAGCAGTGGGCCCCGCCGCGCGGGCCGGGCCGCGGCCCCTTTAAGGGACGCCGGGCTCGGAACGCTCAGTGTTGAATGTATCAAATTGTAGCGGGTCACGTGACGCGGCGGAGCCGCAGCCGGAGCAGCAGCCGGAGCCGGAGCAGGAGCCGGAGCCGGAGCCGGGCGGGCGGCGCGGGACGCGGCAGCGGGAAGGGCGAGGCCCGCAGGCGGCCCCTGCCCGCGGGGATGAGCCGGGACCGGAGCCCTTGACCCCCCTGGAGCGCTCGCGGGGCCGCAGCCCGGCTTTTGGGGCGGGGGAGCCGCGATGCAGCCCGGCCTGCCCCCCTAGCCCGAGCCGTGCCCTGACAGCCGAGCCCCCCGGCCCAGCCCCGGCCCCGGCCCCATGAGCCGGCCCAGCTGATCCCAGCCCTCCCGCCTTCTCTTTCTTTTTGCCCCTGCCCCTTGGCAAAGGGGGCAGCATTTTTTGCCCCCCCCGCCCCATCCTCCCCTTGTTCCCTGCCCCCTTCTTGCTCCCCCGCGGGCGAGCGGGCGGGCGGCTCGGGGTGGCAGGAGCCCGCGGCGTCGCAGAGGGCGAGGACGGGGCAGCAGGCCTCTGGGCTGGATGCGCTCCCTTTTTTCCTCCTTTTTCACTTGAGCCCCCTCCCCCAAAAGAGGGGAAAAGCACAAAAACCAAGATGGCTGGAGGTGGCGGTGATGAGCGGGTTGGCTCCGGGTTTTTTTGATCTGATGATAAAGCCGAGAGGCTGCAGCAGCTGGCGTTGCACGGGCTCGGCGCGGAGTTTCCCCTCGTTCAACTGACACATCAGGCGCCGACTTTGCGGGGTGGTGCCGCCGCCGCCGCCAGCTCCAGCTCCTCTCTGCGCTCTCCTTTTTTTTTTTTTGAATTATTATTTTTTTTTGTGACTTGAGGGTTTTTTTGGGGGGGGGAGGTTGCCCCTGAATTTAAATCCGCCCTTCTCTCTCTCTCTCTCTCGCGCTCGCTCTCTCGCGCTCGCTCTTAAAAGCCGGAGGAAGAGAGCGAGGCAGCTCAAAATGGCTGAGGATTGAATAGATCCTGCTGGAATTGTACATTTCAGCACTCTCCTTTGAGCTTTTTTTTCCTCTCGCCGCGCTCTCCGCTCACCCCCGTCCTTGCAGGCTGGATCTAAAAGGAGGACTAGCTTTCATGTCAGAGGGAAAACAGAGGCGAGGAGGAAAAGGAGGGGGCAGGGTTTTTCATTAGCAGTTGAGAAATTCCTTTTCAGTTTGATCAAGGCATGCCTGCCTTCCTCCCAGCGACCGAAATCCTCAGCATTTGAGCTGATTTGATTGTCTCCTTTCGGACGGTTTCCCTGTTTTGGCGAGGGGCTGCGCTCGCAGGGGAGACCTCCGGGCTCTGCGAGGAGCCGGGCGCGGCGGTGGTTTTTAAAGCCCACCTTAGCGAGGATTTGGAGCAGGTTGCTTTTTTGCTTTTTTTTTTTTTTCCCCCCTTCTTCCCCCAAACGGACTTCTTCTTAGTTCCCATTTGTGCAAGGAGGAAGGGGCCGGGAGGTTTCCTTCGGCTCCGGGCTGGGTTTTCATCCGAGTGACTGGCCGACCCGCGGAGCTTTCCCGTCCAGGCTCTCGCCACCACAAGCATTTTTCCCCTTTTTTCGGGCTGCTCGGCTGGGTTCGAAGCAGATCGCTGGGGCGCTTGAAAGAATCCAGCTTGTCATTTAAGGGTTTTTGCTTTTTTAATTTAATCTCCTCCTCCTCCTCCCGCTTGGATCTTAACTCTTTGATTTTTATTTTGAGAGACTCGAGTTCCCAATTCCCCTCAGGGAGACAAGGAGGAAAACCAAGAATAAAATAAAAATCGGAGGCAGGCTCTTCTCTCGGGCTCTGACCAGGTTGGTGGGAGGGGGACCGAACCTCCCTTTAAAAACCCGGAATGTCAGTTGCCAACCTAAGACGCGGAAAGTCAAATCCGGAGTGCTAAATTTAGGAGGTTTATATGGAACTTGGACTCTGCGACTGGATTTTGTATGGATTTTTTTGCAACCTTTGGTAAGTTTCGATTCGCCGTCTGGAAGCGCAAGAAACAAACTGCTCTCTAGCCTCGTTTAAAATTGCGGGTTCTCCGCCCAAAAGCTTCTGTCTCTCTTTTTTTTTCAGCTGTTCATGCCGGGTCTTAGTCAAATCGTACGTATCGATTTCTGTTGTTTGACCGTGCTCAGTTCGGGTTGGTTTTTTTTGGTTTTTTTACCTTTGCGTTTTAGGCTCTGTTGTCTTAGTTCTTTGCCAGCCTGTGTCTGCATCTATGATTTCTGTTTTCCCTTCTCAAATAGCCATTTACCATGAGACTTCCTATTGCAGGGGGGGAACCCGGTTTCCGTCTGCATCTGTAGCTCTAGCTGAGATATTGCGAGAGAAACTGTAAATAGATCGGCAGACATGGCTGAGAATTGGAAGAACTGTTTCGAGGAGGAGCTGATCTGCCCCATCTGCCTGCATGTCTTTGTGGAACCTGTTCAACTTCCTTGCAAGCACAATTTCTGCCGGGGCTGCATCGGGGAGGCGTGGGCCAAAGAGACGGGGCTCGTGCGCTGCCCCGAGTGCAACCAGGCCTACAACCAGAAGCCCAATCTGGAGAAGAACTTGAAGCTGACCAACATCGTGGAGAAATTCAACTCGCTCAACCTGGAGAAGACGCCCTCGGTCTTGCATTGCGTCTTCTGCCGCCGGGGCCCGCCGCTGCCGGCCCAGAAGATCTGCCTGAGGTGCGAGGCGCCCTGCTGCCAGTCTCACGTGCAGACCCACCTGCAGCAGCCCTCCACGGCCCGCGGGCACCTCCTGGTGGAGGCGGACGACGTGCGGGCCTGGAGCTGCCCCCAGCACAACGCCTACCGGCTGTACCACTGTGAAGCGGAGCAGGTCGCCGTGTGCCAGTTCTGCTGCTACTACAGCGGGGCCCACCAGGGACACTCCGTGTGCGACGTGGAGATCCGTCGCAACGAGATCCGGGTGAGTGGCCCCCGCGGCGTGCTCGGCGCTGTACGGGACGAGCCCCCGACCGCGCGGTTGGCGTCCGCCTTGGCCAAGCCGGGAGGTCTCGCGGGCGAGCGCCTCCCCCCGCGGGGCCGGGTGGCACGCGAGCTCTGCCCACGCCGACCCCCCCCTTGCCACGGCCCCGGGGGGGGGATGCTCCACCTCTGCCCCCGCAGCCACTGGACGTGGGCAACCGGCCGTTGGGTGGTGGGCCGCCACGGCGTAGTCGACCCCCGCCCCCCCGGCCCGCTGCCACAATTTGACGTAACGCCCGTTCTCGGTGCCGCGTGGGGGGGGGGGGGGATGGAAAGGTGGAAGTAAACAAAAGCAGACGTGTTAATCTGCGCCGGGAGGGCGGGGGGAGACCCCTGGGAGCGGGGAACCGGATCGGGTGCCTTCCTCCTCCTCCTCCTCCTCCTCCTCCGTGGCTGCTCAGACAATGGCGAGGGGGAAACGGTGGCGTATTGGATGGGAACCTTCTTGCGCCGCCCGGTGACAATGGGCCGTCGAGCTGCCTAGCCAGCTCGTTAGCTCCGTGGAGGACGGAGGCGGCTAACCGTGGGCGCCGCATAGGTGCGCTGCGCTGCCACCCACCCTCCCGGCGGGGCAGGCTGGGGGGCCGGGCGCCCGGCCCCGTGATCTGCCCATCGCCTGGGAAACAACAAAGAGAGGATCCTCTCCTTTGTAAGGCCCATCAATGTCAGCTCGCTGTCTCCTTCCTCTCCCCACCTCCTGCCGCCCGCCCAGGACGCCCCCGCCCCCTGCGCCCGCGGCCTCGGGGGCCGGGTGGCGGGGCAGGATGTCGCTGGCCCCGGGGCTCGGGGTGGTGCCCGGGGTGTAGGGGAGGACGCCGGCACAAAACCGGCCTCTTCTTTTTTCAAATTTTTTTCCGCTGGTGGGGACTGGGCTTGACATTTGCTCTAACAATGGAGAGTTTGTGGCAGGGAGAGGGCTGAGACACGTCCCCGGCCCCGCAGCGGCGCGGAGCCCTGGGATTTTTGCAAGGCGGTGCCCAGAAGCGGAATAATAGGGGGTTTTGTCCGTCGGGACCGCAGGGCCGCTGCCGGGTCCCGAGGCCCTCGGGCTCTGCTTCCCCCGGCTCCTCGGACCCTCGCGGAGAGGCCCTCGGATTCCTCCCGGCGTCGCAGCCACGCAGAATAAATATTTAACAATGAATTGAATGGTGATTACTGTAAAACGGGGATGATTTCCTGTGTATTTTAATGTTGCCAGAATGAGTCACCCTTCAGCCATCAAAAAAAAAAAAAAAAACCGGGCCGGGGGGGCGCTGCCCCGAGCCCGTCGCTGGGAGTTTGTCTCCTTGTGGGGCGGGCGCTCGGCCCCGGAGACGCCGCGGGTCCGGAGCCAGCAGCGGTCGGGAGCCCGTTGCGTGGGATTCCCAGGGAGCCGACACGGTTTTTCCAGCTCGGTTTCCAGGCTGTCCTGGAACGGCCAGGCGCAGCGTCGAGCCCGGCCCGAGCCTCTTGCCCAGCTTCTCTGGTGGGAATTTGGGAGGCGGAAGGGCCCAGCCCGGCCTGTGGCTGAGGCCCGGTCTCTGCCTCGGCCCCTCTCTCCCCCATCATTAAAGCGGCGAGAAACCCCCTTTCCCCCAGCTGCCGACGGCCAAGGTGGTCAGTGGGGTTTGGCCCCCTCCGTACCCCGGCGCTCCTTGAAACCGTGGCCTTCCGGCAGCGGTCGGGGCCCGTCCCCCTGCAGCTGGGGGCGCTGTCGGCTGTCGCAGAATTAATTAGAAGTGGGGCGAATCCCTCGTTAGGGAGCCGGGGCAGGCAGGACGAGCAGAGTCGGGGCGTGGGTGCGGATGGACGAGCGCCCCTCGGCCGGGGAGCGCTGGAGAGGGGAAGGTGCTGGGAGGTAGCGCGCCACCGTTTGCTCCCCGTGCCCCGCCGAGCTGCTCTCGGGGGCTGGCAGGAGGAGGCCGGGGGCTCGGCCTGGCCTAGCGGGGGCGTGAAGCCCCGCCGTGGCAAGAGCCTGGGGCTGAGCTGGCTATGGAGGTCCGGGGCAGGAGGCGATGGTAGTTCGGCGGCGCTGGGCATGGCTTCCCCAGCGTGCCCAGCCTGTGCCGGGGGCCCTGCCTGGCTCGTCTTGCCCACCTGTGCCGTCTCTGGGAGGGGATCACCCCACTTTCCGTGTGGGCACGACCACCGGGACAAGGCCTCCGGGTCCCGGGCTCAGCGAGGGTGTAGGGCAAGGTGCACGCGGCGCGAAGGCCGTGCTCGGGTGCGGCGTTCGTACAGCGCCTGGCGCGCACCGCCCTGATCCGCGCCTCCCGGCGCCTGGCATCGGGCAGACGGCACGTGTAGCGTGCGGCCAGGCTCGCTCTCACGTGCGCGTTGCATTTTTTTTTCTTTTTTCCCCTCCCTCTCTGACACGGTTTTTCCCCTTAATTTCCTGTTTTTGCAGCATTTAAAACAAAACCTGAACCCTCGGCGGTGCTGCTTTGACATTCGGTTTGCCTGGAGGCACGGACCCGGCTCGGGGGGGTCACGCCTTTCCTTCCCGCCGTGGTCCTTGCTCTCTCTTCGAGGAGGGACCTGCTTCCCACCCTGGGGAGAGCCCCAAACCCCTCAACCCCCCGGCAGCAAACTGCTTCCAGGTTGTGAGCGGGTGCGGTTTGCCCGCAGAGGAGAGCGCTGCCTGCGATGCTGGTGCCGTGTAGCAGGGGCACATTTTGCCCGAACGCCGAGCTGCTGCCCTGGCTTTTGCCGCACAGGCCGCTTGTTTATACCCGTCAGCGTCGCCCCGCCCCCCCCGCCGCGGCGGGCTCTGGGCCGCGTGGCGGGGAACGATGCCGGCATAGCCCTGTCCGTGGAGGATTTGGCTCGTGGGTGGGGAAGGAGGGCTTTTTGGCTCCGTGGTTAGAGTCGGGGGGAATGTTTTTGCTTTGACTCGCCCAGGTAGCCGGGTTGAATTCCTCCTCCCCTCAAAACGCCAGAGAACGGGGAAGTGGGCGCTTGCCAGCTGCCAAGTCTGAAGCATGCGGGGAGAAGAGGGGTGGGGGACTCTCCCCGTGCAAATGCACCCTCTGGCAGCAAGTTTGGTGCAAACCTCGGCCCCGTCCTGGCTTTTCCGACCCAGCCTCGTGCTGGAGCCGCACCTGGTGTGGCGGATGGACGCCTCTGGGCCAGGCTCTTCTGGACCCACGGCCCAGGTCAAGGCCCCGGCCTGGGGTGGCTGGGGCTGCGGGCTCTTGCAGACCGGGTGGACGTTTCCCTTTTTATTAAGAAGGAACAGGTCTGGTAGCTTGTGCCGGGGGTTTGGTGTGGGAGGCTGCGTGCGTGTGGACGCACAGCCGTGCTCTTCGCCAGCGCCGTGGCGGAGGTCAGGATTTGCGACACCGGGCACGCTTGCCTTGTGTGTCTGCTTGCACCGCTCTCGCCTGTAGCAGATCCCAGGGGACCAGGCCTCGGCGCCGGGGGAAATCCCGCCGGGGCTGCCTGCACCCCCCCCGGCCCCGGGGTTTTGACAGTCATGGCTGTGCCTGGAAGTGTGGAGAAGGGGGGCTCGCACTGATTCACTAGCTGGAAATCTGGTGAGGTCAGCGAGGCTTGCACCGGGCGCGAATTTGCTCCTGGGAGCCTGCGGGGAAGCAGGGCGGCACCTCGCATCCTCGGGCCATTGTCGAGCTCAGCTGGCCGGGCCTTTCCCGGCCGGGCCGCGGGTAGAAGTGTGCGTCTCCTCCTTCGCTTTCCCGTCTCCGGCTCGGGCCTCGCAGCGCCGTGGCGTGCGGACAGCTGGCAGGCGCAGCTGCTCACGACGCAGCCCCGTGCCCCTGCCCTTCCCACAGGCTTCGGCGCGAGCGGCGGGGACCGTGAGAAAGCGAGAGGCCGCGGCCGGGCCGGGGGACGGAGGCGAGGGTTTCGGGCGTGGAGCTGGTGCAATGAGCAGGCGGCCGAGCCCCATTGGAGGCACCAGGCGGAGCGGCGGGGGGCTCGTGCCGTGACGTGGAGGGGCGTGCGGCTGGGAGACGGATGTGCCGTGTAGTGCTCAGCGCCTCGTTGCCCAGGGGGTCTGAATTGCCTCGGAAACGGCACAAATGAGGCCTCTCTGCACCCCAGGGGTAGATTTAACCCACTTTATAGCTAGGAAGACCGAGGCAGAGATCTCCTGGCTTCCAGCAAACCTCGTTCAGATAGCAAGAGGAGGAGGGAGGGAGGGAGGGAGGGAGGGAATGGTTCTCCCCTGCCGCAAAGAGCAGGACAGGTGCGGCGTTAGGAAGGAAGCATTAGATTAAATCCCAGGGAAAACCTTCCCGGGCGTCAGAGCAGCAGCGCGGCGGGCCGGAGAGGCTGGACGGGCGCGTGCCCAGGAGGGCCAGGATGCACGCGCGGGGTTGCACTGCCCGATCCCTGTGTGTCCAGCTGCGGCCCCGGGGAGGGGTGCGTGGATCCCCCCAGGCCTGTGCGCCCCGGTGATCCCGGACAGGCCTTGCCCTCTGGGAGCCTGGACATCTCGAGCCATCTCCCCTGGCCGTGCTGGAGCCTGCTGCGAGAACACAGCTGGTCGCGGCAGGCCTCGGTCCTACCCCGGGTGGGTTGGTCTGAACCAGCCCGGGGCGTTTATGCAGCGCCGGGCGCTGTAGGAGCAAGGCTGGCTCTCGTGCCTGGGGTCTCTGCGCCGGAGGGAGCCAAGACGCTCGTCCGACGACCTAGCCGAAGGGGACAGGAGGTCCCCGTCCCTCCGCTGCGCCGCAGCAGGGCCCGATCCTGCTGCGCGCCCTCCGGGCTTGCGCCCGGTCGCTTGGAGCAGAGCGCCGCGGTGGGGTGGGGGGGGCGGCGAGCGCCTTGGACAGCCTCACAAAGGCCGCGGGCGGTTGCATCCGTGCAGCCGACCGCGAATAAAGGGCTCCTGCTTCCCGGCAGCCCTGACCGCTCTCCCTCCGGAGGGGCCGGCGCTCGCCTGCCGACCCGTCAGAGCAGCCCCCAGCTTGCCAGCCCGCTTGGGTTGTGCGTTATGCAAACCCCCTCGCCCCGGCGGTCGAGTAGGATTTTGGCCTCATTGCAAGAGCCGGAACAGCCCTGACCGCCGGGAGCTCCCTCCGGCCGGGACAAAAGTAACCAGGAGACGGGGGCCGGAGAGGAGGGAGCTGGTGCCGAAACAATGCCGTAGCCGAGAGCGCGGAGAGCTGCGCCGAGCGTTCGGGGGCCTGGCAGCAGCGTTCGCTCGGGGCTCGATTCTGCACGCGTACACGCGCACCTGCGACTCCCGGGCGAGATCCAGCTTGTGCTTTGATTTCACCCAGGGGAGAGAAAACGCACAGCCCCGTGACGGGCGTTTCGCTTGGCTCGCAGGGACCAGGGGTCTGCTCTTGCTGCGGGACGTTACCCCGGTGCCTTTGCTCTTTGCGCCCCGGTTTCCTCCGCCGTAAAACGGGGGCAAACGCTTGTCCCCGGCGGTGGGGCTGGGCGGGTGCGAGGCCAGCGGACGAGGCAGCGCCGTGTGGACGGACGGTGCCCGGGATTGCTGACGCGGCGCGCGGCCGTTCGGCTCCGGATGCACCGGAGAAGAGGAGGATTGTGTTGTTGCGGCCGGGAATTGCTCCCCCTTCTCTTCCACGCACCCAAGGGCGACCTGGCCCCTGCAGTGCTGTCCTCCCGCGCCACGCATCTCTCTGCCGGTTTTCATTTACCGCTATTAAATCGCACTGGCAGTTTCCCTCGCAGCATAAAGGCTTAATATAAACCCTGGTTCGAACCAGCGCTGCTGCAGGTTGAAGACCCTGGCCGCTGGCCCCCGCCCCCCTTTGCGCTCCCGGTGCGTTGCTGGCACTGCAGCGACGCTCGGGGTTTGATGCTTGACTGGACGCAGCCAAATATCGATCGCTCTCGTCGGAGGCCGGGTCTCTGCACCTCCCGAGCCGCTGGGAGGCAGCGACGGGGCTGGCCGGGCGCGGGGAGCAGGGATGGGAAGGGATCCCAGCCTGGGGATGAAATGCAGGGCCGCGCTTTCCTCCAGGCCGGGCCGGCCCCCGTGGCAGGTTGCTGGCTTTGCAGGAAAGCGGCCGTGTGCTCAGACAAAGGGAGTGCGTGCGTGTGTACGTATATGTATGTACATGCGTGTGTACGTGCCTCCCTTTGTTCTCATGGCCAGGCACACCGGACTCGAGTGGTCCCCCTCGAAGCTTGGCCTGCCCGGGCCGCGGGGAAGCAGGAGATCTCTGTCCCGTCGCATCCTGCAGAAGAGGAGGGGTAGGCGTCCGCTCCCTCCTGCCACGTTTCCTCCACGGCTTTCATGGGCGCCCCAACGGCGTCCGTCCCTGCGGAGGGAGGTGTGGGTACAGCTGCTTCCCTGGGGCCGGTCCTGGCGGCTTCCCGGGGACTGAATCTGAGCGGTCTGTGCACCGGCAACACTGCCCGTCCCCCTTCCCAGCCCGCAGCGATCGCCGCTCGTATATTGATGCGCCGCTCCCCAGCACTGACCCACGCTGGAGCCCAGGGACGTAATCCCGGGGCCGTGATGCGCTCGGGTGTCATTGTCCGTCCTGTGACTTGCAGGCAAACTGAGGCACGGGCTGGGCACGAAGGATTTGCCCAGGGGCAGGTCAGTGGCAGAGAGAGGGAGGGGTTTAGGAGCTAATTGCTGGTCTGTGATCCTGCCAAAGCACCCCGAGGATGTTGTCGACACAAGAGCCCGCTGGTCCGGCGAGCTGCGCGACCCCGCGCCCGTCGGCTCGGGCTTTGGCACGGTGTGGTGCCGGGCCGTTCCCGTCCCTGACCTTGACTCTTGTCAAGGGCAGCCTGTGATTCTTGTCATCATCCGTTTCATTGCGTTCGCCAGCACTAATCTCCATTTATCAGAGCGCTCCGCAGCGATCTAATAATACACCCCGGCACCACGGACAAAAGCCAAATCTTCAGCTGCGGGCCCATGTTAAACCCGGAGGGACGGCTGCTGCAGTCCAAAAGGCCTGGAGCGGGGAGGAGACCAGAACCCCCCCCCGAATAGAAACCCTTAATGTCACGCTGTGCACGTGAGCTCTCCCTGCTTGGCGCGGCGATCGGGGCCAAGGGCGGGACAGAATTTGATCCAACGGGGGCCGTGCGGTGTCCTGGGAGTCCTGACTCCCGGCCCCGTGGTCAGCTCGAGCCAGGCCCTGGCAGGGGGAAGGGAGCCGACGCGGACCTTGGAAGGTCGAAGCAGATTTCAGAGCCGACGCCGAGGCGCGGCGTGCAGATATGCAGGTAGCAAAGCAGGCGGCGGCCGGGCTCTGGCAGGGCTGGGGGCGCGGGGGAAATGTCCCGCTGTTGGAAGGCCGAGGATGGGGCCGAGCGCTAGAAGGTCCCGGGAGCCCCTCGACCCCGCAGGCACCGGGGCAAACGCGGGAGTGACTCCGGGCTGGAGCCCTCCTCTGACACCATCGCCATCCGTGGCCCCCGTCAAGTCACTTCGCTTCCCTGCCTGCGTTCCCTTCCTGTGCAAATGGGGAAAGGTGGGGTCGGTCTCCTGTTGCAAGGGTTATCTGTCGGGGCAGCCCCCAGTTGGGCGCCAGGGGTCCGAATCGGGAGCCTTGTTCCCTCGGAGCTGCTTCCCCGCCCGGCCGTGGGAGCTGGAGCAGGGCCTGGCAGGAGCGTGCCCTGCTTGCGCCCCTCCTGCCAGGTGCCGAGCGAGGCATGAAGGGAGACATCTTTGCAGAGGGTGCTCCATGCACGCGCTTCCCCCATCCCCCCGCTTCACACGCGGCCCCAAAGCAGCGTGCTCGGCGTGGTTCCCCGCGTGCCCCGCGGATACCAGTGCCATCTGCGCAGAGATAATGCTGAAATCCAGGGCAGCTGTTTCCGAGCTGGGGGCAGGACGCGGACCCGGGCGAAGGGCGGAAGGGCTGTGGATGCAGCCTGCAGGCCCTGCAGCCTATTGACGCTAGTGAGGTTTTTGCCCCGGGCTTCTTGCAGCTTCCTGATGCCCAGCTGGTCCAGGCCCCGGCCCCTGAAAGTCAAACCCGAAAGAGAAATGATGCTTCAGGGTCTTAAGATCAATAGTGTCAAAGGCCGCTAATAAATCAGGGGAGATTAAAACCCAGTGACAGGCCTCGAGACGCTTGCAGAAACGAGGTCATTACGAGCGAGCGGCCGCGAGCGGTTATTCGGGGTGCTGCGTTCTGGCGTTGCTGCCCGGGGCGGGGGCGCCTGTCCCTGCGACGTGCGGAGGCATCCTGCACAGTTCGTGTCTCGTTATATGGATCCAGAGCGGGTCTTTGGGTGGGGAGCTTGGCGAATCCTGGGCTCGGCAATGCGGGGGGCTGGCTGCACGGCTCGGGAAAGCCCCGCCAGCTCGGCTCCGTGTCGCCGAAGTTGCCGAGGGAAAGGTCCGCTCAGACGTGCCTCGAGGTGAAGGCAGTTCGGCTCGGGGGCTTTCGGAGCTGGAGAGCTGGTGGGTGGCGGACGGTGCGGCGGACTTGGGGCGCCGTAGCCCCGTCCCTTGTGCTCGGCCGGGCCCAGCGGCGCGGTCGGAGAGGTGTCGCGCGGGCGCCGACGTTCGCAGGTGGCGGGTAAGGGAGCCCGGGTTCGACCCGGCCTCGGTCGGTTGGTCTGAAAGGAGTTGGATGACATTCAGGTAAGGACGGGACCGAGCAGGAAGCGCCGGTCGTAAACTGCAGCGAGGGGGCTGTCGAGCCTGATCTAGGAAGACCTTCCTCCCCGTTAAACGCAGGAACGGATCCGCTGGCGAGGCCGGGCAGTCTCCGTCGTGGGAGCGGGGACGCGTGGCTTAGATGAGGCTCGTCGGGGCGGTTTGGACGGGGCCGATCCTGCCCTGCGCCAGGGCGTGGACGAGGTGAACGCCTGGGGCTGCTGCTTGCGTGTTTCTGAGAGCCAGCGAGCAGGGTTATATCCCCACGGGCCCCTGCGCGCCGATAACACCGCGGGCAGGACTTTGCAGGTTTCAGCAGCGCGCGGTTATCCCCGCTGCCCTGCCCTGCCCTGCCCTGCCCGTTCAAGGGCGGCCGGGCCAGCGGTCCTGCTCCGTGCAGCTTGCAGAAGAGCACCAAGCCTGCGCGCTAGGAAACGCTGCTCCGCGGCGTAGCCAAAGGTGGGTTTTTAGGGCTGATTCTCCATATCTGCAGGGCTGCAAGCACTACCCTGCCTTGTCCTCTCTGGTTTTCACCGGAGGTCCCTTCCGAGGATCATCCCCAAGAGCTCTTGCAGCCAGCGTCGGGGCGAGCAGCGCTTTGGGCTTTCGCAGCGAGGACGTTTCTCCTGGTGCGTCTCGGGCGCTGGGGTTAACGGGGCGTAGATGAAAGCCGGGCGCTTGGGCTGGTCGCTGCAGGGCCCGGTTGCTGACCCGAAAGGCGCGGGGAGCTCGCACCCTTCGCCCCCGGGATTTCCCGGTGATATCAGCAGGTCCAGAGAGCGGGGAAGGGGTCGCCGAGAGGCAGGGGATGAGCAACCCCGGCTTCGCTCCAAGCAGCACGTGCCCCCAAGGTCGGCGACGTTGGGCCTGCTGGCACCGACACGGGCACTGGCACTTCCAGGCCGTGTGCGTGCACGAGGATTTGCCACGCCTCGTGCGGCGCGGGGTGGAAGGGCCCGGTCCACAGCAGGGGCAATGGTGCTGGGCCCCAGCGCCCAGGAAGGTGATTACCGTATTTTCTAGCATACAACACGCCCCCAGTAAGATGCGTGGCTTGCTTTTTGAAAGGCAGAACGAAGAAGAAGTCGATCTTTCCTCGCGCGCCTCGGTTGCGGGCGGGGAGAGGAAGCATCCTGCAGCCGGATCTGAGAGAGCCCGGCAGCCGTGACCATATTTCCTCACCTATAATATGCATCTTGATTTCCAGCAGCTGAAGTTTAGGGGGAAAAGGGTTGCCAGAAGGTACGGCATCCCCCTTCTCGGGCACGGCGAGCTGCTCTCGTGCCAAGCGTAACGAACCTGCGGAGCTCCCTTCCCCGAGGCGCGAGGGAGGCGAATGACTTAAGAGCCCTCCAAAGAGCAGGCGCTTGGAGAGAGCCGCGGGAGCCCGAGGGCTCAGGATTTCACTGCGTCCTCAACCTGGATTCGGTCTGGCTGGAGCCCGGTGCAAAGTGGGGTAAAGGAAAGTGGGTGCATTCGGCTTCCTTTGTACTTCCAGCAAACCCTGCGGGGTGCCGTAGCCCGCCTGGCTCCCCATTGGAGACCGGACGACGGGCCTGCCCCGACCTGCGCCCAGCAGTTGGGTTTGGCAAAAGAGGTTTTGTCGGCACGCGTCTGGGCAGGGAGGGGGATCCTCTCCCCTCGCCCGTGCTGGTCTGAGCCGGGGGGGAATTTCCTTCCTGCCCCCAGATGTGCCGGCCTGCGCGGGGGACAGGCCCCTCCGGCCAGGAGCACCGGGGCTTTTCGGTCCCAGCGGAAGCATCGGCTCAGCCCAGCCACGGCACCCGGTGCCTCTGGGGAAGATGGAAACCCCCCCTTCCCCCCCCCCCGGCGCCCGTAACCACTGGAGGGGCCCGCGCTGCTGCTCCGAAATCGTCCCTGCCTGATACTCGTCGCAAGCCGCTGGCCAGAGAGATCCCTGGCTGCCCCGGGCGTCTCGCCTGCCGCCCACCGCCTTGCTGTTCGGACGGCGACGACGCTTTTCCTGCTCTCCGATCTCGGGGCGCTTTGCTGCAGGTTTGGGGCGTTGCTACTCGCCCTGTCCTCTGCGGCGGTGGGGAAGGCAGTGCTTGGGGCGCTCTCGCGTCCCCTGGTCGTCGCCTTTCCTGCAGGCTGACGGTGCCGGGTGCTCTCCTCGTGTGGCTCGTCTTCCGAGCCGTTTCCCACTAGTCGCCGGCCGTTGGACCCGGCAAAACGAGGGTTGAAGGGATGTCAGGAGGCTCCAAGCAGGACCAGCCCCACCTGCATCATCCCAGCCAGGGCTTTGTCCACCTGGGGCTTAAACACCTCCAAGGGTGGAGAGGCCACCACCTCCCCGGGCAGCCTGGTGCAGTGCTTCACCGCCCTTCTTGAAAGTTTTTCCTAATATCCAGCCTCAACTTGCCTTGCTGCAGCCTGAGCCCATTGCTCCTTGTCCTGTATCTGCCCCCACTGAGACCAGCCCAGCTCCATCCTCTGTGCAGCCCCCGGCAGGGAGGTGAAGGCTGCTGTTCAATCCCCACAAATGCAGGCCGGCTCCATCCACTCCGCCGTGGGTTTCCGGGTCCCCGCCGGCTGTGTTCGATCTCGGTGCACCGTGGCCGAGCTGGGGTTTGCTCCTTTCCCTGGCTTGTCTAGACAGGCCTCCAGAAACCCACGTCCCGCTCGGAGAGTAACGGCGGGCTCTTTCCCATTAGGAAAGGAGCCAGGAGAGGGGAGGCCTGGACGGGGCGAGGGTGGAAGCGTCGCTCCCCGCGCTGCCCATCTCGGCAAGCCTCTCGCTGCAGACATGTATATTTAATGCCGATCTCTGCTGCTTTGCTGTTTAAAGGGAGAAACACGCCGCAAGCTGCAACCAGCTGCTGGTTGGCAGCCTCACTCGAACATCTGGTGTTCCCGGGCTGTTCGCGGGAGAAGGGTAATCCAGCCCGGCGCGTTCGCAGCAGCCCCCGCCGAAGCGGCGGAGCCAGGCTGGTCCTGGTTTTTAAGGACGCGGCGTTTCCTCCCGACGTGTTGCGGCCGCAACGCGCGGCGTCGCCGGCAGCTGTCGGGGGGCCGGGTGCGGTGTGCGGAGCGCCCCCAAACGCCGCTTTGGGGGGGGGGGGGATTTGATTGCTGAGTCCGGTGCAACGTGACTTCCTCGGGCTTGTTGCTGTCTCCGGGCGGCTGAAGCGGCGGTTTTCTGGTACAGGCCCGCCGCGCGTTCGCTTGCTTATGGGCGGCTGGGGACCTCCGGAGAGCTGGCTATAAAAGTGAATGATGAGGCAATTAAAGCCGGAGTGCCGGGTTTCCAAGAGCCTAAATCCCTTGTTTGGAAGTGACCGGGCGCGGGCTTTCCCGGAGGAATTGGGCACGTGCCTCTCCCTGCTGCCAGAAGGAGTTGGGCTCCTGCGTGCTTCGCTCCCACGGTGCCTGAGCCGGCGGGGGGTCGCGGGGGGCTCAGTGCTGCTCTTCAGCGAGGGTTGCGATCCTGATGGCTTGTGCGAGGTGGGATTTAGGCACCTGGGTCCCTCGGAGGCTGGGGAGCACGGCCGCTTCGCCTGCCCTGGAAGTGGCACGGGGTCTGGGCCGGATCTGGTTGCACCGGTGCCGAGCAGGCGCGCGGCTGTGTTCGAACCGGTTCAGCTCCGGCTCGGGGTGGTTGCGCTGGCCCGCGCAGCGGAAACCGCCCAGAGCAGGGGCGAAGGCGGCTCGGTGCCGCCAGTTGAACTAGATCGGGTTTATTTAAGCGGACGAGGCCGGGGGCTGGAAGGACGGGCCGGACGTGAGCGCGGGCCCAGCGCCGTCTCCTCGCGGCCGCTGCAGGTCCCGGCAGAGGCGCAGACTCGAGCCCCCGGCGACTGTCCCAGGAGAGGGCTCTGATCGCCCTGATACCGAGCGGCCAGTTCCTCGGCCCCTTTGGGGGGGGAGGCAGCTGAGGTGCCCAACTCCCCTTGGCTCCCAGGCAGAGTGGGGCGCTCGACAGCCAAGCCTAATGCTTCGGGACCCCCCCAACACCGCGCTGCTCTGGAGGCGCGGGGGTTCAGAGAGATGCCCAGGGCTGCGGGCAGCGTCGGCAGCAGAGGAGGGGTCGGCTCCCGCGTTTCTTCCCAGCCTTCCTGGCTCTGCACTGTCGTACGAAGGCAAGGTGGGGGTGTCCAAATCCCTTGGAAACCCTGCCCCTGGCATCTGATCCCAGGCCTTTGTGCAAAGGATCCCCGGGCTGGGCAAGGACAGGGCAGCTGCTGGGGTTGGGACGTCTCCGCTGGCGCGGGGGTTGTAGGGGACCGTGACGCGGGGAAGAGGTTCCCGGGTCCGAGCGAGAGTCCCAGCAGCGCCAGGGTGCGTTGGGGGGAGCCTGGGGGCGGACGGGACTGCCCTTCAGCAGCCCCCATGGCAGCCGCTTCCCAGGGCACGAAATAACCGAGGCGATGGTGCGACACGCCTTTCCCTCCGCGAGAGCCGGGACTGCCTCTTGAGGCTGCAGCGCGACTGCTGCTCCCAAAGCGAAGCCTCGCCATGGGACCCAGCTGGGCACGACGTGCTCCAGCAGCTCCATCTTGCCCCAGCCCTTCAGGAGAGGGGCAGGCGCCAGAGCTGGGGCAGAAGGGCAGCACTTCCTCCCTTGCTGGGTCGTTCCCCGGGGGCTTGGGGACGCTTGGACCAGCAGCCAGGATGCGCCGCGTCCTCTGCTCGCTCCTCTCGTCTGCGTGTCAGGAGCCCCGCGCTGCTCGGCGCGGGGGGGTTTGCCGCGAGCTCAGCGGGCCCAGGCTTGCTGTCCCGCAGCGCGGAGGACCTGAGCGCCCAGCCTGCTCGGTGCTGGGCAGGGATTCGGCAATGCAGAGATGCGCGGAGGCCTGACCAAAGGGTGAGGCTTGCAAGGGCTGAAGGCCTTGAATTGCAGACTCACTGGGCGGGGGGTGTAGCTGGGAGGAAGTGGGGCTTGGCCCAAGACCTACGTGTCTCGATAACCAGTTACTGCAAATTTATGTAAGATGAAACCCAAGCAGCAAACATTTCCTTCCTGTCTCTGCAAATGGATCGGCCTCCACTGTATCCCCAGCGGGGTCGGAGAGATGGTTAACGAGCCCGTTCCCCTCTCCCGGGCCTGCGGGGCGTTGCAGCCGGGGCGGCGGGGGCAGATGGGCAAGGTGGCACGGGGCAGGCTGGCAGGTCCCGGGCTGCGGGGCTCTGGGAGCGATTCCCCGGGGCCATGCATGCGTCTCTGCGAGGCCGGCCGTGCCTGGGCTGCGTCTCCTCCATCCTCCGCGCAAGGCCAGGCCGTGTCCTGCGCGGGGGTCACGGCTGCTGGCAGCGCTCGAGGGTCTCCAACGTGCTCCGAGGGGGGGAGATGGCAGGAGACAAAGGTTTTCGTCTCAGAGCTAAAGTCAAGGCCCTGAATATTCCTCGTCACACCCAGCTCCTCTGGGCAGGGACGGGGCGTCCGCGCAGTGTCTTGCTCCAGCATCTCGTTCTGGGGCAACTTCCTGCCCTTCTGAAATCCCCTCTCTGGTTTCCGTGGGGCACCGTGCCCTTCTCTTCCCGGCATCGGGGCACCCTGCCCTTCTCTTCCTGCCGCCAGCTTCTGCGGCGTGCTGGGCAGCACTAGACGGCGCCTGCGTTCCACCCCAGAGGTGGCTGCACCGCAGCAGCAGGCGAGGGGCAGGAGCAGCGCGGGGGTCTCGGGACCGGGCATCGCTGCTGTTCGGCGCCCTGGGGTTTTAGGACACGAAGCGTTGTGTGTGGTCTGTGGGGGAAGCTGGAAAGCAGGACAGGTGAAAGGGAGGTGGTCCAGCCTCCAGGATCGGTCACACGTGTGTGCGCCTGTGCACATTTGTATGTACGGATGAGTAGATGCATGTGCGTGTGCATTTGTGTGTATAGATGAGCGTGTGTGGGCGTTTGTGTTAGCATTTGTACAGGAGTGTGTGTGTGTGTGTGTGTGTGTGTGTGTGTGTGTGTGTGTGTGAATGGGTGTGTGGGGGGGTGTGCATGTGTGGATGCATGTGTGCATCTGTGCATGGATGAGTCTGTATATGTTGGGGGGGGAATTTGTGTTTAGTGTTTGTATGGGAGGGGTGGATATGGGGTGTCCGTTCTGTTTGGGAGTGTCTGTGCATGTACACGTAGGTGTGCGTATGCATGTTCTCGGGGTATTATGGATACGTGTATGTGTGTGCATGCATGTGTGTGTGTGGATGAATGTGTGTGCGTGCATCTGTGTGTATGGATGAGTATATGTGTGTGGGCATTTGTTTGCGTTTGTATGGGGGGATGTGCGTGTTTGTGTGCGTGTACGCATGCATACAGGGGTGTGCATGCATCTTCTTGTGTGTATGCATGTGTGCGCACATGTCCGTGTGGGAGTGTGCATGCACGTGTACGTCTCGTGTGAATGCATGCGTGTAGATGCATTTGTACGCAGGCCTGCGCACACATGTGCATGAGTAGGCGTGTGTACGCGTGTGCATATCGCACACAATGCCCCCGGTTTCCATCAGTTGTAGGGACCGTCCCTCCAGTCCCGGGCTGCGTGGTTGTGGGGGAGCCCCCGCAGGACGCCGGCCCAGGGCCCAGCCCCGTTCCCCGGGGCTGGAGTGGGCGGCCACCGGCCCGGCCCGGTCTGCTCAGCCCGCGCCGTCGCCGTCTTTCCAGCTGTCGCGGGCCGGCCCCGGGTAGCCGCGATAAGGACGCGCAGATCCGCGGGGTTCGCGTACCCACAGAGGCCGGTTCCTCCTCCAGCCTTCTGACGCGTCTCCGCCAGCTCCCGCGTGGGCACCGACGTGCTCCTATTTAGCCTGGACGGCAGGAGAGTGAGCGGAGAGTTGATCGTGGGCTTCAGACCCTCGGCGTGCCGTGACATGGGGGTTGGAGACGGGCTTCTTCTCGCGGCCGTCGGGACAGGACTAGGGGCAACGGCCTCAAGCAGCAGCGGGGGAAGCTGAGGCTGGGAGGGGTTAGTCGGGGACGATCCTGGCTCGCGCAGGGGCTGCGCCGGATGCCCACGGTCCCTGGCGCGTGGTCCTAACGGGGCTGGCCTGCCGCGCTGTTCTGATTAGACCTCGACCCGCGTTGCCCTTCAGAAGCACCGTAAAATTTGCCCTGGGCTGACACCTGAGCTCGAACGCTCCCCGGGCCCTCGGCAGCCCTGCTTTTCGCCCTGGCCGTGCTTCTGCGCGCGCCGTAACAACGCCGGCGACAGCGCGCTTTCGGGGCGGTGTTTGTTGGAGTGTTTTGACCGCTCGGGGCCCGTGCCTTGCGTGTCCGGGTCTCCTGGGGGCTGTGCAAAGGCAGCCGCGGGTTAAGGTCGTTCCCGACTTCTTTGCGGCGGGGGGAGAAGCTGTTTTGTGTGAAACGTGGGTTCGGCTTCTGCGCGGGGGTGATTAGTGACTGGAGCGATGTGGTAACAGAGAGAGGGGTCCCTGTCCCCCCCCCGGCCCAGCACGAGGGTTCGGAGCAGGGCGAGAAGCGGGGCGGCGTGTCGGGGGAGCGTGCACGGGACGTCTCGCTCCGGAGACGCGCAGAGCGGGCAAAGGAGCGTGACGGGCGCGGGGGGGCTGCTCTCCGGGTGGGTTTGCGGTCGATCTGCCAAGTGCCCGGGCAGTGCCGGTGGGTTTCGGAGCAGAAACCCCGGGTGCGAGCCAGGATGGCGGGAGGATGTGGCCGAGCTGGGAGACGGCCCGCGGGACCTGGGAGGCCATAACTGGGGGGGGGGGGGCCTCCTGGGTTGCCCAGACACGCACAGACACATGCACACGCACATCTGGGAGCTGCCCGCGGTGCACACGCCTCCTCGACAGAGCATTGCAGGAACCTCCCGACCCACCAGCGTTCCCTCGAGGGGGAAACAGCAAGGGTCCCTGACGTGGCCGGTGCTCACGGAGATGTCCTGGGTCTTCCCCCGGTTTTGCCCGCGATAGCCGTGCTGGGATCTCGCCTCTGCCGTCTTCTGCTCCCCTTCATCCTCTTCCCTCCAAACTTCCCTCCGCCCCCCGATCCCGTGGCAGAGCCTCCGAGGATCCGGCCCTCAAGCCGTCGCTTGCATTGCGCCCGTTGCAGCTCCGTTTGGTCGGTCTAGCGCGGCCGTGCGGGGCCTGGGCGGTGATGGGATGCAGCCTAGGCCCGGATTCATTCGTCATTTATTAATTAACCCATAAGATCATTTTGCAGCCCATTAGACCGCTGCGGTTGGGGACCGTGCATGGAGACGACAAGAGCATCAGTAGGTCTCCAGCCCCGCGTGCTCCTGGGACCCGTCCCCAGCACCGGCAGGGAGGGACTCGGCCCACTTGCCGTGCCGGATGGTCACGAGGGCTATGCGAAGGCTCGGGGCAGCATCCCCTCGCTAGCGACCTTCTCGGGGCGCCGGCACGGCAGGGGCAGGTTTAAATCGCATGAATATTCTCTTTTGTCTCGTGTGAAAAGACCATTCCTGACCTTGGGAGGAGAGCCAGGAGCGCAGAGGTGCTCGGGCTGCAGGGAAATGCTCCCTGGTTATCCCCGTTTCAAGGTCAGACAAGAAGCGCAGGACTGCCCTGCGAGGCTGGGGAGAATCGCTGTTCGGACAGTGCGGCCTGCAGATTCAGAGAGACGTGACTGGGAAGGACTGGGGTGTACTGGTTTTCTGCAGTGCCCAGGAGCACTCGGTCCGTGCTGCAGAGAAAGGGCGATGCCGCTCCTCCGTGCGGGTACGGTGCCTTGCCTCCATGCTCCTTGCTCAGACCAGGCGCTGGTGTGGCAAGTCCCTTCCTGGTGGTCACCAGTCCAGTTGCCGCAGTCACTGCGTGGACTTGCACGTCACAAGATTAAACCGGTGGCTGCTGTGACGTCCTCTGCCGCTCCGCCGCTGTGGAGCCCGAGGCCCGGGAACGTAGCTCTTTGGAGACAGCTCACGTGACTCCAGGAGCTGGGACTTGGAAGAAAAACGGTAGCGAAGGAGCGTGGTGCTGGGTGGAGATTCCTCGCTGGATGTTCCAGGCCTGGGCACGTCGCTTCCCCCGCTCTGTGCCTCGGTTTCCCTCTCCCGCACTTCATGGTGTCCCTTGAGGTGCCTTGCTGCACAGGCCGGGAACTTGTGTGCGGCATCTGCACCGGACGGCCCTTATTCCAGCCGCAGCTTCCTCGTGCCACCCCTTGCTGCCCGCGTGGGTGTGTGCGCACCACACCCCTGTGCACGCCAGCTCATTTCAGCCGTGCAAGGAGCCTCCCTGCTGCTGCTGAGCCGTTCCCCTGCAGCTGCAGCACGTGGGTGGGGGGAATGCAAGCTCCTCTCTCTCAGTGGTCACGAACCCTGTTTATTACTCATCCTGCGCTTGGGGCTGTACAAACGCAGTGCTGAAAACAGCCTCGGCCCCACAAAACCGGCTTGCACCGAGATCATTAAAAGCAAACCGGCTGCTGACTCATGTTCATCTTGGAGCCCGCTAGGGCCCCAAGATCCCTCTCCGCTTCCGTGCCCCCCAGCAGGTCGTTCCCGAGGCAGTCGGTGTGCTGGACACCTTTCCTCCCTAGGTGCAGCACTTTGCATGTCTCCGTGTTGAATTGCATTCTGTTGTTTTCTGCCCACGTGTCCAGCCTGTCCAGGGCTGCTTGCAGCTGTTCCCTGCCCTCCGGCGTGTCCACTTCTCCCCACAGCTTTGTGTCATCCGCAAACTCGGACAGAGTACACTTCACTCCCTCGTCCAAGTCACTGATGGAGACATTGAAGGGTATCAGTCCCAGGACCGAGCCCTGCGGGACCCCACTGCCCACACCTTCCAGGTCAATACCGACCCATCCACCACGACTCTCTGGGTGCGACCCTCTAGCCAATTCGGCACCCACCGGACCGTGCAGTCATCCACGTCACAGCATCTTAACTTGTTCACCAGGATGGGGTGGGATACCGTATCAAAGGCCTTCCTGAAGTCTAAGTATACAACATCCACCCCTCCTCCTGCGTCCAAGCGTTTTGTAACCTGGTCACACAAAGAGACCTTCCTTCCTTCCTTCCCCGTTCGCACCTGATGCTAGCCACATCATGGGTCCTGTGCAGAGGTCGGACTCGGGGCTGGTTCGACCGCTCCGGAGGGCCCGGCCCTTCCTGGGCCCGACGTCTCCACGCGTTCAGGGGGCTCGTGGTGCCCTGGGCCCGTCGGCAAAACAGCCGAGTGCCAAACGTCCTGATGGAAGTCGGAGGCGACGGCCTTTCCCTGCAGCGCGGTTAATCCCGGCAGCCCCCCTCCCCTTCCCTGCTTAACCCGGGAATTAATCACTTGATTCTCCATCCCTGAGTGGGGTTTAAGAAGAGCAGTAATCCCCTCCGAATTGGGCTTCGCTGCTGTTCCCCTTCTGGCCCCCGTCGCCAACATCTCACCTCTCTGCGCTGCTTCCTTTCCCGGCCTGGTCGTTCCCGCCTGTGCCCCTCCCGTCCTGGTGCCCGGCCTTTTCCGCGGGCGTCGGTGCTGCGGGGATGGAGGGCAGCTGTCGGCAGGTCCCATCCCGGCCGTGCTCCCCTCGCCGCCTGCCGGGAGCAGCCGACCCGGGCGGTGGGGGGCATTTCTGCATCCGTGCTGATGCTGGGTGCATTTCGTGGGGCCCGGGAGCCTTCTCCGTCTGGAGACGACGGGAGGTTGGCCCGCTCGGAGAGTGGTGGGGCTGGCGGTTGGGCCCGACGCCGCCTTCTGCTGCGAAGCCGCACGGGCCCGGCGCGGTTCTGCGTAGCCCTGTTGGCTGGATGCGCCCGATGGGGCAAGGCTTGCCGGGGCCCGTGCGCTGCACGTCTCCTTCAGTCCCTGGGTGTGTTTCCACCCTATTGGCCCTCGGCGAAGCCGGACGGGAGAGTGGAGGGGCTCGGACGCGCTCCCCAGCCCTGCCACTGCCTTGCTGTGGGACCTCGGGCACCTCATATTCCCGATTCAAGGGGAATCGGGATTTCCACGAGGCGTAGTAGCAAGAGCAGTGCCTAGCAGCACCCCAGGGGCTACGAATGGGGAGGGAACGTGGACCCGGCGGCAGTGGGCATCTCTCGAGCTGTTCTCGTTGCTGGCGGCAGTAGTAGGCTGTACCCGAATGCAAGCTCGGTAGATGCCTGGCTGGTATTCCTACCCCACAGCTGGCTGGCTAGACCCAAGCCCCGTGCCCAAAGGCCGTGCAGATGGGCTGAGCGTGAGCGGGGGGGGGAAAAGCACTAGCGTCTGTCGTTGTCGGCCCCGTCCGCCTGTCCCGACTCCTGTGCCGGTCGTTGTGGGAAAGGGGGTCCTGTGGCAATGGGGGCAGCCCTGCAGTTATCCGAAGGTGGGGCGAGTCGGAGGGGGCAACTGGGGCGTGAATTTGGGGTCCCACATCCTCCCGGCTGTCTGAGTGCCCAGATCTGCTCCTGGGCATTTGGAGCCGCAGCCCAGCCAGACCCAGGGAGCTCCGGCCCTGAGACGACCGCCGGGGGACAGGGCTGTGAAGCAGCACCTTCAGAGCGAACGGGGGCTGAAGCCCTCCCTGGGCCAGACCCCACCAGCCGGGCCCTGGGCTTAGAGAGGGGACCAGCCCATGGGATCTCCTGGCAGCTTGGGGTCTCGCCTGCCTTGGCTTTTTGGGGTTTTCTTAAAGAGATTCCCACCCCCCACCAAGCTGTCCCCTGCCCCATCCCGCGTGGCCTGATGGTCCCTGACCCCCGCCCGCCCGCCCCTCCTCTCTTGCAGAAGATGCTGATGAAGCAGCAGGACCGGCTGGAGGAGCGGGAGCAGGACATCGAGGAGCAGCTCTACAAGCTGGAGTCCGACAAGCGGCTGGTGGAGGTAGGCGGCGCTGGGTTGCTGCCCGGGGCTCAGGTGTTGGCAGCGGGGCCGGGCTGGTACCTCTCGCGTGCCGGTGCTCCAGCACTTCAGGGGGCAAGGGAGCGGGGGCTGCTTGGTATGAGAGGTTGCAGCCAGCCTTGGGCTTCCCAGCCACATCCAGGGTGGTCCAAAGGCTCCCACCATGTCTGCTAGGATCATGAAGCCTCCCTGGCAGAGGAAGGGGTGCGGGGGTGGGTGCACTGCGAGCTGAGGATGTCTGCAACACCCAGGAGCTGGGAGATCCAGGAAGATGGGCATCGGGAAGGGGAGATGCACCTCTGCACGGTGGAGCTGGATGACCGGGTGCAGGAGCAGCCCCGTGGATCCAGTGAGATCCGCCCAGACCCAGGGAGGTCCGTTCTCCCTGCAGAGCCTCCATGCTGGCTGGACCGCGCAGGGAAGGGGGGGATTGCAGCAAGCATGGACATCCCCGTGCTGGCCTGGCCCAGCCGGCCCCAGCCACAGTGCCAGGGACATAAGGACCTTGGCTCCGACTCTGGGTCAAAGTCCTCTCCATTGCTGTTGCTCCCCTGGGAGCTGGACCAAGCCAGCGCAGGCTCGTGGCTTCTACGAAGCAGGCACTTCCGCTAGAGCTCAACCCAGGAGTCCTGGCACCAAGGGGCAAGGCTGGCTTCTGCCAGCATCCTCCCTGGCAAATAAATAGAGAGAAAAGCCAAGGGGCCGGGTGGGGGAGAGCCAGGAGTGCTGCAGGGCGTGGGGAGGCGGGCAGGCAGGGCCTGGCAGATGCTGACCCTGGCATCCCCGCAGGAGAAGGTGAGCCAGCTGAAGGACGAGGTGCGCCTGCAGTACGAGAAGATGCACCAGATCCTGGACGAGGACCTGCGCAAGACCATGGAGATCCTGGACAAGGCCCAGGCCAAGTTCTGCACCGAGAACGCGGCCCAGGTGCTGCACCTCAACGAGCGCATGCAGGAGGCCAAGAAGCTGCTCAGCTCCGTCCAGGTCATGTTCGACAAGACCGAGGACATCAACTTTATGAAGGTGAGGCCGGGTGGGCGCTGCGCCGTGCGTGCAGGAGGGATGGGGCAGCGGGTGCAGGGTGGGTGGGAGCTGCTTCGGTGCCATGGGGGTCCCGGCTGCGCGCACTCCTGGTCCGGGTCCCTGGTGTCTGCTGGACTTGGATGTCTTCTGCGACGGCGTGAGCAGAGCCACGGGGCTCTGGACGGGGGTTGCCGCTCTCCCCAGGACCCTGGACTCTTGCTGGGGCGGTGAGCGACGGGGTGGGCAAGGGGCTGGCACCAGTGCCACGGTGGCCCCGTCAGCTTGCAGCTCCTTACCCCAAGCTCAGGGGGCAACATCCATCCTTCCCTCGGTGGATCATCCCCCTTGCTCCCAGGGCTGCCAAACTGATTGGGCTGGGAGAGATGGGGGCCGAAGGTCTCTGGGGTGTCGGGAGGGTCGTGCGTGGGTTCTTGCTCGGGATGGACGGGCTGCTGCGCTGTCCGGGGCAGGTCTGTGGGGGCGAAATGCAGCATCCGAGACCCCCCCCAGCCGGCGGTCCAGGCTCCAGGAGAGGGGAAGAAGTCCTGCCCCCGGGACTCGGCCAGGGGCTGCTAACAGCGTTTCTCTTCCTCCTAGAACACCAAGTCCGTGAAAATCTTAATGGACAGGTAAGTCCGTGTCCTTCCAGAGGAGGCAGGGGACGCTGTTCCCTGTACTTACCGTGTGCACTTGGGCTGGGCACTTGTCCCCTCTGTGCCTCAGTTTCCCTCGGGGGCCCTCAGAGCGGTGCCAGGCGTGGGCAGCTCTAACAGGAGCTGGGGGGAGCGTGCCTTGCAGAGGCGATGCAGCCTGCGTCTCCCATCCTGGCCTTTCCTACGTGGGGTCAGGGCGGCCAGCTTCCCCCGGTGCCTTGGGGTGACCTTTGCGGGGGCATTCCCAGCTCCTGGGGAGCTCGGAGCGGGGTGGGCTGAGGAGGAGAGCGAGGGGAAGGGGGTGCTGACGGGATGGAGAGCGTCCCGCCTGGGATGCACCGGCTCCACCCATGCCTGCAACGGCCAGAGAGCCCCCCGGTATCGGTCAGCGTCCGGCTGACCCAGGGGCTGGGAAGGGGCTTGGAGAGCTTGAGTGACCCCCGGTTTCTCCCCGCATCTTGGCACCTGTCCCTGAAGGACTCAGAACTGCACGGGTGGGAGCCTCCCCCCTCCCAAGATCGGCCACCTCAACTCCAAGCTCTTCCTGAACGAGATCGCCAAGAAGGAGAAGCAGCTGAGGAAGCTGCTGGAGGGTGAGTGGCTCCCCCTCGCCCCCGCGCGGGCAGCCCCCTCCCTCGCCGGGCCCGATACGGGCCGGTTCTCCCGCTCTGGCACCTCCCGTCGCTCCGGCACCTCCCGTCGCTCCGGCTTGGTGCCGGTGGCGCAGGGCTGGGGTTTGGCTCCGGTCTGCCCAGGCTGGCCACGCGGCTCTCCCCGCGTCACCAGGGTGGTAAAGGCAAGCCGCTTCCAGCGCTGAAACCTCGGCCTCGACGGGGACCAGACGTCTCCCGCTGACCGTGGTGGAGGGGGGCCATGGAGGTTGGATGGCATGCTGCTCCTCGCCCGCTGGCCCCCGGTGCTCTCTGACCGGGCCGCGTGCGTGTGTCTCTCTCGCGCAGGTCCCTTCAGCACGCCGGTCCCCTTCCTGCAGAGCATCCCCATGTACCCCTGCAGCGTCAGCACCTCCGGCGCGGAGAAACGCAAGCACTCCACGGCCTTCCCGGAAGGCAGCTTCCTCGAGCCATCGTCCGGAGCGGTCACGAGCCAGTACATGACCCAAGGGGCTTCGGCTGGCGAGGGCCAATCCGCACAACCCATGGTGCCTTGTAGCTCCACGCAGCACATCGTCGGACTTCCCAGCGGCCCCCAGCCCGTCCACTCCGGGTCCGTGTTCAACCCCTCCCACTACCCCAATAGCACATCATCTCAGCAGTCGGTGCTCTCCCAGTACGGCGGGCGCAAAATCCTCGTCTGCTCTGTGGACAACTGTTACTGTTCCTCGGTGTCCAACCACAGCGGGCACCAGCCCTACCCTCGGTCGGGCCACTTCCCCTGGACAGTCTCCTCGCAGGAATACTCCCACCCGCTGCCCCCCGCCCCGACTGTCCCCCAGTCGCTCCCGGGACTTGCCGTGAGGGAGTGGATTGACGCCTCCCAGCAGCACGGACGCCAGGATTTCTATAGGGTCTACGGTCAGCCTTCTGCCAAACACTATGTCACCAGTTAACCATCGCACCGGCCACGGAGTCGGGCTCGCCGTGCGTTCGGAGATCAACGCCCCGTTCTTTTATTTCTCGCTTTCTCTTTCTTTCGTTCTCTCCTTCCTTTCGAAAACCCAGTCTGGTCTCCTCCTCCCCGCTGCCGCCGCCAGGACCGGTCCCTCGGCGCCTTTTGCTTTGGAACCATCGTTTTTAATTTAATTTTGCAAACCTTCCTCCTCCCCCCTTTTGCTGGGTCATGCCTGCTTCGTTTGGGGTTGCTAAGCCTAAAAAAAAACAAAACAAAAAAAAATCCAAAAAAAAAAAAAAAAAAAGGACGACCAGATCCTTCGCCGTTTCCACGTCTCTGAGTTCTCCACGGCTTGGTTCGCTTTTCTTTTCCTTTCCCTTTTTTTAAGGAAAAAAAGAAAATCTCTCGTATTCCATAAGAACCGATCCTTGTAGATTTGGGGTTTGGTTTGGTTTGTTTGTTTTTTTTAAAAAGGCTGATTTTATTTTATTTTTTTGTTGTTAAAAGGCCACTTCTCCTGCCTAGGGGTGATTTTTTTTTTCCCTCTCTCTGTCCCCCCTCGCTCTCTCCTTCCTTTTCTTTCGGAGATTTGTAAATACACAATGGCAGGAAATTTAATGCACAAGAGAATTAAAAAAAAAAAGACAAAAAAAGACAAAAAAAGGGAAAAGCAACTTGGGGGGAAAAAAAACCCACACAAAAAAACAAAAAAAACCCACAAAACAAATAAATAAATTCTGTTTTAGTTTCCGGGAGGGCGGAGACCGCGCGGCCGCGGCGGGCACGCCCCTTCCTGCGTATCGCTGATGCAATTTCCTGTAACAAGCACTTTGTATAAAACAAAAAGTGGACTTCCTGCTCTGAGGCACAGGTATTTATTCTGTAACCAATTTTAGAACACGGGGAAAAAATAACAAAAAAAAAACTACAAAAAAAAAAAACCCAACAAAAATATTCAAATAAATGTGATCACTTAGTGCAAACGCCTCGCTGTGCTGCGGCTCTGGTCCCGGGTTCGGGCCTGCCAGGCGCTGGACTCGGTTGGAAAACGGACCGGTTTTACGTGTGCGTTTATATGTGCATACGTAGTCGGGTGTCGGCGGCGGTCTGAGGAGCCCGGGTCAGCCGTGTTGGGCCCGTGGCCTCGGGAGATGTGGCCGGTGTCGATCGGGGCCCCTCCTGCCTGCCTGGAGCTAGTCGACGTTTCGGCTTTGCGTGGCCCCAGCACGTGGGAGGATGCAGGAGAGGCCGGGAACGGTCGTGGTCGCTGCCACGGGCAAGAGCTTCCACCCCAGCCTGGCTGGTGGGAGCATCGTCCTCCTGCCCCGAGTCCAGCCCTGCAGAGCCCGGAAGCAGAAAGGGAGGCCGAGAGCTGCTGGGGTGCAGTGCACAGCTGCCCATCAGTGCGGGTATGTGCACACGTGTGTGCGCCGCCACAGAGCCGTGGTGCACCAGCAGGAGCACGGGGCAAAGCGAGACCCAGCAGCAGCGTGTGCGTGATCCAGGCCGGCTGGCGGGACTGGGGCTTATCTCTGTGGGGAGACGCGAGCCCAGCTTGCTCCCACTCAGCTCCCTGGGCAGTGCTGGCGTCTCCCCGTGGCAGCCGGAGTCTCGGTGCTTTTCCTCTGGAGTTTCCCCGGCCCTGGTCCCAGCACGGAGCCCCCCCGTCCCTGCCAACACGTTTTGCATAGCTGTGGGTTTGCCACAATACACCTTTCCCCAAGTTGCACTGGGGGAAACTGAGGCACGGGGCATGAGTAGGCCACTCTGGGGTCAGGTGTGTGTTCCCCTTTGGTATATATGGGCTGGCTGGGGCAGGGTGTTGGCTCTGCGGCTCCAGCCGGGTCTGGGCGCTCAGGGGAAGCCCTGGACAGACCCCTGGTCCCTGCCCAGGCTGCTGGGAGCAGAGGGGGGGCTTTCCCTTGCCTCTGTGGCAAGGATGTGCGAGCCGTGCACCGGGGGCTGCAGCACTGGGGCATCTGGAGCGTCCTGGGCTGGGTGGTCCGCCCCACAAACCGGGTGGAGTCTCCACCTGGGCCCCTGGAGCCGGGGGGCTGGCAGGACCTGCGGGGTCACGTCCATTCCCAGCCTGGCCTAGGGGAGGATCAGACCCATCCAAGCCAGCCCAGACAAACCGTGTCCAACCTCAAAGCCAGTGACACAGTCACCCCCAGCACAGCCCCAGGCATCGCCCCCACCCGCCCCCAGGATACAGGGGGGGCTGCTCCCACCAACGTCCTGCTGCTGCCAGGAGGGTCGTGGGCACTGCAGAGCCCAGGCCCACACCGTGCCCCCGCTGCAGAGGAAGGCAAAACCCCCAGTGCACACCAGTCTGAGCAGAGGGGGGAAATCCCTTCCTGCCCCAGTGCACCATGGGGCTAAGCCTGAGTGTGGGGGCAAGACCCCCCCCACCTCACCCCACAGCTAGGACCCTGCGGGGATGGAGCCAGCAGGAGCACTGGCACAGCCCAGCCCCAGCCTGGCTGCAGCAGCACCTGGGGGTGGGGTGGGGGGAGGCCTGTTCCCTGCCCGGGATGTCCCTGGGTCCCAGGCTGGGCGTCCTGCGGGGTATGTGCTGTCAGTCCTTCGAGAGCCCGGCTGCCCCTGTGGGCAACCTCCCCTGTGCTACTCCAGCAGGATTTCCCAGGGCAGCCCTCGGTGCATCCTGGCCACGTCCCTGCCCAGGGACCCCCCCAGCTACAGCCCCTGCTCCATGGACACCCTGGGCCAGCCAGAGCTGGACAGCTGTCTTCAGCCTTAATGACAGCGATTGTGGCCCAGCCACGCCCCTGCCTGGCCCCCAGGTTCCCCCACTACAGCCTTCCCCAGCACTGAGCCCCCCCTCAGCCCCTCTCAGGATGGGCCCCCACCTCTGAGTGAGTGAGTGAGTGAGTGAGTGCCTGCCTCCCTCCCTCCCCCGCCTGCTCCCACCACCTAGTGCCCAACTGCAGGGCCCTTCCCAGCTGTATGTATCCAGCTTTGGCTCCGCCTTCTTTCCAAGCCCCACCTCCCAGCTCCCAGGCATGCTCACTGGAGTCTCAGCAGCTTTAAAGGGAGCTCAGTCTGTCTGCCATCTCTGCTGTGTGGGGGAAGGAAGATGCTTGGCCTGGACCATTGCTTGTACCTGGTGCTGGGGGAGCCGCCTTCGTCCGTGCTAGGATTTACGGTACTGACCCAGGCCAAGCGGGGGGGGGGCCAGGCTGCTCTGCCCCGGCAGGAGAAATGGGGATGTGGAGGGAAGGGGCTTCTCCTGGCCCCCGCTCCTGCGGCAAGCATGGCCCCGGGGCTGGTGTCAGCTCGGGTCTTGCTCGCACGCTGTGTCCATGCGTGACTCGTGGCCTGGACTCCTGGTTACAGACCTCGGGACGTGGCTTAGCCAAGCTGGGGGCACCGGGGGAAGGCTTGCTGCAGGGCATGCGGGTTTGCAGCTGCCCGGGGGTGGTGGTGGGGAACTACTGAGACCCCCCCCCCCCAAAGACTGTCCCAGCCAGGTGCCTGCAGGGAAACACCTCCCTACCCCCCAGCCCAGCCCCGGGGAGGTGTCCCCCAGCCTCTCCCGGTGCTCAGGCTGCTCCCGGGGAGTGCCCTAGTGTAGCCGAGACTCCGCGCCTCACTGGAGAGGTGCTCAGGGCACGTCCCGCTGGCTCTGCGCTGAGACCAGCTCGGGGTCCTTGGGTGAAGGGAAGCCTGACTGGCCCAGGCTGAGCCAGCCTGGGGGCAGGCAGGGATCTTCTCCGATGCCCAGATCGGTACGGACTTCAGGGGGTTGCATTCCTCCTGGCTGTCTCTGAACAACCTTTGCAGCAGTGGGACGTGGGGGCCGCGGCGTTCCCGGGGCAGGGGCAGGAGCGATGTCTCGCATGGTATCGGGGTTGGCTGTATGGGAAACATAGGCGCTGGCTCCTGGGCTAGATGGCTCCCGGATCCCAATTTACCCCTCCAACCTTCTCCCCAGGTGCGGCAGGCTGCGAGCCCAGCGGGGACGTGACCAGCTGAGGGGTAAGTCAGGGGCTTCCTCCCCATGCCTGCGACCCGTCGGCTCCCGGGGGCTTTCCCTCTGCTCTCCGAGTCCGGCGCCCTGCAGGGGACGGCATCCGTGCCACGGGCAAGTCTCTCGCGGAGGTTTGGGGCACGACCGGGGCAGGGTCCATCTCCGCCGTCCCAGGTGAGCCCGTCTGCATGGCCCGCTGCGCTATCGGCATCTTCTGCAGCCGTATTATCCCGCTGACTCCAGGGAGCACGCTCCTGTCCCCGAGAGCTGCATCCCGATTCTGGAGGAGAAGGCATTTCCAGACAGTTTTGCTCGTTTCCATCTTGTGCTGAGCCTCCACCACCCACTTCCCAGGGTGCCGGCGGGGAGGGCGAGACTCGGGGAAGCCTGGCGTTTAATTGATGGGTGGGTGGGCAGGGGGATGAAGGGGGCTAGAAACAGCCCATCCACGAACAGCCCGAGCCGCGCCCGGGGCGAGATGGATGGGGAGCTGCGCGAGGAAGACGGATGAGCAGCTGGCCCGGCCAAGCCGGTGCTCGCTGAAGGACGCGCGGCTGGGTGGGAGACGGAGCTGGGGGAAGACTGATGAGGAACATCTGGATCTGGGCGCGAACATCTGGAGGCCCGGGATGGGCGGGAGGGCAGAGTCTCCAGTAACGGCGGTGGTTTCGGTAGCGTTTTTACTCGGTGTCGCGGGTAGCTCGCGGGGGCCCGAGCCCCGGGGAGATGAAGTCTCCGCTTTCCCCTGGAGGGCTGAGGCCAAATGCAACGTCCAGGAGGGGAGAAACGGGGCCCGTGGTGTGGGTTGGGGATGCCGACTGCAACCTGGGGCCCGTGGCCCAGTCAAAGTCACTGGACCGAGCTGCGGAGGGACGGGACGCCCTAACCCGGGCACCCTGCAGACCCCGCGCTGTTCGCTGGCATTCGGAAATGGGCACGGGGCGATGAAGTCTCCTAACGGCACAGCGTCGCTGGGAAGGGGAATGGCTGCGAGGGCCTGAAGCCCCGCGGCGCAGCGGTGGGGTGACGACAGCCCGGGGCCGTGTCCTTCACCGCTGTCAAGGGCGCGCGGTACCTTTTTTTAGCGTTTGCATAAATCTAAATAAATAGACAATCAGTGCAGAGCTGGGGGGGTGGGTACCGCCGCTCGTAGGCCTGATTTGGGTTCGACGCACAGATGTTTGCCGGGAGATCAGATCAGATCTCCACGTTCGCTATTTGTCCCCTTTCCCGCGCGGCGACTCTTCTGGGTTTTTGAGCCGCGCCATCTGCTTCCCGGCGGTGTCCCCCTCCCCCCGCGTGCCCCGCCGGGCGCCTGCCCCAGGATCTCGGCTCGGACTGACCGACGCAGAAGCTGCGTTTAGCAATAGCCACCGTTCGGGGCTTTTAAGCTGGCACCGAGGGGTCCAGCTCCTGACCGCCGGGCCCTGCCGGCACTTGCTTTTCAACGCTTTCCTGATGTATCCTTGACGCGGGAATTACTGGGTGTAAATCTGTGATCCGGGCTGTGACGGACGTGGTGCCGGGCCTGGTCCGGGGGGGTCTGGGGAAGTCCCAACTCCTCCTTTTCAACTCTTCGACCCTGGAAATGAAGCGCGGCGCTTACACACGAGGGGAAGTATATTTAGCTGTCATCAACTTCGGCGCGGCACATCCACCTTATAAATATGGAAGCCCGTCTCAGGGAGCTGTTTAAGGCGCCTCATCAGCTCCTGGAAAATATGCAGCAGTAATAATTAGCTGGGATTTGGGTCTGATCTCATGATGAATAAATGAAGATCCTCGCTGCATAAGATAAATGACGCTTAAAAAAAAAAAAAAAAAGCAAGCCGGTTCCCCAGGTTTTTTTGCTGTTCTGCCGAGCGCCTCCCGAAAGGCTCGGCGTGCCGTCGCCGATGTCGAGTGGTGGTTGCGGCTGCCTCTGGGGTGAGACCCAGCAGCTACGTAACACCTGACTGGTGCTGATGGTGAACAGAAGGCAGGGCCCGGCGCGGATGACACCCCCCGTGCTAGGCGCTGTACCAAAATAGAGTGGGGGACAGTCCCTTGGAGCAGGCACGAATAAACCCCAGCACGGCAGGCGGGGCCAGACTCTGCTCCCAGGCTGGTGATTAACCCCAGGGAGAGAAACTCCTTCTGGACCCCAAATGTGGCATCGGTCTGAGCCTGAGCAGAGGGGCAAGGTCCCCCCGCCTGCACCCCGGGGCAGCGAGGGATGGGGGCTGCAGCACCGAGAGCAGCTCGGCCCCCCCCCCCAGGTCCAAAGGCCATCGCGTGTCAGGCCCGGACGGATCCACGTGGCGACTCGCTCCGTGCCAACGCTCGGGCTTCTCTTGGCAGCTCCCGGCGCTGCCCGTCCAGCTGTGCCAGCTTGATTCATGCTGCAATTTGCATCGTTTTGCATAATTTGCCCATCACCTACTTAGCGCTGGAGCTGGGGGATTGAACGCTGCTTCAAGGAGCCCCCGCGTCTCAGTGAGCTGGGTGGAGAAAGGAGGCCACGGGGCCGGGCCGGGGTGAGAAGAGAGAGGAGGCCCGTCCGCACGCGCCAGCGCAGACGGGTCAAGGGACTTGGCCGAGGGCAGGCGAGGAGTCTGTGGCAGAGCTGGGCATCAAACCCTGGTCACCAGCGTCTCGCCCCAGGGCTTGGAGGGCAAAGCTTCCTGCCTCCTTGGGAGGGGGAGCTCTGAGCCGCTGGAGCCAGGGGAAGGAGGAGGCCGCAAAGCGGGGCGATGGACTTGCTTCTCGTTAGGTGCCGGGGCTGCGTCGGGGCGGCCGTCACGTTGCTCCGAGTCTGGGCGATGCGTTGTCCGAGCTGCTTTGGACGGGGCTGGGCTAGGCTGGACTGGACGTGACCCCAGGGGTCGATGCTGCTGGGTTAGACCCGAACCCAAGACGCTCCGGGAGGAGAATCGCTCCCCTTGCCCTTTCTGCCAGCCTGGGACCACCGCCAGCCCTGCTCGCTGGGCCAAGCCCATTGCTGCGTGAGCCGCTCCTGCCCGCGCTGTAGCCTCCGCTTCCGGATCGTCCGCGCTAGCAAGGGGCTTGGGGGCGGCGGGGGGAAGCAGCTGCCAAGGGCCTGGGAAAAGATGCTCGTTTAAAGGAGCAAAGCGGGACGCTGGCATCCTCTGACACGCCCCAGAGCCAGCCGCAATTGGGAGCACAAAGCATGAGCCGGGGGTGCCCGCCTGCTCCCCTCCCGCCCCCGCGTGCTTTGGTCCCTCTCCTCCTTCCCCGCCAGCTTCGGCCCCTGCATCCGGGCCAGGAAGGGAACTTCCCGGTTGCTGTGGAAACGGGGATGAAGGACACGCTTCGAACAAAACCCCCAGAACCGGCTTTTGTCCAGGCCTGGCCGAGGCTTGGCGCTGGGGCTGGGGCCGGGGCCGGGGCCAGGCCCGCCGGGCTTCCCCGCTCGCCCCGTAACGAGCCCCAGGCAGCCCCGGACCAGCCCACGCAGGCCAGGCCAGGCGAGGAAGGAGGGCAGGGACAGGGGTGCAAGGCACCCTGCACCTCCGTGAGCGCACGGGGCGGGCGGCCATTGTCCCCCGTCCATCGCGGCGCTTCAGCAGGAAACCGGAGCACTGACGAGGGGGAGGAAGCGGCCGCACAAAACCCCGGGCGCCTGCAAAATGGGTCACACCGTGCCCGAGCGGGATGAATGGCAGCAGCTGCGCTCCATCCGGGGGGCTGGGGGGTGAATGTATAGCTGCATGCATATGCATCGTGGCGCACAGCTGCTCGTTAGGGCCAACTGCTCGGGAGAGGCATGGCGGGGGCGGGGGGGCAGGCGTTGCCTTCAGACGGCAACTGCGGCCCCCTCCGCGCCGCAACAGCTGTGCCAGGCTGGGCGCACCGAGCCAGCAGCTCCGAGGGGCCTGGCCCGCTTCGCGTCCCCCCAGCCCCGCACCCGCCCCAGTGCTCGCTCGGGAGCTGCTGGGTGCTGGAGCCTGGGGCTGCGGGGGGGCTTGGGGCAGACGCTGCTGCCCAGCTGCCGTGGGCATGGCGCTCTGCCCGTCTGATTTGGGGCCGCGTGGCCGGGTTCTCGTGCTTGAGTTAAGGTGGCGGGAACAGGGCTGCCAAGCCGGCCCGGGTGTCGTCCTGCCGGGCCACGTCTCGGGGACGGCCTTTACTTGGGGGCCACGCGCCGCTCCCCTGCAGCCCCCGGGGTGCTCCCAAGCGGCCCCCCGACCCCGCCACGGGAGCAGGGCCTTGCAGGGCGGGTCGTAAAGGACCCTCGTAAGCTCCCGCTGTCGGAAGTGTCCTGCGTGGGCCTCCGCGCCCGTGGCGCTCGCCCTGCCGGGCTGGCAATGGACGGAGCCAGGCAGGGACGCCCGGGCCTCTGTGCGCAGTGCTGGCCAGCCCCGGGGGCGAGAGGGATGGGCCCCGGGCGAGCAGCCCTGTGCGCCCAGGTGGGAGGAAGGTGGCCGCCCCACGACCGTGGGCAGTTACTGGGGCCGCAAGGAGCAGGAGGAGACGCCACGAGGGACCTGCCGCCCTCCTGCTCCTCTGTCAGCCTGGGGGGGACGGGGCAGCTGGGCACGGGGCCGGGGGGCACGGCCGCCCCTCCTGACCTTAACCCTTGCCCCCAGCCCTCAGATCACACAAGTGCCTCCATCTCGGCGCCTGGGGCTGCCACGAGGAGCGCACAGGTGCTGGGCGAGGGATTGGCGCAGCAGCCTTGGACAGGCCCGGAGCTGGACAGCTGTCCCGGGCCACCGCGGCGGCCTCGAGAAGCCCTGCTTTGCAGCGGAGCCGCGGCGGCGAGCCCGCGGTGCCGGCACCTGTTGCAGGCGGGCGTCGCGCTCGTGGCAGGAGCGTGGGATGAGCTGCCGTCTCCCCCAGCTGCGGCCCGGCGTCGTGCTGGAGGGGCCGGGGGCTGCGTCTCTTCCTCCGCGGCTGTGCTGTCCTGTAGCCTGTGCAGAGACGGGGAGCTGGGCCCCCAGCACGGAGGACCAGACCCTCTGCCCAAAATCAGGGGGCATCTTTGCAGAGCTGGGGCTGGGGGGACCCGCTGGACCCCGGAGAGGCCTGGCACCCAGCTCGCTGCCAGGGGGACGGGGTGACTCCTCGGGCCACAATGGCTCGCTTTTCCCCATCCTCCCTCCCGCAGCCCCGAGCGGGTCAGAAGCGTCTGAGGTTTTCTTTCCTCCTGACTCTGCTGCAAGGCGGCCGGGAGCGCGGGGTTCGGCCTCGGCCCCTTGGGTCCTCTCCTGCCTCCGCACCCACCAAGCCGCGTTCGTTGCCCCATGGCAAATGGAGCAGGAAGGTGAGACGGGGCAGAGTCCTGGATATTAGCTGCAGCAAGGGAAGTTGAGGTTGGATATTAGAAAAAACTTTCTCTCTTGGAGGTGGGTGAGGCACTGGAACGGCTCCCCAGGGAGGTGGTGGGGTCTCCATCCTTGGAGGTGTTTAAGCCCCAGATAGACAAAACCCTGGCTGGGATGATGGAGTTGGGGCTGGTCCTGCTTGGAGCAGGGGTTGGACTCGATGTGACCCCTGAGCTCCCGTCACACCCTCGTTTTCTATGATTTTGTGATTCTGAGTCCTGCCTGGTAAAGTCCTGCTTGTGTTTCTACAACGCAGTGGTGGACGTGGACGTGTGCAACCCCCGGCATCGCCAGTGTCCAGCTGGATCTGCCGCTCGCCTTTCTGCTCCGTTCCCTTTGCTCCCTGCCCAATTTGCCGCTTGGCCGTCTGCTTCCTGCCATGTCTGTCCCTGTACCGCACGTCACCTGCAGAAGCTGCCCGTGCCCCTTCTTCTGTCCCGTGCCACAGGCCGCGCGCCCCTGCGGCAGAGCCCGTCTTGCTCTTGTGTTACCGTTCGGCATCGGCGTGTGCGCTGCTAGCTGTGCGGTTGCGGGGCTTTGCAAGCAGACCCGGTTCCAAGGACGACCCTGGAGGGGTTGGATATTTTTTTCCATTTGAAAGGAGGGGAATAGACAAGTTGGGGATGTGGGGGTGTACACGCACACACACGCATGCATGCGCGCGCACACACGCTTCTGCAGCAGCACAAGACTTCTGCAGCCTGATCCGCTGCCGGCTTTCTCCCAGTGCTGGAAAAGGAAATAACTGAACAGATTGCAATGTTAAAAAAAACCCCCAAACCCCACACACAACAATGCCACTCGCAGCCAACTGCGCCCTAAACTGTGATTTAGCGGCAAGCCAATGCGAAGCCTCCCTAAGCCCGATTCCACTTGAAAAATAAAAAAAGTCTTAATTGCAATTACTTGGTTGGCGTGGCAGCCCAACCGCTCAGTTGGGCGAAGCTGTTGGGGTGGATTTGAATGGATGCTCGTTGCTGGCGAACGTGCCGGCCTGGCAGCTTGCCGCAGTCCCGAATGAGAGCAAAGACCCAGGGTCTCGTTGAGGGGCTTTGGGGCGGGAGGAGAAGGGGAAGATTTCCACGTCAGCAGCCCCCAAGGCTTTCTCTGTGCTCTTCGAGGCCTTATCGAATTTGCGCCAGAAACATCAGAGACGTGTTAACTAAACAGCAGTGGGAAAACTTGCTTCTATTTCTCCTTCAGCCTGAGGCTCCCTCGCCCCTTTCTCCAGTGCCTTCAACTCCTTCTCCTTTCCGGAGCCCTAAATTCATCCCATAAATGTAAAGCGAGGCGTCTGCACGCAGGGAAGCTGTGGTTAACTCTCCCAGACAAACGCAAGGTCACACGCAGACCGGTCGTAAATTAAATCGAGCCCTACTGTAAATAGCAGCAGGCAGGGGAAAACGCTGAGCTCTGAAGGCGGGGGGAACCGATCTATAATGCTGTGACACGTCAAACAACTTCCCGGGGCATTCACTTGCCAAAGAAATGTTCTTCGCATCCAATCCATTAGGCAATGAGAGGTGAAAGTATTTCCTAGTTTGCTTTAAAAATATCCAGGATCAGTGAAAACCAGGTCTTAAAAAGAAAATAATGAAGTGTGACTATCTAGAGCATTTGTTTCCAATGGGTCTGACAGCCTGGCAGCTGTCCTGAGCGTGGAGGAAAGGTCTTGACGGTTTGAAAGGATCCAACGACTTGTCTCTCTCTCTCTCTCTCTCTCTC
>JAGPOW010002742.1:24558884-24612532 GCA_030014935.1 Caiman crocodilus | reverse complement strand
TCTCTCTCTCTCTCTCTCTCTCTCCTTTTTCGCTTTTGCCTGTTCGGTTTGCAGGGAGAGGCCGTACAGATGTGTCGAACAGGCTGAAAAACCCAGAAAGCTTCCCCCAAAACGGCGGGTGTGTTTTCACAGAATCAACCCCAAACTGTATGTGTTTCTTTGTTCCCGCTGCCCCAGGAGAGCTGCCTCTATCGATTGCTCTCCAAAGTGATAGTGAGCGTTTTCACCATCTTGATTGTGTTTGTCAAATGAAAGCCTTTAACAAAAAACAAAAAATCAAAGCGTGTCTTTCCCAAGAAAGGAGGAAAAAAGCCTGCCTCCCAAAATTCACCGTCCCTTTGGGCCTGGGGAGAAGGTTTTTGGATAAGGACAGACAAGGTTTTTTGCATAAATGCGATTATCTTTTGTTAGACCAGCTCAAGAGGTGGAAAAATTGTTCTTTGCAAGCCGTTGGGCACAAACACACTGGAAGACCCAGTCCTTAGGCCCACATGGCTAGAACCAACACCTTTGGATAAGGATGGGTTTTTTCCTCCTCTGAAAAACTGGCTTTTGGTTTAAAAACATGCTGAGTGCTCCTGCTCGCGCCCAGCATCTCACTCCCCTGACGTGAGCCGGCGGAGCTGAAGTGCTGCAGCTTTTATGCCAGCGATTCTCGACCGGGACGCCACGAGAGCCGTCTGCGGGTGCCACGCAACACCAGCACCGTTAGATGTGCAAACCCCTACGTGCGATTCCCAAGATAAACCCGGCGATTTCGAATGGGGACGTGGCGTGCCGCAACAGCTCTGCCCTGCCGGGGTCTGCGTCTTCCAGATCTTTGCAACAGAAGAATTTGTCCCCCTCTTTCTTTCCCCGCAGGTAGGCAAGGAGTGAAAGGGAAGAGCTGGCATTTTCCGAGCGGGGCCTCGGGTCTAAGGAGAACCACGGGTCTGGTTGGCTTTCAATGCAAAGGCTTTGATTGGACTGGCCAAAAAATAAAGGTTCGACGCGAGCCCCAGACGAAATGCAATCTCCAGGCCGAGATGTGTTTCTACTAAATCAGAGTTTATTTTTTCCTTGACAGAGACATCTACACATCGAGTGGAACATGACTGAATATTGCATCCCCCCCGTTGGTCCAATTCGAAAAAGGGAACATAAACCCTGCACTGGCGTGGATCGGACTGCCTGCTGCCGTGGGAGAGCAGGGCTGGGGTCTTCGGGGAGTGCCCTTGGTTTGTACGGTGCCCGAGCGCACGACGGGGTGCTACAGCCTACAAGTACAGCAGAGGACGATCCACGCACAGCGGGCCGCGCCGCGATGAAGCACACAAAAAACGTGCAAAGGACCTGGTTGGAAAATGGGGAACAAATGAGACTTTCTCCAGCCGGTGCTATCCCATCACCCAGGACCCAGGTGGAGAGACTGGGTCTCACAGCGGGGGAAGGAGCTCAATGAAAAAAGCCGCCCACGTCTGCCTAGGTGCAGGAAGAGAAGCCCAGCTCTCGACTCGCTATAGACCGTGCTGTGGGACTGCAGGTGGGACGGGAAACCAAACCTAGCCCCCTCCCCGAGCTCGGCCTTCCCCTCCAAGGACCCAGGCAGAGATGGCAAAGAGCCACCACAGGACAACAGCAGCGCAAGAGCCGCTGGCTCGAAACCGAAGCGAGACCAATTCGGCCTGGGAAGCGGGTGCCTGCTTTTAGCGTGGGTGTTTTTAGCCGGCGTGTTGCAGGGGTCCTGGGGGTGCCGTAATTCGCTCCCAGAGCCGCTTCCCAAGGGCTGTGCTTACAACGCTGACCGCGGGGGTGAGCTGACAGATGCCCTGGCCCACGCGCAAGCCGTGACGCTGGACGCAGGAGTTACTGGGTGGAACTGAATGGCCTACGTTATGCGGGAGGTCAGATGAGACGAACATCACGGTCCCTGCCGGCCACGCGATCTGTGAATCCATCGCCTCTCTGCCCATCTCTGCGAGAGGCCTCGGCTCTCCCCTCGCTCTGGAGGGGGGAGAGCGGGGTGAGAAGGACACGGCCCGACCTCCGCAGTGGGCTGCGGGTGGGCCGTGCTGCTGGGACGAGGGCAGGGGCGCTGCTCGGTGTCCCCGGTCGGCCCAGCTAGAAATAGGGACCTGGCCGCATGCGCTGGGATCAAAGATACCAGCTGGATGTGATGCCAGCTTCATCACTCCGCTGTGTGCCACTGGCTACAGAGAGACCACGCGAGCCCAGTGGCTTCAGCCGCAAAAGGACCTCCGACAAGCAGGCAAGTCGAACAGCGCAGCGAGCCATTTCTAGTCTCTGTGGCCAACAAGCCACTCTTGCTCCCAAATGGGGTTACAGGAGCAACTTCCCAGCGTGCCCAAGGCAGGCGAACGGCAAGGGTGAGCTCTTTGCATGCAAACGGCAAACAGCGACGTGTGTTCTCGGCTCCTCCGCAGAGCGAGTTATCAAATGAGTTTCCTGCTCCTTTAAAAGCATGATCAAAGAGCAAGGAGGAGCCCACCCTGAATCTCTCCTGCCCCGGCAGGACCTACCTGGCCGTGGGAACTCGTTCATGCAGCAGGGAAGGGGTAGGAAAGCATTTTGGAGGCCGGGCACCTACAGCGCAGCAGGAGCTATGGGGTTTGAGGCTCTGCCCCAACACGCAGTTTGTCTTTGTAGGAGCTGCGATTGCTTCCAGGGCTCGCCCCGAGCAGGTGCACGAACAGCAAGGAAGCAACTGCGCAGACATGTGCTGCCCTACGTTTCTCCTCCCTCGGAGGACTAGCCCCCGGGAACGTACATGGTCAATGTTCCTGGGGTCCAGGGAAGCTAATGCAGCTGCCACGTTACCGAGCGAGCCGATTTCAATGGATCTGTGCAACTTATGGCTCTTTGCTCATCCCATGCAAAGCTGGCACGGTCGCCTGGCATCTTTAGCTCTCGCTTAACTACTGACTTAAGCCTATGTTTTTCCTCCGAAGCTTTTTTATCCCTTGAAACCAGCTCTCTCTGCCTCCCATGCACGTGCCCTTCTCCAGGGTTGGAGACGGCAGCAGATGCTTCCTAACGTACTAGCCTGGCGATGCAGACAGGGCGACATTTTTCCTAATCTGCCTGTCCATCTGCTCCCTGGAGAGAAGGGGGCAGCGCTTTGCTCCATCTCCGACCCCTATGCTCAAGCTGCAAAGCTGCCTGTCGTGGGGGTTGACTATTCTGCAACCGGAGTCAGCACCCGTCTCTGGGAGGGAGCTGCTCCCAAGTGCTAACGACTGAGTCCTAGTCAGCCGGGGCTGGATCAGAGGAACTGGTGACTTGTACAGATTTACGGAGGAAAGCCGGGACCACGTCTACGAGCTCTATCTTTGCAGAATACGAGGCGGGCATGAATTGTGCTTCGCTGCGGTCACCTGGAGGGCACTGGAAGACCAGAAGGGCTTGTACGACACCAGGACTAATTTCACAAGCAGAGCAACCCGCTGCTACGCTCAAGTTGGCTGCGCAAGTTCCTGCCAGCTCTAGGGGAAACGCTGCCTTCTGCTTTGGCTGAGAGAAATGCCACCCCTGCTTCTCTTCCTCCTCTTTAAATGGTCACGGGCGTGGGTTTTGCGCTCCTTTCCCACCTCCGGGCGTCGGGGGAAGCACCCTGCGACTGCGCCTTGTTAAGAGAGAAGTCCCTGGTTATGGCTATAGGGCACAGCAGATTGTGCGCGACTTCTACCTGGGTTACACACAATGCCTTGGCGTCTACCTGTTAGCTAACCGCATGGTAACACAACAACTCATCTGTCACCAGGAAAAGCTCTTGCTGACACCTGAGAATGCCTTGAGCGATTGCAGCACCTGTGAGCGCACGGAGGTGCGTGCTTATCTCAGCCCCTAGAAAGCAGCCCCCTCCCCTGAACCCACCGGCCTGCCCTAAACCCAATCGCAGCCTTGCTTCTGGTCAAGAACTCATTTTCTAATTAGACATTTAATACTATTTATGCACGGGGGAGGGGCGGGGGGGTGGGGATGGAGAATTGCAATTCCTTTATTGGGCAAAAGAATAGGCTAAAGAGCAGGTTGAGTTCCAATTCCAGCAATCGGTTTAACTGTGGTTCCCTTTTAACAGCTGTAGCTGTGCACAGATGGAAAAACATTTGGTCAGAAAGCAGCAAATTAGTGTTTTCAGGACAGACTCGTGCCTCCCGCAGCTCCACCGGCGTCCATGCAACTCGCTGCGCTTTATGTTATTTCTTCTTGGCGTTGACGTTTTTGCAGACCCAGTTCATGCCGTCCTTCGGACAGAACGCAGACACACAAAGGCAGTGTTAGTTGGGCGTGGAAAAAAGGGGGTCTGGCAACCTACCTACTCCCCCCCCGCTCCTGTATCACTGGGCAGGCGGCTACTGGGGTCCTCCATGCTCGGCCCCTAAAATGCTTGGTGTCAATTGTTACAGTCTCTTTGGCCGCTGGGTGCTGTCCGAGCATGGCTACAGCAGGGCGGGGGTAAGAAGTGTTGGGGTGTGACTCCTTCGAGGAAGGACCGCTAGGCAGTTGAGCTACAGGAGCAGATGAAGGATGTGCAGCTACATAAGGTCTGTGTAACCTCGGGCCAGCACCTGCATCCTTCTGCATGCCCGTTCCTGAGGACCGACGGCCAAGGCGCCAGCTGGGGCAGGGGGACCTGGGTCTAACCCCTGCTCTGTGACCACTGGCAGGTCCCTTAGTGCACCTCTGTGTCTGACCCTACAGCAGAGCTGCCCCTTGCCCTGCTGAGGTTTTCCGATTACTGGGGCTATTGAAGGACCTAGTCTCAATCACTTCCCCGTCTACAGCATGGGAGCGGTGACACGTCTCCATCCTGCAGGCATGATGGCAGGGCTGGGCAGCCAGGAGAGGAGGGTCCAGAAATACAGCGCCCTGCTGAAAGGCAGCTGCTGGCCCACTCGCCCTGCAAATAAACCCAGCTACAAAAGCACCTTCCCCTCGGACTCGTGCGCTGTCTAAACGGTCACCCAGCTTGCCCCTGTGGGACAGCCGTCTCCAGCAGCGCTGTCCCAGGCAGGGCCCTCTGGATTTCCGGGCAAAGCAGATGTGAGCTGGGAGCCGCCGCAAGAGAGCAGAGAACCCCACCCAGAGAGCGCCAGTTGTCTCCCTGGCTTGCTATGCTGTTTGATCTTCCAAACACAGCCCTATGGGCCGTCTGAGCCACCCATTCGTCGCCCTCCGCTGTCCGGGCACAGGGTGGGCTTTGAATTCCTGGTCTCTGGCTCCTCAAGCCGGCACAGAGGGACGGCCCCGAGAGCTGGTGCCTCTTGGCACAAAGCAACAACCCCTCCTTTTGGAGTGGGGAGAAGCGCCGGTCGGCTCTGTGCAGTCTGCTCTGGCCTCGGCCGGAAAGACGGTAGCCCTTATGTACCTAATGGCTAACGAGCTGAAATAAGAGCAGGAATCCCCTGGGGTTAACAGAGCAGACAGAGGATCCCGCCTGCAAACAGCAGCGTCCCTGGACAGCTCTTCGGCTGGGGATCAGTCACAAGCCAAACTGACCCTTGTTGCAACGTTATATTAAAAAACCAAGCCAAGCAACCAAGCCACATCAGTTTACAATGAGGACACATGCACACCTCTAATAATATCTCTAAATCTACCCTCCGGCGGGGTCTCTCAATTTGTATTTAGTGCTGCAGCAGGGATCAGTGCAAAACAAATGGCCTGAAATCCTAGGAGGAGAAGCAGGGGGAGGGTGGGAAGCCGTAAGGTAGATTCATTCAAAGGCCCCACAGCTTTGTGTTCCAGCTTTCCAACGGCACGGCTAACCTGCGTGTAAAACGCACAATGCTGCCAGCGATCGGGAGCGGGATTTGAAGCTCGGCGCTGTTAGAGAAGGATTCGCTGCGTGGGGGCAGCTGCAGGTTTGCCGTGGGGTTGGAAGGAGCAACGGTGAGGCCCCGGCCCCGTAGCCCTCTCTAGAGATCTGTGCAGTTTGCTTGCAAAGAGGTAAAAAAAAAAAAAAAAGAAGAAGATTCCCGTTTCCCCTGCCTCTGAAGCAATAATCACATTTGCACACATTATGGCATACAAGGCAAGCAGAGCCCCTCATTCATTTTGAATGTGGGTTTATTTGCTGAACGAGAACAGCTGAGACAGCTTAAAGTAATAAATATCAGCTGACACCCTCTGCTATTCAGCGCAGTAATCCCATAAACAATACATCACTGCAAAACAACAAACACGCATCCTGTCTCCCAGCTAATCTGACCAGAACCTGAATTTACAGTGATTAAAACTCCGCCCGCTGCCATTAGGGAGCTGGGGAAGGGGAAAGGCAAGCCGCTTTTACTACCGGAGAGGCGAGGGTCATAAAGCAGAGTTTATGATGGGATTTACCATGGCTGGGAGCCTGGCTGCATCAAGCGTATAACGAGGGCAAAAGAATGACAATGCGCTACGAGAGAAGAAAGGTGAACTCCAGATGGGCTTGAGATGCGGAATTGGGTCACCTCACTTTGAAAGCAGGAACGGCTTTAGAACCGTTCTCGGGCACGAGTTAATGCACGAGAAAACCACGTTCGACACCTAGTTCGTTGGCAGCGAGGGGGAGACGACGAAGGGGAGCTGCTAAGAAAAGACAGTGCTAGCGCTGTCAGGCATGCGAGCAACGTAACTGGCTAGTGGCCACCTACTATAAGGGCATCCTTATGCTTCTAAGGCAGCTTCGTCGCGGATGGCGTCCTTTAGGCAAGCACCAGCTGAGCATATTTTGCTGACGGGGAAATACAACGGGAGGGAGAGAGGTGCAGGACAAGGGCAGGGGCTCGGATCTGCGGTGGGCTGCGCTCCATGGAGGAATGCAAGGGGGAGAAGCTCCTCCGTCAGCAGGGGAAGGAGCAGGGTGAGGAGAGGAAAGAGGCAGGTCTAGAAGACGGGGCCGAACCTGCGGCAGGCTTAGCAACGAACGGTGTCCCTGTCTCCGTTTGTCTTCATGCTTTCTTGCCTCAGCATATTTAAACAACGGCTCCTTGCAAAATGTTTGGGTCTGTGCGACTACGCGATACAAAGCATAAATAATAAATGCCCTCGCACGGCTGTGTTCACGAGCGGCGTGATTTACCGTGAGCGGTTATTTGAAGGATGCACGTGAGTGTGGCATTAGCATGCCAAGCTCAAGGAGATATTAAGTGCGAACCCTTGGCCAAGAAGAGATTTAGACTCCCTTTTGGATTTGGTTCTCTCTGTTGCTAGAGAGAGTTCGGGTGACCGCAGGGTTAACTGAAAACCCAGGATTTTGCCCCTTCTGGACAGCTGAGTTCAAATCCTAGATACTGGTCACGAGGGCAAAGGACACTGATGGGAACTGCTGAACGCCGTGTCCGGCGGCTGCGCGCCGAGGACAGAGCGGATGCTGGAATATCGTGGGGTGCCGTGGTGGGAGGCGCTGGCAGAGGATGGTGGGTGCTGCTAGAGTAACCGGGGCCGGTGCAGGCTGGGATTCACCAACCCCCACCTGCACCCCGCTTGCTTCAAACTCTGAGTTACCTGCTCCCCAGTTTTAACCGCCAAGCCAGACCACTCTGAACACAGGCAGATGGGTCCTTTCCTCCCCATAAAACCTTTCTGATCTGAGCTGCCCTGGTTTAGCTTGTCGTGCAGGCGAGGCGACAAACTTCTGCCCCCCAGTCGGGAAATAAAGGGCAGCGAGGTTTAACTCCTTTACACCATCCTGTATTGGGTCAGGGGATTCAAAACTCTCCGTCTCCAGCAGGTTCAGCTTTTATCTGTGAACCCTTCCTTCCTGTCGTGCCCTTGCTGCTTCTGCCATCGCGCTGGCCCATGTAAGACATCCCAAAGCAAAATGTCCAGACTGCTGCCAGGCGGACATCTCCCTTCAGACCCCCGGTGTCCTGTATTTCTGACACCGCTGCAGTGACTCTCCTCCTTGCCTCCAAATGAAATAGCACAAGACTGCTCCTAATGTCGAACCACAGCCTCTTACCCCAGCTGCTGACTGCCTGCTCTCTTACAGTGGCTGTTATCCGAAGGGGGACTCGATGCATTTTGAGTTGGTGGCTATTGTGATTAAAATGTGGATGATCACTGGTTTGCTAAGCCGCCGTTCAGGCTGGTTAGCTACGTTGTGCTGCTGGGGGGCTGTTTAAGAGCAATGCTGGTCTTGCCCGTGTGACGGGTCCCGGCCATAGCAGTCACGTAGTGCCGGCTGCGCTGGTCGAGAGTTCAGGGCAGCTGAGAAAAGGAGGCAGGCAGAGGTGGCGACAAGCCGTCTTCCCACCTCCCGTAATCTTTAGGGGCCAATCAAGCTAGAGCTGTTTCAGGGCTGCTCTAGTTGCCTCCTGCTTCACTTTCTCCTGGTGTAGCTTTGATGGGGCAACGTAACACGGGACATACAATTTTCACTGCTGTTAGATGCATGGTATCAAAATGCAATCCCCAAGACAGTCCAAACCCCAACGAAGGATGGCTGCGAGCCCACAATTCCCTTGCCCATCTCTTGTATCTGCCACCAGGATCAATTATCCCCGCAATCAGCGCCTCAATTCACGTACTGCACAGCGTCTATTGTTCTGATTCCGTGGTACGTCAAACCGAACAGCGCCGTCCAAACTGCAGGCCTTTACTCCAGACCGCAAGGTGAAGTCCAGGCTGCTAGGGACGTCTGCTTTTTTTCCTCTCCTAACTAGCCCTGAATTAGGACATTAGACTGAAGTGTGAGCCTCCTTCAAATTCAGTTGCAGTGCACTAGAGATCCCTCTCTTTCAATATTGCCATAAAGTCTGATTAATTAAACGGATGACAGAGCTACGGCTTGGGGGAGAGGGCAAGGAACTGATGACGCTTGTTCTTCAGAAGAAATAACAAGCTGTTTTGGGGTTTCAGGAGGATAACACGGGGCGCTCCATTCAACTCGGCCACCACCGTTTGGACCTTTCTCAAGAAGTTCTCTGGTCCCAAAAGGTTAATGCTAAAGGATGAGAAGACAAGGTGGATTCCCTCCTTGATTAACATTTTTATTAAATAACCTATTTCAAGTAATAGTTAAATTCTCTAAATTTATATCATTCTATTAACCATAATCTAATCTCATTAACCTTGAAATCCCCAGTCTTAACTACCCAACTCTATACATTATGGCACTATCAGTTAAACTAATTAAATGACCTTCAAACTATTTCTCCTTCGTTTATTGCCGTTATTTATCCTTGCTCGTTGTTCTCCCTTGCAGCCCCTGCAAAACTCGCTCCCTCTAAATTCAGGTCCTGTCTGCACTCTCCGCAGAAGACCATCTCTCTTCTTAACCCAATCCACCGGCCCCATCGGCACAGTTCACCCCTGGGCGCTGCAGCGTGCTGGCAGCAATGGTTCATGCCCTCGTTCTTTTTTGCTTTCATTCCAAGGATCTGATGATTCTTGGCTTGTCACATTCTCATTTACATGCCTACCTACCTCTCTCTCTCTCTCTTTTTCTTTGGCTAAGCTCTGGATTTTCTGAGAGGTTCTTACAGCAGAGGAAGGAGACTGAAAGTACAGCTTGCCTTGGAGCAGTGTTGGGAAGAGGTGGCATGTTCCTGTTCTTTTTTAATCCTGGCCTTTAAACAAGTTATTGTTTAAGGATGTTATGCTCTCTGAGGCTAAACCTGGATGAATGATCTCTTCCTACGCTAACAGTGGGAGAAAATTCTCGCCGTAGTTTTGCCACGGCCCGAAATATCACTGATCAGAAAGTTCCCTGGCCATGGAAAGAGCTTGGCTGGATGTGATGCAGGCTGGATTGCAGGGAAACTGAAGTGCTTGGGCTCGTTTGCAAGGGGAGTGGTTATCTGCTCAAGGAGCTACAAGCAGTTTCTGCTTTGCCAGCCCCTGCCGGACAAACACCGCTGTAATAAACCACCATTTTTTAGGGTAAGAGCAGATGGGGGTGACGAAGTGGAATGCTATTTGACTTTGATGACGGCAATGAACAAAATGCCTCAGTCTGCAGATACTTAATGCCTTGGCTGCTGTCCTCTGCTATCTGGGAAGAAGCCTGGGAGTAGATTTTACTTTGAGGCTAGATTGTGTTAGGTGGGGGCGTTTGCTGTGTTAGTTAGATACAGATGCATTGCTGAACTGGAAAGCCTGAGAAACAGCACACAGTGCGGAAGCAGGCAGGCGATTCTGGATTGGATTGGGAGGGAAACATTTCTCAACTGAGGCTTATGGAGCACTTTGTCCTCTCCCTCCTCGTGCATTCCTTGGCTGTTATTTCCCAGGGTGGGGGCAAGGAGAAAGGAAGACTGACTTGGAGAAATATAAAGTGGGCATAAGCCAGGGGAGCGGGAGGAGGTGACCAAGGATCCATGTAAACATCTGAAATACAAGCCCATGTTCCTTTTTTGCACCTTGTTCCTTCAAGAGTAGCTCATGCTTGAATAACAGGCATTGAAAGGCACAAAATCATCACCTTGCCTATGGTGATGGTGTGATGTTATGCTGTCCTGGAACAGCACTGCTTCACAATAAAGATTTCAGGCCTGCAATGTTTCACTAGGTTGGCTGCAAAGGTGGCTGAATTTCTAACTTAGCCGAACAAACCCCAGCCCTCAGAAGGGCACTGCCCAGTCTATGCTGCAGAAACAAGCTTTTACCGAACGTGAGATGAAGACCAGTATTTTCCTGAGTCTGTTTCTTTTGGAAAAAGAAGGTTGTGTTCTGTTGGGGGCAAGCATCCTCCAGAGCACTTGGGTCATGACATTGCAAGTATTTTGCTAGGCACAAAGCCTCAAGAGTGCAACTGAATTGGCACAGGTCCTGTTCGCAGTGCAAGCTACTGTGTGGCAGAACCAGGGAGGTGGTTATAGCACCCGACTTGATTAAACACGCAGTTCAGCCTTGATTCCTGAATGCTGCCGTGTTGTGCTGCTTTCACCTGCGTGGTGCCTGCTACCTGGTAGCACTTACACTGTAGACTGGGCCAGAGAAACCACCTGGGTTCTCTTCACTAAGCCCCTGCAGACAGACGGTAAGGCACAAGGGAAGATCCAGCCCGCCCTGTCCCCTCACCTGCACTCCCTCTGCTGTGAGGGCCGAACACGACTGGATCTGCCAGACTCTGTCGCGGATTGTGTGCAGGTTCAGTCCCTCGGCGATCTCGGAGGCAGGGGCAGCCGTGAGCAAATCCTGCTTGTTAGCGAAGATGAGCACGGGGACTCCGCTGAGCTTTTCCTCATCCAAGAGCTCGGCCAGCTCCTGTATCATTTTAAAGGGAGTTAGGGGGAAGGAAGGTGAAAAAACCCCCCCACCAGAGGTTGTCTCTAATTAGAATTATATTTAGGGCAAATGTTGGAAGGCAGCGTTTCAGCAAAGCCCAGATCTCCTTACCAAATAGCAAGAGTGTCTGCAATCACAGGGGCCTGAGGTCCACAAGCAAGTTCTTTCAATTACAGGTTACGAAAGGCTTCAGCTTAGTCTGAAATTAGCTGCCGGTTTACAGGCTAAAACTCTGTGCTTTGCCAATCCCTGCTCCCTGGAGACCAAGACTGATGATGCAGCAAAAACCCCATGTAAATTGGCTGTCTCCAAGAGTCTGCCTGGAGTTAGTCTGACTCATGTCCTAGAAACCAGGTGGTTCTCGCCCTAATAGATTTATGATGATGCTAGTAACGAGCTTTGGTTTTTGTCCCAAGTTTTCTGAACTGCAATTCAAATCAGGAAACTCTGCTTCAGATGTAAGACTCTCCCTTCCAAAAGGAAGCTGATACCTATTAAAGGAAGGGAATAGCTGGAGGCGAGGCCGGGAGCGGTTTTATTGGCCAGACTGTAGTCCTACGTGCATGGCACAATGCTGTGTGGGATCTTAGGGTTGACTGGCTCGCAGCTGAAAACAGTCTGCTGCTCCTAAGGCAGGGTCTGGATGTGCCATGAACCCACAGCTATTAGATCTGAATGCCTGGAAGCTGGGCAAAAGCTTAATCTGAACTCAGAGCAGGCGATCCCATTTCACTTCTTAATAAGCATCTGTCCTTGTGACCAAGCTAACACAGCTGGTGCAACACGCACAGCAGTCTTGATAAAGGAGCTGAGCTCTGAATGAATATGATGCAGGATGTACGTCATGCCTCTGAACCCTGGTAAATTGTTGCGGGGTGGGGGGGGGGGGACCTACACAGCTGTATAATTTCCCTGAAGTACCTGTCTCATTGCTGGGGCTTTACTTTCCATGGATACTGGCCTGGCATCTTCTACGAACCCGGAGTTACTGTGAAACCTTTGGGTTCAGTGAACGCAGTAGCAGAGACCATGCTGCATCACAAATCAGATTCTAGCCCACAACAGCAATCTGCTAGCTTGGTTTGGAAACCAGGGCAAAACAGAATCAAGATATAAATAGAGCTGGCTGGGAATTTTTTGACAAAATGTGTTTGTTTCTTTTCTGGCTGAAGAGGCTGATTCATCAAAACTGGAACTCTTTGTGGGGATGCATCAATTTGGCCAAACTGAGTGAGGGCATACACTGGTATGAGCACCCCACGTTTCAGTTCCTGGCCTGCTTGGCTTAGGCGAGTGCCCTCGCTTTCCTATACTAGAATTAGTCTTCCTCTCTTTGGCCTGAGGAATAATTATTTATGTGAAGTGGAGCAGCTCCAACAGGAGAGACAGAGAGAGACTCCCCAGAGCAGCCAAGAGCCGGGTGGAGATGGGAGAGTCAGGTTCAAGCGCTTACTCCGAGCCAGGCACTTAAATCTAAGCCTACCACATCACAGAAAGACGCCTCAACCACTGGGATCTGGCTATTCTGGGCTGGGCAGTGGGTGAGGTTGGTCTGCCTGTCTCAAGCGATTCAGAGAGGCCTCGGCTGGGTTCTCACTGGAACACAGACAAATTAGGAAACCTCAAAATTGTTCGCGCACTGGAATTCATGTTTCCCAGCCAGCCTCACTTACAGAGTCCTTGCCTTTTTATTTCAGTTGTGTTCCAGAGATGATCGAGTCAATGTGATTGCTTTTAAAACTTTTTAGAGAAGAAAATGAGATTCCTTGAGGTCTTGTCCTGGCAAGGCTCAAAGGCCTTTAAGGGGTGTGGGTTTTCAAAATGTGCTTCCTTTTGTTCGTATCCAATTAAGCTGAGGGAATAAGACTCCTTATTTCCCTTAGTTCTCACCTACCAAAGCAATCTGTGCTTTGTGTGCCACAGCAAAGCAAGCGGAAGGGAGAGCCCCCCAGGAAATGTAAGTCTTTATTACAAACCACCAAAGCATCTTTCTAACGTGCATAAGGAACATGATATAATGTCAAAGAGTTGGACAGAGGTTACGTACCTGACCCGTTTCTTCAAACCTCTTTCTATCTGCGCTGTCGATGACATAGATCTGTAAAGATGCAGGGGAGGGTATTAATTTACAGAAGTGGAAGATTGATGTTGTAGCTGTGATGGTCCAGAAATGATGCGAGGGGCGAGGGCGTTGTTACTTAATTTATAGGAGTAGTATGGCTGGAAGAGCCCTCAAGAGGTAATCTAATCTGACCCCAACTGAAGGATCATTCTTGACTAAACCAACCTAAGCAAGTATTTGTCTAACCTGCTCTTAAATTTCCAAGGAAGGACACTGCACTACTTCTCTAGGTAATCTGTTCCAATGCTTAACCACCCTCACAGTGATAAAAGTCTAACATCCAATCTGAATTTTCCTTGGAGCAATTTAAGACCATTGCTCCTTGTCCTGTCCTCTGTGGCCAGAGAAAACAGTCTATCACCCTCCTTTTTATAGCTATGCTTCAGGTATTTGAAGACTGTTATCAAATTCACTCCCTGTAGCCCATTCATTCTTCTCTTCTCCAGCACCAATAGTCCTAGTTCTTTCAGCCTTCCCACATAAGTCATATTTCTCCAACCTCTAATCATGTTTGCTGCTCTCTGATAGACTTTGTCCGTGTATTTTTGGAAGTGAGGTGCCCAAACTGGACACAGTGCTGTAGGTAAGGCCCCACCAGTGCCAAACAGTGCAGAAGAATCATTTTCCCTTGACTTGCAAGTGACATTTCTATTACTGCAGCCTAGTATGCTATTTATTTTGCAACAAGAACACACTGTTGGTTCACATTCAACTTACAGTCCCCTATAGCCTGCAGGTCATTTTCTGTGGTACTGCAACCTAGCCAGTCCTCCTTCCCCAGTCTGTATTTGTGCATGCGATTGCTCTTTGCACTTGTCCCTGTTGAATTTTATTTGAAGAATTTTTGTAACTTTTTTGGGTTTACTGAGCTCACTCTGAATCCTAACTCCCCAGAGTGCCTGCAACTCCACCCAGCTTGGCGTCATCGTAAATTTGCCAAGTGTGCACCCAATCCTATCTTCCACATTGTCAATGAAGATATATTAAACAGTACTATACCCAGGACAGGCCCTTAGGGAACCTTGTTTGATACCTCCTCCCAAGTAGACATTGAGCCATTGATGGCTACTTGCACAGCACGATGACCCACCCAGTTACAGATCCCCCTCACAGTAGTTTCATCTAGTTTGTATTTCCTTAGCTTACTAATGAGAAGACATCTGGAAAGCATTGAACTATACAGAGCTAGTCTATCAAATGAATCGAAACCAGTTCCAAATAACATTCCTTGTGCTTAGGGATGCACACATTTCATGCACTGTGCAACCATCAGCTAATTCTCTCAATAGCTCAAAAAACGAAGGGGAGCTGCATTACAGCTGGGGAGAGCAGGCTGCGATGTGCTAGTGTCAGAAAAGGAGCTGGTGGTAGGATCAGGATTCAGATCATCTTCCACCCCTAAATTCAGCCCAGGAAAACATGCTGCCTCCTGGCAGCCAGTTCTCCACCTACAGATGATCCACCACAACAAAGGGAATGGCTGTCAGATGAAGGACTAGCTGTCATGGGGGTTGCATGCCTCTCCAGGGCAGGGCAAGGCTGGGGCACTTCAGCAAGGAACAGCAGAAGTGAAGTTTGCACTGCGACTGCCTGGGTGCATCTATGCACATGCATTTACTATCCACTAACCGAAATTACTGTGCAGTATGGGCACGTCTACACACACGCACCCATACTGCATGGTAAATACGGTGACATACGCCGATTTGAGCATAAACTTGATACCTGCACCATGCAAGTATCAACTTTATGCCCAATTAATAACTGCACAATAATGCACGTGTAGTTGCCTTACTGCACAGTAACCCTGTGGGTGTGGACTGACTTGTGATTAGCTTTAGTCCCAAATCAGTCTACACACAGTGTTAATGCACTTTAATGCCTGCATGTGTAGACGCCGGCCTATTCCTACTTACTGCACAGTAAATTTAAACCAGTGTAAATGCACGTGTGGAAATGCCCTCCTGTGTTGTATCTGTTTTTTTGGACAAGGTTGGTCAATTCAGCACCTTTCTCTAGCACTGAATTTACCGATTTCCTTCCTGGAAAAACTCAGAGCTTGGTATGGAAACCCCTGGGTGCAGGTAAAGCGGCAGTACCAGAGAAGGATGAAATTTGCTGGATATTCATTTAGTACAGACAGCTCCTCCCCTCCGTCTGGACTGCGCCGTCTTTATTGCTAATGCACTTAAAGCTGCAGAATCATTTTAAATAATCAGGAGGGTTCAATAAAGGTGGAGCCTGCAAGGTTTGCCTGCTGTATAATGCAGGAGGGATTATGCTGACTCAAATCAATGTGATCCAGTCATGGGTACACTACAGAAAGCTGAAGGACTCACAGTTCATGGGTAGGTAGGTAGGTGAATGAATGACGATAGGCCTATCCCAGTTTAATTTATATGGTTTGTATGCACAACCCTGTAAATTTTGCTGAGATCAGGTACAGAGGCGTGTGTGGTTATCCTGGGGTAGCAGCACATCATGGGCAGCTATTATGGTATCTTCTGTTTTTTGGCAAAGAAGCAAACAGCTTATCCTGGCATGGAAGCAGAGATGCAACACCTACACCAGTGTAACTGATATCAATGGACTTCTACCCTGGTCCCTTCAGGAGCAAAGCCACCCTGGTTCAGGAGTCGATGCCATCTGCTCTCTCCATTTTTTAAACAGGTTGAATGCCACCAGTGTAAATGCGCTGTCTGTCCCTACCCTGAGAGCCAGGGAAGCAGGGAGCGGGCGTGTGGGCGGGCTGGCTGAGGAGACCTGCAGTGTTTCCCAGTCAGTAATGACTGGAAATTGCTAGGATGTTATTTGACAGCTGTGCAGTGGCTTCCATGGAAGGAGGCTGGTTTCCAGGGAATAGATGCCCACAGCACCCAACCACTGCCAAAATAAATGGCGTTCCTGCTGTCAGTCTCGGCAGGAGACTCGGCCCTTCCAGGCTAATTTAGACTGAGAACAGTGAAAAAAGGGAACTCTGAACAGCAGTGTTTAGTAAAGGTTGGAACAGCCTTCTTGTGCAGACATTTTCTCTCGCCTGCAATGACTCAAACAGGGGGCTGCGGCACCCGGGGGTGCCCTAAGAACTGCCAGTTACTGGGTCAGGCCGTGGGTCCATCTTACCCAGCCCCTTGTGTCCCACAGTGGCAAAGAGTGGATGCTGAAAGGGAGAGTAACCTGGGTCTGACCGCAGTTGTTTTCTCTACTGTTCCTCTCTCACTTGCTTCCTCCAGCATTTAACGTTAAGTTCACAGAGGCTGTAGCCCTTCCTTCATGCTTGATCTCTACTGATGCCCCTTTCCTCCAAGAACGTGTCCAATCCCTTGTGAATCTGGCTGAACGCTCAGCTTCCAGCACAGCTGGTGGCAACGAGCTCCACCCTTGAATGCCACGCTGAGTGAAAAAGCATGTCCTGGTGTTGGTTTCAAACTTACTGCCTCCTACTTTCACGTTGTGACCCCTATTTCTTGTCTGGCGAGAGGGAGTAAAGAATAAATCCCTTCTGACTTTCTCTTCACCAATGAGTATTTTGCAAACCCTTCTCATGTTCCCCTTCAAGTGTCTCTTTGCTAAACTGAACATAGGACTCATCAGTCTCTCCTCACGGGGAAGCCCCTCCATAGCCCTCATCATCCTTGCTGCCCTTCTCTAGACCTTCTCTAGTTCTTGAGATCCTTTGAAGGGTGCCGTGCAACATAGCACTGTTAGGTGTGCAAACCTGACTCTCACGCTAAACCAGCAAGATTGCAAATAGAAATCTGTAGCGTTAAAAACACTCTGTCCAGCTGTGGTCTTTCTGAGTTCTTTGTAGAACTGCTCTATTTATTATTTTTCTATAGTCAAAAACAAGTCAAAACTACGAGCTGGCATTTTCTAAGGGATGGCTTGAATCTGAAAGCTCGAGAACCACTGCTTTACTGCCTCAGGTTTCCAGGTCCTTCTGTGACAGGGATGCTGCAGGGATGATGTAAGCTAGGGATGGTCAATCTGCGGCACAGGCAGCATGTGTGCGGCACATGACAGATCAGGGAGGGAGCACAAAGGCAGACAGGGCAGGAAGCAGAAGGCAGAGCAGGAGATAAGGCAGGGAGCACAGACTAAGGAACAGGAAGCACAGCAGTAGATAAGGCAGGGGAAGGAGATAGGCATGGCACTTGGGGAGGGTGCAGGGCTAATCTGTGGCACGTCTGCCAAACAGGATGCCCCTACGTTGGTGTAAGTGCACTTGCTCAGAAGTAGAAGAGCTGAGCTTTGGTGTCGTTAAGACAAGAAGTGGAGATGACTAGAATCCAGAACAGGACGTCATCTCCCGAGCTTCAATTTGGCCAAGCCAAAATGCACCAGCAAAACCTGCCTTTGGCTGTTTAGTGACATGTAGCAAACTGAGCTTTGCGGCTCACCCAGGCCCAGCACTCAGCACCAGCACAGCCCCTCTCGCGGCATGCTGGGGCATCGCAGGATCCTAGTCACCTGATCCAAACCCTTGCATGAGTGCAAGATGCTGCCTAAATCATCCCTATTCAAACACCTCCAACGAAGAGGATTGCCCCACTTCCCTGGGGGTCTATTCTACTGCCTCACTGCTCTGACAGGAAGGAAATTGTTCCTGAGATCTAATCCTAAGCCTGCTTGGCTGCAGTTTACAGCTGTTGTTTCACGTTGCCTTCTGCAGCAGCGGAGAACAGTTGTTCAGGCCTCAGAAGGAAGAGTGCCCCTTGCTGAATCACCAGGCCTTTCTCCTGCAGCTCCCCCAAGCCCAGCTGCAGAGATCTGACCAGATTAATGTCTGACACAGCAGAGCTGCAGGCAAACGCCATGTTGTGTAGCACGGGGCGAAGGCAGCAAGCACATGCAGAGTGCCTTCTTCCCACCCAGACAACAACGAGCCAAAGAGCTGCAGGTGCATGCCTGAATGTGCAATCACCCAGATACACACACCTTATTTGCACTGGGGAGGCTTCCAAGTGCCCAGGTGTGTGGCACAGAGTGAGCTCCCATTCAAACACACCTGCACTGACTGAAGGGTGCAATCACTTTGGGCTTTATAAAGACTTTTGGAGGACCCTCCCCCTCGGTCAGGATGGAGCTGGGGCAGGTCTCCTGGGAACTGCACCTCATCTTGTCTCTGTGCTCCCTGGCTCCTGTAACAGAGGATGTGGACTCTGCAGCACAAGTATGCAGTTTAAATCAGCAATGTAGGGGCTGTATCTGCACAGCCAAGAATGGCATTTTCCCTGCATTTTTAGGTGCTCTTCTAAAGGAGAGGGCTCAAATCCAAGGCTGGAGCAAGGGGGCTACACCCTCCCTGCTGATGGCAGATGTGGGTGTTGGTGATGATGATGTGCCATGCACAAAGTCCTGTTCAGCGGTGGGTCTCCTAGGTAAACCCCTGAGCAGGTGACTGGGAAGAAGCTGTGTACATTCATTTTATGCCTTCCCCAGCCATGTTTGTGCTGGGCACCTCCTTGGTCTGGGAGTGATGCCACTGCTCAGTCTGCAGTGTGTGACGCAGTGCCCACTGCACCACTGCTGCTACACCCGACGTCAAACTCCCACCAGCCACTTCCCTGCTGCCCATTCCTGTGCCATCCCTGCCAAAGGCCTTGTACTGTTCTGGCTGACAAAGACAGGGTCCCCCCTCTCCTTTCCCTTGTAGAAGAGTGTGTGTTAAGCAACTGCTACAAGGCTGACACAAGAAAACCAGAGGATTTGAAGGCCTGTGACTTGGCCTTGGCAGCCTTGCCTTTGCAATGCATTGCCTCTTGCAGACCTCGAGTGTTGGCTGTAGCCAGCAAGGGCTCCTAGCTGCTGATTTGCATGGCTGACTTATGTCCGAGTGCCTAGCACTTGCTCTCCACATGCAGAACCACAGCTGAGCCCTGCTTGATTGTACTGCACCAAGGTTGAGTTCTGCCCCCACTGCCTTGGTGGGAGGAGGCTACCTATGTTGGTTCAAACCCTTCACTGCAGAAGGGACCCCCTTTTCCATCAGCTTTATGTGGGCAGGTCTCTCTCCCCTTGTCACCTCTCTTGTGTGGTTTTTCTTCAGGAAGGCAAGTGGCTGAGACTCTGCTGTGGTCATGTAACATAGCACCCTGCCTTTCCTATACTGCCTCCTCAGCTTAACCCCAACCCCCCACCCCGTGTTTAAAACATGAATCATCTGATGCAGAGAAACCTTTGTATTGGAACGCTGCCTGCCGTGTCCCCCGTGCATTACACAGATGCTGAGGCGTGCAGCTCTTTAGCGTGTTACGCTGAAAGATGGTGTAGTTCAGCAGTTCCAGTGCAGCAGAGAGAAACAAGGTTGCAGGGTCTCTTTCTCACCACACTGTTGGCTTTTTATTTTGTACAACGGTAGCCCCTAGAAGTCCTAGTTGCTGACTGTGATCTCTAGACACTGTATGACCACAGAATAAATCGATGTTCCCGAAGAGCTTAGATTGATGCAAGGCATGCTGTGTGTACACGGGCAGGCTGCTTTTCACCTCTCTGCTTCAGTTTTCCCACGTGGAAAATGGTGATGAAAGCAATGACCTAGCATTCAGGTGAATTTATTTCTCCAGCATGAGCTGAGCCCTCACCAATGACCTCTGGACAGACCAATGGAACAAATGGTGCCAGACAATAGAAAAATACAAGGTGGCCAAGGCCTGCATTGGCAGATTGTCCTCTAGAGCATCTCAGCTCATCTCAAGTGCCAGGCTGGTGTGTTAGAGCCAGGAATTACAGCCAGAAATGCTAGGCCATTGATAAATGACAGGTGTTAAGAGCTGTATGCTCTCTGCTAGAGCCCTCTCCCCTCCCCACTTCACCTACCTCACTACCATCTGGTTTTAGCCAGATGTCAAACAACTCTCTGCCCCTAATTCAAACAGGTGATCTGGGTAGAGTGACAATAAGGCAGAGCTGAAGCTTAATGACTGGAAAGCAAATCAGTACCTCATATAAAGGACTGGTGAACAGACTGATTCTTGTATACGCTCAGGAAAAGTTATTCAGATTAACTTTTAATGCGACTTAAGTCAATCAGCCTGTATTCCAGCCATGTGTGGACATGCTTATTCAGAATTAAAGTTGTTTAATCCAAGTTATTTTATTTCACTTTGGAAGATGGAATTCAAGCTGACTCTTAAAATCTGTCCACACAGGGGTTTAATGTCATACAAACTAATCCACTTTTAAGTACAGCTTTTAATTAACTGGGATTCACTTTCCTGAGTGTCTCTCTATAGATGATCATTAGTAAGGATCCTGATTTTCTCCGATTAAAAAAAATCCCCAATTTTCATCTTAAAAAAAACCCCCAAATACACATTTTTCCACAATGAAAATAAAACGCTATAGACAGATAGATAGATAGATATAGTGGTGTTTCATTTTCATCATGGAAAAATGTGGATTTGGGGGGGGTTTAATCCAAAAATTGAGGATTTTTTTAAATCGAAGAAAACCAGGATCCCTGATCATTAGGGATCAAAAAAGGCTGTTAGATTGCCTAGCCTTGCTGGACTTCCCATTTCCCTTCCTGGCTGAATCACACCTGGGGGGCGTGATGTGTGGAGTCTTGCTTGCTGTTCCCAGGTCACGGAGAACAGAGGGTGTTTGTGTTTTCTTGTGCATCCAGGCTTTGCGGGTTACCATATGGGGCCAAGGAGGAAGATTTTCACTTCGCGTTGCTATAGGTGTCAGCATTTGGTTTTGCCTTCCTCAGAAATATTAGGTGCTGGCTATGGCCAGGCTGGGGAATTTTTGACGGGGTTGTGCCAATGCTTCTGCTGGGACCAAGGCCGGAGGTTCCAGGCTAGAGGGTCTTGCCCCTCTGCTTGGGGTCAGACCAATCACTACCCTTGGGATTAGGTAGAAATTTTATCCCACAGTTAGATCTACATGGACTGACGTGGGGTTTGCACCCTGCTCTGCAGCAGTGGTGGCAAGATCCTCTTCCTTGGATTGCTTGAGCATATTTTAACTCCTCCTTATCCCTGCAGAGACAGCACACTGACAGTGCCCTTGTTCACCTGCTTTACCTATAGTAAGTTAGGGTGATATCTGTGGCATTATGCCTGATATTGGGTGGCTGGTGAAGTTTTTAACTCAGTAACTCTCAAGCAGATTGTTAAGGTTCCCTGGGGTGCAGTGAGATCCTCTTAAACACATTGCGGGCTGTAGCTCAATATTAGTGCTAGCAGGTGATACACGCGATTCACATGATAAACTCAGAGATTTCAAATAGGAACCCAGACTGTCAAACCCTGGTGTGATCCTTTTCAGTTCTTTGCTACAGAGGAATTGCTCTCTCATTTTTCCGTAGTCAAAAATGAAATGAAAGCTAAGAGCTGGCATTTTCGGGGGGGAGGCAGGGGGCACGGCTCTGTGTCTAACGGGTCTGAGAACCCCTGGGTTAGAAAAACACTTGTCTAAGATTGGTTTAGAAAGGGATGATCTTGCCTTGAAATTCAGATGTGACCTTCTGAGGCTCCATCCAGCCCTCATTTCCTATGATTCTGGGATCCCTTCTATTGGGATAAGTTAGAGGTGCGAGCAGGTCAATGTGTGTGGATCTTTTAAATGAGGTTTCAAGATCAGAGGTCCCCACCTCTGGTCAGATGGGAGGTTTGCCGCAGTGCCCTTGCTCAGGATCTTTCCCCTTCCTTCTTACGCAGACTCTGGCACAGCTGTTCCCTCTGTTCAGAAGCAGCTGCATTTTGGAGGCGCTATTTAACTTTACCTATACAGCACTTTGAGACTGTGCCATCCGCTCTAAGTGTAACAACCCTCCATTACAATTAAGCGTTTAGCTGAGACTCTTTACAAGCATCAATCTGTAAAGGAACAGGTCGTACAACAGAAGCACTCATTTGGGAGATATGAACTCTCCTCCTGCATGCTTTCCTGTCAGACCTCGGACAAGTCATTCAACTTTCCTGTGCCTCAGTGCCCCCACCCCCAGGAGTGTAAAATGACCTACCTCACTGTGGGAGGCTGAGTTCATTAGCAGCTGTAACATGCCTTGAAATTCCCCAATGGGAAGCACTACAGATGTGAACTAGTACGTGTTGGGAAACAATATGCTATTTTAATGAGACTGGCACAAGAAGTGTGGGTGTGGGTCCAGTGCACTGTGCTACAGATGTTTGGAATAAGCAGAGATGTTTCTGCAAATGCCACCCTCTCCCTTCCCCGCCGCTTGTTGATCTGTTCCGAACGGTTCATGTACGACCCGCAACGGTGCTGCTGCCCGACTTTCTGGCTGACAACATAGAATGCCCGTATGTTCATGTAGCGCTCAATCACGGTTAATACTCACAAGGACATCAGTGTTTTCAAAATAGTTCCTCCAGTACGGCCGGATCTTCCTTTGTCCGCCTATGTCCCAGACGTTCAGCTTGAAGCCTTGGGACTGTACGCTTTTAATGTTGAAGCCCTGCAAGAGAAGCCACAGGCAGCATTACCCTGGATCTCGGGATCGTGTTCAGGAGAGCATGGCTTTAACATCGTTATCACGGTGCAGGAAAGAGGCACAAGATGGGCCTGGGCTGCTAGTCAGCTGCAGAAGAGGTGAGAGGGAGAGCAAACGAGATTCTCGTGCATGTCTGCGTGCATACGTTCTGGGATCGGGGCTGACATCGTCATGGCTACAAAGATGAATGTTGCAGTGGGGGCCTCTGGAGGGTTCAGGAGGGTGGGTGCAGGAAGAGGTGAGAGAGGGAGATGTGAGATAAGGAGGAAAACAGAGGGCGCACTGAGAAGCAGCACGTAGCGCGGTCTCACGCAGAGCCAGAGGTCGGAGGCTTAGTCGACACCAGGCAGCAACGCGCTGAGCTTAAAAGAGCAACAGCTGCGCAGCTGAAGGGTCCGTTTCATCAATTAACGCTGCGACTGAAAGGGCGTTCAACTGGAAAAACAGGATGTGGTGTGGGCTGGCAACATGCTGCCACCCGGCCTGGGGGAGCTGGGCTTGGAATCTGAGCGTGGGCTTTTCGTTCAGGGGTGCCGGGGGCTGGGAGTGTCAGGGAGGCGGGGAGGGGAGAGGAGTGTCTCGTGCAGCTCTCGAGCAGCCTCCGCTGGCCAGCTTGGGCGCCGTGCTGGTGGTATGTGCGACCGCTGCTCCAGTGGGGAGGCTAAAAGCAGGGCAGATCACAGCAACAAGGATGGAGGGCCAAGTTCCTGGGACTCCCTGGGGAAAGCAGTGAGGGACAACTGGCCAGAAGCTGTGACATCCCATCAGCTGCTTGTATTTTTATGAAGACCAGCAAGGCTAGACTCTGATCTGTGTTACACCAGGGCCAGAGCAACTCTGCAGGCATTTAGGGTGCTTGTTCTGTGTATTTGATTCCAGAACCAAGCCCAAAGCTTGTGTCCCTGATGGTGACCGTAGGCTGTACCAATCATCCTGCTGACATCCTGCTATAAATGCTGGAGGGAGCTGCATTTATCCCAACATCTAATCCAGCCCCCACATTCAGCCCATAGCATTTCCCGGTGCAACTTTTCCTTGCCCATTTAATATGGTGCATGGGACAGAGTAAGGTGGAGGAGCAGCCTCCCATCTGGGCAGGGCCTGTCTTACCTGTGTCGGTGTGATGTGGCTTATGTCTTCAGATGCCAGCTGTTTCAGAAGCGTGGTCTTGCCAGCATTGTCCAGCCCCAGGAGAAGGATCCTCACCTCCTGGTCTGGCGCGCTCTTCAGTTTGCGCAGGATTGACAGTAAACCCTATGGCAGACAGAAAGACCAAGGGCGTGAATGCTGTGTTAAGATGCCCTCCCATTGGCCCCCAAGTCTGGGCTGGGCCTGAGTCTGGGCTAGGACCCAAAGCCTGCTGCATCCTTTCATCCCTCTGTTCTTGTCTCTTCCTGCATCTCCATCACATGCAGTGTGGGGAGCAGCCTGGGCTACCTGGACTTTCCCTGGGCTGTGTTGTTCCGGTCCAATAGCAGGGTCAGAGAGCCAGTGTCCCTGGGATGCGGTACACTAATGACCTGCAGCCAGGCTACCGGGTGATCTGTACTGTCTTTCCCATCAGCAAAACCCTGTTAATCCAAATCTCCCTTTTAGCTGGCTCTACCTTACCTTGGACCCTGGCATGGTTCCTTTACCAGTAGCTTCTCCTGCACCATCCGATTATCTCCAACCTCATTTATCAGACTCCTAAGCATGCTGGACAAATGAGATTGGTGCAATTCTGGACTCTCAGGACACAGTAGCTAATGGCACCCTTTCGATCCCTGAACCCCCTTGACTAGGAAATGCACTGCAGACTCAAGCTGCTGACCATATCGGTCAGAGTTCAGGAACGGACTATCTGTGTCAGTTGACCTGCACCACAAACCACTGGAAAATAAACTGGGCCGTGTGCATGGCCCAAAGTAGAGCTCAGATGCCCGTGCTGCAAGGAAAGGGCATCAACTGGAAGAGCCTCCTGCATGCTGCCATGCAATTGTAAATCACTCGTTGCCTTCATTCGGTTCGGGGTCTGGGGCTAATGCAGCTGCTCCACAGAGGCAATGGAGCCAGTGGACTCTGAGTCAAGTACTCCACTGCATGAGTAGGGACCTATTTAATTCATGATCTGACGGTTTTGCGTAGACCATGAAAATCAGTGGTATCCACTGAGAAATATTCCACTGATTGCAATTTCCTGCAAAATCAACCTACCCCCAACCATACAATATGCTGTTTTACAATCTCCCAATCCTTACTACGATACTTAGACAACACAGCAATCCCTGCAGCCACTCTCATGTGCCTGAAACTCGCTGCTTCTCTGCCGATCTGTGGTGACAGTGGGGCTGCTGGGGAATGCCCGTAAAATTGGGCCTTCATGCCACAAGCAACCCACAAAGATGGCTTCATCTCACTGCAAGTTAAGTAGGCCCCTACTCGTGAGCGGCGTCGGGCTAGTCCCGTTACCCCTCTCAGCCCAAGGTCCCCTCCTGCCCCATCTCCGACTCCACTGTTTTGGAGTTAAACTCTTCCAAGCAGAGGGAGATGTTTGCTCTGTGTGTGGGGCACCCACCATGGCAGAGCCCAGGGAGAGAGTGTGGTTGAAGCCAACACATCCTTTCTGGGCTTCTGCATTCCCTTCCAAGCCAAGTGGCATCCAGTCCAGCTCTACTGGGCATGTGTTCCCACCAGGAATCACTGCCACCGCCAGAGCCACCACCTGGCAGCTGCGCACAACCCAAACTTCAGACCACTGAAAAATCCTGGAGTCTGTAACTCAGAGTTCAAACACCAACACTGCCCCAGGCTTCTCCGGTCCCATGGACCTAGACCTCCCCAACGATATGACAGGGACAAAGCTACTGGTCTACCTCATGATGTGGGAAAGAGGATGACTGAATTGTGAAGTGCTTTGATGATGGGAAGAGCTATAAGCTGTAAATATTTTTTACAATGGGAAGTAGTAGATACGCTGGAGGGGAGGGCTAGGATTTGGAGAGACCTTGACAAATTAGAGGATCGGACCAAAACGAAATCTCATGAGGTTCAATAAGGATAAGTGCAAAGTCCTGCACTGAGGAGGGAGCGATCCCATGCACCAGTGCAGGCTGGGCAACAGCTCTGCAGAAAAGGACCATGGGGGACAGGGGACATTAAATGAAGAGGAGTCAGCAGCGTGCCCTTGTTGCCAAGAAGGCTACTGGCATCGTGGGCTGCAGTGGTAGGTTTGTTGCCCGCAGGTCAAGGGCAGCGATTCTTCCCCTCTATTCAAGCACTGGGGAGACCACATCTGGAGTCCCATGTCCCATTCTGAGCCCCCCACGACAGAAAGGGTGTGGGCACATTGAAGAAAGTCCAGTGGAGGGCAGTGAAAATGGTTGTGGGGCTGGAGGACAGGACTGGTGTGGAGAGGCCGAGGGACCTGGGCTGATTTAACCTGGAGAAGAGAAGACCGAGGGGGATTGAATAGCAGCCTTCACCTCCCTGCAGGGGGGCTGCGAAGAAGATGGAGCTGGGCTGGTCTCTGGGGGCAGATACAGGACAAGGAGCAACGGGCTCACGCTGCAGCAAGGGAATATGAGGAAAAACTCTCATGAGGAGGGTAGTAAAACATTAGCACAGGTTACCCAGAGCGGTGGTGCAGTCTCCATCCTTGGAGGTGTTTAAGACCCAGGTAGACAAAGCCCTGGCTGGGATGTAGCTGGGGCTGGTCCTGCTTGGAGCAGGGGGTTGGATTAGATGCGACCTCCTGAGCTCCCTCCCAACCCGCATTTTTTATGTTTCTAAGATTTTCCTTGGAGGTCAAAGGAGAAACGGGCTACAGAGACTGCTCTGTGGAGGTTTCCTCCGGACCTGGATGGGGAACACTGCCTGGGGCAACAACAACTCTGCTTTCCCTGCAGCCCGGTTCTGGGGCCAAAGGGCTTTGAGGTGCAGCAGAACCAACTGTCTAGTGCAAAACCAGTCCGCTGTGTCAGGTGGCTGATGCACTGCAGGAGAGCAGGCTCCCGGCTACCTCTCTCAGCACACCGCGTCTGAGCACAGCCAAACTCCGCTCCACACAAGGGTGGCATTGATAGACTCGGAGGAAACCGCATGGCACAGAGAGCCTTGACTAAACTGCTAATAACGCTGGGAGGACAAAGCTCTGCTTGAACACTTCCTCTAGCCGCTCCTGCTCGGGGAAGTCTGTTATGGTGAATCCATCTCGCCAAGGCACAGCCCAAACAACAAACCAACCTCTGCCAGCCTTGGAGCAGGGAGCTTCTTCCAACCAACTTGCTTATAAAACCATCGGTCACAACTCCAGGCTTTTAAAGACTGCTTGTGTGATGGCAGAGCTGAGGAATCCAGCACCTGGGGCTGGAAATGCAATGGCAGGATTGAATCTCATGGTCAGCCCTGCTTGCTTGGGCTTTCGTCCTGCCTGCCTGCCTCTACCATCAGTAGCCTGTCAATCTAGCCGAAATGCCTATACCACCGGTTGTCAAGCTTTTTAGCCTAAAGGCAACCTGTCGTTTTTTGGGATTGGAGCTCAGAACGACGGAGCTAGAATCTAGCTGGTACCAGGTATGGGCAGTGGGGGCAAGACTCCACCCCACCGTGCCCTGCTTTTTCCACCATCTGCCCTGGTCTGTACTAAAGGGGACAAGCGGGCCCCCACCAGCACAGCTGCTCCACCAGCAACCTGCATGTCAGCAACTGAAACCACCGTGTCCGTCCAAACACTTCCCAACAGCCCTGGGGATGAGAGGAGCTGGGCTAAAATTTCCAGCTGAGTGACTCCATAGCCACCTGCCCGTGCGAATGCCCGTGGTGGAGCACTCTGCGGGGGGGAGATGGGAAGCAGCTACAAGTGCACCCTCCAAGGGAGGAATGATTGCTTACCTCCTGGCACAGGGGCCTTCCACCCTTGGAAGGATCATGCGATATCCCAGTTGAAAAATCACTGAGCCCTTCGTGATGTTACGTGTTATTATGGTAGCGCCATGGGATACTGCTCGGGAAGAGGCTGCTTTTTACTGAGTGCTGTGCAAACAGCGTAAAGCACGGTGGAGGCCCCTAAGAGTTTACTGCTGGAGATGAGCAATGAGAGGGGGGTGCGAGATGGGGCAAACAGACACATGCTCCCCTGCTTATTTGCTCAGGTATAAGTACTAGCAGCCTGACATTTTTTAAATATGATTTTTGGGGTTTTTTTCTGTGCTACAATTTACAGTCATGGCACTCAGCTTGCTAACACGCAGCTTGAAATAATGCACGCATACACCACAAATTAATAGGCGCCTTGTGACACGCACAGATTCTGCTCCTTTTTCCAGGGTCACGTGGCTGAACAGAGATGCAGCGAAACTCCCTATTGTTTTATCTTTATGGGCATAATCCAAAACCAATCCAAGTCAATGAAAGTATTTCCATTGACTTCAGGGGGCTTTGAATCAAGCCCTATTATTTTAGGTTAGTGCTCCCAGTAAAAGGCTGATGAAATGCTAATCCTATTCGCAGCAGTGTTTGCTAAGAGTAAAACAATACATCCCCTGAGTAGATCGGGATTAGAAACCTTTATGACTCTAAATTCAACTACAAAATTCTGAATGCACAAAGGGCCGCGTTGCAAAGTCTCATTTATCTGCCATTGAACAAGTCTCAGGGGCAGGAAGGAGCAACAGCGGCAGACGTTAGGAGATCCTCTCTTATTACATGATGATGATATTGCAGAGCAAGTACAACTGCCTACAAGGAAACGACCGCTGCCGTTCCGTGTGCTATTCAAGTGACACCCCGGCTGCATGGTTGATCACAGGATTATCTGGGTTAGCCAATAGAAAAGGAGATATTTATAGAAATAAAAGTATTCTCTAAGGTATAAGGTAAGCTGATTTAGAAGGCTGGAAGGAAAGCAAACTGGGATCTAGACACGGTCTCTCCTTCAGCAGCTCCGGGGGCATTCGCATTACGCAATTCACGCCTGGAGTTCAAATCCAATCCAGTTTAACTTGAAACGCACAATAATTTAGACTCCTGGTTACACTTGATTCTAGTCATATAGTAGTTTTCATATGTGGCAAAAGCCTCACTCTGTAAAACCAGCAGGGTGTTTTCTCGTTTTAAATTTGGCCTTATAAACATCCAAGCAGGTGAGCGACGAAGGCATTAATTGCTCCTTGATGGCTTACCAAACTAGAGAAGTAACTCAATTAATTTCCTGGCTGCGTGGCTGCGCTATACAACGCATAGCAACCTGTACCACACACATGCTGAGGGACTGATCTTTTTTTTCTGTTTTCTTACCGGCAAACAAAACATTTTAATTTTGCTTTTGAATGGGAAAGCCATAAACGTGGGCAGTAAAGAGTAGGGTTACACATATTCCAGAGGAGAGGGCAAGATCACAGGTACTGCAGAACAAACCTGCTGGGAAGGATTATTTCTTCATTCCCTATATTACTGCAGCGCCCAGAGCCCTAGTCGCAGACCCCGCTGCATTGACACGGCGCAAATGCAGAGCTTACAGTTATAGTTCACGGCTCTGTCTATGTTACAAAGCTGTGCCATCCTCGCCGAATCAGCCAAGGGTATGGAAAGATCAGGCGCACACCTGGCCAATTTACCCTGCCTGGAAAACACTCAGCCTTCTCGCTGCCAGATACAGCTGTGCTAAGAGAAAGAGGACTCTGCTGGCTTAGCTTCTGGCATTCAGGGAGGCGGTGCAGTTATACCAATGGCAAAACCCCTCCTGTTGCCATATGGCAGGACTCTGGTAGGAGACTCTGTGAGTATAGCTCTCCTGGCAAAGCTGCAATTGCAGCAGCCTTGTGATGTACGCAAGCCTCGAGACAGAAGATGGAAACAGCTCAAGGGCGAAGCGTGAGGAACCAACACGGGTCAGCAGGACAGGCCCTGGTTTCCATACGTCAGCAGGAGGGATGTGAAGGAGAACAGTGAAGTGGCTTGGCTTTATGTCTGTAAGGAGCTTCTCCCGGGTGTGGAAGAAAGCACCGATGTTTTTGTTTAAAGGCTGGCGTCATGGGCTGACCGGAGATGGGAGATGATCTAGGAAGCCAGCGGATGGATGTAAAGGATCAGAAATGATGGGTCTTGAACAGGACCTTCGTAGCAGTGTTCTGGGTGGAATATGAGCGCAGCAAAACTCGGGCTTGTCGTGGCTAGAGGAAAGGGTGGTGGAGAGGTTAGGATGTGACATAACCATCAGTGAGAGAGTGCCATTTTTTGGATGAGGATATTACAATATATATTTATATGGCACAGTTTCAAAAAAAAATTCAGAACCCAGTATTGAATATTATGTGCTGTCTTAAGAGAGAACCAGAGCAAGCTGGAAATGAGGGAAAGTTACCACCATAACCTTCAGAGAATAAGGATGTGTGGTTTAGGGGAAGTGTGTCATTTCTAGGTTTTAAAATACCCACAGAATCACCAAAGGACTTTTCGTTATAGCTCCATGCAGTAATCTTGTTTTCTTTAGGAAAAAAGCTACATGTATATAAAAATGCAATGACATTTATAGACCTAGCTATGGGGTTTGCGGGTTTATTCAGCTTTAAATCCAAGCTGTACGGCTTTCTAGAACTAGCTGATGCATGTAACTGCGTTCAGTGCCACAGAAGCAGTTCAAAGCAAGATTCACATTTACAGGCCAAATAAGAAATTAGTCTTGGGGGAAGAGAGCATTGAAATAATCTGTGTAAATATCCTCTTGGAACGGAGGATATACAGGGTGTAATGGAGGGAACAATCTCCTGTTATGTTCTGAGCTTAAAGATGGGGCCTTGCAGTCAAAAGAGAGCAGAGAGTCACGTCCCTAGAAGTAAATAGCTTCTCTTTAGCTGTATTAGCCGCAAAGCTCAGATAATGAATATAAAATATAACTGCAGGGAAACCTGCCCTTGGTTACCAATAAATGTTTGCTGAGCAGATGTGGCATTACGTACAGCTCCAGTGAAGTCTGCTGAAGCACAGGCCTGCTGCAAAGAGTGTCGCTACCCAAACCATCGCTTGGACCATGTCGACTCCTCTTCTCGCGTCTTCCACTGGCTCCCACCCCTCCGTCTCATAAAGCGCAAACTATTTGCCTGTACTTTCAAGGCCCTTCAGATCCCCTTTGCCGCTGCAATGTCAAGCCCAGTTCCAGCCTCCTTCCCCAGCTGATTACATTTCAAGCCGGAGCCTTTGTGCTTTCCCATCTGCTGCCAGATGCTGGGGGAGGCCTCCTCATAAAACAGCCTCCTTCCCCGCCTTTATGTCGATGCCTAAAAAACTCTGTCCTCTCGCCAGGAGCTGAACCGCTGTCACCACCACCGACCACATTGACCCGACTGTCTCGCTGCTCCCTGGACCTTGCAGTGCGTCTGTAGCCCTCTGTGGTCTTCAGCCTCATGGGCAGACTGTACGCCGAGTGGGGCAGAGACCATCTCTAGACTGTATGTTTGAGCGTCGTGGACTGTTGATCCGCAACCTAGGAGCCCCGATCACGGACTAAGGTAGGCAAGGAGGGTCTTTGGAGAAGGTGCGGCTGGATTTACACCGGACTCACCAGCCGTTTCGGGCAAATGGTGTGTCGTACCCAATCTCTCGCCTTCAGCCGCAGTTCACATGCGGCGCATCACTATGCAACGCTTGTGCACCGCGCGTGTGGAGGAGGGGAATCCTTCCTGACGGCGGCACCTGACTGACTGATGCCCGGATGAATGACGTTTGATTGCCTTTCTCTGAGCCCGCATCACCACAATGTTCCTAATGGTCATCCAATCACCCAGCCTTTTTCGAAATACAACCACAGTAAATTAATCTATTGAGCGCACTTTATTCAGTACTTCTTATACTGGCAAAACTCCCAATGAAGTCATTAGCTTGCTGTGTCTCCACCATATGGTGTCATTCAATGCGGGCAATTTCTTTCCATGCTGAAGTCTAACATTTGCTGGATTCAATTCACCTAGACAGCTTTCCCCGCTCAAACCCACTGACACAGCTTTCTGTCAAAAGAGGTCACATGCCGGTTTCTCTTTTGCCGCCCTACAAGAGAGCTAGCGACATCTCCGGCTGTGCATGTGCAAAATTAAATGGGCTACACGAAAAAGGAGTGGGGGGAAGTCAAGGAAGCCGAGCGGAGGGAGTCTGGGCACATTTCCATAGGAAGAAAGCTCGCACGTGAAATCTGCGTCCACGGGCTCGGACCCGGACGCTGCCAGCCGGCTCCTTTCCCCCGTGTGAAACGCAGGGCTCTTTTCTGGACTCCTGCCGTACGTTGACGGCTGGCTACCTGCGGTCGGCGCCAATTTTAAGCCCTAATTAAAGCAAAGGCCTGATGTAACGGGCTCGGACGAGGAGGAGAAAGTCGGAGAGCTCCTCAGGCCGCTCTCCAGGCCGCCTCGAGGGACGCCGCCGGGTTTCAAGTCGCGTCTCCGGCAGCAATCCCCGAATCCGGCCCGGGTGCTTCGCCGGGCCAGCCGATGCCTGCGACTCGGTGTTGCCGTCTGTGAAATGGACCCCGTTCCCGAACGCCGCGGCACGTTCCGGTCTCGGACGGCTGCCGGTCACCCAGGCACCGCCGCCGCGGCGCGGAGGGAGTCCTCCCCATGCCAGCTTTCCCCGGGCGCGGGGAGAAACGGCGCGCGCCCCCCGTCGCGGACGGCGATGCTTCCACGCACGACAACCCCGCTCCCGCCCCCCCAGCCCTGGCGCGGCCCCCTCCGTGCCCCGCTTCCCTGGCGGGGACCCCGTGCCGCCCCTCCCCCGCCCGGGCCCGGGCCCGGGCCCGGCCCGCGCCCCCCCCGGCACTCACCATCCTCTACGCGGCTCCCGGGTTACCATGGGCAACTGCGTCATGCACGCCGGCGCCGCCGACGTCCAGCGTCACCCCCCCCCCCGGCCGCCGCCGCGGTGACGCAGGCACGCAAGGCCGGAACATGCGCGCTACGGCGCGGCGCGGCGCGGCCAGGGAGGAGGCGGCCCAGCCCCGCCCCCACCCGGGCTGTGAAGCGGGCGCATGCGTGTTGGGCGCTGGAGGCGGGGCAGGGCGGGGCGGCTGCGGCGCGCTGATTGGCCGGGGCGGGCCATGGCGGCGGCGCCCACGTGGGTTGGAGACGCGGCAGGTAAGGGGGGGCAGCGCGTGCAGTGTCGGGGGTGGGGTGCAGTGCGGCGCGATGCGCAGGTGGGCTTGTGCAACGTGTGGTACTGCCGTGCAGTGTGGCCTTGAGCAGCACGTGCCAGCGATGCCCGGTGCGGGCGTGTGCAGTGTAGTGCAGTGTGCCAGCGCAGCGCGGTGGGGGCCCGCGCAGCGCCCGGGCGAGCGTGGCTGCTCTGGCGGGGGGCCGCGGTGCTCACCCCCGGGGCAGTGCCGTGCCGTGCCGTGCCCAGGCCTGCCCCCGCGGGGCGCTGCACGTCTCCTCCGCCGCCAGGTCTGCAGCCCTCGCCCGCTGTGCTGCCCGCGGCGTTTTGCCGGCGTCCCCCGCCGTGTGCGGACCCTTTTGCCGGCCCCGCTTGCAGTCGGCGAGCGAGACCCCCGCCCGCCCGGCGCGCTGGGCATTAACCAGGGGGTTAATCTTTACTCGCAGGTCGGCGGCCCTGGGCTCGAACCGCGTCCCCGTGGCGGCGCGGCGCCAGTTAGTAACCAGGCTTTGCAGGGGTGGCGGGACGCTGGAGCGGGGGCAGGGGCCCTCGCGGTGCCCGGCTCCTGGCGCAGCTGCCTTCGCTTGGCCACCCCGTCCCGGTGAGAGCAGGTCGGGCCACTTCCCAGCTCTGCTACTGCCCTCCTGGGTGGCCCGAGGCATGTCCCTTAACCTGCCTGCACCCAGGGCACGGGCAGGACCCAGCTCCAGTTGGTTGCTGCCTCTTCTCTGATTCCCCCGTCTGAAGCGGGTGCGCTGGTTGGTGCCTGGCGCAGGGCTGCGCGTCCCCTCTTCCAAGTGCCTCGTGCCGATCCTCGGGGTCCTGCCCGGGTGTCCCAGAGAATTGCGGAAGATGCAGCGTTTCCCAGGCGGTGATGGCACTTTATAAGTCACCTTTCTCTCTCCTTTTTTTTTTGCATTCATCCAGGGAATAATTAACTTTCTCTAAGACTTGGTGTGTGCACAGCTGGCGAGCCCCAGCTGGGACCGCGCTCACGGTAAGTCAGCTTGAAACCTCCTAGCCAGGGAGTTTTTGGCGTGGTTGCTTTGCCAGCCCAGAGCATGGCAGCGCGGGTGTTGCTTGCTCCTGGCGGCTGTTCCCAGTGCTCAGATCCCAGGAGCCTCCCCCTGCTCCCAACCATTAGCCCTTGGCTATTTCGTCCAGTGCCGCCACCTCCAGAGCGCTGCAGGCATCGGTTGGTGGTTGCGGCCAGCTCTGGGGAGGCCAGCTCTGAGTCTCCTCGGTGCAAGGAGCCGTAGGGAAGTGGGGGTGTCCCAGGTCACAGCGAAACCCCCGACTCCCAGGCCTGCGTTCTAGCCGTTGCTGCCACATTGGACCGCAAGCACGATCCTCCTCCGCGTTGACCCCGCGAGGATCATGGAATAAGCAACGTGGCAGGTTCCCCCTGGAAGTGTTCTGGCTCGTTGTGACGTATCCGTGGCAGATGGAGCTTGTGACCTCTGCAGACCCAACGGCGATATCCGGGACACTTGTAGGACTCCATGGGACTGGAGGGCAGGTGCAGTGTCTAAAAGCCCTGCGTGGGACAGCGTCGCTGGCCTCAGAGGAGAGGAGAGGATCGGAGGACTCTCGAGCTCTTTCAGCCCAGGCTGCAGGGTCCCCAGCGAAGCACCCGCAGCCGTGGGGGGGCTTTAGGATCAGGGGGCTGCAAAACATTAAACCGAGGCGGTGAAGCAGGCAGGCCAGGAGGTCCAGGGGAAGGTTTCTTTCCCGGGGGTGCAGAAGTGCCGGGTCTGGCTCCGTATTCAGTATTACCCCCCAGCTGTGGCTTGGTTAGACCCGTGATTCCCACCCGAGTGCTGCAGCAGCTCGGGGGTCCCGTGAGACCCTTGTAAGGGTGGCGCGCAACATTGCAACTGCCTACGTGTGCGTTACAAGCTCGGCCCAGATTTCAAATAAAAATCTGTTGTGCCGAAACCCTTTGGCAGTGTGGGGCTGTCTGAGCCGTTTCACAGTCGTGAGGGGCTGGAAGGGACCTTGCAGGTCCTTGGGTCCACGTGGGCAGGAAGAATGGCTCTAGGATTTTTCCGCAGCCGAAAACCAAGCGAAGACTTGGAGCTGGCAGTTTCTGGGGAGGCCAGGCTGAGAATCGTGTGCTTGGACCGGTGAGATGTGCAAGGCTGTGATGAGACGCAGAGGACAGCTGCTTTAGCAGGAGAGCACGTTGGGTGTGATGTGACCCACCCCTGCAGGCCCCCGCAGCAATGCAGCGAGCCAAACCCGCGTCGTTCTAACCCAGGATAACGCCACGGCTGGGACAGTGGGTTTGCTCCTCTTGTACCACCGTAAGAGCGCAGAGGCAGCAGTTTTTGAAGCAGCCAGTTCATGTCACTGTGTGCCGTTCAATGCTGGTGTAATTATTACATCTTATCTCTGCGTCTGCCAAACTTGCGGTCCCGAGCGCAGCATTGGCTCCGTCCGCAGCGGTTCTGGAGCATGTTGAGGGCTGGCGAGGACAGAATCGGAGAAGCCGGGCTGGAGGGGACCTAAGGCAGGATCAGCCCGATCCAACCCATCCCATCCAGGACCTGCTACTAAAACTACAACAGTCAGCTCTCGCAGAGCCCCCTGACCTGCCCCCGGGAAGCAGGGGGACAACGCAGTCCGCGTCCTGGTGCTGCAGAGGTTGTTAATAGGGCTGGTTTACGGAGCAGGAGAGCGGCTCCATGATATGTCCCTGCTTCAGCTCTGCTTAGCCAGCAAACACGGTGGCTACACGGCCACCTCCGTGCCAGCAGCTCTTGGATCCTGCTGCCAGGCTGGGGATCTCGGTCTCTGTTTGCAGGGAGCAGCTCCCAAGTGGGATAAAAGCCACGGCCTGTGCTGGGCACAGAGTCGTAGTGAGGTCGGGCTGGCAGGGCCCTCTGGTTGCCACGTCTGGTCCAGCCCCGTCTGAGTCATCCCTGTCCACGAGGTGCGATGGAAACTGGTGGGTTGTGGTGGTTTGTTAAGAGCTGGCTTGCAGTCGCCCCCATCGCTGCACGTCAGTCCGTGTAATGCAGCTTAGGTGGTGGTGCACAGGTGAAAGCTGCTGTGTCCCCCTCCAGCTGCTTGGAGCTACTGGCACCTTTGACCTCCTCGGTCAATGGACTTGGCCGTTTTGACCTTGACCTTGGACACGGGGGCTGGTGTCGTGCTGGAGCAGGAGCCTAGCGGGGATTGCTGCCTGCACAGAGGCCGAGCCCTGGGGGCTCTGCCCCCCTGTGCTGGGCGCTGTGCAGATGCGTGACCATGTTACACTCGTACCTAAAGGAGGATTTTGCCAATGGACCTACCTCGGCTTGGGTGGGGTGCAATACTTTTTCATGGCCCTGAACAGCAGGAGATGGCAAAGGTGGGGTTGGCTTGATGCCTTGTATGGCAGGGGCTGAAGTCAGAGTCGGGGTCCCTCTTTGCTGCGTGAACACCTGCAAGCCCTACATCGCCACGCTGGGAGAGTCTCGCAGCGTGGATGAGCCCATGACGCGGGCTTATTCGCTGCTTCTCTCTCTCCCTGGGATGGTGGGGGGCATTACCAGAGACAAGTTGGTTGCGGAGGCTGATCTCTGGGCAGTGTCGGGCGTGGGAGAGCGGGGTCCGTTTACCAGTGCTCCCTTTCTCCAGCTCAGCCTTACAATGGCACCCACTTCGGCCAGCTTCGACATCGATGCCCCGCGGTGGGACCAGACCACGTTCGTGGGGCGCCTCAAGCACTTCTTCAACATCACGGACCCGCGCACGGTGCTGGTGTCGGAGCAAGAGCTGGACAAGGCCAAGGCGCTCGTGCAAGGCTGCAGGTACACAGCTGGGCAGCCCAGGCACCTGCAGGCCCTTCTCAGGGTCACACTGTGAACCATTGAGGGGTTGGGATGGGGGCGGCACGCAGCACGAGGGTCCTCAATGAACCCTCCCGGTGGGGGTTCCCATCCAGCCCCCGCGGGTAGGAAAGAGGTGGGCAAAGCCTTGCGCTCCTGCCGACGGGGGGGAGTTTGAACCTAGGGCTCCAGGGTACCGTGAGATCCGGTGGAAGGAGTCGGGTGGCCTGGCTCCCGCGTACTGGAGCACGTGCCATTCGGGTGTATAGCTCCCTGATGCCCCATGGGGGGGGCGGGAACCAGGCTCTGCTGGGGGGAACCCTTTTCCCCCCGGCAGAGCTGTGCTCAGCAGAGCCCTGCCTCCAGGCACCTTGGCAGGACATCGTGGGTGGAGGATCACGACGGCAGGGCACAGCGGTGCCCAGGTGGGTGCCTCCCAGGTGCTGATGGCTCTCTGGTTGGCAGGGCAGGCGCCGTGCCGCCGGGGACCAGCCAGGAGCAGCTGCTGTACGCCAAGAAGCTCTACGACTCGGCCTTCCACCCTGACAGCAGGGAGAAGATGAACCTCATCGGGAGGATGTCGTTCCAGGTGCCCGGGGGCATGGCCATCACGGGCTTCATGCTCCAGTTCTACAGGTAACGCTCCCTGGACAGGTTGGGCACCAGGGCGGACAGGGCGGACCAGTACCCCTTGGTGGGAAAAGGCTGTGGGACAGGATCTTGCCTCGCGGCGTGCTGCAACGTGACGAGCAGGTCTCGCTTGCAGCGGGCGTCTCCTGCGTGCCAGGGCGCCCTTCGAGGGGGTGCAGCCTCCTCCCCATCCTGGCCCAAGCTGTCGTCGTGTCCTGCCCCCCTTCCTCTGCCACATTTCAACACACCAGCCTTTCTGGGAGTGACACGGTGGGGGCAGAAATCCTGAATTCAAGAACAAAACGCGACCTGCCTGGGAGGCTGCAGCCGAAACGCCGGGAGGGCGGTTTCGTTCCCTGCCAGCGCTGCGGTGGAAGGAGCTCGGGTGCCCTGGTCCCTAGCCCAGTGCCCTTTTTCTCTAGGACACACTTCATTCAAGTGTGTCGCTCCCTGATGCCCCGTGGCACGGGATACCCAGGCCAGAGGAGCACCGGCCACTCTTCCCGGTGTTTCCCTGGTGGGGTCCAGTTGTGCTGGGGCTTTCCAAACTGTCCGGGAGGCTCCACGCTCCCTGAAACGTGGCACTTTCTGCCTGTACGTCCTTCCCCACCCCCATCTCTAACACAGCCTAACAGCAGGGCTCAAAACCAAGTCTGCAGTGCCTGATGGAAATGTCTCCCGGCCCCACCAACCCTCCCCGTTCTCCCTTATCTTATTAACCAAGCTCCACTGCTGATTCAGGCTTTTTCTAATGATTAACCAAAGCCAGCTGCCTGCTTTCCTGCCTCTTTCTGTCCTTTGCATCCTCTGAGATGGGGGGGCTCCTGCTCCGGGGCGCTCCCACAGTGCCAGTACCACGTTCCCCTTCTCCCGCTCTCTGCCCTGGGGTGTTTGGGCAGCGTTATGGGGCCCTCCTGCTTTGCTTTCCCATCTCGGCGCACTCTCCGGTGCGTTCAGGGACCGAGCTTGCGCTGGGCCCCATCGTTGGACCCAGCGCTGGTTGCTTTCTTCTCTGGGATGATCCTGAAGAGACCAGCTGGGGTGGGAGCACGGTGTCTTGTTCCTCCCGCACCCCTCTCTAGCACGTGTTTGCTCTCCCCTGCCCCCCCACCCCGGCACACCCCAGATGCCGTGCTTCCTGGGGGGCCAGGCCCCATGTGCAGCCTCCTGCACCGACTCTGAGCTCTGGCCTCCCTGCCTGGCAGGACGGTGCCCGCCGTGGTATTCTGGCAGTGGGTGAACCAGTCCTTCAACGCCTTGGTGAACTACACCAACCGGAACGCCGCCTGCCCCATCTCGCTCACGTGAGTGTTGCCCTGTCCCTGCCATTGTGCTCCGGCTGGAGCTGTGCACCCTGACCCCAGACGTGCCCAGAGGCCCCGTGCCCCTGGGTGTCTTGGGATAGCGTCTGTCCCCCGTCCGTGTCCTCCCCCCCCGCCGCCCCATGGATGGGGCGCACTGGGAGTTAGGAGCCTTTCTCTAATGTTTCTGCCGCCAGCCGAAACCTGGGACTTTTGGGACCTCTCAGGGCTCCTGGTCCTGGCAACCCTGCCCTGCTCGGTGGCAGGAGAGCCCTGGGCATGGGGTGTCTGCGACCAGGTATACGTCTGCACTGTGGGTATGGCCAAATAACAGGGGTGTCCTGGGCTCCAAGGAGGACACCGGAGGCAACCCCAGTGACCCAGCTGGTGGCTGTGCCGTGGGACTGCTGAGTCACAGATGGGTTCCTCCTTTTCCAGGCAAATCGGAGTGGCTTACGTCACTGCCACCAGCACCGCCCTGGCAACTGCTGTGGGACTCAACCTCTACACTAAGGTACTGCAGACGGTTCCAGGGAGCCGGGAGCAGGCAGGGGACTTGCTTCTGGAGGCCACTGCTAGCTCGTGGCTGGCCCCTCCAGCAGGGTCGGGGAGCCAGGTCTGGTGGTCTCAGGAGACTGGGTGCAAGGTGACAGCCTGGGGCTGTCCCCCTGCCCTGTCCCGGGGCCCTAACAGGGCTGCTCCCCTTCTCTGTCCATGCAACCTTGATGCCCCCCGGTGCCCGGCGTCCAAGGGCCTTGTTCAGCTTGCTGCTCTTCCTCCTCAGAGAGCCCCACCGCTCGTGGCACGCTGGGTCCCCTTCGCCGCGGTCGCAGCTGCCAACTGTGTGAACATCCCCATGATGAGGCAACAGTAAGTCAGTCCTGCCCAGTGCTCCGGCCTGTGGGAGTGTGACTGGGGGGTAGGTCTGGCACCAAGCACAGGCGAGGCAGGGGCAAGGAGCGCTCAACCTGGGCAGCCAGGACTCCTGGGTTCCTGGTTAGAGTCGATGATCTCTTGAGGTCCCTTCCAGCCTCACTTCTCTATGATTTGAAGTTAGTGCCAACTTAAAGTTGTTACTGGATGGTTTTCAAACCCACTCAACCAGTTGTTAGATAATGGCTCCACGGGGCAGAGAAAAAGTGTTGGTCTACTGGCTCGTCATAGAATCGCAGACAATTCAGGTGAGAGAGGAGCTCAGGGGGTCGCATCAAGTTCATCCCCCTGCTCCAAGCAGGACCAGCCCCAGGTGCATCATCCCAGCCAAGGCTTTGTCTCGTCAGGTCTTCAAAACCTCCCAGGATGGAGATCCCACCACCTCTCTGAGTCCTCTGTCCCAGTGCTTCACCAGCCTCCTTGTGGGAGTTTTTCCTAATATGCAACCTCAACTTCCCTTGCTGCAGCCTGAGCCCATTGCTCCTTGTTCTGTCATCTGCCCCACTGAGGACAGTCCAGCCTCTTTGCAGCCCCCCGGCAGGGAGGTGAAGGCTGCTATTCAATCCCCCTCTGTCTACCCTTTTGCAGACTCAATCAGCCCAGGTCCCTCAGCCTCTCCTCACCAGTCCTGTCCCCCAGCCCACAACCATTTTCACTGCCCTCCCTGGACTCTGTCCAACGTGTCCACATCCTTTCTATAGTGGGGCCCACAGCTGGACACAGGACTCCAGATGTGGCCTCCCCCGTACTGCACAGAGGGGAAGGATCAGTGCCCTGGATCTGCTGGCACCGCTCCTACCCATGCAGCCCAGGGTGCCATGAGCCTTCTTGGCGACAAGGGCACGCTTGGCTCACTGTTACGGTGAGATCATGGTGAAAGCATGTGGGTGCTTCCTCTGCCTCTGGGTGCTGTTGGGAACAGGATGGAGGACTGGACGGACTCCTGGAGTGATGCCAGACCAGAGCTGATCACGAAGGCTTGTCTGGCTCCCCCCCTGTAGCTGCCGGTTTGGAGGAAAGTGAATAATCCCCATGACTTGGCCTAAGAAGAGGAGCCAACAGCTCCATCCTCAGTGGCCACAGAGCTTGGCGTCCACTTGTCTTCATAGTGGCATATGTACTGGCATCGTGCAAGGCAACTCGCATCATCCGCGAGGGCTCCCGATGTTGGTTACTGAGCCAGCCGTTGGCAGTTCTCTGCTCGGAGCCTTTGCTCGGTGCTCCAGGACCTGTTCTGGACTTTGTTACTATCTCCTTCCATGCCAGGCCACTCTGACTGACCTGAGGATACGTACGTGTGCTTGTGCACGCACGCGTGCCCATGGTGCATCTCTGGCCCACGCAGGGGCTCAGCACCTGCTGTAATTGCAAGCTTCGGCATTTTCCTGCAGCTCTCGCGGTAGAGGCCTATGTTTGCCTGCGCATGGAGCAGGATTTTAGTTCTGGCTCTGCAAGGCCTGGGTGTGTTTGTGTGTGCGTGCACACACGCGTGCATCTACGTGGCTAACCTTGCAATTGCCTGCTTTCTGCAGCCAGTAGATTCAGTCTTATGGGGACAGTTGTAGGGCAGACAACACCGACCTGTGGGTACCTCAGCGTTTGGCACGCAGCAATTTTCCTTGTGCCAGGAGGTGCCTGGTGATGAGCCCTGTAGCAGCGAGGCCTGGGCAGAGCAGCTACAAAGCCCTTTGCTCAGGTTTTCCAACACTTCCAAAGTCAGGAGGCAGTGACCCAGACCCTCTGCCCGGTTCTCCCCATACAGATTAGCCAGGGGCAGGGCCAGGGAGCAGCACAACCCGTCTGTAATGGCCCAGATGTTGCACCAAGCCAGGGCGGGTGAGCGCTGTTCCAGCCGTGCCCCGGAGATGGCAGCATTGCTTCAGCTAGTTTAAGTTTGCCCGGCAGCTGGGTCTACCCTGGATCTACACCCGGCAGCGGGCAGACCCTGGCCTGGGGATGCTGGAGCCGGTTTAAATCCCCAGCCAAGATTTAGAAAGCTGAATCTCACCTCCTTAGGTTGCCTCCTAAGGGACTGGCCTTGCTGTGGGAGGTGTCTAGTGCAGCCTCCAAGCCGTGGGCACGGCGTCTTCCTGGGGATTGCAGGCAAGGGAGCAAGACTGGATTGGGAAGAACCCGTGTCTTTGGGTTAGGGCGGGAGGATTTGTTATGGCAGTGCCCCCCGTCTCGGCCAGGCCCTGCCTGGGGCTGGGCAGCACCAGGCCTCCCTGCCTGTGTCCTTTCCAGCCTCGAGAGCCTTAGCGCAGTGCTGTGCGTGGGACAGGAGTACGTTACCTCGGGCATCGCATCCTAAAAGGGGGTCGCAGTGTTCGCAGCCCAGAGCCGGGCCTGCTGAGCAAGCACAGGGGCCTTGCTGTCTCTGGAGAGTATGGGGAATCAACCCAGTTAAAAGCCAGGTTGCAACCCCGTGGGCCGTGGGCGCAGCTCCCCTATGACTGCACCTCCTTGGTGCTACTTGGGCCTCGTTCCCTGCTCACGATGCACTGGGACGAGCGGCTAAGCCTAGGAGATGGGCTTGTGCCAGTGCGGGGCAGGGGGGGCCGGGCAGGGGCTGTTGTGGGTGACCGGAGGAGGTGTCATTGGGCTCGTGGGTGCAGCTGCTAGGGAGCTGGTTGCAGCCTGTGCCTCGGCCCCGAGCACCCACAGCCGCCTGCCTGCTGCCTTTAGGGAGCTCATCAACGGGATTGCCGTGACCGACGAGAACAACAACGAGCTGGGCCTCTCCAAGGTGAGTCCGGGCTCTCCGGGGCGGGTGGGCTGGTGCCGACATCCATGCCGGGACTTCTCCCAGGCTCGCGCTTCCCCGGGAGCGGTCGCAGGGGCAGGGCCAGGAGAGGCGTCTGCAGAGCTGCTGGACATCCGCTAGCCCCTGTGGTCCTCGGCGTGCCGCGGTGACCCCTGGGGACATGGCTGGAGGGCATAACCGGGCCGCTCGGATGATGCCACAGCCCTCGGACGTGCTGGGGGCCGACCCAGCTGGAGAGCCCTTGGCGCTGCCTGTGCCTGTTCTTGCTTTCAGAGAGCCGCTGCCAAGGGGATTGCACAGGTGGTGATCTCCAGGATCGCCATGGCCGCGCCGGGCATGAGTAAGTGCCTGCAGAGAGAGGGGCAGGGGTCCTGCAGCGGCTGGTTGGGTCGGGCGGGGGGGAACGGGCTGGCTGCACCCCTGTGGGGTGCTGGCCCCCTTCTGACACCGTGGGCGCGACAGAAGCCATGCTATGGCTCAGCGTGCACGAGGGTGGCAGACGAGGCCCTGCCCCACGCAGACGGTCTCCTCGACTGGCACTGGGGGCGGAGGAGGATGGCCTTCAGAGCTCCCATTTTGGGTGAATCTTGCCATGCTGGGACCAGTCGCCTCTTTGAGGCCCCTCGGGGGAGTGCTGCGCTGGAATTGGGCTGGACGTGGCTGAGGACTTTGACTCTCTCTCTCTCCTTTTTTTGCTAGTTATTCTCCCGATTATCATGGAGCAGCTGGAGAAGTTTCCCTTTATGAAGGTGAGGCCTGAGCCGTCCTCTGTTCTGCTCCACCTTCCTGGTGGTCAGGCATCTCCACGGCCCTGCCGGCCCCTTCCTGTCACCCACGCTCTCCCCAAGACCAGCTCCACAGGCATTGGCTTCCTTCCCTTGTGCCATCTTCAGTTCCTGGCTCCCCTCGCTGGCCTGGGGAGCAGCGGGGGCCCGGCGCTGGGTGTTGCAGGGGGTGCACGACCCATTGCAAAGGGCTGGTCCGCGGGTCTGATCCCAGAGTCGCAGCAGTTGATGCTGCCCCTGCTCCCTCGCTACCAGATTTCCAGACCCATCCAGCCCACAGGCCATAGCCTGAGCACCAGTGGTGTGGGAGACGTCAGCGATGCTCAGGAATGCATGCACATCTAACACGCAGGAAAAAGGAGTTGCCGTATTAGACCTGGCTACAAATTTAGCTCCCTTCTCCGCGAGCAGGCGTTGCGGTAGCCGGGGCTTGGGATTTCAGGAGCTCACTCCTCTCCTCTCATCCCTTTGCAGCGGATCCGGGTCCTTCACGCGCCTTTGCAAGTGACGCTGGTCGGGGGCTTGTAAGTACCTCGCAGCTGGCTGTTCTCCAGATCCCAGGGATGCTGTCTCTGTCAGCTTGTAGAGCCCGATGCCCGGCACTCGTGAGCGTGCCCGGCTCCGGTGGGACCCCGCAGAGCGCTCGGCGCTGCGGTGACCAGACCACGGCCTGGTGCAGCGAGAGCAGTGTGCCCCGAGGGGCGGCCATCCTCTGCTTTGGCTGTGGGCACTGAGGAGCCTAGGGGCCTCTCGTCCTCTTGTGCTGTTCCCCCACCCAGAACCGTGGCCCCCGAGTCTCCCAAGCCTTTGTGAGTTCAAGGCTCCCTCCTGGATGGGACAGGAGCCTTATGCCCCTTGTGGGGGCTGGGATGCCAAGGGCCAGATGCTGAGAAGGGCTTAGGTGGTACGCGAGTCCCTAGGTCCCCTGGACCCATCCCCAATCTTCCTGCCTACCTGTAGGCACCCAGAGGATGCAGACGCTGGGGGTCCCTCGGCCCCATTGCCTGTGTTGGGCCTGGGAGAGGGTGAGCCCCAGGCCCGTAGAGGCCGGGCTGTTGGTTGTCTCCGGTGACGTGGTTGCCTGTCTCCCCACAGCCTCCTGTTCATGGTGCCCGCGGCCTGCGCGCTGTTCCCGCAAAGATGGTACGAGCCCGGCGGTCTCCCCCCGTCTCCCTTAGGGCTGCAGTCCCCCTCTCGCCATGCCACGTGCCAAGGGGATATTTGGCATGTCCTTCCCCCTGCAGCTATGGGGCAGAGCTCCTCTGTCCAAACGCTGCAGCCCAGGGGCAGCAGCGTGACCTCCCTGGGCCAGGAGCGGCTCCTTGGCCCCTTCGTGGCGGCGGCGGCTGCGCTTCTCCCAGGGCGGCTGCCCAGAAAAGGGCTGGAGACCTAGCGCCCTCCGGCCAGGTCGTGCCCGACCAGCACAGGCTCTCACCCTCTCCCCTCTCCCCGCAGCTGCATGGCGCTGTCCAGCCTGGAGCCGGAGCTCCGCGCCCGCATCGTGGCCACGCACGGAGACAAAGTGCCTTACGTCTACTTCAACAAGGGGCTGTGAATGGGGCCTGGAGCCCTCTGGATCCCTGCACCCTCCAGTCGGGGCCGGTCCCACCTGGTCCCCGTCCACCACCGCCACCCCTGCTCCCAAAGGAGGGGAGCTGAAGCGACTCCTGGCTGCTCTCGGGTGGGATTCTGGGTCTTATTTTCCCCTCGGCTGGGCCCACGTGTGAGCTTGGCTGAGGTGCCGTCTGCTGCCCTAGCGAGCAGAGGGTGCCTGTGTGGCCTGGCTGTCACGTGGCACCACAGGTCCGTCAGCCACAAGCCTGGAGAAGCCTCTCCGGTCCCCTGACCTTGCTGAGCAGGCAGCCCGGCCTAGGGGAGGCTGAGACCCGGCTCCGATGCTGCTGGGGTCCCAGCTGCTCGGCCTCCCCATGCCTTTCTCCAGGACTGTGCCTCCTTCCCCAATTTAAACAGCTCCCTGCCCCTGCTGAGCAGGGCCTGGTGGGAGTGCACACATGGTGCTACCCCTCTTTTTTCCCCAGGGGAGGCTGGTCTCAGCCAAACCTGTTGCGGGTCAAACCCGTTACACCCCAGGACCTTCTGCTGCAGCCGGAGCCGTGAGCCCTTCTGCTCTCAGACTGGGCGGCTTCGTTCCAAACTTTCACCTTTGTCCCCTCCGGCCTTACGTAAGCATCCTCCTCCTCCTCCCCCTGTGTAACGAGTAACCAAATATCTTAAATGAACAAGGATCTCCGCCGTGGCCTTGGGCTGAACTGACCGAGTCAGATTTTCAGTCCCTGAGCTGTGTGGCAGACTGACCACAGAACCACCTGTCTGCTCCCGTGTCCTCAGCTCGGCTTGGACGTGGGTTGCAACGAAGCCTGGAAATGCCTTATTTTTTCTTTTTTAAGATGCTTTTTATCCACCAAGCCCTCACCTGCAAACGGAAGCATGCACAATTGCCACGGTTGCTGTAGGTCCTACGCAGAGACCCCTGATAGGGCTCTGCTGTGGCATTTGGCGTGCGAGCTGCTGTCTGAGCCACGCTGGCATCGACGGTGCAGGGATCCGGCTGGGTTCAGCCTGTTGTAAGATGAGGGAGCAAAAAATCATGACTCCTAAAGCTAAAGGGTAAGGAAATGTGACATGTTGAGGTGCCAGAGGAAGAAATAAAAAATATCCAAGGAGTTTTTAAAACCACTGCTGATGCTGCCACTGTCTCTTGTCACCGTCTCCAGTGATCCCACCAGTGACCTCCATCTGTGGCCACTCCAGGCGGAGGAAATGGGCAAAGTGGTGGTAGGTCGTGTGCGTAATTCAGGAAGAAGAAACCAGGAGCTGGAGGAAGGAGGGGTGGCTGAGTTGAGACGGGGATTGGGACCTGGACCCTGGCTACAAGGATTTGACCAGCTGCCCCGGTCAGATCAGCGTGGACCGTGGGGGTTTTGCCCTCCTTTTGCAGCGGGGATGTGGCCTCTGCCTGGGGTCTCTCCAGCATGTATTAACCGTCACGGCAGCAGGACGTTGGCGGCCACCACCTGCTTGTGGCTGGTCCGAGGGCTGTGCCTCTCGTTGCATTGGGGTGGCTGTGTGGTTTTGCTAAGAGATTGAGCACTGGATTTGCATAGGGTGTTTTGGACAGGGCTGAGCCTGCCCCGGGCAGGGGGTTGGGCTGAATGACCTCTGAAGGCCCCTTCCAGCCCAGTTCTTCTATGATTTTGTTCGGGAAGAAGAACCGGGGAGTCTGGAGGGCCAAGCCCGTGTTGTGCAATGCTGCTTCACGTGTTTGGGTCTGCAGACACGTGGCTGCGGGGGTCCCAGAGGCAACTGCGCTGCCAGGCCCTCTGCTCTAATGGGCGTGTTGTGGGGTAGGGGTGGAGAGGCGCTACACCTTTTTCTTGTCTTGCATAAATACTTGCTCGAGGGCCTGGAACGGGCTTCTGTGCCGCCAGCTGCTGTAGCCAAAAATGCCGCTGGGTTTGAACCGTTCTGTCAAAACAGCCGGTGTCTGAATCCCGCCTGCCTGCGGGTCCAGGCAGCTCCTCTCCCCTGCAGCGAGCCCCTCCGTGGCTGGAACCGTGTCCTGGCTGAGCCCAGGCCGTGCCCACGTGGGGAGCAGCCTTCGCAGCGCTGCCCAGCCCGCAGCATCCCAGAAAGCTTCGCAAACAGAAATGCCAAGCGGCTTTGTCACAGCTCCGCCTCATTCAGCGCTGAAATGCGGTCACCTCTGGGGTGGAGCATTGCAGTGGGGTTTAGGAGCAAGGCCCAGCCCTGCATAGGACAGGCATTGAAGAAGCGTCCTGTATCCTAGGGGCCTGATCCGGCCCGTGGAGCCGTCCAGCTGCAGTGCTCCCCGTGAGCTGGAAATTTGGCAGAGGCAGCAGTGCCAGCGGCAGTAATTGCTCCTGGAGCCGTGCCAGTTAACGCTGCCACCGCTCCTCGCTGCCCCGACCACCTTTCCAGACCTACGCGGAGCCCTGCAGTCCGGATGAGATGGCCCTGTGTGCAGGTTGCCCCATGACTAGATGCAGGTCCTGTGCACCGGATCAGACCCGCGGACCAACCTTGCGCCCCAGATCCGGCGTGCAGGCCAGCCCGCAGGGCCGGAAAGGTTGAGCCGAATAAATCTGCGCCTGCGTTCCAGGAGAGCAGCAAGCAAGGATCCCGGGTTTGAGCTCGGCGATAGCTGTAGCACCTGGGTCTCCAGGGCCTTGTCTGCACTAGGGCTCTTCCACCAACCTTTCCATCATCGCTGCCGTTCCAGCTCTCAGGCACTAACGACCTTGACTCTGCCTCCTAGTCGGCCAGTGTGATTTACAAGCACGATTAAGGCATTTTAGTTTGCTGCCCAAAAGCATTCGAGGCTGTTTAAACTTGCATTGTTCATTCATCCGGGATGCTTTGCACAGCTGATCCTGCCTCTGCGGGAGTTGGAGTAGACGTGACCTCCGCGGGTCCCTTCCAGCCCCGCGGTGCTGGGATTCGCATCCCTTTCATGGCCTCTTCCCAGGTTTGGGCTGTCTTAGCTGTGCTTTAACACGTCTGAATTTCTCTTACAGGCGACTCAGGCTTTGCTGGGGCGGAAGAGCTCGTTTTGGGAGATAAAGACAGTCTCCTTGCAATGCTTTTTTTTTTTTACCCTTGGTGGGTATTGATCCGTCTCATCCGCATGATCGAAGCTGGGAGATGGAGTACGCGGGGAGGGGCGGGGAGCACCCCCTGCACTGCACTGCACTGCACTGCACTGGACGCAGCGGAGCGGGTCTGAACGTCCAAGGCTGCGAGCTGGGCCGCGGCCAAGTGCCGAGCAGCTGTCTGGCTTGCTCAGGTACGCCCCGCGGCCCCGAGTCGCTGCCCGGCGGGGCGGGCGCTGGGATGGATGGGGGCAGGCAGCCCCCCATGCCTTGGCCCGGGGCGAGCGCCGGCTCCAGCCCGACGTGTTTACCCCGAGCGTATCGGATGTTGCAAGAGCAGCAACGTTCCCGGCCTCCGCCTCTTTCCACCCTGCCGGGCAGCTTGCTCCCGGGTGCCACCTCTTACCCCAGCATGCTTTCGCTAGGATCTCGATCGGGCCCAGATCCTGCGGCTGAGGCCAGATTCTGGGGCCCTGCTGGGTTTTTTTGGATGGACTAGATGTGACCTCCGGAGGTCCCTGGCACCCCTCCTTGCCTGCGACTACAACCAGTGCTTGTTTAATCTGCAGGCATGGAGCTTCTCCGGGCAGACCTGTTCCTGGTCTTAATTGCATTTCTCTTTCGCTTGCCAACGCACAAAGGAGCAGGTGCCCGGATTTGGCTCACTCTGCTCCTGGCTCTCTTCGCCCCGAAGCCCCGCGTTGCACGGCGCACGCCCGCACCAGGCCGGGGTTGGCACGTCCCAGCCGTGCCTCTGCCCAGCCCCGGAGGAGCCTCGTGCCTTGTAATTAGCAAGATGCTTCTTGTAGCGCGCCCCGGGTGTGCAAAGCCAGTGCCAGTGCCTTGTTTGCACAGAGCTCGTTAGTGTGCTGGCGGGCCCCTCCCTGGGACAGAAACCGGGCAGGCTGCAGTTTTGCTGCTGACGGGGCATGGGGGTTTGGGACGGGGAATTTCGGCGTGGGAATCGAGCTGAAGTTAGGGGGGGGCAAAGCGAGGCTGACCGCTTTCTTGGGCGAGGGGCTCTGGGTCCGTTCCTGTGGCTGGAAGGAGCCTCTCGCTCTTGCGTGCCAATGCCGTCCTCCAAGAAAGCCCTCGATCCCGTCCCAACTCGTTTTGCCTTGGCTGTCTCTTCCTCTGTACTGGAGGCGCTCAGTGCTCGGCCGCCGATGAAGAGGCCAGGGTGCTTGCTTTCCGTCCGCGCTCAGATGAAGTACACGAGCGTGTGCGGGAGCAAGCCGTTCCCTCCCCGCCGCCCGGCGAGCGCCCTAACCCTGCGGCAGAAGCCGTCAGGCTGGTCGTGGCCCGACCAGCCCCAAATGGGGTTACCAGGAAGGGCAGAGGCTGCCCCGGCGCGGGCCTCTGCATCCTCTGCTTGGGATGCTCTTCTGAGGCCGAATCCCCTCGGGCAAAGGTCGGCCCCGAACCTGCCCTTGCTCCGCCCCAGCGCTTGTGGGACGAGTCCCGCGGCACGTGCGGAGGCAGCGCCGGGGTGGGGGATCTTGGGCCGACGTGTCTCGGTCCCACTGCAGGGGCTGAGCCGGGCTTTGCATTCAGCCTTGAGGGGTCCGTCGTGGCGCCACGTTCCAGCGAGCCCAGGCGAGGCGAGGGGGTCTCGGGCCGGCTCGCCGCGGACATGGATGCTGCTGAACCGCGCGAGCCACCACGCAGGGCGTTCGCTCGCTGAGGAACGCGGGATTCGCCCCGCGAGGTCCTTTCTAAGCTGTCCCGCAACGCCCAGCCGCGGCCCCTCTTGCGCCCCAGCTCTGCCGCGGTGCAACAGTGGCCGCGTGGATCCAGGCCTCGGACCCCCGCCTCCAAAACCGGGACCAGCCCCAACGGCATCCCGAATGCCCCGCTTGCCACTTAGGCGGGGGCACAGCGGTGAGTCAATCGCACTCCGGGCTCAGCCCTGTATTGGCCTCGTCGCGCCGTGGAAAACGTGCGCTCAGTTTAATCTCCGAGCAGCCCCCAAAGGGAACGAGACGGGGAAGCGTGCACGCGTGCAACTTGGTGCGAGAGAGCCCCCAAAGGGAACGAGACGGGGAAGCGTGCACGCGTGCATGCGTGCGACTTGGTGCAAGAGAGCCCGGCACAGCTGCTTGGCCTGGAAGCCCTGCGTTGTCTCGGCCGAGCCCACCCTGGCAGCCCCGCGCCGGTCTGAGCGGCGTGACTCTCCTTCCGTGCCCCAGCCGCCACCGCTGCCCCCGCCTCGGAAACGCTCTTGGCTCCCCGAGCCCCCTGCGAGCCCCGAGGGGTTCGCGTGTTTTGAGCTGGAGTGCCGCTGCCTGATGTTTTCCAGCAGACGCTCGCTGGGAAAATGCCAGGTCGGAGCCTTGACTCATGCAGCTTCCCAGGGGCCAGGAGGGAACCACGCTGTGAGTCAGACGTGTCCACGCAACCGCGCGCGCGCCGGGACACGGGGGCAGCCTCCGATCCCGTCCAGGAACGCTCTGCATTCCCAGGCGGCACGCCTGCCCTCGGGCGGGACGAGGGGGTGGCGCAAAGCTCGGCTGCAAGCGGGGCCCTCCCCGGCGTGGCAAACTGGGGCTGGGACCGTGGCGCTGCACCTCTGCGTTCCCACAGCCTCGGAGGCCGCAGGCACCGTGCCGCGCCTGCGAGTTCAACGCCGGCATCCCAGGGGAGCAGCCTAACCGCCAGGCCAGGGAGCCGCGGCGTCCTACGGTGCCTTGAGCCCCTCTCGAGGGTGCCGTGGGCTGAGGGGCGCGCAGAGACCACCCAGAGCGTGACAAGCGTTGCGCCGTGTTGATGCAGTTCTTTGGGGAAACCCGATCTCTCTTTATCGATAGTTGCAAGCTGTCGGGCTCCAACGCCCGTCGTCGGGCTGAGGAAGCATCCTCGCTTCGCCTGCGCTCGTAACTGCAAATGCTTCCTCAGCCTGATGAAGGGCGTTGGTGCCCGAAAGCTTGCCAAGATTTTACTCCAACTCTTGATAAAAGATACCAGGTTTACCCAAAAAACCTTGTCGGCCCATGCCCTTAGGCCAACACCCTGCACCTTCTGCCGTGCTGCGAGTGCTTTGCGACAAAAGAGCGTCTCTAGTATTGTTCTGTACGCAAGGAAACAGGTGACAAATGAAGAGCAGGCGTCGTCTTAGGGGTGCCTTGAGTCTGAACCGGTTGAGAAGCGCGGCATGAGGCCGTCTCCTCTCCCCGTGCAGCCCGACCGCTGGCACCGCGCAGGCTGCAGAGCTTTGCTTTGTTCCCCTCCGCGCAGAGCCCGGTCGTTTGTGTCCGACCCCAGCAAAGCACCTGGGCTGGCCTCGAAGGTGGAAAATCCAGCTCTCCTTCCCAGGGCAAAGCACCTGGCTGCTCCTGCCTGGCACACGCTGCTTCGTTGCGCGGGGAGGGCGCCAGCCGAACAATGGCGAGGTTCAGACTTGGGCATGATGTAACTTGTGAGGCACGCAGGAAGCCGTGGGTGCAGGTGAAACGGGAGCTGCTCGCTGGTCTTTGTGCTAGCGAAAGCACCCTTTCATGCCGCGGTAGCGGCATCCTCCTCTGGGAAAGGCACGGAAGGCTGATTTCCCCCCCGAAAGGTTGTTCCTGCCGCTGAAAAAGTGAACTCGCCTACCGCTTGCAGGGCTTTGTCCCCATGCCCCTCCCGTATTTAAGCAGAACTCCACAGCCCCCAAATGAACCAGGACGCGGCATGTTTTCCCAAGCCCAAACACCTGCCTGCGGGCTGAAAAAGAGCTTGGGAGATTGTGCAAGACCCTGAGCTGGGGCAGCCAGCTCCACGTATGCGTGTGCCTCTTCCAGATTGGGTTGCTTTTGCCAGACTCTTCCCATGGTGCGGTGGAGCTGCTGCAGGTTTGGCCCCACTGGCCTATGCCTGCATTGCTGCTCATAACTTCGTCTTGATGCAACAGCAGCAAAGTCCATACACCTGCATGGCACCTCGGGTGCATGGGGAGTGGAGTGACAGTAGCCAGCTCCACTATGAAAGCCAAAGAAACCAGGGATAGGCTGCGTGTCTCTTTGCCAGGTCTCCCTGCAGAGCTTAGGAGCAGCAAGGCTGCCCGTGGACGGGGTTTGGGACACACACAGTCAAAGAGCATGTGCTGAGTTCAGACCAGACCAACGACCTGGTAGACAGCGGATGATACCCCAAGAGCTTTCTTGCAAGCTCCCTGTCAGCTGAATGCAAAGCAGGCAGCACCGTTCTCCAAGGGCAACTTGCGGCTTGGCTGCTCCGAAGTCCTTTGCCTCGCACGTGGATTTGGGTCTTGCTGAGAGCAACCCCAGCGGAGAGAAGCCAAGGGCAGGTTGGGGAGGCAGCACTGCAAGTAGCAGGAGAGAATGGGAGAGAGAAGGGAAAAGGCAAGTGCCACAGCCTGGGTACCTGACACCAGGGGAATCGAGTAACCCAAACCTCTTGGCATTTCTTTTTCAGGTGTACCGTGTGCCTTGTCGGCTGCTGAGTATCCTGGAGTTGCAAGCTTGCCTTGCGTGGAAATATGCAGCTGTAGATAACAAAAGTTGAGATCCTGATGTATGATCCTACGTGACCCCCCCCTTACTCCTGGGTCTGCAGCCTACAAGGGCCAAAGATGTACCCGAGCCTGGTGGCTTGGTGGCCAAGCGCCTGTGCTACGCTTTAGTCCTGGCTCTGGGCATTGACCTCCAGGGAGACGCAGAGAGCAAGGGATGCTGTTCAAGCGCTGGCGTCTCTACCCCTTCAGACCCACCAACGATCCCTGAACGTGGCCGCCCGCCAGGACAGGTTGAGAAGCTCGCAGCGGTTCGTTTGAACCACTAATGAGCACGTAGGTGCTCCCTGCAGGCTTCCTGGGCACTGCCCCCCGCTCCCTCGCGCTTGAAACGTTTACTTCCTCAGCCTGACGAAGGTGCTGAAACCCGAAAGCTTGCTATGAATTTTTTCCAACTATTTGAGTTGCTCTAGTAAAAGATATTAGATTTACCCAGAGAGCCGTAGCCTGAAAATGCGTGAGGATCACATGCCAGGCTGGGAGCGAGGTGGACGCCATCACCTGCCCCCCCCTGGGGTGCGGGCTGTGCCCTCGTGCTACCTGCAGCACCCGCTTTAGTTGGTCTACCTGGCGCAAAGCTAGCCCACTTCCCACGTGGTAGGCGGAGAGCCAGAGTGGTGCTGGGGGGGGCTGACATGACTTCATGTAGGTGGGCGAGCGCCTTTGGCGTGGGCCAGCTCAGCACTGCAGAGGTGAAGGGCACGAGGGGCAGCTGGGAAGGCTGGACAGGGTCGGGGGGCCCCGAGGCTGCTGGAGTGGTTGCAGGTTGGCACGTGTGTCGGGGAAGACCGAGGCGGGCACGGCAGCACGTGCGGTGCCGGGGGAAGGCAGAGGCCCAGGCTCGTGGCCCTGCCTGCCCCTTTAAACGCAGCCCCTTCCGCCACACCCAAGATGGCGGCCGCCCCCGCTGCGTCCCGCCACACTCAACATGGCGCCTCCCTCGCCCCGCCCCCTCGGTGTTGTCACGAGTGGCAGCGGCGCCCGCCAATGAGCGCCGGAGCGGGGGGCCCGCCGCCCAATGAGCGGGCAGCGTGGGCGGGGCGGCGGCCGGGGTGCCCAGCTGCTGCCGTCCCGGGCCGCAGTCCGGCTGGGGCGGCGGGCCGGGGGGTGGGGGGATGGAGACGCGGCTCCTCGGCGCCATGGCCCTGCTGCTCGTCCAGGCCCTGCCGGGGGGGCTGCCGGCCAGCGCGGAGCCCGCCCAGGTAGGGGGCGGGGCATCGGGGGGCGGGGCATCGGCGGGGGTCCCAGAGTGGGGCAGGGCTGGAGGGTCCTGGGTAAGGGGGGGCAGGGTTGGAGGGTGCCTATTTTGGGTGGGGGGCAAGGCTGGAGGGTCCTGGTTTGGGTGGGGGCAGGGCTGGAGGGTC
>JAGPOW010002742.1:24538704-24558784 GCA_030014935.1 Caiman crocodilus | reverse complement strand
GGTTTGGGTGGGGGTAGGGCTGGAGGGTCCTGGTTTGAGGGGGGCAGGGCTGGAGGGTCCTGGTTTGGGTGGGGGTAGGGCTGGAGGGTCCTGGTTTGAGGGGGGCAGGGCTGGAGGGTCCTGGTTTGGGTGGGGGTAGGGTTGGAGGGTCCTGGTTTGGGGGGGCAGGGCTGGAGGGTCCTGGGTGAGGGGCTTGCCTGGATTTGGGGGCGGGGGTCCCTGGTTTTGTGGGGGCAGAGCGGGGGGTCGGGGTGCCTGGCTTGGGGGCGGGGGTGGCGGTACCCGGTGTTGCGGGGCCGCAGGGGAGGTGGCGGTGGCGGTGAAGCAGTCGGCAGATGTCGTCCCCGTGTCATGCGTGTGCGTGTCTTCGCAGCCGTGCTTGGAAACGTTTCTGTCCGTGGTTTTGAGTGGCACGTGTGTGCGCACGCGTGCACGGGGCGGTGCGACGGCGGCCGGGCCGGAGCGCTTAGTCTCTCTGGGAGTCTCTAAATTTGGTCCCGTGCTGGCAGGAGCGGGCCTCCCCGGGACTGTGGGAAACACCGGCCGGCTCAGGCCACGTGTCCGCCGCACGGGGGGCTGCCACGTTGCCTATCCTCCGTGGTTTGCTGCCGGTCTGGTTTTAACTGAGGCAAGCGATGGCGTTTCTGATGGCCGCTAATGGCAGTGGCTGTCTCGGTTGGGCTGGAGAGACGAGCTGCGCTGGTGGTCTCCTGGTCAATGGCAGCACTGCCTGATAAGAGCAACGGCTGCTTACCAGCAACAGGAGCCGTGAGCTCGCTGCCTGCGACCCGGGCGGCTCTCACGAACAGCAGGGCCTTGATGCGCGGATGGTATTCCCAGAAAGTTGGGAAGCCTGTGCCCCTTTGCACGCTGATAAGATGTTGCACGTCCCGCAAAGAAAGCACAAGACAGTCCCTGGCCTCGAGAGCTTGCAGTCGGGGAGCGATAAGTGGATTAAACAAAGAGGAAGTAATAGGGGAGGACGACGCAGCAGGCAAACGAGCCGTCTTTGACTGGCTGTGCAGGTTAGGTTGTACGTTTTTAATCTTTTAAATCAACACACCAAAAACAAAATATAAAAGAAACCAGACCTGGACACGTCTGGCACATGGGAGTGGGGCGGGAGACGGCGGGAGGGGAGCGTTTCTTGGCAGGGTGTGCTTCCTGTGGGGAGCAGATAAATGCAAGGACATCTCTCTTTGCTTTCCTTTGCATAGTTTATCGACATAAAACTCCTTTGGTTTGACTATTTCGGTGTGCCTTTGCATCTCAAATACCTAGTATTATCTTGCTGCCTTCTACAAATTAACATCAGATGTGAAGTCCTGAAGAGGCGGTGGCCAAAAACCCCTTTTCCTATCCCTGCCTATATGCCACCTGTCACTTGAGCGGTCGTTCCTCCATTGGGCGCTCTGTGCACGCTCAGTTTGGGACATCTGATTCCTTTCTGTGGCTTCACAACTAACAGTCTCCACGTGCAGCGCACGAACCACGCTCCACCAGACTGAACTGCACGCAAAGTGTCAAGAGGTGTGTGCTCCTCCATGGCAATAATTTGAGACCAACAAAAATCTAGCAGAGGATAATGTCCTGAGAGGACCTGTTTGGTACATGGTAATTTATTTCATTGAAGTAAATGCTGTAGTTTGGGGGTTGATTCTCCATTCTCTACGTAACGGAGAGGCTGGATCCCTGCTTGTGAGCGAAGAGCTCGACTAAGCGGAGCGCTCTGGTAAGCCTCCGTCGCACGGCATCGTGGCCTCTGCCGAAATCTCCCTCGTGCGCATATAGGTGAAGTGACGGGACCGGCCCCTTTGTAGACTCCAAGCGGACTCTGTTGCCCTCGCCACATTTAGTCGTAGGTGAAGTTATCCCTGTGCGTATGGAGATTATATCGACATCGTCAAGTGCATTGGGGTCTTTCAGAAGGCAGGCAGCGAGCTCCATGCCGAAACGTTTGTTTTTGGCTTGCTGATTTCTGCAGTTTTTGGCAGGAGACAGTGAAGATCAAAGTACATTCTGGCCTCGCTCAAAACGGGAGCCTCTAAATCACTCTCCCAGTGGCATTTAGGACTCCTTGTGCTGTAGCGGCTGCACCACGGCCAAAGTCTGGGCACGGCCGTGGCATCTGGGCGTCGCACGCCTCTGGGTCCCTTGCTTCCGCTGCGGCGGCGTGACGAGGACGTCTACGGTCATTCGTTAGAGCTCTGCGGCAAATGCCGTATCTGACCTGAACGCGTGTCGTGGCTTCTGGGTGGGGGCTGTGGAGGACTTCGGGCCGCCTCCTAACTTGGGCTCTTAACGATCTTGCTGGGAATCCACTTGGGCTAATTAAAAACAACCGAGAAGCTTCCTGGAATCGGACGCAGACGGCGCTTATATGGCTGTGTTCCGGCGGGGAGCCGTCACGGTGCCGTGGCCGTCGGCCACAGCTAGACGATGTGCTCTTTGATCCTCGGGAACTGCTCCACGCCAGGAAAGGTCAGGCCAGGTCAGGCCGGGAGGCAGCGGCGCCGGTCTCCAGCAGGTGGCGGTCTTCCCTCCGAGTGCCTGCTCGGCCGTGCCGGGGGATGCGTCTTCCCGACTGCAGTCGAGACCCCGACCGGGCGGGAGTCGAGCATCTCTTGCCCATTGCTGACAAGGCAGGGACCCCGCGCGCTCCCCCAGGGGATAGGTATTCGACCTGCTTGGCATCCGGGGGCATGTTTTCAGTCCAAACGTCGGCGCCGGTCCTCTGTCACGCCTCGTGCGTTTGCAGCGCTCGTGTTGTGCAGCACTGCCATGCGTTTCCAAATCCGTGGCGTGGCGGAGACTAGCCGTGGCTGTGTTTCAGTGGCATTTGGAGAGAGAGGCCTGTGATTTGCCTTGGCCTACGTACCCCTGTGGACTAGCGGGGTTAAGTGCACCTGTTTCTGTTGCCGGCGTCAGGCGAGCGACTGATATGGCTCGCGGTGCTTCTGAGCCAGTGTTTTTCCAGCTACTCAACTGGGTTGACCAGTCCAGCATTGGGCTCCGACTCTTGCCTCTGGAGCAACAGCAAATTCCTTTAATAGCTGTGCCATCACACCCTAATTCCTGCGCGCGCAAGGGCTTGTGTTTTAGGTCATTCAGAAAGGGTTTGGAAGCCTTCAAGGTGGCAGGTCTTACACAGAGTCAACGTAGGATTGTCCTCTTCAAGCTATTTTAGAGAGAAAACGGGTGGGATTAAATGGACCAGTTTGATCCTGGCAGACGATGACAGCGGGGTGCTTTAGGGTTTCACTTGAGGTCTCCTATTGTCTCGTCCGCACTGGCGATCTGGAGGCAGGAGGAGTAGTGAGACGATGAGCTTTGCAAGTCGCACAAAGCTGTTTAGTCAGACCCGGAGAAAACCGAGGGGAAGCGGGACCCGAACGATCTCGGAGAACGAGCAAAATGGTGGTAGTGAACTTCAGTAATGCTCTGCATAGAGTAATGACTATTATGGGACGGGGTGGCGGGGAACTGAAACGACTCAAAACTCCTTCTGGTGGACTGAATTAACGCAGTCAACTCGGGGAAAGGGATCTGGGGGTTAGTGTGGGCAAAATCCCCCTGGGACGGGGAACGGTCTTGATAACGGGGACGCTGTGTACAACAGGGCTGGTTATTCACATGTAAAAGGATATGGCTGAATAAGGTAGGGCTCAGAGGAGGGTGGCAAGAATAGTCACAAGTCCTGGGAAAAGCTTTTGTATGATTGAAGGGGGGGGTCGCTTCGTTCAGGAGGAGCCGAAGTTTGTAGAGAGGTTCTGCTAAAAGCGTATTTAGCACGGGACGATGGAGATGAGGTTGGGCCAGACTCCCTCCCTGCCTCTTGAGGCAAGAGCCAGTGAAATGATTCCACGTGTTATTGTAATTGCACCCACACAATGATCAGTCCGGATTATTATTTGACACAGAACTAGGCTGTAGCTCTTCTGGCTGCAGAAAGGTTTTGGGGCCAGGAGTTTGGCAAGATTGAAAGAAGGACTGGACACTTACAGAGACCTCGTGGAGGCCCCATGGTGGTAATGCTGTTGAAGCCTGGAAGGGTTGTCACATCCGGTGCTTCAACCCTAAAGCGAGTCTTGGAGATCCATGAGCTGCGCTGGGAACCAACACGTGGGGCAGATCATGCTACGTCTGCATCCCAAATGATCTGTCTGTTGCATGGTTCCTGTGTCTTCCCTGAAGCGCTGGTGTTGGTTGCTATCAAGGTTTGCCTCTTTCCGCATTGCATGCTTCTCGTTTCAACCCATCTCCCCTGGCGCCGGACTACGGATGCAGCGCTGCTGTTGGGCGAGTGTTTCGGCTTTGGTCTGTACGGGGCAAAGGGAGGATGTAGGAGACATGGAGTTTCAGCAACACTTCCTGGTCCTGGGAAGATGGCAGCGGCCTTCAGGCAGGTTCGGCCATGGCGGAGTGGAGATGCTTATTGCTGGGTGCAGATTATCCGAGGGTAGACCAGTGCTTCTGGCGCAGAACTGCCCTCATCCTCATGCCCACCTGGGCGTCTGCAGTGGTTCCGCAACGTCCTTGTGAGGACTCGGAGCTTCACGGAGCTCTTCGAGGAGCGAGTGCCTACTTTCCAAACCATGCTACGTGAGCAAGGGGAAATGCATCCGTCCAGAAGCAGGTGGCTGTTGCCATCTGGAAGCTGGCCATCCTACATGGGTCTACAGCTACCCAGTTCAGGGCTGGCAGTCAGCTGTTAGTGCTGTGGCCACGGGGGCTTGCAAGATGGTTATTCATGTGGTGTGACCCATGCGTCGGGGATATAATTAGCACACCTTGAAATAGCAGCTGGCTTTGAGCGAATGGCCTCTCACAAGCGCACGGGGCTCAGCAATGGTACTCACGCCTGTAGTTTGCCAGCTGCAGGGAGCACAGTGAGCATGTCAACCAGAAAGCACCTTGCTCGATGGCTTGCCAACCTCGGTTGCCCTTAGAACCGGGTTTGCAAGGCATCAACATGCACAGTTGTTGGAAGGGGCATGAGACAAGTGTGCTGAGGAGAGCTGGCATGTGTCTGCTTGGACAAACCAGAGGCCTTATTCCCTCCAAATAATCTGGCTGTTAGTGGCTGTCTGCCCTCACTTACGTTGCCCATGGCTTGTGAAGCCACGACCGTCAAGCTGTGGCCGACGGCAGTTTTAATTAAAAGATGGTGCCGCCTACAAAACCATTTGGGACACCAGCATGGCCAGGGCCACCCGGGCCACGGTGGTCTGCTGCGCCTTGAACAATTCCCTCTGGGAGAAGGGGGAGCAGCTTTGCCTGGCGTGGTCTCAAGATGCTGCCGGTTTGCAGGCCAGAAAGCGCATCTGTCGTCACTGGGACTAGTCCAGGCGAGCGAGGGAAATAAAGAAAGCCTTGTGCCCCCGTCCTTGCTTGGCAGGGTGACATAGGTAAGGGTCTGCGGTACTTGCTGTGCTGTATGCAGGTGACTCTATCAGCTGTTTCCTTTCCATGATTAATAAAAGTTGTGGTTACAACATCCTGACTCCTGTCTTTCCTGGGAATTCGCATGCCGAGGCATTTTGCAGCCAGACCAAAGTTATTGAAGGGTGCTGAGATACCGAGTCGGGTTTGGAAACCGCTGCTGCCCGCAAGCGAACGGCAGCTCGGAGTGCGTCAGTGCACGGGGGGGCAGAACCGGCCCTTCGAAGTGCTGCGGAAGTTGACGGCCAAGGTGCGTCTTTTCCTCCCGGAGACAGCAACGCGGGGTAGGCCAGCCAGCTTGCATCTGCCTGCTCTGGTTCACGGAGTGGTCCGTAGCCCCTTCCACCCCGAGCTGTCCGGCGGCTGCCTCGGGCTACCCTGGGAGAGGGCGTGCGGGTGTTGGTGCCTGAGCCGAGCAGTTGCTCAGACAGCTGCTTCTGCAGAGCGCGGTCCCGCTCCCTTGTCCTTTGTCACACGCTTGCACAACCGTCCTCTTCGTTTGGAATGAGCAGGAATAAGTTTGAAACAAGCAGGGGTTGGGAATTACGGGATGCTTCTAGTGGGCCAACCCCGGTTTCTCGCGGCAAGGTTAGGGTCGTCTTAAACACTGGCTTTTACCCCAATACTCAGGTACGTTAGGCAGTAAATGTTCACCTCCTTGGACTTGTGTGAGTGCATGTGTAATGGGGTGTTTGGAGTAAATCTGAGCAAGTGAGCATCTGTGTGCGTGTGTGTGTGTGCACATGCACGCGCACACACACATATAATTTGAGTTGGTGAGTTGATTTTTTTTTTTTAGTTGATGTATCTAACTTTTTAAGCAGGCAGAGTGGGGGGGGTGTATATGTGTGTGTGTATAAAATAAATAAATAAAATCAGCTTCGATTAGTCTGTAAGGTGCAAGCCCGCGCTGCCTTCTACTTGACTTCCCATGAACTTGGCTATCCGTGGCTCTCTGGATGAATTGAGCCTGCTGCGTAGACCCCCTCGCAGCCGGGCGGCTGGACTAGATGGACCCTGTGTCATGATTGTCTTGTTACGAAGCTGTTAACTCAGTTTTAAAGAGAAGAGGAATGAGACGAAATTCTCTTCCAGATAGGACTGTCGTTGGGTCCGGGAGTCTGTCTTTATGCAGTTGGAAAGCATGAGTTATTTTTTTGGCTTCTCCTGTACATTTTGGGTGCCTGAGTGTTGAGTCCTAGATTATGACTGGCGTTTCTTTCTTGTCGGTTATGTCCCTTCTCTTATCATTGGCTGTCATGTTTCTGCAGAGTGAACACTTGGAGGGCTGAGTTTATATAGAGCTGTCTTCGAGATACCCTAATACGGCAGCGGGCAGGGTATGGCTTTGGCTAGGCTGCCATCCTGCAGAGAAGGACCTGGGGGTTACAGTAGATCACAAGCTGAACACGAGCCACCGGCGGACTGGTTTTTTGCAACAGAAACCAGCAGCATCCCGGGTTGTGTTGCAGCAGCAGCATCCCTTGCAAACCCGGGGCAGGGATTCTTCTGCTCTGGTGAGGTCTCGCCTGGAGCAGCGTGTCCAGTTTTGTGCCGCCCAGTTCAAGGAGGATGTGGACAGGTTGTCCAGCAAAGGTCAGCCACGATTAGGGGCATGGATGCCCGACCCGCGAGGAAAAGCCGAAAGGACTGGGGTTATTTAGCCTGGAGAAGAAAAGACTGAAGGGCTGCATCCAGGCGAGTGCGGACATTTGTTTTCCCAGGGACAAGTGACACCTTGTGCTACTGCCACTCGTCCCTGGGGAATGCCTGTGCCACGCGTGCTCTGGCACGGGGCAGGTTACCCCGGGTGGGGTGGGGTGGGGGAGCCTGGGGCCGGCACCCGTGTGACCCTAGCAGCCTTACCTGGGGAGCTGCAGCCGCAGCACTCCTGCGGCTGGAGCCGGCTGGGCTCTGGGTTTGGGTGGTGCTGCTGCCACGTGGACTGCCCCACTTCTTTTTTTTGGCATGGGGGTTTTTTTTGACCCCGGGAGCTGCAGCACGACCTAGTGCATGTCCTCTCTCGTTCGGACGTGGCCAAGAGGGCCGTTTGATAACAGCCTACAAATACTTGAAGGACACTTACAGAGAAGGGCAGACATGGGCTTTCCTCTGTGGTCATGGGGGACCGGACTAGGATGAATGGCCTCAAATTGCAGAAGTGGAAGTGGAGGTTGGAAATTTGGAGGAACTTTCTGACTATGGGGGTGGTCGAGCGCTGGGACGGGCTGCCTAGAGAAATTGTGCAATCTCCAGCGTTGGAAGGTTTCGAGAGCAGGTCGGGCAGACGCTTTACTTGTCTGAGATGGTCTAGTCAGGGGTGATCCTGCCCTGAGCGGGGGGCTGGACTCGATGACCTTGTGAGGTCCCCTCCAGCCTGACTTTCATTTGATCCTATGTTGACTTCTGTCTCATAGAGAAGGAACAGGCTTCAGTAGCAGTAAGCTTTCGTTTGCCTCTCTAAGTTTCTTGTGATCTAAAGCTTAGATAAAACCGCATTTGCAGACATTATTTATCACCGCTGATTATATTGCATTTACTAAGACTTACGTATTTCAGCTCAGGCAAAGTCTGCTGCAAATTGCAGTGTCAAAAATAGAAGCTGGTTCTGAACTTATTGCCTTCGCTCTTTATGCCTGCTCTTTTTCTGCGTGCCAGCTCGTGATCACTTTCCTCTCTCTCCTGTTAATTTTCCTGCATCTTTTATGCTTAATATCCCCCATTATGTTTCTGGTTCATTAGCTTATTCGAGGTTTTGCTGTTCCGGCCTGTCCTTGAAAGCCTGTCCTTGCTTCGGCTTGACAGAGAGGGTGTAGCAGGGGTGAGGCCATGAGACGAGGACTCGGGAGTTGTGCAGTCTGTTCCTAGCTTGGCACCGACTTACTGCATGTCCAAAGGCAAATCCCTTGACCTCTGGTGACTCTAGTGTCTTTACAGGAAAACCATGCCTGCCTGCCTCAGAAGATGACTTCAGATCCTTAGGTAGGGCCAACATTTAGTCCCGTCTCATCCCTTTCCAAGGTAGGGCCTAACTACACTTAATGCAGTGACTGAAGCAGGCACTGTCTCAAGAGAAGGCAGGGTAGATTTGCGCCTTGTATAGACCAAGTCAGAGATGTACAGAATAAGCTTTTGTGACCTCAAGCTCCAGACTTTCTCAGTAAGCATCCAGCTTGCTGAAACTTGAGCAATGCTGTACCGAGCCTGGGTTTCCAGGTGTTCTTCGGTTGCGGGAAATGAGAAACAGCTCCATTACTGCATTGCTCTTTGAGCTGCCTTGCCTCACAGCTATTACCACATAGCTTTGGCCTGGAACAAGGAATAATTGAGATTTCAAGGTTGTATTCCCTGAGCTGACAAATCCCAGCCTGGACTTTGTGTTGCTTGATCTTTAATAGAGCAAATACTTTCTTCCTGCATTGGAGATGTCCACATAGGTAGTGCGATATAGCACCTTGAAGCAAAATCCTTCTGGCTGGGGCACCCAGCCTCCAAGATTTTAGAAAAAGGGGGAGCCAAGGCATTACATAGCCCCTGTATGTCCTAGTGACACTTGAATAAATGTGATGTTAACCAGTAAGTGTTTTGGCTTTCCTTGTCTGGGTCAGTGTGTAAAACCTGGAAGCTGGGATGTGGCCATGGCAGGAGAATGAATGAAACTCTCTCCCCAACCTTTCCAGCTTTTTTGTCCAAAGCTTAAGGGAAGCGAAGACTATTATGGTTTATAATTTAAGAACCCTTTATCAAGAAGCAGTGCTAAATCAGTTTACTGATAATAAGTGGGGACTACTTAATATATTTTTATATACTTCCTCCTTTACCTGTATTCTCTGGACCGTCATGGCTACAACAGTACTGTGACCCTGCTATGGTAAGGGAAGAGCGAAGTTGTGGTTGTGCTGGTCCAGAAATTAATTATTAATTAATTATTAATTTGGGGAGTTAACTTTCAGTGGGATTCACGCTCCTAAAACATGGTGTATTCAGGACTTCTCGGGCAGAATACGCTTTACTAGCGTGTAACAACAGTGCGCGACAGTTGAGGACAGACACTGAAGAGGAAACTGCATCCGGGTGAAATCATCAGGGGTGCTGGAAAAAAGTATTGGCCCTACCACTATTACGCTTGCAAAAAAAAAGGGTGCCTTTGTATCTTTTAATGTCCTGGTAAGCGGCTATACCTTGATAGTGAATGTAGTGGAAAAACCAGCATCCCAGTACTGCTGTATTGGTGCAAGCCCGACTGGAAAGTGGAGAAAATGACCCTTGAGCAGTTGGGTGTAGCAATAGCTCAGAAGAAAGGGGTAGAACTGGATTTGGGACAGATGTGATAGATCAGCAGGGAGCAGCGTGTCCCCTGAAGCACTACAGTCGGTCAGGATATAATTGTGGGTTTGAAAAGAACGGCACAGTCCGTGAGCTGCAGCTCTCCCGGGAAAACACTGCTGCAGGGGTCAGGCAGAGGCTGCAGCTGGATTGAAAAACACTAAATAATTGCAGGAGTGGGAACACATCTCCCTGGTTTTGAACAGGATGAGCTATCGCGCTGTCAGAAGCCAGCATGCGCAAGCATCCATGTTTTGCAGTCCGTTGTACATGTGATGACTGATTAAGCCTCCCCCACCCCCACGCAGCTGTGCGGCCTATGAAAGCAATGCCTTGCACACCCCTCCGGCCTTGCACACCCCTCCGGCCAGCAAGGCTGCAGAGGGGTGGCATCCTGCCTTTGACAGCTGGACCCCCTGCCCTCTCCTCTCCAGCCCCTCTGAGGGTGGGAAGGGGCCCAGGTGCAGGTTGTGCCTTTTGGGCAGGAGAGAAGGGGAAGTTGCTGGGGCCAACGCAGCTTATGCAGAAGCGGAGGAAGAGGAAGAGCAGGCCAGTAGCTGTGGCCTTCACAGAGGCTTGAAGAGCCCGCTGGCACCTTCCTCGCTAGGAAAGCAATCTGGGGCCCTGATCCCACCATCCCTCAGTGGTCTCTCTCCCCTGTTGGGATCCCAGAGCTGTGGAGGAGAGCGGAGAGTCTTGTTGGGTGGCACCAGTATGGCGACTGGTCGTGCAAGCCTCGCTAAGGTAGTGTAACCTGTATTAGTTGCGTTTGGGAACAGCCAGCCCTCTAATGCCAGGAACCCCTCAGCTCCCTTTTTGGTCGCACGTTGCAAAACTGCATTATTTGGTTCAGACCGGGGGGGATGCTCAGACACGTGAATCTGGGTGTAGGGGAAGGGTGGGAACAACAGGGGAAGTGTTCAAAACGCAGCATCACCCCTCCAAGCCTGGGCTGGACACGGCATGCCTCGATCCTGTGACATCCAGCACGCGGAGACCACGTGTGCTGGAGTTACCTGCCTGCATTTGGAGATTAAATGCTCCAGTGGGGTCCTGGGAGCTGTTGGCTGTTGTACGGGGGGAGCGGATTTTGCAAAGCCTGAAGACAACCATTCTCACAGCACTTTTCCAGCTGAGATACAGCTTCCTAGGCGAGGGATGAAGACTTTGTTTTATTGTGCAAACCTTTTCCGCTGCTAGGCGGTTACGCTCTGCTTCTGTGCAGCTTTGTTTCCGTCAGGACATCTTTTGAACCACTGTCCTTTTCCTTCGGGACCGTGCGCCGTGTAAAACCATTGCTTGCCTTTCAGCTATCACTTTTCATTATCCCAGGAGTCTTTCTGAAGCGAAAGAATGGCCTTTCCTTATCTTGTGCAACCCAGGATCTTACGCAGTTCAAGTCCTCCTGCTGAGTGTGCATTTGTCAGCAATTTTCCCCGGCCCCGCACCAGACACGGAGCATGTTCCACGCTGCTCAGAGCCCTTGAGGGTGAAGCGTCGTGATGGACGTGCTAACCCTAGAGATTAGAGGGCAGCTACCGGCTAGGCTTAGGGTTGAGCAGCCAGGCCTTCAAGGAAGGGCTTTTTTTGTCCAGATGAGCTTTAAAAGAACTCCTTACCCTTCTGCATGTTTTAAAAGCATAACTTACCTTTGCATGTGATCCAACCCTAATTTTCTATGATTACTGCCGTGCATTTGCATTTTCACAGATCTGCATTTTGCACATTGGCTCCTCTTCCATCCAGGAGAGTGCACACGGCACCAGCAGACTCTGCCTGTGTCCCGAGAAGGGTGTTTGTGCCCGAAAGCGTGCAAAGAGCCATTTTTCCAATTATTTAGTTGGCCTAACAAAAGCTATCGCATTTACCCAAAGAGCCTTGGCTGATTTACCTGGGCGAGTTTTCGGGGAAGGGCAGCGGGTTGGTATCACAGACTCCCCCGTTCTGGTTCTCACGGGGCCCTGCAGAGTCATCGCCCTCAGCCTGTCCGTTGGAGACAGCGAGCCGAATCCCGGCTGTACCTCCTGCGACGGGTGTTGTGAAATGAATTGTGTGATTGTACCGCGTGCGCCGCGTTCACCACGTTTTGGTCTCTTCTGCTCTGGAGCCTCGTGCGTTAGATTACTGTTTAAGATGCTGTTAAGAATGAAGAAACGTTGGCCTTTTTCGCCGTAAGATGTCCCGTTGCCTTGAATATTGCTGACAAATATTGTATACATTTGAGACTTAACAGGAGCTAAGAAAAAGTACAGTAAAATAAATAGTTTTCAAGGCAGGGACCTTGCTGTCTGCTGCCCAGGCAGTCTCTCGCATGCTGAGGTGCTACCAACAATTGCATTTATAGTTCTGGAGCCCCCGACACACCAAGACATGGGGTATGTTTTGCACGCAGTAGAGGAGAAATCGGGGTGAAAGGTTTTCCTTTGCACAGCTCTTAGTTTAATTAGATCCTACAGCGAAGTCAGGAGGGCGAGCGGCATCAGTCACGTTCCCTATAAAGGCCGCAGTATGCCAGGTCACAAACTTGGGGTGAAAAGAGCAGGTTCAGCGAGAGAGGCTGTGAGATGGGGGAAATGCAAATAAACAGCCCAGCTGTAGAGCGAATATGGACGCCAACTAGCAGCATAAACTGTTTGTCAGTCCATCATTTGAGTGTGAACCGTCCCTAACATCTAGCTTAGCTCGGACGCCATTCGTTTCAGCTCCTTGGGAAGTGGGTCGCTCGATGCCGTCTCCCTGCAGAGCGAGGGGAGGAGGAAGGAAATCTCCAGAAATGTTTAGACAGGGCGCTGCCGGTTTTCCCGTTGAAAACGAAATGGAAAAGCCTGTGTGCTTCTCGCAACTCATTGCTAGCTTGCATTTCGGTTTGGGCAGCGAAGCTGGAAAGTTGGTTTCATTTTATAATTGGTATGTGCTAGCAGGCGGTGGGTGATGCTGCGCTCTTCGGGCTCCCAGCTCTGCTGGAGAATCCTCCGCGCTTGCCAGGGAGCTGGGCTTCTTTCAAAACACATTGCTGCAATCTGGATTTCCGTGGTAAACATCCTCTCCCGCTTGTGCTGGCTTAAAAATACCAGCATCTGCACTCTTCCTTTGCTCGCTTTCCCTTTGTTCAGGCGGGGGGGTAGTCTCTGGGGAGGAGATCTTTAGGCATGGAGCTTTACGAATACTCAAAGGGTAGGTTTTATAAACTTTGGGACCTGATCTGTGAGAGCATCCCCGACACCGTTCCTCGGGTTGTAATCTGCAGCTGGGCTTGGATGCTGAGTGGTGGGGGGAGTGCGGTGGCCCGGTCTCATACCCCTTAAATTCCTCCTTCAAGTGGTGTAATTGAAGGTGTGCAACTGGGGCATGAGCCCTGGTGAAGAGGGGTCCCGAAACGGAGCAGAGGGGTCGAGGCTTTGGCTCTCCCTCCTCAGTCCCTTGCCTGCCCTTCCCTGCTGCTGCCAAGTTAAGGGCTTTGGATCTTTGCTTGCCCTAAAACCGTGGCGGCTCTGGGGTGAGGGGAGGGCTAACCCCACCTTCGCCCTCTCTTCAAAACCCTAGATCCCCGGTTTGTGCCCGGGTGGCCGACCTTGTCCCATGCGAGCAGCGGAGGAGATCTGCAGCGTGAGAGCCAGCCTGCAAGTCGCAGACAGTAGGGTATTATTCAGCGAGGAATAGTTAACAGAGTCGTTTGCTGTAGCATTCACATTCAAAAGGTCACTTTCCCGAGCTCGGGCGCAGCCGAAACGAGCGTGTTCTTTCTGAGCCAGCCAAGCCAAACCCGGGATGCCACGGCTATAATGAGCGTAACTTTGTTCTCGGAGGAAAAATCCACGTGAAATAAATATGCGTGGCACTTCCAGGCAATGTTTCCTGCCGGCTAAGTCGAGCGATGCTTGCCGGCTCGGTGGTATTCGTTCTGCTGAAACGCTGGTGGGTGGAGGGTGCCGCAACTCGTGCTGTCACTCGCAGGAGCTGTGTCTGAGCCGGCTCCGCTTTTATACGTGGGGACTTGGCTCGCCATGGCTCTCGCACTTGGGGATCCGTAAGAAGTGATTGAAAGGCGTGTTCGCTGCTTCACACCTCGTTTGTGCACCGGGTGCAACTTCCTGCAGCCAAGCGCTCCTTCGCAAGGAGCACGCGCCACTTCTTGTGGGCCCACGTTTCGACCTGCATTGAAGTGCAGCTTGCATGGGAAGCCATCCGCAGGGGCGTGCGTGGCTCCGCGGACTTCCCGAGTGGCAGTGGTCCGCCGCCTGGGAAGGAAGCAGAAACGATCCTCTGGGTTTCCCACCTCTAGAAACACCGAGGAAGCAGCGTTCTCGGCCAAAGCACTGTAGAAAAACTCGCAGGGAAAGAGGTTTATTTTTGAGCTTCTAAGCTGCTTTCCGAAGATTGAGCAGATTACGGAATCCTTAAACTTGCTCGTTATTCCTTGCGGTTTGCCTTTTGGCCCAAGTTGGCACGGGCGCCGTGCTAAGATACGGCCCGTGTGCCGATGGAGGCTGAGCGCGCGTCTTTCTTTTGGGTCCGTCAGTGGCAGTGTCGTGCCATGGACCCCGGGGGCTTGTTGGCTCTCCCGCAGTTCCCGTATGATGCTACCGGATGTACTCCTGGTAGGTTCCCCTCTTTTCTGCAGCCGGCCCTAGATGGGAGCATCATACGGTTGCTCGTTGTTGGAAATGCGCTTGGAGTTTTGTTTTCTCGGGCTCCCCCACGTTCGCAGAGGAGAGGCCGCAGGACAGAGCGCGCCGGTGCATCTGCGTGCAGTGGTCTGTTCTGCTCCACTCATTGTGGCACATGGGCATCTTCCAGTAGCACAGCAAATACCAGTAGCCAGGATCTGTTATCGTTTCCTTCTTTTTTTTCCCTCTTTCTCTAATGGAAAAAATTATGCATAGATTAGACCCAAACATTCCCAGTTTCGGGCTGAGACTGGGATGAGGTTGAGCTGATTGAAGAAGGGCTGTGGACAGATACAACTTTTTCAACTGTGTTCAAAGGGGAGCAGGAGGCGGGCAGCTGTCAGCGGGTACAGGATCTGTATTAAGCCTGAGTGCTCGGAGAGGGGTACAATTGAGCTAAATTCCTGTTGTTTTAACCGTGAACGAAACAGGGTTAAAGTTGGGCTGGTTTTGTTACGCTTCTAGGGAAGCACACAGCTGCAGCAGTTGCAACCTAACAGCTCATGCCAGGGCCATTTGTTACCGCTACCATCCTTAGCTCCATCAACATCCCCATCACTCCAGGTGCAGGTGAAGCTGGTGGATTTGGGGGACTCGAGAATAGGGGTAGCCACGTGGTCAGGAGGAAGGCGGCGGATTCGAGCCAGGTCAAAGCTTGGTTTCCTTTTCCGCCTGCAGCAGATTTCCCATCGATGTTGGTAGGTGGGCAGGAGGTTGAGGGGTCCTTGTAGGGAAACTGTGCGCAGGACTTTATACCGAATCTGTAGTTATAGCTGTAATTATACTGTAGTACATTATCTGCTTCTCAGTTCATGACTGATTTCTTCTTCGTCATCCTTTGTTTCTGTCCGTCCTGCCCTTGTTGGGCTTCCCAGTACTTTGCCTGCTGTGACCTTATTTGTGCTCCCCTTCCAGCTGCTGCAGTGAACAACAGTAGGACATTGTGTGTGCACATTGGAGCATCATTGCCAGGCATCGGAGTCAGCGCTGCGGTTAGATTAACACTGGATGGGGAAGTTCATGGTTGTGAGTCATTGTTTAAAGTTGCTGACGGATGATGCGACTTCTGCTCACACTTGAAGGGTTGTCCTCAGGTCTGAGTGTTAGAAGCTCGCATTTTATTTTCAAATGAAAGTTTGGTTGTGCACGCTCCGGGTGCCGTGTGAGCCACGTGAATATCATCATTCGGGGCCGATCTAGCCTTCAGGCCGTATGGTTGACACTGCTGTCATCTGCACATGCATGCCAGGCATGATGTTATTCGGGGAGTTGCACTTCAGGAGTATTCCTGGAAATGCCATCTGCTCCTGGTAATTCAGTTGGGCATCTCTCCTCGAAGAGCTGCCTCGATAATCCGTGCCTGTGCATTGCTACGACGTGCTTTATGTGGGCAAGTGGAGAAGTTTGCTTAAACTTCAGCGAGAGCAGGATGTGGCTGCTTGCCTGCTTTGCGGAGCGAGCTGCAGGAAGAATTCAGCAGAACTGTTCCTAAGGACTCTTTCGACTCTGTGTCCCTGCACAGACTGTATAGTGGTGCCTCTGCAACGTCCAGGGTGAGCCGAGATCAGGCTTGGTGAGACGGCTTCCTTCCCCGGGCGCCCCATCCCAGCTGGGGTAGCAGAACGCCTTTTGCTGATCTGCGGCAGAGGAGTTAGAGGTGGAGGATTCTTGATTTTAAACCCCCCCCCCCCAGCCTTTTACATCTGGCTCTGTGTCCAGGTTGATGACCCAGAGCAGTCCCTAGGCTTTCAGGGCAGTCTAAAGCCCATTTATTTATTTTTGTATCGCTCTTGGGACATTATGTGAAGTGCAGCAAAGGGTGTGATGTTGCACATGGCTTGGCGAGGTTATCACTAATCCACAAACCGTGCACTTGGAGAGTGGTTTGTTTTTCATACGGCCTCAGCTCGCTTCTGCTCCTTCCTGGAACCTGGCGAGTTCTTCGGTGAAGAATTGCTCAAGACGGTGGATGTGGTTGTGGGCCGATTGCCAGCTCCCCCCCCAAGTGCAGGCTTTGCTTCGGAAGGTCCCATCCCGGTTTCCCCCGCCGCGTTCGGGTGCGTGACATCCGCAGCGAGGATTAGGGTTGCTCGCTCGAGGTGCGTCACTGCCTTCAAGGCTGTGTGCGTGCTTTCCTTGGCAAGCCGGGGCAGGTGATCTTAGCAGCGACGGAGACGAAATCTTTCTCTCGTGTTTGGAAAAGGGTTAACTGGAAGTGTATTCATGCGAGAAGTCGCCTCGCAAGAACATTTTAAAAGCTTTCGGTGTGGTCTGGGCTGGCAGTGCTGAAAGATTTCAGCCCTGCTCTTCTTGCCTGCCCCCTTCTCCTGATTTGTTTTTGTAACTTCTCGTACATGTTTCTTTCCTTCTCGCAGACTATTTACTTTCAATGTGAACTTTGGGAAGGAGGCTTTCTCCGAGAGCCCTAAAGCGCACGTCTCGCAGATACAGTCACGTCCTCCGTCTCGTCTCCGTGTGGTTGGCTCGGTTCCCGCGCGCGCGTGGGCAGCAGGCGGGGAGGGGAGGATGAATGGGATGATGCCCCTCGCCGGGCTAAACTGCACCGCTGCAACGAAAGGCAGGCGAATAAGCGTTCGCGCTGGTGCTTCCCTGCATGCGTCATCTCTGGCCATTACGGCAAGCAGCCCTAAAGGGTTTCCCTGGTTTTGGGGAGGGGTCAGAGCACGCCGCTAGCCCGGGAAGAAGAAGTGTCCCCCACCAGAAGGAAGCTAAGGAGCCCGCTGCGGATCTGACTGCTCATCGGCCACGGGTGCTCGCGGAGGGAGTCTTGTCTCGTAACATGGTAGTAAACACGGGCACACGCAGGGCTGGTTGAAGGGGATCAAATAGCATCTGCTTGCCAACGGGCACTTTTAATTGTGCTTTTGGCTCTGCCATGTGCGCTGGCAAGCCTGACCTTGTGAAAGCAAAAAGCCCCTGCGAAGCAGCACAGGCCGCTTCGTTTCCAAGAGCCACTTTGCCGCTGCTCTCCACCGATGCCTCTTTGAAGCCGGATGAGACTTTCCTCTCGCATCTCCAGGTTGGCACCTTTCTGCGCTGGCATTGAACCATGGCACAAGGCGGCCAGCATTCGCTGGGTTGGCGAGAGCCAAAATAACCCTGGGAGGATAGGGGTTGGACGCAGGGCGGTAACATGCGGCGCTACAAAATCCAAGACCTCTCTCTAGACGGCCTGCGTTGTAAAAACGAAACAAAAACCCCAGCTTCCTAGCCGAGGCACTGATTCACGGCGGAGTTGTTTGTGCGTTTAAACGGAGCCGAAAAGCCCCGTGTTGGCAGACTTCTAGAGACAAGCGTGCGACTTCCTGAACAGCTGCTTTCGTGAGGCTGGGTCTGAGCTCCGTGAGCGGCGACTTGAGGCGCGAAGCAGTCTAGGTGCACACCTGCAACCGCGCGGCCCGGGTTGTCTGGACGCGGCTCAGAGAGAGCGCTCTGCGTGCACGGGCTCAAGATACCACTTGCTCTCGGGAAGTCGTCTGCTTCTGCGCTGCTTCCCCCCGCCCGAAGTAGCTTTCCCCGGGATTTCAGCGTTTGCAGCGGAGAACCTGTAGCGATGGTGACGCGGTGCATTTTGCTTCTCGACTTCCGGTCGCCCTTTCAAGTCTGTTCCAGGTTGGCAACAGCAAGGGCTTGACAAAATCCAGCGCCTTTTGCCAAGATGCAAGACTGAACGCACCCGAACTGACTCTGAACTCTTCGCTGGAGCGAGAACGTTGCCTTCGAGTGGGGAATGGAGAGGAGGAGCAGATCCCTCTGTTGCCTAAACGTCTGTCTCGCGGCTTTTTGTTTGATATTTGTACACAGTCTTCAGCGCGCTTCAGGGGGAATAAAAATAGACGTCTGCTCTGAGGAGCTTGCAATCTGTTAGACGTGCCGGTGCGGAGCGATGGCACCGCGGCGGGGGGAGCTGTACAAAGTGGGAGGACGGGGTTGCTGTTTGTAGCGCTCGAGTGCCGGTCTCCACTATCGAAATTGCTTGTATGGACGTTTGGCAGTTGCCGGGAGCATTCGGTGAACCTGTGGGAAGAAATGGGCTGTGAGGAAAAGGCGCACCGGGCCACCGTTACGTTTATGACCTCTTTGCTGGCCAGACACTTGTGCGTTGGGTCCTCTGACCCTTGCTGACTTCCTGCCCTTTGGGCAGGGGCCGGACGCGATGATCCTCCGCAGGCCTTCCAGCCCTGATGTCTATGACATCTGCGAGGTGTCCGGCCTAGAGATGGGCTGGCTGAGGTACATTACACCGTTACTTCTGGGCAGAATACTTCTAAATGTTTTTGGGGCACCGGCTGCTCCAAAGCGAGCTTTTTTTCTCTCTCTCTCTCCTTGCTTCAAGTACTTGCATCAAAATCTTATGCCAAGAGCCTATATATTTTCCATGACTCCATTGCTTCAAAACCCGGCTTTGGGATTGTGTTTAGGGACCTTAACTTTGGCTTGAAATGAAATCGACCCTGCATGGCTATGGAAAAAAACACTCAAGTTCACATTTCCAGGGTTAATCCAATCAGCTGTCCTCGTCCTCGGTCTTCAGAAAGCCTAAAACGATGGCGGTATGAGGAGTGACGTGTCCCGTTCATCCCCGTCGGGGCTGCCACGGGTTTTGTTCTGCGGCTCGGGCGTTTCGCAGTCGTCAGAGGTGATGTGGAATATACAAGCTTTTGCCACGGGATTTCCCACATCCAGGTCCCTGCCAGCGTGTCTGTTGTCTGATCCACCCGGCTCCGGCCCTCCGGGGTTTTCAGTACAAAGGGGGTTGAACTGAACGGCAGTGCACATTTCCTCCCCTCTTCCACAGAATGAAATCGGTAGAGTCCAGCATGGAAAACACTGAAACGTAGGCTGGCGACTCGAGTTGTGTAGTGAAGCAGCCCAGGTTTCAAGGTTGGGGGATGAAAGGGACTGAAACCAAGTACCTGTCCTTCGTGTATAGGTACTAAGGGTGGTGGGCGTTGGGTTGCCTGGCTAACAGAAGATCTTGGTGAGGGAAGTGGTGCCAAACTGTACCACTTAGTGGAAAACCTCTTGGAAGAACGCAGTCGTGGGATTTTAATATCGATGTGCACGTGTTTCCAAGTCCAAGCTATAGTCTGGAGCCTCTGTGGAGTATGAAGAGTTTCCTGTCATAAAATAAACCTGTTCCTGGGTTTGAGTTTTGTTGCTGCAGCGTTTTGTGTTACCGCTTTCGGTTGTGTGCGCCCCGCACGTTAGGAGACGGTGTGTACATGTGAACTAATTAAATGAGCAACTCATGGTAGTGGGAAATGATGCCTGAAGGCAATGGAGAAACTCTTGTGACTGATAAACCTGCGAGGCGTGTCTCTCAGTGCTTCCATATCTGTGAATGATGGCAGGAGTCAAACTTTATCTTTTCCTGGCCCGGAGCTGCGATTTCTTGACGTCATGGGACATTGGAGAGAGTCCAGTGGAGGGCAATGGAAATGGTTGTGGGGCTGGGGGACAGGACTGGTGCGGAGAGGCCGAGGGACCTGGGCTGATTGAGTCTGGAGGAGAGAAGACCAAGTGGGATTGAATAGCAGCCTTCACCTCCCTGCCGGGGGGCTGCAAAGAGGATGGAGCTGGGCTGGTCTCAGTGGGGGCAGATACAGGACAAGGAGCAATGG
>JAGPOW010002742.1:24518509-24538604 GCA_030014935.1 Caiman crocodilus | reverse complement strand
AGCCTTCACCTCCCTGCCGGGGGGCTGCAAAGAGGATGGAGCTGGGCTGGTCTCAGTGGGGGCAGATACAGGACAAGGAGCAATGGGCTCAGGCTGCAGAAAAGGAGATCTAGGTTGGATATTAGGAAAAACTTTCTTACAAGGAGGGTGGTGAAGCACTGGCACAGGTTCCCCAGAGCGGCGGTGCAGTCTCCATCCTTGGAGGTGGTTAAGACCCGGGTAGACAAAGCCTTGCCAGGGATGATGTAGCTGGCGCTGGTCCTGCTTGGAGCAGGGGTTGGACGAGGTGTGCCCTCCTGAGGTCCCTTCCAGCCCACATTGTCTGTGATTCTAGGGTAATGAATGCAATGGGTTACATAAGTGTCGTGTATTGTTCCTGTACATTGCATACAGCCTGCCCCAGAATGTAAAAACAAGGTGTATAATATAAGGTAGAATGAAGAAAAGAGGTTTTTCCAGAGTTACGGCTGCTGAGAGCAGAGGCAAAGCCTAATCTTTAGCTGACCCACCTTCCCTTTCCTGCTTAACTGGTGCTGAAATCGTAGCTGCTGCTGAAGACTGGGCTGTCTGGGTGGACCTGTAATTTTGGAAAGACCTGAAGAGTCTCCAAGGCTAGGAAATAGGAGGGAGACCAGAAGCAGCTAGAAGATGGCACAATTGCGCTAAGAAAGGTCAGTTGATTAGTGGAGTGTCAGGACCCTTAAAAGGAACAGGGGTCGTTAATACCTGTAGAGCGAAGAACAACGAGATGTTCAGTCACACTCTCTGCTGCCTCGATAGACTCGCTTGCAGAGCAGGAATCAAAGCAGGGGGGTCCTCTCCTGGGCAGAAAAATCAGGTTTTCAGCTTCATTTCCACCCCCCTTTTGAAGGGCTGATTTTTTTTTTTGATTTTTTTTTGAGGAATGGTGAACGTTATGTGTGAGACTATAGGTATTATTACCAGCACGTTCCCCAACCGTCGCAGAGACACTCCAGCAAGTATTTTCAGCACTTCCTATAGAAGAGACTTCCTCGCAGCCAGCTAGTTGTGTCACAGACCTCTACCTCGCAGCTCCTCCTTCCATGCAAGTGTACTTTGGCCCAGTTCTGGTTTAAGACGAGACGTACTCGCTGAGCAACCTGTGGCTCCTCGTCCAGAAGATCTCCAGGAGTTTTGGGGCGTCTAGTTTCACCTCTGGTAAAAATGGTGATGGTAAGATGCTCTTTTTCAAAACAAGGCCCTTGGTCTCTGTGCTGAGCAAACACGGGGAAAAGTCGTGAGACCTTGGTGTGTTTGGTTTTGGAAGGGCCTGACCCCCGAGGAGGGAGCGGGGAACCAGAAGATGAAGCTCGTGGCTGATTGCTGCAAGTCGTGTCCGCGCAGGGCTTGTGGACTAGGCTAGATGGAGAGGCCTGGAGCTGGCCATCCTCTCCGTGCGGGACAGGACAGGGCGTATCTTCCACCATCTCTTCTTGTGTCCTGGGCCTGCGGGGTCTCCTGAGACGGATACAAAGAGATCTCAGTCCTCTTGGTCCTGTCAGGTCGTTTTCTACTCTTTACAACGGCCTTTTTTTCTAAATGAAAAGGAATTGCCTCTGCTTTCGCTAGAGATGGCTGATGAAAACTCAGCTCCTCGGGGTCTTCTTCTAGGTCTCGTGAACGGGATGACTTTACACCTGTACGAGTCTTTTTCTGATTAAGGGCATCAGTAAACCGTGAGCTTGAAAGATTAGCATGCGGCAGCCAATTCTACAGCTAACGAGTGTTTATCTTTGAGGTCTGGCTTTCAGCAGTGCTCCAGGCATCACCATTATACACAGAGCAGTTACCAGACCTAGCGCGCTTGTCTGGAGAGCTGGAAGCACTTTACAAGCATTAGTGAATGCCGGCGCCTCTGTTATGAAAATATAATTCGGGCTTTTCTAATGGGATGCTAAGGCTGCAAGTCCTGCCTTCGCTGAGGTTACAAAGTGGGGAGCAGGAAGCAGATCATTAGACTCCCAGTTCTTCGCTCCAAAGATCAGTCTCCACTCCCGAAAACGTAGGGTGTGCGTAAATTAACTTTTTATATCTGCCCGGCCACGAGAGGATCCAGAGGGAGGTGATGGAGTGTCATTATTTTCCTCCCCGGTAAATGAGACTTAAAGCAGCTGCTTGTGGATGTGGTTTGGCTTAGGTAGTCAAATAGCCGGTGGGGATTTCAAGGTGCAGAGCCTGAGCTGCTCTTGTGCCGCGTGTTTGTTCCGTGCAGCGAAGGACCTTTGCAAGACCGGGTGGCGGAGACAGCACCATGGACGTGCCGAGCGCCCTATGTTCCCAGGGAAAAAGTGGGGTAGGTAGGAATGAGCATTACCATATAGCTCAGGCTGAGGGAGATGCACACGGCCGTCCTGAAGGACAGAGCCTGCCTAGCGGCCCGTGACCCCTTAACTTCTGTGCAGTCGGTCAAACCAGTTGCTGTCGTGGGGAGCAGGAGAGCTTGCCCACCCCGGGTGGAAAGTGCACCTTTCCCTCTTTGCCGCTCTCACCCGCCTGGATCCTCTGTATTATTTGCTGTGGTTCCCTGCCGTTGCCTGCGCGCTTTCATTTTGCCTTCCTCCAGTTTTGCATGGCCTTCAGGCAAAGGAGGACTGGCCAGGGCTAGTGAAAAGTTCTTGTCACCGATAGAGGTCAGTGAGTAATGCAGAGACCTATTCCTAATCCTCCCCTACGCTCTTGGGGCCAGCAGGCTGGTTTGCTGGCCCAGCGTAGAGAGATCACAAGCCTCCTCTGCTCCGGCGCGTGGAGGTGCCTGGCGTCTGACAATAATTGACCAAAGGCAAGCGTGACCGTGGGGAAAGGATCTATTTTGTAACCGTAGTTTTGCTTTGCGTCTAATAAAAGGTATCCCCTCTGAACCAAGAGTTTCAGAGTTTTGTATTTCTCTGTGGGGAAAAGGGGCCTTTCATCTGCATCTGTCATCTTGATGGCATCCCTTTTAACGTGCCTCTACCGTGTTCGTTCCCACTTCCCTTTTTCACTTAACTCCTTTTGTGTAGTTGTCCGTCTGATCAGAGGACATCAGCAAAGTCCCTGTTTTCATCATTTCATCATTTGGTCTTTGACATTCCCTCTAGGCTGAAACTTGGCGAGCCTCCCACCCTGGGAGCAGTTTAGGGGAGGTGAGGAAGTCACTCGGTTGCAGAAAGTTGCAGGCAACTTTCTCACGTGTAGTTTTTTTGCACGTTTTATTTATAATTTTGCAAATGCCCTTTTCTGCTTCAAAAAGATGAAAGGCTGAAATAGCAGTTTCAGAACAGCAGACAGTCTAAATAAACTTTTTTCCGTGCATATTTTTAACACGGGCATGAACTCCACAGGTTGCGCCTCTCTTCCCTTGTAAAATACGTATTGGAATAATAGATAAAAATGCAATTAATTTCTGTGTGTATGTGCAGGCTGGGTGAGATAATATTGCAGCAAACTTTCAAGCTTTTTACTTCCCATTTTTGCATTTAAAGACTTACTACGTCATTGTTTTGTTTTGTTTCCTTGACAAAAATATCAGCGCTCGGTTTCCTCATTTAGGTTGAGGAAACCAAGCACTCCAGCCATGCAGAACGGAGGTTGAGTTCCCATCCTGGGCTGTGCTGCGTGAGCAGATGGCTCCAAATACAGGCCTTTGGTACTGGTATACTTACTCACACAAACAGTAGGTTTCTTATACTAGGCAAGATTGCAAGCTTGGTTTCACGGGTGTCAATTTGAAGTATAGGAGTCGCAAATGAAATAGTTACACCAGTTTAATGCATGGACACTTACCATGGACTACATATGCTAGGCAGGTCAAGAGGCTGAACAGCTTCCACGTGAGATGTCTGCGTAAGGTCCTAAAAATAAAGTGGGAAGAGCAGAATACCAAACACAGAGGTCCTGGCACATTCAGGACACATTTAAAAACGGCCATCCAGAAACGGAGGTTGCAATGGCTCAGCTGTGTCAGAAGAATGGGAGAGCACAGTATCCCGAAGAATACTTTGTACAGCGAGATTTGAGACGGCTCTAGAGAGCGGGGTCGCTCTCTCTGGCGGTACCACGCCGTGTACAGAAATGTGGAGTCACTGAGCATCGATGTAGACACCTGGGAGGAGCGCGCGGAGTCCCGTCTGATCTGGAGCCAACACCTGGCACTAGGTGCAGCTCCACTTGAAGCAACTGGATGCAAAGCAAGAAAGAAGAAAGCAGCCTGGTGTAAACCTGGCCTCCAATTCAGACAACACCTGGATCTGTGAAACTCGTTACAAGATGTGTCGCTCTTGAATTGGGCTCGTCAGCTGCAAACCGATTCATCGGGCAGCTGACTAGACCTCTTATGCACGCATCAGGATCCAGAGGATCTACGGTTGCCTACTAAAAGTGATGATTCGGAGCAGTAGATGAAACAGTGATGATAGATCAGCTGATGTGTCCTCCACTCCCTCTTTAAAACGATGCGGTTGCGTGTCCACCCATGCCTAATTAGCTGCCTTCTGTAGAATTGCTCCAATTAAGCTCATGTCACAGAGGAAATTCATATGCATCACACAGCACCACTCCCATTAGGGCTTCGTTCAGTTTTCTTAAGGTTCTGCTCATAAAATCAGGTTGTAAACAGCCCAAAATATCCCCGCACGTACCACTGCGTTCATGCTTCTGTTTTCACAAAGGTCAGAAGGAAGTGACTTATTTCAAGTTCTCCCCAAAACCCGGGAAAGAATTGAGGGCTTGAGCTCATCCTGGGTTTGAGACATCAGGAGTTGCTTGGTAAAAATTCAACATGTGTGTCTGAGAATGAGTCTGCCCTTTCTAGGTGACGGGGACCACTGCTTCTCTCCTCGTCCCTTTGCACGCACCAGTATACTGGCAGAGATGCACCGCTCGCCTGCGGGATGTGCCTTGTACGTCTGATAGTGATGCTGTGTGTAGGCTGGCATCGGCACTGTACGCTGCTGCTGAATGCTCTCTGGCCATGGTATCGTATCAGCCCAGGGGTGCGTATTTGTATTGGGATCAGCGACTGACTGGTCTAAGGAAACGCTCCAGAATGGAAAACCATCCCCACTAGGAATCAATATCTTTATTTCGTATCCTTTCTTGCTCCCGCAAAAGGTCAGAGAGGGTGGTTTTGAGAGCTTTCAACAAGGCCTCTGTGGTCATTGTGGCCACGAGGTCCCACAACACTATTCATAAGTGTTGCTTATGGGATGCTTAAGACTAATGGGATGCTTTCTCGTGAGGTGGTTGAGAGCAACAGGTTGTCTTCCACATTTGGGTAGCAGAGACTGACTGGCTTGGTCCATATAGCACCTGTAATTAGATCAATTTGCATTTAGATTGTAGCCAGGGCCCATCCGGGCCGTGAAAGGGAGCCTGGGCGGGGGGTATGCTCCATACTCGTGTGCCCCGAGGATCCATTCGAACGAATGCCTGGAGACGCGGGTGGCCACGCACCACTTCCAGGGACGTGGACGGACCTCTGGGGACGCCGAGGTTAGTTGTCGGGAGTCGGGCAGCTGTGCTCGACTGAAATGGGGAAGCGCTAGAATTAAACTTCCTGTCGCCCAGGGCAAAACGGGAACGTTGCAGGCCGGCCCGGCTGACAAGTGACAGACGGACGGACGTAGGCGATATCCGGATGGGGGAGATCCTTTTTTACCCATTTGCCGACGGGAGGGGGAAGGTTTTCAGTATGACACACTATGGTCCAGGCTTGCTTCACAGGAAAGCGGCTTGGTCATTTCCACTGTTCATCTTGATTTTGGTTGCAATCCCTTAAAGAGCTCCTGTGCTGCTAGCGCCGCGCGCCGCGTGCGAGCTGAACGTGGCGAGCGTCTCTGCCACCTCTTTGCAGATTCACGCACGGGTCAGTGCAACAGAAATTTTGCACTGGAAGTCCTCGGTGTTGTACGAGAGTAACACAGGTTTTGTGAACTTCCTTTTAAGTTGAGCATAATTTTGTGGGGGGAAGGGGGGGTAATCATGTGACGGTCTCTTCTTTTTCTTCTGGTATGACTTCGGTGCAGGCTGAAGTCGAGCCTCTGCAATGAGGGTATCCGTGTCAGACGGATCCAAAGATTAAAGTAACACTGAGAACATTACATGTAGGAGGAATTCAGGTTCTGCCTGTGTATGTATTTTCACCAGTTAATTATTGTGCTGTCGCTTCTTCCCAAGCCGGGGGGATTCTGTATACCATGCACCGTTTCCAGGGTGCGCAGTGGATTAAAGCCCTTGATCCACCCATGCAGTTTTGGGTTTGGGGCCCAGAAGCATGGCACGGCTGAGACGGAAAGAAATCTCTGGATAGTTTAGAACAGGGCTGTCCAACTGGTGGCTCAAGGGCCACATGCGGTCCGGGAGGGATTAAACCGCAGCCCTTGGACTCCCCCCTGGGTACCACTTCCTCTGTTTCTCCAGCAGCTTCGGAGGCCTGAGCATCCAGGCTTCCTCTTCCTCCTCTGGCTTGCACTTCTTGTCCCTGCCCAGGGACCTGGGGAACCTGGGGCTCTTGGATCCAGGTGGCCCTGAGAGGCAGGGGAGCCCGCATGGCGGCAGGGGAGACAGCGTGGTGGCATAGAGAGCACGTGGTGGAGGAACCTGTGCGGTGTGGCCAGCACAGAAAGCAGAAACATTGCATGCTTTTTTACTTCCGTCCTAAACCCCTCCAAAATTTTGATAGCAACCAGATGCATAATTGCTGCACAGCAGCGGGAGTGGTCTCTGAACCATTAACAACCATCTTTGAGAAGCCACGGAGGAAGGAAGGGACCCGGGAGGTTATTTTTAAAAGGGGAAAAGAAGCACCCGCGTATTGCAGATCAGTTGGCCTAAGTTTGTTCTTGGGAAAGCTACAGAAGAAGCCACTAAATCAGTTTGTCAGCACCTAGAAGACAATAAGGAAGTAGGGAACAACCACCGTGAAATTGCTTTGATGTGGTTTGTTCTTGGCAGTCTAATTTCTTTGATCAAGGTTTTACCCCGCTCTGGATGGAGGGTGGAACAGGAAGGCTGACCTGTCATGATTTGAATAAGGCTTTTGATTGAACTCCACATGGTCACCTTCATATGCAAATTAGGGAGATATTCATTCCATCTAATCTACATGCGGCTAGTGCATAACTGATTAAAAGACTACTTGCAGTAGTTACCAGTTCACCGTCAGGCTGGGAAAACACGCCAGCAGCTGTCTCCCGGGGGTCTACCCTGGCTCCGGTTCTGTTCCTTATTTTCCTTTACAATTTGGGAATGGAAGAGAGATTGCTTATGGGTCCAGCATCCGCCGGGGAGGTCTTGCAGGTGCTTTGGGGGACAGGACTAGAATTAAAATGATCCTGACAGAGAAATTGTCTGAAATCGGTGAAATTCAAGAAGGGAAATGCTTTGCACTCATCTTTAGGAGAGAGAAATCAAGTTCAGAAAACGGAATGACTGGGTCGAGAGCAGTACTGCAGAGAAGCGGTGCGAGGAGGGGGGAGGGGAAGATGGGTGGGGGTCCCAGGGTGCAGGGGGCGGGGGTGAATGCCTGGGGGGCCAGCTGCCACCCCGCCAGCTAGGGGAGTCCAGCTGGGGACTTGCTTTGCCTTCTGCAACCCACCTTCATTGCCACAGACGGTCTTCATGGGACGGGCCGCTCTTCCCCATGACGTCCAGGCTTCGAATTGAGCGTTCGCTCCCCAAAGGGCGAGGCTGAGGGATACTCGTAATGCACAAGAGAAGCATCGGAGGTGGCTGCCGAAACAGCCCGAACCCTGGATATGTTGCTGCAGATGAGGACTTGGGGATACCTCTTCAGGTGCCGCTGACACAGGTGGAGCGTGTAGTGCACCATGTTGCTGGGGCTGACGCGCCAGCTGGACTTCCTCGTGGCTCCTTGTGTAACGCCTGGCTGTCTGGGAAGCTGCTCACAATGAAATACACGGATGGGAAACCACTCTCAAGACTGCTAGGCATACGTTAATATAACTTAGCCCTGGTTGCACTCTTTCTTGTAGATCTCAGTCTCCTTCTCTGGTGCGGAGAGGAAGTACCATTCTCCCCATTTCACAGCTGGGGAAATAGACCCGGAGAGTCCAAGCAGCTTGTTGGTCCAGGAATTGACTCCGTGTCTCCTGCTTTCTGGCCCAGTGCCCCATATGCTGGATCCAGCTAGGTTTGCATACAAGTCTAAATCTGTTAGCTGGCCTGCCCGGTCCCCGTGAGTAGGGGATTACGTTGTGTAAGGACAGCAGAAATCCGCTTGGGGAGCATGGCTTGGTTAAGCCTGGTGCTTGAGGTGATCCCACTAGTTTGGCATCCGTTTTGGCCAACGGAGCAATGAAGTCTCCAGATGTGGTCAGACTAAGTACATGTTTTACGTTGGTATTGTGAGCATTGCACTGGGGGCAGAGAGAGCACACAAATGATGCAAGCTCCTGACTCAGAGTCATTTCACCCAGCCTGATGGGGAATTGCTCCTAGAAGACCTAGGAATAAAATTCTCCAAGTTTAGGTTTGGTTGGTCTGTGCCCATCTTGGGGTACTCGTTTGTTAAAGGCCAGCAGACTTTTTACCTGTTCCCTTGCTGCCTAGCTGTGTAGTGTGCGCACCCACCCAGACTCCTGTCTGTCCCCTGATCCCTCGACGAGAGAGTTGGGATACAAAGCCAGTGTAAGTTAAACTGGGATACGTGTGTCTGGCCATGCCCCTGGTTTCGTAGGGAACCGCAGTCCTGTCCTCCTTGCTCCTTTCGATCGGTTGTAGAGGAGCTGCAGCCTCTGTCTAAAAGGAAGGGTTTGTTTGCACCTTCTTGGATGGGAAGTGGGGCCAGTGGCTGATTCCAGTTGAAGACATCAGCCAGGGATTTCGCGAGTGTCCCAAAGGCACTAATTAGATTTTTTTTTTGATCTTGACATGCCTTCCCACTGTTTCACAAACACTTGAGCTTTTGAGCTAAACCAGCGTGGATCTGTACTTAAAAACACCTCCACATCAGGGCACTGCTTCTCTTTAGTTGTATTTGCTATCACGTTTTACAAAGCAAGCCAGCGCTTGGAGAAGTGATAGTGCCCTCCGTCCTCAAGTACTCGGTGGCTTCGGAAGTCTTTGTAGGACCTATGCTGTAAAGCAAGTTTTTAAAATGGAGCTTTTTAGTTTATCTCCTCCCCCAACCCTCTGTTACCTTATGCCAGTGTTTCGTTGGGTGATTTTAAAAGGACAATCTGAAATATTTTTTTTATGCTCGAAAAATAGTCTGTGGCCTTTTAAACACCTGTCACATGCTTTTGCACTCGGTGAACTTTGGTTTCCTTTTGCTCTTCTCTTTGTTTTTTTGATGGTATCACACAGACGCTCACACGTCCGCAGCTGTGAGGAAGCTGTTCCTTCTCTTTGGTCGCCGAACCGTGCTCTCTGTCGGTGTGTGTGGACTGGAAGGGCTTCCCCCCGTGTTTGTGCTGAAGCTTAACCACAAAGTCTGATATTTCTGTTTTTTCCTGTAACAGCGGGGACCAAGGTCTGGTTTCTCTGTGCTGGACGGCAGCAGAAACCTCTGATAATCCTGGAAACGTGTGCAAATTTTGAGAACCGAATCAAGGGGAAGTAGAGGCTCTTTCCCATAAAAATTGAAGAGCGAGATGTCTGGATCTGCCAGTGCCTTGCTAAATACGGAGCTGCTGCAACACTTTCCAGACCAAGAGAAAACGAGGAATTTCAGAAGGACCCAAGCAAGCTCGGTGAAGATCCAGCACCAGGAAGTTTACAAGGCGTTGCTGATCATGCACAGTACTGTGTATAGATGGGAATATTTTGCATTACTTTACATATGGCCTTATTGTGCTCTATGTTAGCTGCATGTGTTCTGGGCAAAAGATCATGGTAAACCACTTGATGGAAACCGGTGTTTAGTGTGCAGTGACGGTCAAAAAGGAAACCATGTTAGGATGTGCAAGGAATGCAGTGGAGTGGAGTGAAGAAAATATGTCTGTCACCATCGTGCCATAATCTGCCAGGCTTGGACTCGGTGTCAGCATTGATCCCAGAGTAGATGAACACACGTGCTGCGTGTGTACGAGACCAGGGTTTATTGGCCTAGCGGTGTCCGGCAGAGCCATGCGTGTGCCCTGTGCTGCCATCTGACCATGTCAGAGGTCGCAGGCTGTGACCCTGCCCAGTCCAAATTGCCCTCGGTGGAGGGGAGATGCAATGTGGCTAATGCTGCACCTGCTTCCCTTTGTCTGTGCTTCGACCCCTCTTTAACCTGGCGAAGAAATGCTTCTGCACGGTCAGCAGAATCAACCTCCCCGCCGAGAGACCCGCGGGATCCCTGGGTTTAACCCCTGGCTGATCTGCCGTAGACCTCTTCCCCGGGTTGATGGGCACAGCTGATGTCTCCCCTGTCTGAGGTTTATCACGTGCCTAACAAACACCTGAGTGCACGAAGAGAAGGATTAACATGCCAGAAGTCAAGGTTGAAAGGGTGTCTGAGCAGTAGATGCATGTTACCCCCGACTCGGATGAAACCCCGTCTCCAAGGACCCTGCGAGGATGGTTGTTCTCCAACCTCAGGGTCTAGCAGCAATAGAAAACTCCATCAAAACCATTGCCAGCCATCCTGGCATCTGTGCTGTTTGCAGCAGCCGCTGCTTTCTCAAAGCTGGAGCTGCCCGCCACTTTGGCACTGCTTCTTGGCGTTGGCTTCTTTGGCATCAGCCTACTCATTGGAGTTGGCACTGGCGCCGCAACAGAAGGGAAAAGCTGAAGGGAAGTGCCAAGCAGCGATGAGACGGGCTCTGAAAAGAGAGAGCGGCTGCCCCAGTGAGAGAAGGGAAATCGCTTGTCAAAGTCCTTTTCAAGGTAATGGCAGTGCTGGCATCAGCACTGACCAAAGCACCAGCGCCAGCCACTGGGATCCAGGTGTGCCCTCCACAGAGTGGGCAGGATCACCTGGGGACATCGTTAGTACGGGCAGAGCCCGTTCAAAGTATATCACTGCGATTACTGACAGACTTGCCATCTTCCAGGATTGAGGAGGAATGTCCTCCGTCTGTGTTTGATAGTGACCCCAGGGCCAAGTGTGTAGATGTCCTGCTTGCAAATGCTGTCACAAGGGATGCAGGTGGCATTGTGCTGACCCACCATCACAAGGCTGTACTCTTGCTATGCCACCTGAGATGAACTGGCTCTCCAGGGGACGGTCTCGAGGCGTCCACCGCAGATCTCCTCACTGCCCCTCTGCAGCCCCGGGGAAGAGAGGAGAATAGGCTTCCCAGTGTCATCGCTGCCCAGGCCACTGACAGCCGCGCCTGCAGCCTCTGGAGGAAGAAAAGCATCCCCAGTCACTGCCACTGCTCACCCCTGGCCTTGCCTCGGAGGCTGGCAACTTTGAGAGGGACCCCGGGCGTTAAAGCGGTGGCCAAACAAGTGAATTCACATGGATCTTCTATATCGCTGCTGCAGCAACCTTGGCCAAAGTCACATATTCACCCACAAAGGCATGTCGAAAGCAGGCAACAGCCTGTGGCATGCCCCAGCTACCATCTAGCTTATAAATAGATGGAGAAATGATATCTGATGCCTCCAAAACTCAGTAAAAACCCTCTTATTCCCAGAGGAGACCTATTCCAGCTCTCTCCTCCATCACCCACACAGCCCTGCCAGCCAGACAGCTGATCTGACAGGAGTACTGGAAGCCGCATCGGATCTGAAGCCATTTCAGTCCGGTGGATCTTGTTTGGTCTGGTATCGCCGTGGGCATCTGGGTGTTAGGAGCGGCCTGTCGGCCTACGTAAAGCAGGGAGCGCTTGTCTGTCACACCTGGCCAGATGTGGTGCCAGCAGACCTTCCTCCTCCTGAGAGCCGGTAACAGCTGGACGAGCTTCAGGACCGGGCAAATTGTGACTGATCAGGAGTGGTCTGGATGTAGATCTAGCACGGCACGAATACTCAATATTAGGGATCCCTCTGGAAGAATCGTTTGTTCCTGGGGACAGCATTGAACAAAAGCCTGCATTTCTGCTTTCCTATGGTATTTTTTCTCTCCTCTGATTCCTGGGCTGAACTTCAGGATTGGGACCGACCAGACCACTGTCCTGTTTATTACCTCTGAGCTGTCCGGGTAGTTTTGAGTTGGATCCTTTGACCCTTCCTGCCCTTGGGGCGGGGGCTGGACTCGATGATCTCCCAGGTCCCTTCCAGCCTTAATGTCTAAGCAATGCATGAGTACCCTGCACCCGGGTGCCTGGCTCCTGGATCAGGTGGGTTGCATTTCACAGCATCGTGGCCAGGTGTTTCACCTAGACTAGGGGTGGGGAACCAGTGGCAGGAGTACAACACGTGGGCAGCCTCTGTGGGGCACGTGGCAGACCAGGGACTGGGCAGGCAGCAGAAAACAAAGCGGCAGATCAGGCCAAGAGCAGTGTGGGGCTAGCCTGTGGCACGGGTTGCCCTCGCTGATCCGGACCTGCCGTGTCTTTTGGCTGGTTAGCTGCAAGCAGCGGCCAACAATCCCTGCAAGTCCTGGGACTCCCGCGTCCCAGCAAGAGAGCTATAACCAGGGCCAAGCACGAGGGTAAACAGCAGAGGTTCTCGATGTGGTCGACCTGGCACGATCAGGACTCGAGGGAGGCCTCAATGCGCCAGGTCCTCAATTGAACAGATAATGGACGTGCCTTTCAGCTCTCGGGTCCGTCTTGCAGCACATTCAGCTGGTGGTCAGGGTCGTCTTTTGGTGCCCAGGCATTTCTCAGGAGGACACGGTGCACTCGCCCTCTGTTCAGGACCCGCTCTGGAGACTATTCAAGTCTCTCTCTTGGATAGCTGCCTACACAAATCTGTGCTGGAGCAGAAGAGGAACGAGCTCCAGGCAGATATCGACAGACTCAACCCTCCCTTCCTGCCATGTGGCATTCCCCGGGCACAGCGGTGCTGCGACCTGGCCAAAGGTTCAGGCCTCAAGTAGTCCCTGATTTCTATCTGAGCTGGCTGAGCAGCTCGTTTGTCATCGTCCCAAGGCTGCATTCGGCATCGGGAGAAAACGCTGCGTGTGCTCAATAGCTCACCCTCGCGGTCCATCTCCGAGGCTCCTCCGGTTCCCCCCGAGCGGGAGAGCCCCACAAAGAGATGGCGCAACAGGACGAACGGGTTGCGCGCGCCCACGCTGAGGAGCTGTGTTTTTCTCAGAGTCGGCTTTCTCCGCTACCATCCGCTGTCGTTCCTCTGGATCTGGAGTTGCTTAGTTTTCTGCTGAGCTTTTGCCTCTTAAATACTCGTTGACGGGGGAGTCCGTGGAAGCTCAAGTGGTCAGAGGAAGTCTGCTTCGGCAGCGGGGTCTGATCCGATGCACAAATGCCTCGGTCCGGGATGCGGCTAATCCACAAATCCCTCTGACCGCGCCCAGTACATGGGGCTTCAGAGGAGAGCATGGGAGCCCGAAAGAGCGAGCCTCGGCGGTGTCTGTTGGCTCAGCTGATGCCAGCGTACGTCGCGGCGTGCAATGTGGTGCATTTGATGGTTGAGTAACTCTGCGGACTCGTTATGTAAGAATGACGGGACGAGGAGCAACTGTCTCCACTTGCAGCTAGGTGAGTCGAGGTTGGATATTGGGAGGAATTTTCTGCCGAGGAGGGCGGTGAAGCACTGGAGCACTTTACCCAGAGCGGCGGTGCTGCACTCTCCACCCTTGCAGGTGTTGAAGACCCGGGTAGACAAAGCCTTGTCTGGGATGATGCAGTTGGGGCTGGTCCTGCTCGGAGCAGGGGGTCAGACTGGATGTGACCCCCCCCCCCCCCCGAGCTCCCTTCCACCCCTCATTTTCAGTGATTTTGTGATTAATGACCTGACCTGCAGAAGGTAGAAAATCCAGTTGCTGCGTAGATGCAATTTGTCCCTCCTTTATTTTTTATTTTTTAGCGCTTGGTTCAGTTACTTCTCTGCCTCTGTTCCCGTTGATAAAAGGGGATGCTCTCACTGTTGTCACGCTTGCCCCCGGCCTGCCTGGCTGGTAAAGGTTGGGTTGCCTGCTTTTACTGTACTGCCATTGCAGATCAGAAGCGGGGAGACGCTTGGTGCTTGCAAAGCCGTAAAATGCTCCGAGGACCCAGACGAAACCTCTCCCTTACTCGGCGGGCCCCGTACCTGAATTTATCTCCCAGGAGCCCTAACGCGCAGTGACTGAGAGGAGGCAGATAAAAGGCGAGCTCCTGTCCTGTGCGGTTCCTCCCCGGTTTCGGCCGGCGCATGGGAGCGGCAAGCCGTCTCGCTGGCACACGACGAGCGGGAACAGCTGCTGACTGCAGCAAAGCACGCACACACACACACACACACACACACACACAAAATTCCTGAACTTTTAAAGCCTGGCTCGGGCAGGTTACCTTCCCCCAGCGTCCTCTCCTCCTCCGGGTACTCGCTGTACCCTGGCTTGCGAGGGAACAAGCAGGACCTGGCGTTCTCGGTGACCAGATCAGTTTGGCTATCGGGTGCGATCGCCAGCTGGTACGCCGGCGTGGGGCTGCAGCCCGCTCTCGGCGGGGGAAGCACAGGGAACGGCCCCCGTCGGCTCTGCGCGTGGCCGCCCAGTCCTCATCCTTTTGCAGACTGGTTTCGGGGGGGGGGGGGGGTTGTTAGCCTGTGCTTCGTTCTGAGTAGTGCTGCAAGACCAAGGAATCAAGGAAGGGCGCTTGATGCCTGAAAGCTTGTCCAACAGCTCTCCTGGCTCTACCAGGAAAAGATGCGCAGAGAAATCCTTGTCTCCGACGTTCCCTGGCCCGTCACCGCTACGGGAAGGCTCCCACTCTTATTAAAAAATTTTTAAAAATCAAGGTGGACAAAACCAGGGCATCGGGTTCAATCGGCGTCTGCTTTTAGCAGAGCCCCCTCGTTCGAGGACCGTTTGCTCTGGTTTTAATCTGTGCCCCCCACTCCCCTCCCCCCGTCTCCCGTGCGTCTTCGCACCCTGCGCTCCGTCTTTGAGAAACCACGACCAGGGCTCGAATTGCGCTTGGACTCTGGGGGCGGGGGCGTCGCACTAAGTTAAACCGGGTCACCGATTAACGAGTCCACCTAAGTGATCTTCCCGCTCCAGGTTACGCTTTTCCAGTCTTACCGGGGAGCTCGGCCCTCCCCGAACTCCCCTGCCACTCGGACCCTGACCGCGACGCATCTAGCTGTTTCTGCGTAGGGGATTTTAATTAAATGTCACGGCACATCTGTTTGCAGTTGTCAACATTTTTCTGTTTTTAAATCCGGTTTCCATTTCATCTGGGTCGCCCCGTGCTGTTCGGGGCCTCCGCGCGGGGCAGGGCCGCTCAGTAACGTCCCCCGTCTGTTTTCGGTAAGCCGGCGTGGTGGGAATCAACAGCTGTCTCGACTGCTTTGTTTTTGCCATGCCTGAGCTGATGTCATTTCCCCGTTGCAAACCCGGCAGCTCTGGTGCGCCCGAGATATGTCACGGGGTGGGAGGGGAAAGCGAGAGGGAGGAGGCGAGAGCCGGGCAGGGCATGCCTTGTCCTGGGACCCTGTTTACTTATCGTTCCCGGCCGAGGAAGCCCTGGTTTAAATAGGATTGCAGAAGCTGGCTGCCCGCATCAGATGAGGCAATGATGACTATGGGACTTTAAATTTCGTGGTTTCGACACGCTAGCGCGGAGGGTGAGAATGCAGGATGCCTTTCCTCCTGGGGTTGAGACAGGTAACCCGTTTTTCGGCGGTGGCTGCTGGGTTTGGGCGCAGGGGAAACGTAACCTTTTCCAGTAGTATCTTTTATTTTTAGGGGTTTTTTAAGAGAACTTGTCTGAGAAGAGGCTCTCGCAGCCCAGCTGGTATTTAACTTGTTGCAGAAGTTAGCAAGGAAGGAACTAAGCTGCGGCTCGGGGAGCAAAATTTGGTGGTTGCTTGCAACAGGTTGACTTTGACTTTCTCTTTCTCTTACAGTTTTCACTCTGGGTTTTTGCCAGTTTTTCCCGCAGGCCCTAATATGGAAGTGTGTTTACGTCGCTTTAGATCCGCCGCTAGATTTTGAGGGGGCTGCTTTTTCTTACATTTTTAAGGGCAGTATTTACGACCTGTCACGCTGGCTAAGACATAAAACTCGCTGAAGATCCCAAACACAAAGCGGCCGAGACGTGGGAGCGGGCGTGATGCTTTCCTTAGCAAGGTGGTGACCTGGTTTTGGTGCCTGGTTTAATCGTCCGGAGGAGTCTGTGTCTTAACAAGAGACAATTTCTAGGTGATAAGATTGCATGGAAGGAGAAGCGGCAGCAGCTGCCGGCTCCCGCCTGCCAGCTGGCTGCCAGCTCTTTGTTTTTAAGCTTTTGAGAGTTTTAAAACCAGGTTTTTCGGTCTTGAAGGCTTGTCTGTAGAGGAATCCAGCCATAAGCTGTTCCCAGAGCCGCTGAGGTCTGAGCTATAATAGACGCTGCAGAAGAAGGGGCCGCCGGCTGTAAAATACCCACAATCTGAAGCATACTTTACGCTTGGCACTTTCTTGTGCTTCAAACCAAAGCAGAGTCCAACTTGTATAAAATAAATAAATGAATAAATACAAGTTGCGGAGTAAGCCATTCTGTTGGAGCAGAGCTTTTTTTTTTTTTTCGCTTGGTTGGTCAAATATAGGTTTTATTTTATTTTTCACCAGTTAGGACATGGTTTTACAGAGGGAACTACCTCGAGCGCAGTGACCTTTTGCAGTTGAACATGACGGCAAAAATAATGGGCCACTTGTTAGGACGACGTCCAAGTAGACGCTGTTGACAGTCGGGGCTGGCTAGGGAAGCGCATCGCCATCACGGCTTCAGGGAAGGGAAAATGCTTTTCAGGCACCGAGTGCCATTTGGCCGCCGTGCGACGTATGCTTAGGCTCTTCTTTAATTCCTCAGTTGCAGTAAGATTTTGTAAAGTCACGCCACATTTTCAGGGTGGGTCAGCTTCAGATTTGTTTTCGTTCTGCTCATGTATCTTTAAAATGCTTGGGTCTTGTGGAGCGAGGAGCTCCCGGTTCCCATTTACTCTGCGTGAAGCCGGGCTTGTCTCGGCAGAGGGCATTGTGATGCTTGACTTCCTTTTTCCCCTCTTACAGGATAGAGTCAAAAAAAAAGGAAAGAAACCTCGCGGGTATGCGATGTCTAAACAGGAAGTAGAAACAGGTGGTATCATAAAAACCATGCTTTTTTTATCCCATGTTTCTGGATAAAAATACAGTGGGGGGGGGGAAATATGCCTAGGGAGCATATTTTAATTTCAGTTTTATTAGCTGCTAGATGAGAGCAAATAGCCAGCTGCTTTGGCAGTGGTTCCCTGTGCACAAATGCCACGCAGGAATCGCTCTGCATGCCTTGGAAGTGGGATAGCTGCTCAGCGGCGCGCAGGGTGCGGGCGCCTCGCCGCCACTTTTACGACGGGAAGTAACAAATACTACGTGCCGTTAAAACTGCAGGGGGAATTTAGGATGCTCTGATGGTTTGCGCCTCGTTTCTCTGTATCTGCTGCTGTCTCTTCTCGTATCTGGAATATTTTGGGACGAGATAACGTCTCTGTTCGGTGTCTGCACGGTGCCTAACACAGCAGGGTCCTGATTTGCGAGTGGCGCCATCGTTCACGGAGCTGCAATCCATTCGTATCCCTGTTTCACATAGATTCGCCTGCCTCGCGACACTGCATTTTCGGTGCCACAGTAGGCTTTTGATTCAATATTGGGCTGCATTGACGTATCTTGAGAGCTAGTGACATCCAGAGGAGGTTAGATGGGCATCTGCCTGGGGTCATCTGAGCCCAGCACTCTTCCTGTCTGTGCAGGGGGTTGGACTCGATGATCTGCTGAGGTCCCTTCCTAGCATATCGTACGCCGAACGTCAAGCATCTTTTATGTGCTTGGTTGCACTCGCTAGGATGAAAGCCCAGGCCACCCTTGTTAAATCTCTTCTGGAGACCGCTGGAAAGACCCACCCAGGAGAGGAGCACGGGGACTTTGGTCAGCCGTCTGGAGCAGGGATGTGGGGGGGAAGATTTATGAGCCTCATTTGCTGATAGACTACGGTAAAACCTTCAGCCATTTCTTCTTGGCACTGATATGGGGTCTGACCCGCAGCTTGTTGAAGTCTGTGGGAGTCTCTTCATGGTCTCCAGTGAAGGAAGATGGTTCATGACTGATGTAAAAGGTTCCTCAGCGTGCACCCTGGCGTGGACCTGGGGCATCTCCTTCAGCTATGCAGAATTCTTCTTGCTCGGCACGGGAGCGTTCTGACAAGCAAAGCAAACGTTCGTTTTTCATTGTCGAGCGTCAGGGCAAAGGCAGCAAAATGAATGAGCTTTCTATTTGAGCTGGCAAGTCTTTTGGTTTTGGTTTGTTGACAATTTTGCAAGGTTGCTCTTCATCCCAGCATCCACAGGAGAGCAGTTCTCAGAAATATCATCATTTTATTTGCATACAGAATTAAACCCAAACTTTCCACATTTTTGTCCGTTAGAGTTTTGGATGACTGCTTTCCTAAAATGTTCATCTTTCCAAGAGTGTTTCCAGTTCTTCTTTCAACTGGTCAAATTATTGTGGCCGGTTACTATTTTGACAGATGAAAGGAGACACAACCAAGGCAGTCAGTCAGCCGTGCTTGGCAGTGGTCTGGGAGAAGAGCCCGCATAACTTCCCGCGGTGGGACAGGCCCGCTCCTCGGATGGAGGTTGAAGCACGCTCTGCTCCCTGGCTCTCTGGTGCTTCTCCGCGTTGACGGCACCAGCCTTGACCCAGCTTCTCGAGGCTGAGCGCTTGTGGGCAGGGTCCTCCCTAGTTGTCAGTGGGAATGCTGAATTTCTTGAGATCTCACTTGACCGTGTCGCTGTATCGAAGCTTTGGCCCTCCTCTGCATCATGGGTGGTCCTTGAGTTGGCCATAGAGCATGGCCTTCGGCAGACCATCTTGAGGCATGCGCGCCACGTGTCCCACCCAACGAAGCCTGCAAGGGTCCAGCATAGTCTGCATGGACTGTAGGCCATTCTCTCAAGGATCTCGTTGGCGAGATCACGTTGGTCCCAAGTGACTCCAGGTGTTTTTCTGACACAGCAAAGGTGGAAGCGGTGTCAGACATAGCGTGAACTTGTACTTAATGCTGGCCTGTGCTGAGGAGGAGGTAACTGAGTTCAGTTAAGGACTTTTGGGCCTTGCAAGACTGATTTAATGGTCTTAAAGGTCTTGTCTACACTGGGGAATTATGTGCCTTCTTTCCAGCAATATTGTGGTCTTCTGATGCTGGGAACAATGTGGTCACAGGGTTTCGGGGTTGTCATAGTGCCATTGTTCTCTTTAAATGCCCCTTAGGGATACAGGATCTTAATAATTAATTTGACCTGTTTTTAAGTTTTATGTGAACTTTCTGCTTCAGAATTTTAGGTATTTTGAAGTGAGGTAAAAGGAAATCAAGTTCTGTCTGCTTCACTGTTTTGATTCATTTATACAGCGTGTTATGGGTAACTTTTGCTCTCTTGGAAATAAGTCTCATGGATGGGTCAATTCTGAAGGAAAAAAGTAAAAGCCTAGTTGGGAAATGCATGTATGGGGCCTCCTCTTGAAGTCCCCCCCAGCAAATCTTGTTAAAATAGCCTCCTTCTTTTATATAGCAGAACTTCTCAAGGGGTGATATCTTTTCTGGCCTCAAATTGCCCAGGGTAGCGCCTTGGCCAGGGCAGGTCGGCACTTTGGCACCTGCTGATATGTAGTACAAACTGTGCATGATAGTCCAAAGCCAAAGGCCCGTTATTTACCACCTAGCTCATTAGGCTGGCCCCACTGGGGTCAGCAGCATTTCAAGCCATGGTGACCCCACAGCTCAACGCTGCCAAATATGTGCAAGTATGTGTACTCCATAGATTCATAGATGTTTGGGTTGGAAGGGACCTCAATAGATCATTAAGTCCGACCCCCTGCGTAGGCAGGAAAGAGTGCCGGGTCTAGATGACCCCAGCTAGATGCCTATCCAACCTCCTCTTGAAGACCCCCAGGGTAGGGGAGAGCACCTCCTCCCTTGGGAGCCCCTTCCAGACCTTGGCCACTAACTGTGAAGAAGTTCTTCCTAATGTCCAGTCTAAATCTGCTCTCTGCTAGCTTGTGGCCATTATTTCTTGTAACCCCCAG
>JAGPOW010002742.1:24476491-24518409 GCA_030014935.1 Caiman crocodilus | reverse complement strand
GAGGCTGAAAAGGTCCAGTTTCTCTAGTCTCTCCTTGTAGGGCTTGGTCTGCAAGCCCTTAACCATACGAGTGGCCCTTCTCTGGACCCTCTCCAGGTTATCCGCGTCCCTCTTGAAGTGCGGCGCCTAGAAGTGCACGCAGTACTCCCACTGCGGTCTGACCAGTGCCCGATAGAGGGGAAGTATCGCCTCCTTGGATCTATTCATCATGCGTCTGCTGATGCACGATAAAGTGCCATTAGTTTTTCTGATGGCTTCATCACACTGCCGACTCATGTTCATCTTGGAGTCCACTAGGACCCCAACATCCCTTTCCACTTCCGTGCCACCCAGCAGGTCATTTCCTAGGCAGTCGGTGTGCTGGACATTTCTCCTCCCTAGGTGCAGCACTTTGCATTTCTCCGTGTTGAATTGCATTCTGTTGGTTTCTGCCCACTTGTCCAACCTGTCCAGGGCTGCTTGTAGCTGTTCCCTGCCTTCCAGTGTGTCCACTTCTCCACACAGCTTTGTGTCATCTGCAAACTTGGACAGAGTACGCTTTACTCCCTCGTCCAAGTCGCTGATGAAGACATTAAAGAGTATCGGTCCAAGGACCAAGCCCTGCGGGACACCACTGCCCACACCCTTCCAGGTCAGTACTGACCCATCCACTACGACTCTCTGGGTGTGACCTTCTAGCCAATTTGCCACCCACAAGACTCTGTAGTCATCCAAGTCACAGCCTCTTAACTTGTTCACCAGTATGGAGTGGGACACCATATCAAAGGCCATCCTGAAGTCTAAGTATACGACATCAACCCCTACTCTTGCATCCAGGCATTTCATAACCTGGTCATAAAAAGAGACTAGATTAGTCAGTCATGATCTCCCTGCTACGAACCCGTGCTGGTTTCCCCTCTGCATAATTTTTCCTGCTGGGCTCTTGCAAATGCGAGCCTTGATAATTTTTTCAAAGACTTTGCCAAGGATGGAGGTGAGGCTGACTGGTCTATAGTTGCCTGGGTCCTCCTTCCTCCCCTTCTTGAAAATGAGAACCACATTGGCCCTTCTCCAGTCCTCCGGGACCTGACCTGTGCGCCATTAGTGTTCAAATATCCCCGCCAGTGGCTGTGCAATGACATCGGCCAGTGCCTTTAGTACCCTCTGATGGAGTTCATCCAAATACTGCCCTCCTCCTCTCCAAGGATCTGTGTGCTAACTAGCCCCCATTTATGACTGGATCCGGGTGTTCCTGTTGCAAGTCCTGGGAACCGCCCACTCATTTTTTAAGGAGCAAAACAAGAAAAAGAAGGTTCCCATCAGCACGTTTACTCAGTGTGGGTCTTGCGTTTTATAGTCATGCTCAGTGTTGGCTACATTTAATTAACTTCACAATTGGTTTCCATTGCTGAGCACATGCTGCTTTGGGCAGCGGTTTAATGATAGACAACACATTTTGTGAGGTTTCCTTGTATGCAATTATAGGATGAAGGACTCCTTCCCCCACTCCCCTCCCATGCCAATTTGAGGGGGAAACCTTGATTTGTATTTGAGTAAATATGGTAATAAGTGTTAAAAGACAATTTCAGGAAAACTGATCAAAATCGACCTTCCCATTTAGGTTCCCTTACTTCATCAAGTGATAACGCATCCCTTCACTCTAGTTTGTGTGCAAGCATTTGTTCAAATGTTAAACCCCAATTAACTGACACTTCAACCTTGTCCAGTGTGGCAAGGATTTCATGGTATTGGCCATTTTTTGGCTGGTTGCAGGGCCGTGAACTGCTGTTCCCCGGTTGAAGTGTGAGAAAAGGAGGGGAGTCTACCCCCCGATTATCTGCCTCTGAAATTAAAATGTTCCCCGCAATGTTACAAATCAGTTTTCCTGTAATATCAGCTAAACTCCCAAAGGCTTATCTTGGATGTAGGTGTACTCGGGTGTCTGAAGCCACCGCCTCTGGGGAGCCCATGATTACGTGAGAATGTTTTACCCACAAGCAGAGCAGGCCTTGAAAACATGACCCTTGTATACAGAGAGGAGGAAAGCCAGGAAGCAAATAAAATATTGTTCATTCTTTCCCCCTCTGCCCCCCTTTTTATTCTTTAAGGAAACATCCTATGAATTTTTAAAATGCTTAAGCTCTGTTTGCTGACATCATCACAGTTATTTTGCATTTTGCCTTGCTGGAAATGACATCACCAACCAGGCAGGCCTAAGATCGTGGTAACGTGATTTCCAGCAAGGCACAAGACTGATAAATAAATGAACGTTTCTAGGTAATGCTGCCGTAGCCCTTGGGCCCTGCGTTTGGCATGTCCTTGTTCACGTGCCAAGGGTAGACGGTACCTGTGCCATGTGCCAGAGTTCGTAAGACGTCTCTTATCCCGCAAAGTTGATTCCCCGCGCCGTGGCAGAGAGCAGCATCTGTTTGATTCTGGAGCAGTTCACAACATTTAATGCTTTTATGAATGAAATCTGTGCTTCCCAAGCTGCAGTATTTTCGACGTTTGTGATTTTCCTCTGTTGCGTGTTGGGAGGATTTTGTGCCAGTACAAACAAGGGGCTGTAAAGTCAGTGCCTGTTTCTCTGGTCGGTGCACCCGCGTCCTGCCCCGCAGCTGCGCTGGCCTGGCCGGTCTCGAGCCCCGCGCAACTCCGACGCCCGGCAATCCTGACGTGCGGTGGGTAGCGCTCCCCTCTGCTCCTGCCAGTGCTGGCTTGCAGAGAAGTTGAAGATGATTGATTTATGCTGAGTGCAGTTGGAGGCAGTAACGAACCATCAAACGTGGCTTAATTTATGATATCCGTTAGTATTTCATCCTAAAATCTTCTGCGGTGAAAGGCTGGCTTCTTTAACTCCTTCCTACCCAAACTCACCGCGTCTGAACGGAGGCGGTTGTTTGCTTCAGTTGCCACGCGGTTCCTTTTTCATCACGCATCGATGGTGGTCAAGATTAGCCAAATTGTTCTCTTCTCACATGAAAACTACTGGAATGAAAGCCTTAACGTGGGTTTAGTGTAGTTTCCAGCTGCTTATACCTGACGCCGCTTAAGCACTTCTCCTGTGTTGATTTGCCAGCCATTTGACTGTCGAGTGTTTCAAAGCGTAAGATGTAAGATCAGACTGTGAATTAGACAAAATACAAAGCAGGAATATATCCGTTTTCTGAAGGCCGTCTAATCTAACTCCGCTAACTCTCGTTCCCTAACATTGGTGCATGAATACGGCATTCGTTACGCTGACTCCTCTACTACCCACGTCTAGGCACGAGTTGTGATTTGGTGTTTAAACATCGGCGAGTGCTGGACCGTGAAGGTCAAGTATTACTGTTCAGATGGTTTGATTTTTTTTTTTGGTTAGGCTGGAGAGACCAGGTAAGGAAAATTTTACCATTTGAAATCAGAATGGTACTGTAAAATACCCCGTGATTTGTTTAAAGGCGTTCCAGTACGATCTTGCGGGAACAGTTGAGCATTGGCAACCACAACTAATGATATTCATATTAATAAAACAATGTGGCTACAATTAATGTAGCTGCTGATTGGTAGCACTTTTCCATGTGATGTATGGAACCACAAGGGAAACCCAGAGGCAGCCAGATGTTTTAAGTCAAGAGCACCTAGCATCAGAGCATCGCTTAGGACATGAATGCGATCGGTGAATAAACTGCATTATCGGAGCCACTCCACCTCACTGAATATTCTGTTGAAAATGTGTGCATCAAGGCTGATTTAAGACTCGGCACTTGTTCCTAAATTTCTAATGTATTTACTGTCTTGTATTTGTATGCATTTAAAAAACCACAGCTGGGGTGGATTCTTAATCGGGTCGTTTTCAGTTCAGAGTATTTGTCAGAAAATGTTTGCCTTTCACATCTGATTATGTATGTATATGGGGGGGTGTATCTCTCTCTCAAAGGGACCATCCGTGTGAAAGGCAAACATGTATATATGTATGTATATGTGTGTGTGTATATATGTATTTTTTTTTTAACCTAACCCAAGCATTTTGTGGCAGATTCTTCCCAGCAATCAGTCATCCAAAAAAAGTTGTTGGTGATCCTTGTTAAGACTACAGTGGTTGGAAAGGAAGGTGTTGCCTTGCTCTCAGTGAAGCCTAGCCAGTGGTGGAAGGCTGGCTAGATCAGGTATCGATGGCACCTGGACATGAGACTGGGAGGGACCCACCTCGGTCATTGATTTCAGTCCCTCGTATCCCTTTTCTTAAGCATATCAAGCTTCATTTCAAAGCTGGTTCAGTTGCTTGCCCATAGCCAAGCTGTTCTAGGTTCCCACACGTCTCATGGTTAGAAACCTTCAATGCCTAAATTATGGTAAGTGGTGGCCAGGTTCTTACATGGCTTTTTGCTTCTCCGCAGAGGTGCGCGGTTCACTTTTGTCAGTGTTTGTCAGCATCCAAACGGCTCGGGCATTCATTTGAAATCTCCTTGTTCTGGGCACCTCATTGTCAAAATGTGTCCTCCCCGTCTGTCTCTCGTATTGGTTCAAGACGTGATGCTAATGGAGGCTATCTGTTTAAAAACAAGTTCTTAACTGGCTATTTGCACAGGGCAGAGCAGGGAGATTATTTCTATAATTATATGCCATGTAATCTCAATTGTTGCTGATCTGTGAGTGATGGTTGAGGTGGCATATGTGCAGAGATTAGAGAGGTGAAATGGTTCAGTCTCAACACTTGACCTTCCTGATATTTATAACCCAATTTCAGAGCAAGGTCAGAATATAGGTTAGGAGAGAAATAATTCTCCATGTCTAATCCTGGCACTGGCATGGGTGTTTTCTGTGGTTTAAGAGAAATGGATTAACAATCTCACTTCAGGTGCTCAGCATACTTATAGCCAGATGAGTATTTTAAGGATTTTGTTTGTAAGTGACTTGAAAATGAGGAGTGCCCGATATTACATTTTTATTATAACTTTGAAAAGGCTAGACTCCATTTTAAATCAGTGCTAATGTAGGATTTAAGCAACGATATTGTTAAGCTTCTGCTCCAAACTGCGGCATTGCTGACTCGCAGTTACAGGTTTATTATTAATGCCAGCAAACGAGGTAGGAAGTCGTTTACTTTGTTTCTATGTTGCTGCTGTGTCACAAAGGCTATAGTTGTAATCACAAAACAAAACCTTCCGCGTTCATGCATCAAAAATAATACGAAAAAAACCCTCCAAGCCACGTGGTCCCAAGTCTTGAACCGTGATCACAAAGGTCAGTAAACTGGCACTGGGGGTAGGGAATTTAATCCCCAGCTTGAGGGCCCTTTCTTGGAACCAGTTAGTCTTAACATGATTCATATCAAAGATCCACCAACACCTGTTACCCAGATTATCTCAGCTCTTGGAATAAGCCCAAAAAGGGAGCTAGAAGTTACCTAGAACATATGGTAGATGCGATCTCTTTTATTAGACCAACTGAGTTGGTGGAAAAAAAGGTCTGTGCAAGCTTTTAGCCACTTTTTCCAATGTTTTTCCCCAACTACTCAGTTGGTCTAATAAAAGAGATCGTATCTACCCAAAGAGCCTTGCCTACCTATGTCCTTAGACCAACACGGCTACAGCCGACAACCCTAGCTCACGCGGTACTTTCTAGGACAAAGCCAACTCCTGGAATTGCACGTGGAAACTCGTTGGAAGCCCGTCGTTCTTTGCAGCCCTCCTCACGGACGGACTTCGCACACCCATGTCTAAGTGAGCAAACTGGAGTGTACTTGCCCTCGCAGAATTTGAACGGCCTTCAAGAGTAGCCCCAGGTAGAGTCTATTGCAATGTCCATCCTGGAAGTGCCCGTCGTGGGTAACTTGGAGGTCACAAAAGGTTGTAAAAATGGGTGGAGAAAGTGGATTTGCCCAGACACCTATAATCAGGCGCTGGGATCTGTTCTGCAGCGTTGGTATTTATAGGCAAGTCCTAAAATGCTTCGGTAAAATCAGATTGGGAGGAGAGGGGTATGGTTAGGGAAGGGAAGGGAAGGATTTTTTTCCAGCTAGTGAAAAAAACCTTGCAAATGAATTCAGAGCTAAATCAGAACGATGACGTAACATGTGCCTTTTTTTTTAATTCTTAACTGGAAGACACTAATGGTTACAGTCTGACGAGCCTGAAAAATTCTTTCACTGATTAAAATGACCTCCACAGCGTCTCGTTTAAAAATAGCCGTTAAACAGGAAGGTAGGTCAGTAAAATGCACTGGTCCTTTAGTTTTGCTTCCGTGAGACTCTTTTGCACGTGTGACTTTACGCATTTTAAAAATATTTTTCCAGTCTTGTCCATACCTGTTCTTTCTTTCTTTCTTTTTAATTTGTTTTCCATACCAATAAAAAGATGTGCTGTGTTGTGTTGTGTTGTGTTGTGCTGTGCTGCGTGTGTCCAGGAGACAGCATCTGGCATATTGATAAGTACTTAGACACGACAGCGTTGTGACTAACATAGTTCAGCAGGGGCAGTTTTATGAAAATTAATCTTCACCCAAAAAAACAGCTGTTGAAAGCTGCATTAATTGTTGTCGAAGCACCGAGAATGTGTACCTCGCAGTCCAGTTTTTTATTTTAATTTTTTTACAGCACAAGTTTTTAAGGCCCAGCTCTACAGAATCTGCAGTTGGGGCTGGTCCTACTTTGCGCAGGGGTTGGACTAGATGTGACCGCCTGAGGTCCCTTCAACTCTCATTTTTGGTGATTCTGTGCTTCTAAATGCCAGATCGAAGTATTGACTGTATTGCACATCAAAGTATGCGCAAGAGAGCATGCGGAGATCCACCACGCACGTCAGACTTGCAGTGGTGATGAAATAGGCTTTTCATGCAACACAACGTCTGATGAAGCCATGAAGAGGAGCGGGAGAAGTGGCCTGATGTATATCCCTGGAGGAGTGAAGGAGCAGGAGGGTGTGTATGAAGATATCTAAGTCTTAACAAAGCAGCAGACAGTTCACAAGAGAAAATATTTGTGGCTTCCTCCACCTGCACAGCTGATGTAGAGCCTGCTCCAGTCACGCACGGAAGTTGTCCACTTGGACAGCATATACCTTGTTTAATGCATTGGTTTGTAGATCCAGGTGGGGTGGGGGAAATGGGTGCTCGTCACAACCCGAGGGATATCCTTTGAAGAAATGATTCTCAATTCCAGTAAAGGCCAATGTGTTCCTTGCAGATGAGCTATCTGCAGCAGTCTCCCGGATATTCTTGTCCCTCCATCAGTATGATCTGAGTCTAGCAGAGTTTCCTTCCTAAGCTATGGTGGTTTCACCACATATGTCTTCTCTGAGATGAGATTGTTCAGAAGAGACGGCAACTGAAAACCTCAAATCATATGCAAAACCTCAGGTTGCTGCCCCGCAGAGGTCCACAGCAAATGAGCTGGAGGAACTTCATAGGAAGGGTCAAGCAGGGCTCATCATTTCTTTTGGTCCTGTTTCAGCAATAGAAACAGGGGCATCCCAGTCCCCCATCCCGGTGAGGCGCGCTGCTGGGGGCTGACAGCCCGGGGGCCTGAAGCGGCCGGCACAAGAGGTAATCTGTGGGGTCTAAAACTTTTTTCCTCCGCGTTGGAGAGGAAAAGGTGCACATGTTCTCACTGTGTAGGACACGAGCAAGGTCACTTGATCTCAGGCGCTATCGGGAACCCGTGGGTTTGCTCCACAGAACAGTAGCTGCTTTGCACGCTGGGAAGAAATGGTCTGGTAGAAGAGCTGTCCAAGAGTACGGAGGAATGGCAGGAATGATACCTGCCTACCCATCTTTGAGGACCTCATGGGATCATCTTTTAGTAGACCCGTCTGCCCCCAGAACCGATAAACGTCGTGGCCCCACGAGTCATCGTAGGCAGGGAGGGTGCTGCGCAGAGCTGTGACGGGAAGCACTGTCATCTTAAACGAGATTTTTGCAGGCAAGAGGGAGCCTGTCTGCAAGTTCAAACAGGGGATGATGCAGTCCAAAGACCTCGCGATGAAAGGTGCCAGCTAAGTCCGACCTCTTCAAGCATTCAAGCAACTGGGGGGAAAAACAGTGACATTTAAACCTTCATTAAAGGTCCGTGCAGCGGGCGGAAATGAACCTACTACTGAAGAGTGATGATCTTGGAAGAAGTCTGCTTTCAGCAGAACGAAACAGGCTGGTTCATTCCTTGGACCGTTTATTTCGGCGCCTGGAGGAAAGCAGGTTCTCAAGTGGCATTTCGGGACTCCCACCTCTAGTCCAAATCATGTTTGCTCAGTCAACGTGCACCGTGTTGTTTCTGGGTTTGTCACAGCTGCCAGCCCAAGCTGCTGTTCGTGGTCGCGTGCATTGCCAGCGGTGTTACAGATTTTTGCAACCGGACCCTTATTCTCGCTGTTACCGCTTGAGCTGAAAAAAATGTAGTTTGCTGTTTGGCAGAGAACCGTGGCTCTATGGGACTAATGGGAGTTTTAAAAATAAAAGCATAATGTGAAACAGAGAGAGAAGGTAAGACTTCGGAGACCCAGGTAGCTGATATCTTGCGAGACATGCCGTTTCTGGTAATTTTCTAGCCATTTGCCTGACCATAATTACCTTTTTAGATTAATGTGGTAGTTAACTGAAAACGTTATGATTGGCTTAGCATAATGACTTAGGCGTTTGATCATCTTCCTAGAAATTGCAGATGGGAAAGACTTCAGGTTCTTGGGGAATTGTGATTCTATTAGCAGTTTTACACAAGCCCCTGTAAATGAGAACATAAGATGTGCAGCTGTGTAACACCGTTCAGTGGTGTTAATGCTTTCTGATTGGCTTGAACTGATTTCAGAGCACGTCGGGCGGTCAGGCAGCGCTTAAGGAAACACAGCGAAGACGGTTGGGAGATCTCCACGACTGGCAGGACAGGCAGCCCTCTGTGTAATGGCGTCTCGGGGTGGTGGGTTTTGGGGGAAAACTTGTAAAAAAAAATCCATGCCCAACCCTGATGTCCTAGGTGGAGGGGCAGGGAAAGCAGCAGGCTACCGGCTGTTGTCCTGGGCAGTTAAGCTTCCTCAAAACTCCCTTCAGAGTTCCTGGGGGTTTTGTGAACTCTTGCTGTTGAAGAAATCTGGGGCAGGATCCTGTCAGCGGCAGAAGAGGATGTCAGAGCCTTTTCCTCTTTTAGAAACTACCCTGGTGCTTTGATGTGGGCACTTGGGCGCTGAAGCCAGAAGTGTGGCTTGTGTCGGGGGCGCTAGTTCGGCTGGGGTGGGGGGCGGCAGGAGGAATGGCAGTGCTGACACCTGCATGTTCCTTGCGTCCCAAAATAGCATGAGACTCCTTTGGGAAAAGGCTTTGAGTGCGGTGTCACTTCCCCAACCTGCAATTGGTGGCAGGTGATGTATTTTCAGAAAGTGATGAAATGGCACTTGGCTAAAAAAGCTCTGAAAGTGGGGGAACCAAAATATTCAGGGCTTCCAAAGGCCTGTGAAGTACCGAGAATAACAGTCGCATCTTTTTACTTGGAAGCACGTCACCTAACCCTGCGGTTATGCTGGTCGCAACGTATAAACAAATGCTATTTTAAGATTCGCTCCATCTTCTCTGTTGACATAGCACATTTCTGGTTCTCTCACCTGACCCACTAGAGAGCGGCTAGGCTCTACCTCAAGTGTAAGTGGATTTTTGTTGGTAAGTGAGCTGATAGTTCATTGGCTCAGACAAAAAATTAGGCTTGTACAGTCTGTGTGCCAAGCACGGATTCCTGAAGACTTAGGCTGTGTTGCACCAAAGTCTGCTGGAAAGAACTGATGTGGCTTGGACAATATGGAGCTCCCCAGATGGAAGGTACTCTGGAAGTACTGCAGTGTCGTCTTTTAGGGCCTTTGTACACGCCATGTTTTTTGCCCTTTCATGCGCTGCAACTTCATGTCTGTTTGCATGCGTGGCATTTCTGGACTCTTTCTTGTGCATTAAAGTAAAACTCCTTGGATGTAGTTTAGTTTGGCTCGCCAGGAATTAAAGTGTCGCATCCATGGATTTGTTGTGTGCAAACTCAAAGATGTGTCATGAGCCTCTTTGGTCACCAAATGCCTGCGACTTTTTTGTGGTTCACCCCTTTGAATTGCTTTTGTTTTTGAATTGCTTCTGCTTTTTTGTTGTGCAGTTTCCCAGCTCTCTGTGGCATGGACACGGGGTACATGGTAGGGAGCCCCAGGCCAAGGGGGCAGTGCTGGACTGTCCTGCTTTCCTGTGGTGCTGGCTGGAGACCGCTTAATTCATTAAAAAACCTAGTGTGTGCAAACACTGATGTGTCACTCCAAAATAAGTTTAAATTTTATAAACCTATTTAATGAGAATTAAAACCCATGGTGTGTACAGGTGCCCTTAAAGTGTAAGGTAAAGGTACACATGGGGTTTATTGGTTTGAATTGCTCCAGGATTATTTTTAAGGCAGCTTTTTTATATGCTGAAGTTATGCTTGAAACATGATTGTAGTTCCTTCAGTACGCGCCTGTCCCCAATTCTGCCAAAATGGAAATTAACTGGAAAAGTTGTGGTATGACTTGTAAACTTCCAAATTTCACGAATGCACAGTGGGCTTGTCTACGTGACAGGCCTGCAACCACCCCGCAGTGTTAGCCTGATCCTGATGGGAGTCCCTGGTATAAGACATGGCCTGTGATGGCAGAAGTGCTTCTTCTGTTAGCATAGCACCCGCACCTCCGGGACTGATGTTAGCTAAGCCCTTTGGAAGAGCTGTGTCCGGACAGGGGGCTTGGCAGCAGAGCTGCACTGGTGGGAGAATATGATCTTTTCATCCTCATAGCTGACATAACTGTGTCAGCAACAATTGTAGTGTCGCCTGAACCTTGCAAACCTGCTTCAGAGTCTTTTAAAGAAGTCTTTTGCTCTGTCTCTTCTTTTCACATCTGCACCTGCAAGTGCATGCAGAGGCCAGACGTACCACAGCCTGGAAAAACTGTTCTTTCTCGTCATGCATTGCATTGCATTGCCTCCACCCAGGCTTTCAGGTCTTTAAAACAGGACTGGCCAGAGCACTCGGTAATTATGGTGTCTCGTGGAGCAGTCCTGCGTTGTTTAATGCTGGATTGGGATGAGATGACCTCATACCACGGTTCTTTTCCATCTCTGTACTGTCCAGAGCGAGGACTGGAGGGCGATAAAGTAGAGCTGATTTGGCTCCACTCCTGGAATATTCAGTCTTCCAGGAAGAAGTTTTACAGGAAAGCTGATTTTATAAAACATGGTGCTAATTACAAGAAAATAATTTCAGATCAGAATCTTGCAGGAACATACAGTAATTGCCACTTGGACCTAAATGAACCCAAGCAGTCCTCACTCTGATTATACCACTCTGGTTATAATTGCATTTCCTCTGCGGGGCGCCGGCCTCAGTAATACAGCAAAGTTAAATAAGACCTGGAATAAAACGGCTCTCCTACGAGACACCTGGATCACAAAGCGTGATGCTTTAACAGCGGAGAGGCACGGGAGGGCTGTTTGGTAGTGAAGCCTAAGAGCAGTGGTACGGGGAGAGCTGGTTTCAGCTCTAGAAACATTGGGTTGGACCGGCTGTCGGGGGGCCGTCGAGTCCTGCCAAAGGATCGCTCCTTTCTAAACCATCCTACACAAGTGGGTGTCTAAGCTGGTCTTCAAACCGCGGGAACAACCGTCTCACGCAGCTACCGGGCACAGTGCCCCCGAGCACCAAAAATGCTCCGACTTGCCAAAGGTAAAGCAGGGGACGAGGGCGCTGGCAATGCTCAGCTGCTGCAAAGACGGGAAGTCGTTTATTCGAGCACGCTCGAGAGATGCAAAGAAGAGGTCTGTGTCCCCGCTACGGAGGGAGGCGAGCCTCCCTCTGCCCCCCCAGGCTGCGTTGATCCGACCCGAGGGTGCTGTGGACCTGTTTGTGACCTCGGGCAGGACGTACTCTCTCTGGGTATATTTGACTTGCCTACCTCACTGTACTGCCTGGGGAGACTTAATTCATCATGTTTGTTAAAGTGCTTTGAGATCCTTGTTTAACACGTGCTGAAAAGGTATTGTCAGTAACCTCTGTATCTATTTAATTTTAGGACAAGGAAACCTGCATGGGGGTCAACAATCAAAGTTATATATGTGAAACAGGCCACTGTTGTGGACAGTCACAGTGTTGCAACTACTACTATGAACTTTGGTGTAAGTCTTTCCTTTTTTCATAGCCCCCCTCCATAATCATGCATGCTGTACTGTGAGTCTTTGTCGTACTCCTCGTGTTTCAATGAACTCTGACGTACTCCTGTCCAGCGGTACAGCAGCAAAAGAAACCTCTCATTTGGGCTGGGCAGGGAAACCGTGTCTCCTGAAATGTGCTTGGCCCAGCGTTTTTGGGGGTAGCGGAGGTTGGTTCTTCCTAGCAACAGCTGTGACTGGGAACTTGGATTTCAGAATGAAAAAAGTCTTTCCTAATTGCCTTGGGCAGCCATGCTTGGCCTTGGAGATGGATCGGTTCTTGTGAAGTAATAATCTCCAATTTTCTTTTCCCCTCCGTTCAAGGCCATGTGCTTATTTTTATTTCTTCGCTGCCAGGTTTGGCAGCTCCGTGGTGCAGCTCCGCAATCTCAGCTGAAGGAGCAATTCACTGCGTTTTCTCCTGTTGTTATTTTACAGTGTCTGGAAACACCCCCCCCCCCCCCGCCCCAACCTTGGGTCAGTTTACGTATAATTGGCTTTTATAGGGCTTTGTTCTGCTTAAGCGTCAGAACAGGAAAGTTCAGTCTCCTAAGCAATGAGACGTTCAATTTGGAGTACAGCTGGACTGAGCAAATTCGGTGTCTAGCCTGATTATGTGCATCAGGTCCTGATGTATGTAGGCTGGTTTTGACCCCTCCAGTTCAGGGGGTCCCCTCCACCCCCCTCAGGCTACTTGAGCATTGCCGATATTTCTTCTCCGAATAGTTCAAAACAGGATTCTTGCATGTTACTTTATCTCCGTCGACGCGAAAGAGCTCCCTGTCAAACCAAACTCACTGTCACTTCTGGAAGGCAGCACGTACTTCGTTAGCAGCAGTCTTATCAAAGGCACAGGAGAAAAGCAAGGCTCAAAGGTCAGGAAAGAAGGATCAAAATGGAAAGGCACTTGCTTCTAAAATTATATCTGGCCGAAGGATTCCTCCCTTCCCCCTCATCAAGCCCAAAAGGTGCAGTGGTAATGTTCAACATACTTCTATAATGCCAGGGTTTAGGAGGAAGCTTTGTTCGAGCAGCTGGAAGGCCGTCTGAACCGTCTCGCTGCTCTCCGAAGCGTTGACGCTGGTTCTCGCCGCGCCCTGTCGGGTCTTGTTGCTTTTGCATAACTGTTCTACCTACCACTTAATCCCTCTGACACACTGGTCGTCTCAGCTTCCCAAGTGGCATGCTTATGTGAAGTGTGCGAAAGCAAGCATGGGCAGCTCTGATCGCACCAGATCCTGGAGCCGCGACACCTGATGCTTCAGCCTTTGCACGGGCATTTGCCTTGCTTTCCTAAATTGCTGACGAAGCTTGGAGGCTGCGAACCGAGCACGCCTGCAGAAGGCTACGTTTGAGACGCGCGCTGGAGGCACCTGGCTGTGGAGAAACCAGCAAGAGGGGCTGTGTCCGCCAAGGGGTCTTCTGTGCTTTGCTGATCTGTTTTATTTGCCAGATAGCGCAAAACGCGCAAAGAAACCGGAGATCGATCGTTGTGGAGGCGATGGGCTCGAGGTCCACGGATCCTTGCAACCTCCAGCCGAAATCCCGGCGGGACCAGCGCCCTTTGTCCTTCTCTGTGGCAGAGCTGTGGATGAAACAGGAGAAAGGGAAAGTCTTCATTCGCAACTTGTGTGGCCGACAAAGATTCCTGAGGGGTTTTCTATAAAAAGCTGGGCCATGTCCCCGTGTCCTTTGTCCGGTATCTCCGCCCTCCCCGCCGCATGCTGCATGCCCCGCGGTTTCCGTGCCTCTTTGCAAAGGTGTGGCTGCGTTTGCGGGGCAAGGAGCGTAGGCGAGACGGACCCGTACGCGGTCCCACGTACTTGGCCAAGCCCTCGACTACAGCTGCGCTCTGCGGGAAATCCGTGCAACCGCTCCATGTGCCTTTTAAGAGATGCTTTCGTTGCATTAGAAATAAAGCCATTGGCCCAATCGCCTCTACGTCATTGTAGAGAATTTGTTTGGTCTTTTTCTTTAACGCCGGTCCCAAATTTTCAGCGCACGAACAATGTCCTAGCACACCCTAAATGGTGCCAGGGGCTAGCTGGAGGTAAGATGTGGGGCTTTCTCGAAGTGAGATTGAGATCGTGGGCAAAGAACATCTGCCGAACTGTTCATCAAACACTCTGTGGGGCTGGGGACGTGCTCGGAGATCCTTCCGGGTCAATAGCTATTATTGCAGGCAGCAAAGTGACGATCTGGAAAGCAGCAGCCCTCCACGTCATCGGTGGAGGGATTTGCTTAAATAGCTTCCAGTTCATAGCGGCTCACTTTATGCCCGTTACCAATTTCGATAAAGCCCTCGACCTAAGCCAGGTGCGGAGGCTGCGTTGGAGAAGCTGCAACGCGTGCCGGCCATTTCAAGCCCCTGGCACGGCTGTGCGTTGGAAAACAAGGCCCACGGCTTTTCGCTGGTCTTGCTGAGTCAGATCCTTGATTTATTTACCGCGCTGGCTTGGAAGGAGGGGTGGGCGAAGCGAAGGGGGTCGGTTCCTGGTGCGGCGCGCAGAAAACAAGTCTTTTGGCCAGACGTCCCTCCTGTAACACAATCCCGTGTTGTGGCTGCTGGGAAGGAATCTCGCGAACAGGATCTCGTTGCCCTTTCGCGAGTTGGAGAGGGGTTTGGTGTCCACGCGAGGTCGTCGGAAGCGTTCTGGGAAGGACCGGCACCGAGCAAGGTCTGCTGCAATCGCAGACCGGTTTGGGAGCAGGAAGGGACAGGAAGCAAAATCAGTGTATTTTTGTTAAGGGGTGGAGCGGAGAAATAAAGAACTTGATATGTCGAGCAGGTGGATGGGCTGTGTTTAAAATTAGATAACAGCGTCGCTCACATTTTCCACCCACCCCTTATTAAAACAAAAAGCCAGCGCCTGGTTGCCAAATAACATCGCTCTAGAGCTTGACTGCACCACGGCTCGGGTTTGAGTTGCAATGCGGCTGGAAGAAAACGGGACGAAGAGTTCGGTTTTGGAACAGACCCTTCCTCTTTCTTGAGGTGAGGATCTGTGAAAGGAAAGGGGAGGGAGGGGGTATCCAACAGCAGTGGGCTTCGTCCATCTTTGCAAGCGAGGGCGAGTGCCCGAGCCGGCATTGTGTGTCTCTGATCCTGGAGGATCCGGGCGGAAAGCATCGTCCGAGCAGCGCTGCGAGGATGGCGGCGGGGACCGCTGGGAGTAGGTTGCTAAAGGTGTTTGCGTGCTGTCCCGCTTTCCCTCGGTCAGGGGCCGACTCGATTCACCGTTTCACGGCGTCCACGGAAGCTGCCAAGTCGGGATTGGCCACGAAGTCGACTACAGCAAGCTGAACAAAATGCAAACCATGCCTAACAAATAACCGTATTCGTTATTAAGTGGGGCGCTGCCCCCTCGCCCCCACTCCCTCGCCAATCAGCGCCAAGGGGCGGGGCCACCGCAACATGCGGGTGACTGCACACCAGTGAGCAAGTCGTGAAAACCCCTTTGTGTCGCCACGACTTAGGTGGGTCCCTAATTAGGCCAAGCGCCTCGTTTCTGAACGGGGGAGCTTTCCTATCCGGGCACCGGGAGCAGAAGGGAGAGAGGGGAGTTCTCCGTCTGCCGGCGGCGGGGTTGTGTTTTGGCGTCTGTTCCTACTGCTCATCTGCACCTTCCCCCGGGAGTCTGTGCCAAGTGGGGGTTGGGGGCTGCCTCCCCCCAGAAGCAAACCCTCACCCGGGCCTTTGGGCAGAGCTGTAGCTCGCTGGTGTCTAGCAGCTGCTGCACCACGCGAGTTCCCGGGCGGCTTTCCGACCGGATTAATTTCCAAGAGTTTGCAGCAAACTCCGATTCCCTGGCGGTGAAGTCACGCATCCGTCCCCTCCTGGCTTTTCACCCCTGCTCTCCCGTGGCAGGTTTGTGCTGCTCCTTGCTTTGGGCTCAGCCCTCCAGCTGGTTGCCTTGACTTCTCTTCTCTTCGGCGTCTCCTGTCATCTTTACCCTCGGCAGCCCACGGGTTTGGTCAGAGCAGCAAAGCAGCGGGAGGAAGAGGAGACGATGGGCCCTTGTACTAAGAGCCTTCTTACATAGGCATCCGCGTTTTGCCTGTTCTGGGCGGTTCTAATCTCTTGTCTTTCAGCGCCAAGGAATAGCAGAATAGCTCGCCGGCATCCCTTCTTCATAGGCGCATCCCGCCCTCCGTCTCTCCTGTTGGGCTTCGGACTTGGCCCCCAGCCTTGCCTGTGTAAAACCTTCTGCAAACCCCTTCCAGGGCAGCCCGCTCGCAATCGAAAGCTGGTCGTTCGCCTTGGATCCAATTGAAGCTATTTAATTTATGGTCTGTTAACCTCAGAGGTGGGTGATGGCACGTCTCGGTTTCGGCTTTGCATTGTTGAAACCAGTCTGGAAGACGGAGGCGTTATTTGTCTGTCGACCGTTTCCCCGGGGGAGCTCGCGGGGGGCGGCTCTAGGCGAAGGAGAGGAAAGCAGGGATTTTCGGAGCCGTGTAACGTCTCTTCGGTTCGCGTGACGGTCGCACCGGGTGAGTATTGGCCACTGTGCTGAAGGTCAGAAAAGAGCTGCCACTTGCGTCTCTCGCCCCAGGCTTCGGTCAGCAGCTCCGTCCGAGGACAAGGAAAGAGGACCTGGAGTTTCTAGAGCTGCTTGGCCTTCTCCGGCCGGTGCTGTCCGCAAACATCGACTGCATTCAGCAGCTTTTGTGGCGTGTGGGAACAGATGTAGTCCAAACTGAAGTTCCTCGGGGCACGCTCCTGACTGAAGCTGCCTCCCCCTGGAACGGCGGCCCCGCGGCCAGGAGCGCTTGTCGCAAGCCAGCCGCGACACGCAAGCGCCCCGGGGATCCAGTGCCGGCTCGAGTACGCCCGTTCTCGGGTGCAGCGAACGCCGACTCCTGAATGAGCTTATGCTCCTTTCTTTCTTTGGGGAAGAGTGCCATTTGGAAGAGCATCTCCGAGTCGATGAATCCATCCCATTTCCCCTTCTGTTTGAACCCGATACTGTCAAGCCAGGGCTGTCACCCAGCAGGTTTGTCAAGCAGACAGAAAAGCACTCAGCAGCGTATTTTGGCCTGGCCTTTGTGAGCTTCCTGCCAATAAAAGTGGCAGTAGCCCAAGTTAGCTGTGAACTCCAGGGCAGATTATGCTGTTCCTGCCCTTGGAACGTTGCAGAAAACATGTTTTCCATTTTGCACAGGATAAAGGGAGCTTCCCTCGTTGAGATCTGCTGCTGGGAACGTCGCCATTGGCGGACGTGGTATTTATCCGGTCCCTCGGCAGGCAAAACGCTTCCCCCTCCTTCGCGGGGAACTGTTTCTGTAGGGAATGCCTTGGGGGAAAAAAGAGAGATCGGGCAAATTTGTGCCCAGTGGCCCAGGTCGCTCTGTGTCTTTACACCTTGATTCCCGTTGTGGGAAGAATAGAGAACCGACCCGTCTCTCATTGCGTATCCTCCACGCGCATGCAGATGTTTGCAGAAGCAAAGAAAAGGTTGGGAGCGGAGTTACAGCTTGTGCAGATCCTCAGCTGGGCTCCCGTGCTGGCTGCCCCGGGCCCAGCAGTCCTCCTCCAGCTTTCCAGCAGTGCTTGATGGCATCCAGGAAGCCCATGCCGTGCTCTTGGCATAGGGCTCCTTTTATTAAAAGCTTCTGACACTACCTGGCACAGGGGTTTCAGGCCAGGCTCGACTCCTTGGCTGTGCGTCTGACACAATAAATGCTCTTGGATGGCCTCGTTGTCGGCCTGCTGGCATGCTTGCCCGAGAGCGTGCTGTGGATGCCAGCGCTTCTCAGGGCTGAGCCCTTTGTGGAAGAGGGACGGCTTCAGCTTCTGACTCTTTCCTAAACCGACGACTGGAAATGTCCCTGAGTTCGACACTCCCTTCCGTACAGCGCCTTGTGTCGATGTAGAGCTTGACGAGCCAATTTCTTCCGTGCTTAATTAAGAGAACTCAATGCCACGAGTCCCTAGGTCAAGAAGAGTCTGGCCAGCCTTCCCAGGAAAGCACGTTTCCGTCCCAACCTGTCGTACTTTATTAAAACTGCTAGCGGTTTACCCCGGGGCGTCATCAGGTTGACAGTGAGAGGCATCCCCACGTTGCTCTTCCTTGGAGTTTTCCTCTGTGATTGTCAATGCAAAATATATTAAAAAAGAAAGCGGTTCTTTAAGCTTGGTGCTTTGGGCAGGGGGCGACTGGGGGGGCCGTCGCTCAACGTCTGCTGACGCTAGTTATGCTCTGGGGTTGGGGCACTTGAGGCCGCAGCTGCTCCTCTGCCGTGAAACCGGTTGCCCTGGTCCTTAGCCGTGCGGTTGCTTTCACGGCACGCGGCCTCAACTGCAGCGCACGGAGCAGAGCTAACAGCTGCCGTGAAGGCAAGCCTGGCCCTTCGCGTGGTCTTTATTTATTCCCGCCCCGAGCGTGCTTCCCTAAATTCAGAGTGCAGCTGTTTCCCCGGCTCGGTTCGCAGCACACCTGGCGTGGCAGCCAGGACCGCCAGCAGCCATCGGATCATCCCCTTGCAGTTTCTGATCCCCGTGGGTGTCCTACCAGTGGACCAGCCAGGAGCTGAGCGAATATCCCTCCTTCCCCAGAAAGAATGACCTCCGGTGCACGATCCGGCACCTCTTTCTGTCCACGCTTTCGCCATTGCTGGTTCCAGACCAGTCGACAGGAGGTGCACTCGTGGACACTCATGCCCTAATGCACTTTCTTTCCCGGTTGTGGGCATCCTCTTGACCACGTATCTTAGTGGGCTTCTTAGCTCGCAGCCTGCGACCCCGCCAAGGATTCGGCTGGACCAGCCGATTGAGACGCTGACGGGGGCCACGGGGTGCACGCTTCTGCTGCAACACCCCCCCAGAGGAATAAACCCGCGCACTAGCGCTGCCCAGGAGTTGCTCCACCAACCAAGACACGTCCACGTGTGGCTGCAGTGAAACGCAACCCACAGATCGTCTCTTGGTCTCCCAGCTCCTGGAGGGATTTCACACTAGAAAAAACCTTGGCAGGGCCACAGATTTTGCCGTCTGGTGTGCCCAGTAGTGGAACAATCCCTACGTGCGGTGGCAGGACACGCGAAACGGCTCCACGCGACCTTATCCACGTTGCTGTTTGCTTTGTACGGTCGGCGCGCTAAGAATCTGCTAGGACTTAAAGATCTTATGATCTGCAGCCATGTCATCTTTTGCTACGCTTCGTACCAGATCTGTTAGGAACCGGCGCAGAAAGGGTCAGCGAACCCTTGCCGTCATATCTTAGCCAGTGGATACCCTTTCGGTAGATTGCCGTGAGAAACGGCCCAGAGATGTGGACTGCTTGGAGTCATGGACACGCTCGCGACCCTCTGGGTGTTAATTGTCTGCACGGCAAACCAGGAATAATCGGGGCGATTGTTTCTTGCTGCCCGTTGTTACACAGACGCCGTGCATCACCCCAGGAGCACCTATGGGTCTGCGTCGGCGTGTCCGCAAAGCTCGGCAGGGTCCTTGGGCATAGAGGATTGATAGAGAAACTTTTTTTTTCTTTTAATTCGCTGCAGGTAGGCCTAGATGAGGCAAGTTCTCCTCTGTAGGGCAAACTCTTCCCTTACCGCTGGGATTGCCCACCCGTGACCGCTCTCCAGCACGTCTCGACTGAGCACGTGCCACTTATCAGCGATGACGCCGGTCGTTCTCGGGAAAACAGCTGATAAAACGCATGACAGCGAATCTGTTTTCACGCTGCTTGATTAAGAAGCGGTAGTAGTCGGGAAAGGATAAGCGCGCGGGAAAGCTGGTCTGTCAGCATGGTCCAGGGACGACGCTTTTTAGACCATGTACAACAGAATAAGGGCCGTGCTGGGTCGGACTGCGCATCCATCCCGGCGGCACTGTTTTCCTGTCGCTCCTCCGCCCACCTCTCCGGGCAGCGTTTCACTGCTCGATGGTCACGGGCTCCTTGGACTGGTCCGGGGGCAGCGGGCACTGTCGATGCCCCCTCTTATTAATCTGTGACCCTCACCCCCATCTCTGGTTTTTCTTTTCTTTTTTGCAATCAGTTGTGCAGTTGCTAAATTCAAACCTGTCGCCTACTGATTGATGCCCCCGGGTGTCCCCTTCCTCGCCTAGAGCATTGCGTGCCGCTCTGGGCTCCGCGTTTTACAAAGGACGTGGAGAAAGAGAGGGTCTGAAGGCAGGGTTGGACCCGAGGTGACCGTCCAGCCCTACCTCTCTGCGAGTCTCGCCCAGTCTCGGAAACGAGCTTTTTACCGTCAGGACATGTCATTTTGGATTGGTGTGAGTACGCTCAGTTGCAAAGTTCCCATTCAAATAAGAACCCGGTTGTGTGACGTGCCGTCAGCATTTATCAAACGCGGCGATTCTCAACCAGGGTGCCGTGAGATCCTTTCCAGGGCGGTATGCCATGTTAACACCGTTCAGGGTGCAAACGCCTCCCCATAGTCCGCAAGATAAATCCCGGGGGTTTCAAAGAGGAATCAAGAGTGCCGAAAACATGCTGACCCGTCGTGGTCGTTCGGAGGTCTTTGCAACGGAAGACCTGCTCCGTTGCGTTTCCCATCCTCAAGGAGCCCGTGAAAGCTAAGAGTGGCATTTTCCAAGGGATGCCTGGAGTCTAGCAAGGGGTGTCTTGTATCTAAAAAGGCTGAGAGCTGCTGATCTACCAATATCTTTAAGCAGTATGTGATGCAGGACAAAAATTAGACTGAAAAATAACAGGAGTCTAAAGCAGTTACTTCATAGGCGCTGTGGTTTCGGGGATGAAGACCCCTAAGCTGGGTGTGAATATGATGTTGCACGCAACTCATTTCTAGAAATGCTTCTGTGATTTTGATCTTCTGGCAGATCACGTACAATTCAAGCAGCGTCCGGGCATTTGAATTTCACTTCTGGAAAGAAACCTCCTATGATCCGTGCTAAAGCACAAAACCCACAAGCAGTGGAAAAACAGATCTTCTGCACCTGTGGTTTGGTTTTCACTTCAGAGTCTGAGAGACAGAGATGCAAAAATAAACTTGTTTTAATATTTAGGGGTTTTCATGTTTTTGTCGGTCGTGTCTTCAAGCTTGGAAAAGTTAGCTTATACGAGAAACAAGCTGTGCTTTTCCCTGTGTTTGGAGTCTCCACTCTCCTACATTATCCCTGGGGGATTTTTTTTTCCTTGTGATTTGGATAGAAGTATTTATCACGGAAGATGATTATTGGCCCCCTGTTCCACAACCCAAATTTCAATGGGAATTAGATGTCTAAACACCTTGAACAGTGTCTCTCTCTCTAGCCTCGAGTGTTTGGCTAGCTTTGTCATGTGTCCGAGTCCTGTCGCTCTTGCTGCATGGATGAGATCCAGCGTCCTTTTTGAAGGCGAAGGCTGTGTCCAGTGGCGTGGGGGTGACATGTTCTGCTCTTCACAGCTCGAGGCTTATTTTTGGCTCGAAGACCCGTTTCAGCAGGGGGAGGTGGGATCTGTGGGGTGACGGCGCCTGGCCTCAGGCCCCCAGCCAGCATCTCCCGGCGTCACCATTCAGCATCCTCCTCTCCGTAGCACCAGTGCACGCTCAGCGCTTCCCAGTTCACTCCAGGGTCCCAGTACATTGCTGCCAAACGTAACTGGAACCTGCGTGGTTTGCAGCCTCGAGCAGTACGTGCAGCGTCCTCAGGACTCGTGGCTTTAACTCTGAAACTTTTGCAGCTTTGTGCCTTGTCCCATCATCCCTTTTATATCGGCTTGTCTGTGTGCATGTTACGTGGCTCGCGTGCCCCGTTCGTCCTCTGAAATAACTGGCTTTTGTTCCTCCCTGTTTGCCTGCAGGGTTCTGGCTGGTATGGACCATCATCATCATCCTAAGCTGCTGTTGCGTCTGCCATCACCGTCGTGCCAAACACCGGCTCCAAGCCCAACAGCGGCAGCATGAAATCAACCTGATTGCTTACCGGGAAGCCCACAACTACTCGGCCCTCCCCTTTTATTTCCGTACGTACTTCCGGTCGACCTTCCTAGGTGCAGAGCGGGCCAAGGAGCCTCCTGCGTGGTGGTTTATAGCCGGAGGGAGGGAAGCGATTGCTGCCCGGAGGGCGTAGCACGGTCCCGTCCGGGAGCAGAGCTGTGCCGAGTGCAGCACTGTTATTCTGCAGCTCCTTGCAGGGGCCGTCCAGAGCTGCGGGGAGGCGTTGCGAGCACCGTAGCTAGCACCATTTGGGGCCCGGCTGCATCGGCGCGCCCGCTTTTATATCTGTTTGTGCAGCTTGCACGGCTGAGGCTTAGAAGGAAGTGGCTTGACAAGCTGGTCGCCCGAGGTTGGGGGAAGGCGATGACTCAGCTGGGATCTTCCTGCTTCCCAGCCCTGCGCTCTGATTACTCGACCGCGCTGGGTTTCCAGTGCCCTCCTGGGACCTGCCATGAGCGCAGTGACTGGCGTCACTTTAATTGCCCCGACGCCTTAAAACAACACGACACTGGAAACAGTGCTCCTCTTCCCCCCTTGATTCAGCCCGTTATGCTGACGCGGGACGTTTTGCTGCCCGGAGGAAAGCTTTTGTAGGTCTTGGAGGCGTTCTAAGAGCGTTGGTCACGGCCGCCCTCGGCCGCCGCGACGAGAGCGTTCGACTCGGGTCCTGCCCGGCACCGCTGAGTCCAGCCTTGCCGCGCGAAAGGGGGGGCGAGGCCTTCATTGCAATGGCGATCGCTGCCTCTTGCGTGCGCAGGCCCGCGTGAGACGGCACCGCTGCCCAAGCTGAACGTGCAGCTCTGCTAAGTCCCGTAATCTGTTTCCTGTGCCCGGCACGGGATCGTTGTCGGGTATGGTGTGGTGCTACGTCCAGGGCGGTTACGTAGCCAACCCCTAGACCTGGGAGTTGAGGGACCTGGCTTTCGTTCCCTGCTGAGCCCCCGTGCGACCTTCAGCAAGCCACTTCTGCCCCGTGCCTCAGTTTCCCCTTCTCCACCAGGCCCCTCTGTCAGGAGCGCTGCAGTGACCCATCTTTTCATGCGCAACGGGCAGCTCCATGCCCGGACTAACGACTTCTCTCTGCCTCCCCGTTTCAGGATTTTTGCCAAACTATTTGCTGCCCCCCTACGAGGAAGTGGTGAACCGACCGCCGACCCCGCCCCCACCGTACAGTGCCTTACACCAGCAGTGTGGCCCCGCGGGCAGCAGTAGCACAATCCCCGACGCCCCGCGGACCCTGCAGCCAGCCCAGAGCTCTCCCGCCGCACCTGGCAGCAATAACGGTGGCGTCGACGGCACCGGGCCTCCCGGCCTCGGGGATGCCGAGCCCGCCACGCCGCAGACGCAGCGAGCGGCCACCAAAAGTCAGGGCTTTGAGCCAGGCAGCTCCAGCAGCGGCACCGAGCTGGAGGAGACGGCCGAGCCCGCGTCCTACCCGGAGAAAGATTCGGAGTGCAAAGAGGAACTGCTTAAGGATTACGGCTCGGAGAGCTTAGACCAGAACGGCGCCATCCCCGAGGCCAAAGACAAGACCCCGGGGAGGCAGCGCCGCTTCACCGGCGACTCGGGCATCGAGGTGTGCGTCTGCAACCGCGGCCACCACGGTGACGACCTCAAGGAGTACGACGGGCTCATCGACGACGCGCTGGACGGGCCCCTGGACTTCTGCGACAGCTGCAGCGGCCGCCCCCACGGGGACGAGGAGGAGGGGGGCCTCTTCGGCGGCGCCGCCGAGGAGCAGCCCCGTGAACACGGCCACCACCACCTGCCCCGGCAGCCGGTGTGCGTGCTCTTGAACACAATAAACGAGCAGGACTCTCAGGCCAACAGCTCTCCCAGCTAAGCGGAGGAGCCGGAAGGGGGAATCTGATCGAGGTTGAACCCGTCGGGAAGGGGAAGGTGGCGCAACCTTGTTTCCTTGTTTCTTTCTTTCTTCTCCTTGGTTTATATTCTTCCAGCTGTCGTTTGGGGAAAACTCCCCCCAAAAGCAGTGCTCAGCGGAGAGAGGCACCCGCGCCTGGATTGCATCTCGATCACGCCCGCGCGGGGGGGAGGCTCTCGCACGTCCGACCAAAGCCGTGGCAGACTGGGTCGTTCCTCGGGATGATTTTGGTGACGGGTTCTTAGCGTTTTTGGTTGGTTTGTTGTTTTGGTTTTTTTTGGTTTTTTTGACCCAAAAAACCCTGCTTTCTCTTGCAATCAGCCAAGCTCAGCAAGTCGAAGCCTGGGAGGATCAGGAACATGCGCTGTGTGTGGCTCCCCGCCTCCAGGTGTCTTCCCAGAAGCAAAGCAGCTTCTGATCGTCCTGGCAGCCCGCAGCCCGAGAGGTCTGGTTTGGACTCAGACCCGTAAGGGAGGATTTCTTTTCTTTTCTCTTCTCTTTTTTTTTTTTGTCTCCTAATTTTCCCCTGCCCCGACGATACGTGCGTTAAGTCGGTCCCAGCGCTGTAATTCCTGGTGCTTCAGCGATTAGGACGGCAGGTGGGAAGGAGATGGCCCGCTTGAAGCTGGTAACCAAAGGACCAGTTTCTTCCAGAGGGAATGTTAGTCTAAGACGTGCAATTTGGAAACGAGGGTATTGCAGATCTTGATTTTTTTTACTTTTTTTGGCCTTTTTTTTTTCCCTTTTCCTGAAATGTATTCCTTCGGGCGATGCCTCTAAGAGCACAGCTAGGAGGTAAGACTCCAGCCAGCTGGGCTGCCTTTCCGCATACTGTGGTCTCGCTCAAGGACGTTCGACTCGCGTGCTGCCGAAGGGACTGCTTGCTTTATTTCGCCCCTTTTGGGCAACGCTCTCATTCAGACGACAAAATCGAGAACAGGGCTCTGGCCAGCGTGCCTTCAAGTGTCAGTGACGCGTGGTGAACAAATGGCGACGTGCGCGCCGTCCGCGGCGAAAGGACGACGTGCCGCGCGGACGTGGAAGACCTGTGCAGTATTCTTTCATTCGTCCTGGGTTTGCTTGGGTTTTTTTCTTCTTCTCGATCCAAAGTTTTGGTGCGATTTTTACCGTTGACCACTTTAAAAAAAAAAAAAAAAAAAGAAAGAAAGAAAGAAACGAATGTCTGTTTTCTTCCTTTATAATTATTATTTTTCTTTTCTGGTGGCAACTGGCTACTGTATAACGTCTGTGAGCGTATGTGTGTGTGACTGCAGTGCATGCATGCGTGATCTACTGGTAATACAAACCTGCTGTAAGACTGCAAGAAAATTTACTGTAGCTGTGCTTTACTAAACAGTAGCGATTTCGGTAGTAATAACCCGAAGGAAAACAGAGATACTACAACTAACATTCCCTGGAGCGCCCCCGTGCAAGAAGGGCAGGACTCGGACTGTATATCGTGCTTGAGGTTTGTTTGGGTTTTTTTGTTGCTGTTGTTGGGGGGGTTTCCCCCCCCCTTCCCCCCTTTCTTAATTATGATCGTCCAGATCATTGCTGTTACGGGAAAAAAAATACTGAAACCTGAACTCAGACATTCAGATGTGATTGATTGAAACCAAAATCAGTTTTCAATAAGGTGGAAACCAAAATATAAAGTCTTTTCTCACAACTCGACTGCGTGCGCATCATTTCCCGAGCCGAGACCAGGAAAAGAAAATATCCGCCCTCGAACGCTGCTTTGACGGGCAGATGCAAGGGTGCGCCGGGAGCGGGGATGGGGGAGCAAAAGGTGGGCTGTTCGTCTTCCCGTGCGCACGGCAGGTGTGAGCCGCGCTCGTACGTCTGTTCGGAGCAGCTCTGTCGCGGGGACCGGTCTTGTGTTCGGTAGGATCGGACCTGCGTTCGGGACGTGAGGCCGCCCGGGGACGACCTGCCACCTGCCTTCCCATCCCAGGGCGCAGCGTGCCGGCGTGGGTGAAGAATCGGCTACGGCACCTGTAACCGAAGGGCCCGCCGGTGAGGACCGCTAGAAGCCGTGCGGCTCCTGGTCTGGACGTGCCAGATTCCCCTCCAAGCACAAGGAAGATGAGATGCTATTCCTGACGTTTCTCGGGTAAGACAGAGCAGCGAGAGGACCCGTATCTCTTCGCTCAACAGTACCTCTCGGGCCGCTTTGAAGGATCATACGGCAAAAAGGCTACAAAGGACTCTCGCTCGCTTTCATTTTTTTCCTGAGCCACCTTTCTCTTGCGGTAGAAAGCCCCTTTGCTCCCGAGTTGCCGTCGTCGTCCCAGACTATCTTTTAGATGCCCCAGGAAAGGCCGCTTTGCACAGATGCCCGGGCAGGGAGCGTGGCACGAGCGCCCTGTAGATCTGAGCACGGCACCCAGCCCCGCTGTCACGCTTCTCCGTGTTTTCAGCCTTTCTCCGTGTTTTGGTGAGGGCCCTGAGGATGGCAGTGAGCTTTGACTGGATATCACTTGGCCAGAGGCAGCTGTCGGGTTCGAGGAAGCGACCTTCAGGACTGTCTGCAAGTTGGAAGCAAACAACCCAAACCTACAGAGCCAGGGATTTTTCTGAGTCCAAGCGAATGGTGGTAAATGGTGGCTCGTCGGAGGAAAATCTGGGGACAGATTATGTTTCAATGCTTTTCCTGCACATTTAACGATCACGTTTACATTCACCAAAGCCTATAGCACTTAGTGCTGGTCCACGTGGCTTGTGCGCAGTGCTTCGTACAAGGGGAGGCAGAAAAGACCGGGCAGCGTTTGTAATCGGTGATGACAAGCGTCGCTGGAAAAATGCACCTTTTCGGAAAGATAGCGTTGGTAGTGAAACGTGACGCGCAGGGATTGTTCGCTGCCATCAAAGTTTGATCGCTTCTGGGGTGTTTCAGGGATATCGGTGCATCGCGTAAGGACGAGCGAAGAATACTTCATCTGGAGGAAGCGGCAGTGGAAACGAGCAAGAAGGGGGATATCCGCAAGTGAGGTGGCCCTGCTTCCAGCTCCGGGAGCTTTCTGTCCACGTCAGACGCATCCCAGCGTGTGAGCAGAAGTCGGGGAAAGCCTCCTTCAGCAGATGCTCTTCAACCAAACCCTAAGGGGCAGCTTTTGGGGCCGAATCTGAATTTAAATCAGCCCCTGGCTGTACTTTGGGCTTCTGCTCCTCGGTTACTGATCCCTCCTGCCCTGCAGTCGATTCCTTGGTCTCCGTTGAACTCGGGACTGCGCTTGTCATAGCTCACGTTCGGCAGGCCCTGGCCAGGGAAGGAGTCCTAGGCACAAGAGCATTTGCAGTGTTCGACGTATTAAGCAAATGGCTTCAAGACCTGTTTGCAGAACCCAAGGAGCTCGAGTCGTGCAAAGGCAAAGGGCACTTGGCCCATTCGCACCCGCATGAACCGTCATCCAGCACTTGCTGCCGGGCCAGGTGGGGAGAAACCAGATCCTGGCTGTGACACGGGCAAAACCGGGCCGTGGTGATGGGCGTCTCCGACCTCGGGACGTCGCCTGCCTTGAACCGGCATTCCCGACCGGCTCCTGCGTGTCCAAGTGACGTCCAGGGCTTCTCTCTCACGCCCGGGGTGGATGTGTGCATGCCGTCGTGGGGTTCACGCACTTGCAGGGCAGGGTCGAAGATTTTATTTCCACGCTGAAGCCAGCAAAATGGGGACGCTCCTCCAGAAACCAGCCCTTTTCCCTTCAGCGTTGCATCCCCGCTTCGGTCTCGCCCAGGCCCCATCCTGCTCCTACCGCCCCGCCGAAAGCACGAGCTGAAACGAGCGTCTAGAGAGGGTGCAGGACCCCCCGCCCCATCCTTCCCAACACTCTGGACCCAGAGCCCCGGGACGACCTCGTCTCCCCCCTGCTTGGGGATGGTGTCACGGGGGCTTGCTCTCGCGCGTCGCGTCTGCTCCTCGTGCCAGGGCTGGGGATCTGACCCCCGTGCAACGCGGGAGGGCGGTATGAGCCCCAATCTCCCCCTTGTCCCCGACTCCGACTCGGGGCACGCGAGACGCCGGCCCAGCCCGGGAACGAAAGACGCGGCATTTCGTGCCAGATTTGTTTTCCGTCTGACGACAGCTGTGTCCGCGGGTTCGTGCTTACTCAGTTCCTCTGGCCGCCTGCCCGGAGCAGAGGAGCCGCGGGAGCATTTCACTGTCACCCGCTCCGTCTCCGCAAGGAAACGCCGCCACTGCTCCCGCCGGCCCGGTCCCTCGGGCCGCTGGGTAACCTCGTGCCGAGCAGGGCCGAGGAATCGGTGGGTCTCGGGGGTTTCGGCACCAATCGGACCCTGGACGGCACCACCCCCCCCCCCCCCCCCCCCGGCCTGTGTGTGCGAGACCCTTCGCTGATACGGACGGAGGAGACCTCAAGTCGCTGCCGCCTGGCCGCGCTGGATCCCACGCGCTGCCCCGGTCACGGCCTCGCAGGTTTAGGACGCCCTTCCCCGTTGTCTACGGGCATCGTGGACTCGGAGGGCTGGGGCGGATGTTGGGGGTCATCCAGTCTGCCCCATGCGCTGGGCTGCTTGGCTTTCCCCCTTGTCTAAATCTCTCAGGTCTGGGGTTTCCAGGGCCTCGTGGGACAGAGCAGGGCAGCCCGATGGCAAACGGGAGGTGACGCTCATGAGATCACGCTCCAGGGAGGAAGCAAGGAGGTGCAGGGGGCCGGGGGGGGCCTGAGAGCTGTTTGCGCCGCGGGGTTTGGAGGCAGCTGCTGGCCTTGCACTTGGGCACGGCCGGTGCAGGCGTCTGTGACCGGGTGAGTGACTGTCTCTGCACCTTCTGTCCCCGGCGGGGCCGCTCTTCCTTGCTGGAGCTGTGGGGTGACCCCCCCGTTAGCAATGCGCTGCGGGATTGCAGCCCGCGAGTCCCCGCGTTGCTCTGCTGAAGTCTCAGATGACTCCAGCGGTCAGTTTACCCCCCGACCCCTGACCGCTGGATGCAGCCGTAAGAAGGCTGGATGCTGCAGGCGCCTCGTCTACACTAGAACTGGCCCACGGTACCAGGCGGCAAAGAGAGGTCAGAGCCGTGGGGCACTCGGTGCTGCCCAAACGCACTGGGAGCCAGGCGCTGCTTTTTAGGAGAGCTCAGGCAGAAGAGGGGAGGGGAAACTGAGGCACAGAGCAACACCCCACTGGGCCACGGTCAGGCGGGTCGTGGCTCCTCCGAGTCGCGATCGATTGAATGGCACCGCCCGCCTCTGCTGGGGCCAGCGCCGGAGCAGCAGAGCCGCCGGGACCGCGTGCGTTCAGTCTCAAGGTGACCCCCGGGATGCTCAGCTTGGACCCGCTGCTCGCTGTACCCGCGGGCCGGTTAATCCGGGGTGCAGCGAGCACCCGTCTGCCAGGACCAGGGGCTGCGGCTGCGCCCCCGTCCCACGGCCTGCGCCCCGCAGCCACGGGCTTACACCAGGGCACCGCTGTCTCCCCCAGCACCAGCAGCCGCTCCGGTCTCTCCCAGCCCCTAATTGCTGGCACGTGGGGGGAACGAGGGAGCGTAGGACGCTGCGGCCCTTAAACAAAGGCGCCGTCCCCCCAGGCCACCGCAGAATTACCCCTGGAAGAACCAAGGTCAAAACACCAGTATTAGTCGCGCCAGCTCAGGTGCCGTCTGCCCACGGCTGTCCCGGGGTAGGAGCAAACAGGCTCTTGCTACTGCTCACATCGCAGCCTTGATGATCATAGACGACGTCCGGAGGCTTTGGCCCAGAAAGCCCAAGCCTTTGGCACGTCGGCCAGGTGAGTCTCTGTTAGCGGTGCAGGACCCATGACCCACGGCGGATCCGTTTGGGCTGCGTGCAGCAGAGCCCACCCCGGGCAGTTCGCTGCCCTTGGCCGTGCGTTTTTTGGCATTGGCTAAAATCCCCCCCACCCCAGGCCTGCTGGTGTTAGCTGCCTAAATCCTGAATCCAGTTGCCCCCGCGTTCGGCGCCGACTCGGGGCGGATTCGGTGCGAGCATCGCGCCCAGGACGGGAGCGTGGCGCCATCTAGCCCCGGCCGAGGGGATCTCCCACCGGCCCGCGTCAGGCCTGAAAGAGCTTCATTCCTGCTGGGCAGGGACGCAGGCTTCATCCGTGCTGGCCTGCAGGCAAAAAAAAATATGCAGAGCTTTTGGCAGAGGCAATGCCTTTTATTCGACCGGCTCAACAGCTGCAAAAGTCTCTCATTTTGGCAGGTCCTGGCTTTGTTTCTTCTGGGTGTTATTGAAGACTCGGGGCCGCCCGTACTGCAGCATCCTGTCCCCTCTGCAAAGGCTTCGCACCCATTTCTCCTGCCCCGTGTCTCTGCAGCTGGGAACTGGAGCAGCTGGAGGCCTGAGACCGGCCTGCCGCGGCTTGAAGTTGGACGCAGGTTGGTCCCCGGGTGCTGCGTCTCGCCCAGGGTCGGTGCTACCCGCGCGCAGGCAGGCTCAAGGTACCGGTGTACGCCGGGCCCAGCGCCACGCACCGAAACCAGCTGGTCTAAACGTGTCCCCGGGGAAAGGAATCCAAGGGAAATGTAGCATAGGAAGCAAATACAGTTTGGGCGTCAAAACCAATTGTGTTGTTTATTTTTTTTGTCGGTCTGGGTTCCTTGGGGGGGACGGGGCCGATAAAAAGCCCCCCCCCCCCCCCCCGCCGCCTTGTGTGCTGTTGCCTTGTCGCTATTTAGTTAAATATTAAGAGCTCAAGTAGTAGGAGGTGGGGGGGGAACATCTAATTGCGGCGCGGCCTCTTGCAGGCTCTGTTTTCTTTGTGGCAAAAGCAAACACAGACTCTTGGCTCTAGGAAAAGGTTACCCCGTCGCTGAGGGCAGGCTGAAAGCCGGCCAGATTGCGGCCTGGCTGCGGATCGTAAAACCCGGGCGAAGGGAAATGCCACATCGCCGCAGGGTAAATGTTAAAAGGCACCACGCGATACCAGCGGATAACATGCCCGGCTTCTCCCGCCACGCTGCACGCCCCTGCTGGGACGGGGGGTCACCGGGGTGGGGGCAGCTCTGGGCTCGGTCTGCGTTCTGTCTCTTCGTGCCTCGGGACTGCTCCGTGCTGCCCGGGTGTGCCGGCAAAGCTAAAAGCGTGCAAAGATTGTGCATGTGTTGTGCACACGCCTGACGTGGCTCGGCGGGACAGGGACAGCGATGAAGATGCAGTGTATGAGCCGGGAGGGACGTGGTCCTGCTCGCCGGCGACAAGCGCTCGGGGTCACCGGAGCGAGGGGAGGAGGGTGGCCTGTCAACAGGACGCCAGCCGTGGGCTCGGTTCCCCGCTCCGCCGCCGCCTCCAAGGGTACTTGGACCCCAGAGACGGGGCCGGGAGGACTGCAGGACATGCTGACACACGCAGGCACACTAACACAGACACGCGGGCATGCTAACACTTTCACACACCTACATGCTCAGACATACGGGCATGCTAACACGTGCTCATATGCACGTGCACAAATGCACAGACGTGCTAACATGCTCGCAGACACAAGCACGCTGACACAGCCATGCAAATACATGCTCACAGATGCACAGGCATGCTAACACACCCACACACTCTCAGACACACTAACATGCTTACACGGATGTGCTCACACGCAGACATGCACACACTCACCGATGCACTACCACTCACCTGGGGTGCTCAGATATCACCCAGAGCAATGGCTCTGGTGGCTCACCCACCCCAGGGGTGTGCAAGGCCCTGCTCCCCAAGAACGCGTGCTCGCAGGCTGCGGGGGACCTGGGACTACAGGGTGGTGCGGCAGCACAGCTCCACGCACGCCCCCCACCCTGGGAAGGTGTCAGCAAATGGCTTTGCTCCCTGCAGCATCAAGAATCATGGGATCCCCAGATCTCCCAGTACCGCAGGGGGCAAGACCAGCATTGGGGGGACGTGGCACTGGCAGGGGCGCAGGGAGCTGCTTGCTGCCCAAGGAGACTAGGGAAAGTGCCTGAGGACAGAGGTGCCATCAGTGGCAGAGCCAGGCTCTGTGGTCGGGTCTCCCCCCTGCTCCGCGTGGAGTTGCAAGGGCACAGGAGCTTCTGGCACCCACGGGTGCGTGGTAGCCTACCTGGGCACACACGTTTTGCCCAGGTAAGTTGTGGCCAGCGAGAGCGCAGCGTGTCCGGGTGAGTTGGGCCCCTCCCCGCTGGCTTCACCCTGCTCCTTCCTGCCGCTGCAGCGACGCGGAAGCTGCCCCCGTCCCGCGTCCTCGGGGGACCCGGCGCTGGCTCCGAGCAGGGTGCAGCCGGAGGGCAGGCACCGGCCCTGCTCAGGCGCGTGGCCCCCACCTCCGTGCCCCCGCCCATGAATGACCCCAGACCTTGTCCTTTCATCAGTCGCTTTATAGCAGCCAAGCAGCGCCGACGCCAGGCAACCCCAAAGCCTCGAATGCACCCGCTATGCTCAGCCCTGTCCAATGTCCCCCGGCTGGCCCCGGGGCCGCGTCATGGCCCGGCCCGCCCGGGCTCCCGCGGCACGGCCTCGACCTCGAAGCCCGCGGCCTGCAGCACGATGCCGAACTTGCCCGCCAGCGAGGGCAGCGGGTGGTGCGCAGGGAGCTCCAGCGTGAAGCGCTGCAGGATCCAGGACAGCAGCAGGAAGAGCTCCATCTTGGCCAGCACCTCGCCCAGGCAGACGCGGACGCCAGAGCCGAAGGGCAGGTAGCTGGGCGTGGGCGAGTAAATGCGCTGGCCTCTCTCATCCAGGAAGCGTCCTGAGGGTGGAGGGGATGGCGCCGTCAGGGCCCGGAGCCCCGCCAGGACCCCTCCACCCGGCAGGCACCTGCGATGGGGCCCAGCCAGCCCTTCCTGGCGCCAAACACCGCCGAGAGCAGCCCGCCCTGCTCCCCATGCGCCTGCGAGACTCGCCTGGGTTGAACTCCTCGGGCTTGTCCCACTCGTCCCGGTCGTGGTGGATGGCCCAGATGTTGACGATGACGTGGGCGCCCTTGGGGATGACGTAGTCCCCGATGCTGCCGTGCAGAAGCAGTGGTGAGTGCCCCCTCTGCTGTCTCGCCCCCGCCCCGCCCAGAGCCGGGGCCACCGCTCACCTGGAGTCCACCAGGGCCACGTGGGGGATGAGCAGCGGGGCCACGGGCCGGATGCGCAGGACCTCGCTGATGGTGGCCTCCAGGTAGGGCAAGCGCTGTCTGTCGCTGAGCTGGGGCCGTCTCTCCAGCCCAAGCTGCTGGTCCAGCTCCTCCTGGATCTTCCGCTGCACCTGCGCAGCAAGGACGGGGTTAAACAGGGGCCTCGTGTGTCAGAGGCCCAACACTGCCCGGGAGAGTCTCCTGCAGTGGAACAAAGCCAGTCCCCGGGCCAGGAGGGCAGCACAGCCCCGCGCCGGGCGCTGGGGACCCTCCCACTATTAACCCACCCGGCCACCTCTGAGCACGGCAGGACCCGGCTCTGGGCCCGAGGGGTCCAGCAGCGTTGCAAGGTAGGGAGGCGAGGGCCAGGGCTGGTGGGGGGACAGGGCCCAGGGGGCCGGGCGGTCGCACCTCGGGGTAGTGCAGCATGTAGATGATGGCCCACTTGAGCACGGTGGTGGTGGTCTCCACGCCGGCCCCGAAGATGTCCCCCACGGTCATGAGCAGGTGGTCGTCGGTCAGCTCCAGCCCCGGCTCCAGGCGGCTGTTGTTGTTCTCCATGTTGAGCTTGGCGCGCAGCAGCGCGTCCATCAGGTCGCTCACCGAGTCGCTGCAGAAGGCTTCCTGGGGGCGGCGGGGGCGTGAGGGGAGCCGCAGCAGCGCTCCCCCCCGGGGCGATTCGGAAACCGGGGCCGAGGATCTGCCGGTTCAGTGGCCCTGCCCCGTGCCTTGGTTTCCCCAGCTCCTGCCAGGGCTTGGCTGCCTTTGCAGCGGTCCCTACCTTGTGCTCGATGAACTTTTTCTGGAGCAGCTCGTCACGGGCCTTGATGCACTGCCGCAGCCACGCCAGGTCCCTGTTGGGGAAGTACTGCGGGGGGGGCAGAGGAGAAAGGCCGTGCCAGTCGCACCCTCGCCAGCCCTGCCCCCGGGATGCCCCCCGGCCCCTCTCACCTGCAGCCAAGGGAAGATGTCCACCAGGCTCTCCTTGCCCACGGTCTCCACGATGCCCTGGCTGTACTTCAGCATGGCCTCGAACTCGGGGTCACCGCGGCGGTAGGAGGAGTTGAAGCACAGCGAGCACACCACGTTGGTCACGGCGCGGGTCAGCTCGGGCGCCACGTCCAGCGGAGCCCCCTGCGTGGCCGCCAGCACCTCGCACAGCCCCTCGGCCTCCCGGCAGACTGGAGGAAGGCGTGGGGGGGAGGTTGGTGCCTCCCCCGCGTGGGCCGAGCCCTCGGTGCTGGGAGAGGAGGGGGGATGGCCGGGGGGGGTGGTACCCACACGTGGATCAGGGTGTGCAGCGTGGCCCGAGCTGGGGACGGGGCTGAGCTGGGAGGGGGAAGGGGAGAGGCAGAGAGTCTCTACCCCCTAGCCCACGCTCCCCTCCAGATCCCAGGGCCTCAGTGCGCCGGTGCCGTGCTGCGACCCCCCTCGGCATAGTGGGGCGCTGGGTAAAAGCAGCGCGAGCCAGGGGGAGAAGCTGGGCACTGCCCTCTTGGATGCGCCTGCTCCGTGCCTCAGTTTCCCCACCTTGCCCAGCGGGGAGGTGGCACGGATGCTGGCCAAGCCCATGGGGAGGGGCTCCGCTGAGGCGGGGAGGGCGGTTGTATCGGCGTGCCCCTTCCCGACGGTGCTCTGCGTATCGACAGCTGAGAGACAGCGGGGAGCAGACGGGGAAACCGAGGCAGCCTCTGCCCCTGGCTGCCACTCACCAATCTTCTGCAGGGCCACGGACCCCTCCCCAAACACGGAGAGCGCTGCGTGCACCAGCTTGCGCTGGAGCCGCCACAGCGGGCTGTAGCTGGCGAAGGCGATGTCCTTGCCCCCCCGGGACATCAGGTCCAAGGTCACCTGCGGGGCGAGGAGCGGGATGCCGCGGTCAGGGGGAGAGGCCCCGGGGCCCAGCGCCTGGCGGGGCAGGGCGAGCAGGTCCACAACCCCCGCTCCCCTTTCCGGCTGCGCTGCCCTAGTGTTGAGCAGGCCCCCGCCGCCGCGCGCCGGGGGCACTCCCCGCCCCGCAGTCACCTCGGAGCTGGGGAAACCGAGGCGCGGGCCAAGCGAGGGGGACTCACGGAGTGGGGCCGGCCGGCGAACTCCTTCCCCTTCTTGAGCAGCACCTCGCGGGCGTGCAGGTGGCTGTTGACCACCACCAGGTACTGGGAGCCGAGGCGCAGGGCGTAGAGGCGGCCGTAGCGGGCCTGCAGGCCGGTGAAGCAGGTGTGCAGCTCGCCGTGCCCGGCCAGCTGCAGCAGGCTGCCCAGCACGGGCAGCGAGGGCAGGCACGGCGGGGTCCGGCGCCCCGGGGCCGCCCCGGCCCGGGCCAGGTGCCGCAGGGCCAGCAGCAGCAGCAGCAGCAGGGCGCCCAGCGCCAGGCTCACCATGGCTGGGGGCTGCCAGGAGCGCTCCGGGCCCGGCGGGCGAGCGCGCGCGCCCTCTTATAGGGGCCGGGGGGGCCGTCGCCTTGGCGGGGGCTGCCCCCGCCTTGCCCCAGCTGCGTTATCAGCCGAGATAACGGCCGGCCCGGGGCTCGCTGCCAGGACGCGGCGGGGGGGGCTTCCCTTGCGCCGCAGGGCCCGTCCCCGCCGCCGCGCTCGGGGCTGCACGCGGAGGCCGCTGGACAGCCTGCGGGAGCCCTGCCCTTTGCCCGTCGTGGGGGTCCCCGAAACCCGGGGGTGACGGGGTCACGCTCGGCCTGCCCGGCGGCGGGCGGGTGCCGGCCGTCGGGCGCCCAGCTGTGCACGGCGCGGCACTGCAGAGGAGAGGGCGGCGCCATGCCTGGGGGTGGCGATGGGGGAGCCTTTTCTGGGGGTCGACCGTGTCCGCCCTCCGCTACAGCGGCACTGCTCCCCGGGCGGGCGGGCGGGCGGGGGCAGCTCGGGCGCGCCCGGGGCACAAGCCCGGGCGGAGCAGCTGCGCACGTGCACCCCCTTCCCGCCCCGCAGCCCCGCCCCGCCCGACTTCGCCCTCCGCGCTAGTGCGGCCGCGCCCGCTCGCCGTAGCCGGGCGGGAGGTGGCGGCCCAAGATGGCGGCGGCGGGCGAGGCCCAGGCGCGCTTCGGGCACTCGGTGAAGGGGCTGCTGAGCGAGAAGGTGACCGGCTGCGGCACCGATGTCATCGCCCTCACCAAGCAGGTGCTGAAGGGCTCCCGCAGCGCGGAGGTGAGCGGCGGTACTACGGGCCCCGGCATGCACCGCGCGGCCTCCCGCCTGGCCGCCCGTCATCGCGGGGCCTGCTGGGAGGTGGAGTCCTGGGGAGGCAGGTGCATGCAAAGGGAGGGGCGCGGTGCGTGCTGGGGGCGGTGGTCCAGGGGAGGCAGGTGCCTGCACCTGGGCAGCGCAGTGCACTGTGGGAGTCCTGCCCCTGCAGGGCCTGGCCCCTGCCCGGCTCGTGGTGCAGCCCGTGGGCACGCGGGGCCCGTGCCGCTCGGCTGCGGGAGACCCCCGCCCCTGCCCCCAGGAAAGCGGGGGCCGCGGCCGCCAACGTCCTGCTGCCGCACAGGGTGCTAATAGACACTGCCGAGAGCCCAGGCTGGGCCGTGCCCCCGCTGCAGAGGAAGGCAAAACCCCCCAGTGCGACCAGTCTGAGGAGAGCGAAACCCCTTCCTGCCCCAGCGCAGCGTCGGCAAGACAGGGCCCTGCGGGGCCGGCACCACAGGAGCACTGGCACAGCCCGGCCCCCGCGCCCCTGAGGGATGCCTCGACCCCCCCCCCCGGCACGTGGAGCAGCCGAGAGGGGAGGAATCCCCGTAAAGTCGGGCCGGAAGGGACCTCTCGAGATCCTCCCTCCCAGCCCCGCGGGGAGACCTCGCTCGGCCTCCAGAGCACGGCCCAGACGCAGCGCCGCCAATCCCCAGTTCCTGTCCGGTCCTGCCGGGCAGCAGGCCCAGGGGACCCCCGGGGCGCTGGGTTTCCACCTCTGCCTGCAGCCTGCCTCGTGTCTTTCAGCTCCTGGGCCAGGCCGCTAGGAACATGGTGCTGCAGGAAGACGCCATTCTGCACTCGGAGGACGTAAGCAGGCGCTTTCTGCTGAAGCCAGGGCCGTCGAGCCGTGGGCCGCACGGACGCAAGACCGCACGGCCTCCTGCTGCCTGCATGGGGGGATCTTCTCAGTAGAGTCCGGGGATGGGGGTCCTGGGGCGGTCTCTGCTGCCGTTTGCAGCTCTCAGCGAAGCTCCCAGGGGAATCGGGCCCTTGTCTTCTCTGTGCCTCAGTTTTCTCCCTTACAAAATGAAGCTGAGCGCGCTGGGCTCGGAGAGGGGAGGGCGTCGGGGTCTGTGAAGCCTCTGCATGTGCGCACAGCACTGCCCTTCCCTCCGCATGTAGTTCGCCCCCGAGAGAGTCGCGCTGACTGCCTTTGACTGTGCCTTTGCAGGGCGAGTCTTTGCACTGCTTTGGGCCCCCCTTGCCCCGTGCTCTGTGAATGCTCCTGTCATCGTGATCCAGTCTAATCGGCGCACCCACCTGGCTTTCAGACACCCGGGGCTGCCGCCCTGCCCTGGCTGAGGGGCTGCTCGAGATCCTCCAGGACTTGTGCACTGTTAACCTCCCCTCTCCCCCAGTGTTGTATTTCGGCCCCCACTGGTGGGACGCTGGTGAGCTGTTGGGGGGCAGAGTGCAGTGCGCTGGCCCAGGGCTGTGAACCACTGTGCTCTCTCCCCGTCTAAACCTGTGCAGAACAGCCTTCGCTCGGAGCGGCAGCTGCAGTCTGTCGGATCCAGGATCTCAGCTGCCAGGGTCAGAGCACCGAGGCCAGACGTAGCTACCCCAGTAAATGTCACTGAGCAGGCAGGCAGGCAGGCAGGGGCATCGACTCGGCTTGGGCAGCACAGGACCCGGCCAGCAGCTCGGCTCTGGTGTTGGCAGGGGTGGTGTGCATCTAGCCCTGCCGAACACGGGCCGCCCAGACTGAATCCAGATGCTGGCACGGTTCCTCGCCTGTGCCTTCCCCCCATGGACACGTGGCAACACAGGCAGGCAGGCATGGGTCCCATGAAGGAGTGCGATTGCACTGATGCACCCCCTGGATACGCCCCGCGGGCGGGTGGGTTTAGAACAGTGCCAGGCCCAAGCTGCTCCCGTGGAGGTGAGAGCGAAGGTCCCGAGGCCACGTTGCAACCAGAAGGGCTCGTGCGACGAGCCCATTGGTGTCTCTGCGGTGCTGGCGCTGAGCTGCTGGGGGTGGAAGGGACCACGGGAGCTGCTGTGGAGTGGAGTGGGGTGATTCTGCCTGGAGATCTTGTGCCAGAGAAGGTGTCCGATTGTCTGCTTTGTCCTGCAGAGCCTGAGGAAGATGTCCATCATCACCACGCATCTGCAGTACCAGTAAGTGGGGGCTCTGGACCTTATGGGGCTCCGGCTTGCTCTGCTTGGGGCCTGCTCCCCAGACGGGGCCAAAAGAGAGGGTGCTTGTCCCCAGCTGTGTGGAGCTGGATCAGCCTGACCCAGGAGTGGCCGAGGCTTCCCCACCACCAGCACCACATGCTCCTGGTGAGCCTGGATGATGCCCCCTTAGCAAAGATAAAAGAAACCACCCCAGTCCACCTTCCCGTGCTGATCCCTTGTGTCCTTCCCTCCTCTGGCCATTGGTCATCAACGTTTGTTGATGCAAGGCAGGAGCATGCAGCTGCTGGCGGAAGAGCTCCCTGTGACCCACAGCCCTCCCCCCTCCCTGGGCCAGGAGGTGCCTGGCAGCCATGGGGCAGCTCTGATGGGAGCTGCTGGATCCCAGCCTCGCTCTGTCAGAGCAGAGGTGCTTCCTCTCCCCTCCCCAGCCAAAGCTGGGGCCATTGGGAGCCCGTCCTAGAAACGGCCTGAAGAGTTTGGCTCCAGAGCTGTCAGTTGAGCCCATTTTGCAGCCCCACTGCTCTCTCTGACCATGCTGTGTCCCTTCTCTTCTTTCCTAGGCAGGAGGCTATCCAAAAGAAGTGAGTATGTCCTGTTGTCCTGATGCTTCCACCTCTCTTGCTCACCCTCATTGATGTGCCCTGCCCGGCAGGGTTTGTTGGGCACCCGGCTGTGCTGTCGGCAGGTAGCGCTGCACTGCCGTGGGAGCAGCATCTCGGAGGTGCCCCGGTGCTGTCTTCTCCTCGGGAGAGATTGAAGAAGAGACCGAAGGGCTGTTTCCAAGGCTGGGGAGCCCCTTGGGAGAGCTCAGGGGTCTGCTGGAGGAGCGATGCCAGAGGGGGTGACCTTTTCTCCAGGCAGACGCTGGCAGCTGGTCACATTTGTTATGGGAGCTGCCAAGAGAGGAGTGACATTATCAAAGGCACCAGCAAGGAAGTGTCTCTGCAGCAGCCTCCCCCAATCAGGCCAGGGGGGTGATCTTGCCGTCCAGGGCTGGGAAAGGAGTCTGCTTTCACAGAGGCGAGATGGGGAGAAATGAGGCAAAGGGGAATTTGAAAATTGCAGAACCAAAGATTTTGGGGGGTTTTTTAAGCCTGGTGTGAATGTGTTCATGGGCATATCCCCAGGATGCAGAGCAGCAGCCTCTGGGTTGCAAAGAATATTGTCCCCTAGATTTAGGTTTTGACACAGACATGCACGTGTATGGATGCGTGTCCCTGCACATGCGCACAGCCTGAGCTGGGTCACAGAGTCCTCGGGGATCCAGCACAGGCCTCGGCACTTTGTGCAGGCAGCTCCTTATCCCCTGCTGCGAGTTCAGCTCGGCCCTGCCCTGAGTGGGTAGCACCTTCTCTCCCCGGGGAAGATCACACCCATCAGGCCTGTTCTCTGCCTGCCCCGCAGTGGGTGTTCAGTAGATCCTGCAGGCGTCTGGGATCTCAGTAAATCCTTGCCTACCCCGCAGGGTTCGTAGCTTGGAGGCTCGCAGAGGCCTGAGCTTGGGCTGCTCTGGCCTGGTCCCGGATTGATGTGTCCGCGATGCCCCGGGAAGTGGATGCATGGTCCTCTGGACCTTTCCCCCTCGAGCCCTCTCTGGTAGCTCCCTTCTCTCCCTGCGGAGTGGGAGAGTGGCGCCCAGAGGGCTTGGCTCAGGTGACCCTGGAGGCCCCTTCCAGCCCTGCAATGGCAGGCGTGGGGAGCCGATCTCGCCTGACCCCTCTCTCCTGTCCGCTCCTTAGCGTCGAGCAGTCGTCCAACCTGCAGGACCAGCTGCGGCACCTCCTCAAATGAAACAAGAGCCCCGAATTTCTGAGACCGCTGCCGCCAGGGTCGCTGCTAGGATGTACCGTGTCGTGGGAGCTGCTGATGCCATTGCTCGTGCTTCGGTGTTGAGGTTGCATGCAGAGCTGAGCTGGAAGGCGGCTGGGGGCACCCACCCCATCTGCTTCTCACACCCCCTCTCCCATGGTTAGCTGCTCACTTGCATTCAGTTTTGAGCGGACTTTACCCTGCCCTCCAGTGCTCAGTCTCTTCCCTGCGCAGCGCACGGCCTGAAGAGCTGCCCTCGCCTCCTCCGGGCTGCCGTGGCCTGGCTAGCAGCACCTCAGTCACATGTTTAATATGAGCAGCCGGCTCAGCCCTTGTGTCTCCTACGGCCCTTTCACACTCATTATGCTCCTCCCAGCTGTGCTGGACCTGGTTTTTGCAGACCTCACGGGGTGGTCTCCAAACCCTTCACACGAGGTTACACACCCCCACCCTGTTGTGTGTAGGGCTGGCGCTCACAACTAGGCACCCCCATCTCCATCTCCGTGGCGTGCTAGCCAGAGAGACAAGCAACCGCCTCTCTCTGTGGCAGGTGCCAATGCTCCGGTGATTATTTTACATGTGGATGCAGGTATTTAATGTGGGCGAGGGTCTTTATAATTGGGCGTCCCGGTGTAGAGAGGAGCCGCGGTCTCTGCCGTAATAAATCTCTGTAGCAAGTGCTACCCGGACACTGTTCTGGCTTCCTGTGTGCTCTGTGCAGCCGGGGTGTGGACCGCGGACCCTCGTGCCAGTGCATCTGCTCTCCGTTTTGGCCTTGAGCCGCATTCCTCCTGTTCTGTGGCTCTTGATTATGCAGCCTTGGCTTCATTATGCAACTGTACAGAATCAGTAAACTATTCATGCCTCCAGCTGCGTGGGGCGGGCGCACGGCTTCGAGAGATGCAATCACCGCACCTGCCCCATTGAAGCCGGCTGCCGTGTTTCCAGGCGCCGTGTGCGGAGGCAGGACGGGGTCCCATTGAAATCGGCCCCAGCGTTTTGGTGAATTGCCTGCCCGGCTCCGTGGTCTCTTCCCTCCCCCCGCCTCAAGTGTCTTCTTCACTGTCTCTTTTATTGCAGCGTTGCTTGAGCAGGGAGCTCAGGCTGGCATGGGGCCTAGTGTGGTGCAGTGCCGTGGTTTGGGGGTTCCCACCCCGCAGCTGAGGCAGGCATAAAAAGCACCTCGATTTCCTTTATTCTTCTCAAGGGACTCTGGTTCCTCTTGGATTTCTTACTCCTCCGTTCTTTTCCCCCCACAGCATGTGTCCTCGTTAGTTTCCAGCCCTGGAGATGACTGACCCGGGGTAACGGGGGGTGCGTGACGGCTAAAGGGGAGCCTGGGCTTTGCTCCGTCCTTTTGTGCTGGTGGGGTGGGCTGGTCGCTGAGACCCCGAGAGGAGGTGGAAGTGGCTGGGTGTCGTTCGGGAGCCCCGGGCTTGAAGGGCGCCCGCTTGCCCAAGGACGTCCGTCACCCGAGCTAGTGCAGGGCTGACGTGTGACCGTGGGGGGGAGCAGCTCCCGGGCATGGCAAGTCCCGGGTTAGGGTTAGGGTTAGGGTTAGGGATGTTGCCCAGTCCCTTGCAGGGGGTGGGGTCAGAACGTTGAGACACCCCCGCCCCGCCCCTGCGCTCTAGCCTATCCTGGGCAGGGGGCGGGGCAGGGCAGAGTCCACAGCCGACCAGGCAGTGCGGGAGGGCCCGATTCGGCGGGGGTGGGGGGAGACTGGGGGCGCTGGGCCCTCCCCCGAGGGTGGGGCTTGGTTG
>JAGPOW010002742.1:24463691-24476391 GCA_030014935.1 Caiman crocodilus | reverse complement strand
GGGGGTGGGGGGCGACGGGGGGCGCTGGGCCCTCCCCCGAGGGTGGGGCTTGGTTGGGAGGTGGTCTCGGGATGGGGGGGCTTGGTGCCTGGGGGGGAGGTCTTAGGGTGGGGGAGGGGGGGCTTGGTGCCCCGGGGGGGGTGGGGGGTATAGATACCAGTGCCCCCCAGGCTGGGTGCAGGTCCCCCCCCACCCGCCTCACCCTGGCTGTTCTGGTTGCAGTGGCGGCCCCGTCCCAGGAGCAGATCCGCAGGGAGGTGCAGGTAAGGGGGGGTCTGGGGCATGGGGCTGCCCCCACCCCACCCCACCCCGGGGGGATTTGCTTGCCCCGGGATGCCCGATGGGGCTTGGGGGGGGCCTGGCCTCCTCCCGCCCCCGAGGTCCATGCAGCATCGTGGGAGCCTCGTGTCTTCCCGTCACAGGATTATTATGGGACCGTGCTGCAGAAGTCAGCGGATCTGCAAACCAACGCCTGCGTCACCCGCCCGCAGCCCTTGCCTGCCGCCGCGCGGGCGGCTCTGGAGAGCGTGCACGAGGACGTGGCGTCCAGGTGAGCCCACGCGCTCGCCCCAGTGCGCTGACGCTGCTGCCTCCGTCCACCCCTCGCTCCGGTGCCTGATCCCGGGACGTCCTTCCCCTTCCCGCAGGTATTACGGCTGCGGCCTGGTGATCCCCGAGCGCCTGGAGGGCAGCCGGATCCTGGACCTGGGCAGCGGGAGCGGCAGAGATTGCTACGTGCTCAGCAAGCTGGTTGGGGAGAGCGGGCACGTCACCGGCGTCGACATGACTGCTGAGCAGGTGCGGCCCGCCGTGCACGGCAGGCTCCGGCGCTTTGGCCTGGGTTCCCGTTCGCGCTCGGGGTCAGAGGCCAGGATTCAAAGCTGCTGGGGACGGGGGAGTTTGTGCCATTCCTCGGGGTCCTGGCGGGGCGGCGGAGGGCACTTTAGGAGGCAACTGGGGTCTTTCCCCGCAGGTGGAAGTGGCGAGGAAACACATCGGCTATCACACGGAGAAGTTCGGGTACCAGACACCGAACGTCGACTTCCTCCAGGGCTACCTGGAGAGCCTGGGAGATGCCGGGCTCCAGGATGAGAGCTACGACATCGTGATGTAGGTGTCATCCCGGTGACCGGGCTCTGAAGTAGACTCCCAGCAGCGGCGGTGCAGGCGCTGGCCTGGGACATCTTCACCAGGACACTGGACGCACGCTTTCCTGGGGCTATTCGACCGCAGCTGTCTTTTCTGCCCGAAGCAGGGGGCTGGACCTGATCTCACAAGGTCCCTTCCAGCCCGAATTTGCAAACGGAAGAGGCCCAAAAGTGCTCCCCTCTGTGACCATGTTTTCTAACAACCCAAAACACGGTCTACAAGACACATGGGGGGGATGTCTGCCGGTCTGTGGGCCGTGCTCCCGGCCTGATCAGGGTGATGGGGCTGGCTGGCCTCGTGAATTCCCCGAGGTGAGGGAGGGAAGGGAGCTGGTAGCTCATCTGGCCGTGTCCCCTCGAGGCGGGACGTGGAAGGTGCCTCTGCCCAGATTTGAGATCAAAGGCGCCCGCGCTGCCCAGCTGCAGGGTCGGATGGGCTGCCCAGGGCTGCTGCGTTTGTCTCTTTGCTGAGCTTTTATCTCCTCCTCAGCTCCAACTGCGTGGTTAACCTCTCCCCTGACAAAAGGGCTGTCCTGCAGGAGGCTTTTCGAGTGCTGAAGGTAACGTCAGTCTTGTGTGTGCGTGCACATATATGTCCGTGTGTGTGTGGGCATGCACGCGTGTGCATGCACGTGTCTGTCCCCTTACTGGAGCACCCGTGCCCCTTCCTGAGAAGCAGCTGGCACCCGCCGCTGGCAGAGGCGGCACAGCCCCTCGCTTGGTTTCTGGCCTTTCTACCACGTAATAATTAGCAACGGCTGGAAGCCTCGTCCAGCGGCCTGGCAGGAACGAGCTCAGCAACGAAGCACCGTTGCCAAGCTGGGCCACGGCCTCAGGCTCGCCCTCCCTGCTGCGCCGTCCCCTTTGCCATGCAGGCTCTGACGGGCCCTCGTCCCCTCCGTGGCCCTGTCCAGGGCTGTAGCCGCTTGGCGCGTCTCACCCACGCTCTCTTCCAGCCGGGGGGAGAGATGTACTTCAGCGACGTCTACGTCAGCCAGGACCTGCCTGCGGACGTCAGGAAGCACCGTGTCCTCTGGGGTGAGCAGTGGGTTTCCCTGGGGCAGTGCGGGCTAGTGGTCGCAGGTGTCGCGCTTGGATTCCCTGTGCAATGCCTGCCCCGGCCTGTGCCCGCAGGCGAGTGCCTGGGAGGAGCCCTGTGGTGGAAGGACCTCTACCGTATCGCCCAGGACGTGGGCTTCCGCCCCCCGCGCCTGGTGACCGCCAGCCCCATCACCATCGACAACAGGGCCCTGGAGAGCATGGCCGGTGAGCGAGAGCCCTCCCCGTCCCTGGCGGGGAAGCTGGAGCGGCTGAGCTGTGCCCGGGGTTCAGACGCTAGCCGGGAACCCGGGCGCTGCAGGTGGGGGCCGGGACCCGCGTCTCGCAGGCTGTCATCCGCTGCGAGCAAGCGCTGCACGAGGGAGGCCCCCGCAGCCTCGGCCTTGGGCCTGGGGACGCACGTGCAGAGAGTGCCTGGCTTGGGGCCGGGGTCTGGAGGCCTGGAACAGGAGACATTAAACACCGCAGCCTGTGGGCCAGGCGCGCATCAGGCCCCGTTACCCGGAGATCCTGCCTCTGGCACCCCCAGAGGGAGGCAGAGTTGGCTCCGGCCCCCAGCGAAATGCAGCCACTTCTGGGGTGGGATGTGGCAGCTCTTTACAGCGCGCTTCGGCCCTCTGGCCTCACGAAGCCCAGCCCTCCTGCAGGCCCTGCAGAGTCCACCCGCCTCTGAGCATGGCGCCAGGCCTATTGCAAGGAGTCTGCGGCAGCGACGCGGCCACCGGACTGCAGCTGGTGGCTGTGCTGGTGCTGCGCGAATCGACGCGGAGCTGGCTCCTCTCCCAGAGCTTGGCCGGGGGCGAGCAGGGCATCGCTCTGCAGACCTCGCCCCCATCTCCTGTGCCTGTTTCTCCCCTGGGCAAAGCGGTGGGAACCTGGGGAGATGTGGCAGTGGGTTGGCACCGAAGCCGGCAGCGTGGGTAAAACTAATGCCTCCCTTTGCTCTTCCGTCAGGCGACTGCCAGTTTGTTTCTGCGACCTTCCGGCTCTTCAAAGTGCCCCCGGCGGGTGCGGGCAGGCGGTGCCAGGCTGTCTACAATGGCAGGATCCCCGGGCATGAGCAGCAGCTGGTGTTTGATGCCAACTTCACCTTCAAGGTGAGCAGGGAGCCCTGAGACTCAGCGCCAGGGCTGGGGGTGACTTTGAGCAGGCTGGGGCCACGGGTTGTGGTGTGGGGGGGGCTGCACCAGTGCCACCACGGGGTCTGCCGTGTTCTCTGTGCCACACGTGACCGTTCCCTCTGCCCCACAGGAAGGGGAGCCCGTGGACGTGGACGAGGACACCGCCGACATCCTGCGAGGCTCCCGGTTCGCGGAGATGTTCCAGATCTGGCCTGCCAGCGGGCAGACCCCGGCAGCCGGGCGCTGCTGTCCAGGGAAGGCTCGGGTGGGTGCTGGCTGGTCAGCTGCTAGCCCCACACTCACAAAGGTCTTTTCTTGGCCTGTTGAATGGCTGCCACGGTCCACCCCAGAGGTGGCTGCATGGCAGGCGTGGGGAACCAGCCCCGCAGCACGTTCAGTGCAGCCGTGCACGCCCTTGTGCCCTGTGGGGTGGGATTCAGGTGGGCACGTGCTCTGGGAAGGGCATGTCCTTCTCCCCGCTGAGCACAGCCGGGCTGGGCAGCCCGGGGCCACGGTGCTGTGCGGCTGCGGTCCTGGTGCCAGACCCTCCCCAGAGCTGGGGTGTCCGGCCCTGACTCTTCGGCAGCCGGGGGTATTTTGGCAGCCCTGCCTCTGGCTTGTGCGCAGCCTTGACTCCGCAGCCCAGAGCAGGGCTATCTTCCAGGACCTGCTCTCCTCCTCCAGCCGGCCGGCCTCCCCCAGCTGCAGCTCGGCCCGGCCCGGGGCCGCAAGGGGGATGATTGACTGGGGGGAGATAAAGCTGAGCAGCTGCGCGTCCCAGAGCTGCAGCCTTGGGCTCCCTGGGGTGGGCAGACAATGTTCTGGGCTCCTCTCCCAGCAGGAGGCATAGGTCAGATAAGCGGCCGGGTGGAGGAGCACCGGCTGCCCTTCCATCTAAGGGGCCGAGGGCCGGCTGGAGCAGTGGCAGGGCGTCTCGGGGCTGGCGGTGGATGGGCGAGTAGCCCTGCCTTCTCCGGAGGTGCATGCGGGATGACACGAAGGACGCGAGAGGCACCAGCCTGGGCACGCACCCGTCCAGCAGTGGGGAGGGGATTCTCGGCCTGGACACAGGAGCTGTGCCTGGCTGGGGTTTGCTGCCCGGGCCGCTCGTTTCAGAGCCGCCTTCCCTTGCAAGCTAGCCAGCTCTCCCCTGTCCCTCGGGACTCCTCCAGGCCCTTGAAGTCAGGCTGGGCTGAGGCAGAACGAGCCGCTTCTAGGACGTCGTGGGGGTGCGTTACTCTATCCCTGTCTGTGCCCTCGCTGCCTGTGAGCTCCTGCCCTGGCACGGCCCGGGTCCCTGCATTGAGCCGCGTGCCCTGTGGGTGACTTTCCAGCCTCGAGGGCCAGGGCCAGGGTCCGGACGTGGCCAGGGCAGGGTGCTCGTGTCAGTCATTTGCCCACGGCCTTCCGCAGAGGAGGTCGTGGCCACCTCAGTTCTGGGGGGAAACTGAGGCACAGAAGCAGCCAGCCCAAGGCTGCTCAGCTGCAGAGCTGGGCGCAGAGCCAGCGGCTGGGCTCTGACCGTGAGACCCTGCTCCTCTCCCTGATGTGCCCCGCGGGGAGGTGCACCGGGCTCGCGCTCCAGCCTGCTCCCCGCTGTCCGGCCCGGTGATGGATGTGCCCACGAGGCACGGGGGCCGCACGTTGCCCTTGCCTCGATCGCTATCGCCAGGGAGGCCGAGCCCTGCCTAGGAAAAGAAAATAAGGATACCCTTGGGCTGGAACATCGCCGCGTCCCAGGCAGCCGGCTCCGGCACGTCCCCCCGGCTCTGCTCCCGTGGGAGACGTGCTGTTATAGGGTCAGGAGTGCCGTGTTACCAGGGAGGGGATGAGCCTTCCCTAAGGCCTGGCTTCCTCCCAGCTGAGCCGGCTGCGTCGGGGTGTCTGGGGGGAGCTGGTCCTTATGCATGTGTGTGGTTGCCTCCTCCTGGAAGCGGACGTGCTCCCCTAGCAGTCAGACGGGCGTCCCCGATGCTGGGCACCCTCCCAGCTTGGCTGTGGCGGGCACAGTAGCTTGGATGCTTGCAGGGGGCCCTTTGCCAGGAGTGCTAAGTGCCCCTGGAGCCATGGCTGCTGGCTCCATCCTCCCGCTCCCTGGGGAGAGGGTCTGAACGGGCTCCTTGCACTGGCCAGGAGCGGATGTCCGTGCTCGATGAGGACAGAGGATGTTCAGCAAAAGGGAGCAATTCCCAGGCCCCCCAGCCTGACCGCAGCGGGTCGGGTGTCTCTTCCCTGCAGGCAAAGATCCTCGATCCGTTCCAGTTAGCAGAGCGGCTGGCCCCGAAGGGCCCTGCCCCGGTGCCGGCCAGCTGCTGCGGCCCCTCGGGGTGCAGGTGAGCGGGGCCCCGCGGCAGCCCCCAGCAGAGCGGCGGCGAAGCACCCGGGGGAGACTGCGCAGGGCTGTGCTGCGGCTGCTGGGTTGGAGCCCGGACCAGAATAAACCCGGCCCCGATGCGTGGCTGCACCTGGTTGACCTGCCTTTCTGTTTGCTTTATGGAGAAAACTGGTCTGTGTTGGGTCTGGAGGGAGCAACGCTGGGATGGGGGCCCCGCTCTGGCCCCTGCTCTCGGGGTGGGTGTCCAGGTGACGGGGCTGGGCAGCAGCACCCGTAGGAGGGACTCGGCCTGTGGCAGCGGGGTGGGAGGCTGCCGGCTTCACCGCGCAGCACGTGCTTGGGGTGGGGGCCAGCGCCAGTGCCCCGACTCCAGAAGCTGCTGTTAGGCTTGTGGTCCCTCCGTGGCACCGAGCCTAGCACCTCCTGTTCCCCACGGCAGGTCGTGCCAGGGAGAGACCAGCGTCGCGGCTCACTCTTCCCCGTGGCGTGGCAGGACTCGGAGCCAGGATCTCCCCGGGAGCTGGAGGCTGGCGGGTGACTCGAATGCATCCGACGCGGCAGCACTGAGCTTTCCCGTGGAGCCTGCGGCTCGGCTGTGCTGCAGGTGGCTGATGCCGGAGCGCCTCGAGCCTCTCCGGCGCCGTCCCCGAGGCTGGCTGGAGGCTCCGGGAGCACAGCCGAGCTGGGCCCTTTGCCAGCGAGCCGGGCGGCGGCACCGCAGGGCCGCGGCTGTGCAGAGACTGGCACCTGGTGGACGCACGGACGCACGACAAGCGCTCGCCGTCCACTGCCCAAACTGCCCGGCCTTTCTCGCCCCGTCTCCAGAAGGCCCTTGGCTTGGGTTTGCAGCCTGAAACTGCACTTTTACCTCGCCTTCCCTTGCCTCAGTTTCCCCAGCTTTTGGCAGGAGGAGGCTGCAAAGCATGACGGGGGGGGGGGGAAGAGGTGTCTGCCTGGCAGCCACTTTAGCAGAGCTGGGCTTGCAGGGAGCAGCCAAGGCAACCGGCTCACTGGGCGTGCGAGGTTCAACACCAGTGCCCGTCGCAAGGCCAGCAATTTGCCGCGTGCCCTGCTGCGTGCAGAGCGCTGGCTGCGGCGGGGCTTGCTAATGTGTCGGGGTTGCTTTCCTGCCTCACTCGTTCTCTGAAGGCCACGCGTCGGCCTCCCTGCTCCACGCAGACCCGCGGGGCTCGGGGCAGCGGCCGAGCACGCGACCGACCGCGCGCGCAGGAGCAGGGAGGAGAAAGCGCACGACTCGTATCTGCGCCTGACAGCCGTTGCGTCGGGGTTTAGCACCCGCTGAAGGTTGTGTTTGGCTGGCCCAGGGAGCCGGCTTGCAGCACGAGACCTCGACGCCACCCGGGAACCCTCTCACCCGGTCCCGCTGCCTGGCACGCAGCCTTGCCCCCGGGCCGACAAGGCGTGTACCGCACGTGAGAGTCACCCCAAGCAAAGGGAGAGCGCGTGGTCACCGGTGGGGCTGGAAACCCCCTTTGCAGCAGGAGCACCAAAACTGTGGGCCTGAACGAGGCCTGAACAAGCTGGAGGGGAAGTTTGGCTGCAGAAGTCAAGGCCGGTCAAGGGGTCAAGGCCGGTCAAGGGGTAGGCAGATTGACGAGAAGGCTGGGCTCGGAAAGCTGCAGCGTTTGAGACCGGGGCGCTTTGAACCAGGCAGGTGGAGGGCGATGGCGAAGGACTGGAGATAGGCTGGCGCGCGGGGAGAGCCGCAGGAAGGGGTCATGAAAGGGGACAGGAGAGAAGGGAGCAGTCGGAAGGAAACTCGTCCCAGCCAGAAATACGAGACCCCGGTGGGTATTGTCCCCTGGATTTGCTACTGGGAGCGATTGGGACGGTTGTTACCCATGTCCGTGGAGGCTTGGGGGACCCGGGAAGGGAGCAGGCGCTGAGGAATACCCCAGTGACCTTGCAGATCCCTTGAGTGCATGAGAGACATCGAGGGAGAGCCAGCGGTAACGGTGCACGGCGTGGGGGGCATGTTGTGCGTCCAGGAAACATTGCAGGGAGATTGGGCTTGGTGGTTTGATGGCCTCCGTCTCAGGAGATGGCGGACGAGGTACAGTAATCAGGAGGGCTTTCAACGGGCCGTAAACGGGAAGAGGATCCCGGTGATGAGAAGGCCGAGCCCGCAGGTGCGCTTGAGTAAGCTTTTGAATGGTCCGTGCACTCCTGCCAGGAGCCACGGTGAGAAACCAGGTGAGTCGGAGCTGCTCAGGTACGAGAAGGGCTATGATACGGCCGGTTCTCCTGAGTATTGCACGGCTGACCTGATCCCTTCAGCTTGTCCGGGGGGGCCGGGGCAGGACAGGACGAGGATGGGGTGTGCATTGGACACCGCTGCTTTTTGGAGACGTTGCGCCTCACTTGCAGATGCATGACCAAGCCCTAAGTAGTACGACTGCCGATGGGGTGCAGGTAGGCCAGGAGAGAGCTCTTCAAGTGCCCGGCCAAGAAGTACAGGGAGAAAACCTGCTCCAGTGAGTGACTTCAGGCCAGGAAAGCCAGTAACAAAGCCACCCTAGCCCCATCACTTGTTATTTTTAGACTTCCTGAATATGGAAAGCCCGTTACTCAATATGGTCTAGCTCCAATATTGGACTTCGTTCCAGTGAACCAAGAAGAGATCACTGCTGACCTAAAAATTAGCAGTTGCCTAGGTAGCAGCAATCATGATCTGATTACAATTACTCTGTGAAACCGCTTACGGTCCTAATGAGTAAGACGTGTACTTGGCAATTCAAAAGGGCCAGTTTTGCCAAATCTTTGGAAATTGCTAGCGGAAGGAGCGGGGATCACGAAGCCTCTTGAAAGCCATGCGATGGGCTGTGCAGAGCTGCGAGTCTTCGAACGCGCGTTGTTCTGCTGCCTTCCTGACCTACCGCGGCATGCAGACACCAATAGTGTCGCGAAAAAATAATAATCCCCGTATCAAGAATTGGGGAAAAGTCATTCGTGTAAGTCTCACGTTAAAAATGTGGGTGGCTGATGGGAAACCCTCAAAGCATCAGTGCAGTGCCAGCGGTCAAGAGACTTGCACGCATTTAGAGGTGATTTTTTGAATGCTAGAAACCAAAAGAGCCTAGATCCAGTGTACGTCCTGTGTCGGACCGGGGTGACGGGACAATCGCAAACAGGCAGGCAGAAAAGGCGGAAGTGGAGATTTCTGTTCTGCAAGGCAACAGAAAGCAAGGGGACAGATCCCACCTCCCCGGCCCTCCCAAGCCGGTCTGGGTCTCTCTTAACACGGGGACTAAAAATGCAAGCCACGGCGGTCAACAGGGTTTGCAGGAAAGCAGGTCTCTCCAATGGACCTGTTGTCCAGGTCCCGCCAGCCGAGAAAGGCGACTCTGGTTATTGTACGCTTGGGTTTCTCTGGTTAAAGGCCACGGTGCGCTGAAGTGGTGCAAAACAGCCTGATGCAAGGCAAGGCATTGGGGAGGGTGGGCCAAGGGTCTGCCCGCCCCACGTCCTCAACACTCGACGAGGGATGTTTCTGAGCGGGTCCGGCCCCACCTGCTCCTGGCTCGTACGTGATCCTCAAAGGGACGAGAGCTAGCGCTATCGGAAGTGCCCTCGCCTGTGTGCCTGGCTTTCTGCTGGGGCATTGCCCCCGCTGCTTCACGCAGGACTACTGCCGGCGTTTGGCGTGTTAAGGCATTCGCCTGGCCTGGTTAGAGGGGGCAAGATCGCTGCGAGAAGATAGCGAGAGCGGAGGGCTGGGGTTGCCAGCCTATCTGACCAGGCTGGGCTGGATGTGACCTCCTGGGGTCCCTTCCTCCCTCATTGCCTGTGCTTCTAGGATCGCCGGGTCCTGCTGCTCCCAGCCCCCTCGGACAGGCGCCCACCCAGCCCTGCTGCAGACCTCCAGCAAAGGCGAGTCCGCAGCTCCCTCCGGCGGCTCGGTGCCCGTCCTGCTGCGCTGACGCCCGGGGAGGGTGTTCCTGAGGTCGGGTTTTCCAGCCGCTTCGCTGCGGTTCCAGCCCGCTGCCTTGCCTGCTACCCTCTGTCACTCCATCCTTTTGAAGGATGCTGATGGTACCCCTAACTAGAAGGGGCTTATTATAGCGGGCTAATTCAGAGGGAAGGGACCTCCAGAGTCAAAGCATCCCTCCAGTTTCCGAGGTTCATTGACTACATCCAGCAAACGCGCTAAGTGATCCCAGTCCTGTGCTGGGAGCCTGCAGTTACGCCGGCGTGTCCGAGCGCAGCGGGGGAACCCAGTCGGTGAATCCGTGAAGAGAGCGAGGGCAAGGAAGAGGGGAGAAATCCCCTGCCAAAACGAATGTATCCCTGATCGCCAGGGCAGCGAGGGAGGTCGGAAGCCGGGCCTGCCTCTGGTGAAGGATGCGGATGGGGGATTTATCGTTCCCTACCAAACACAGGGTCCCAAAGCCAGGGAAGGCACGGGGCAGTTCGCCACAGACCACATGGAGGAAGGCTGCAGCCTGCCTGCGTGCACCGTCTTACCTGCCGTACGCGGGAGCCAAACCATGGCTGTGCAGAAACTCCTTGCCTCCTGCACACCTGGGGATATGCTGTTTGTGCAGCCGCCCCCTTAAGCACGAGCTATGGGGCACGGTGCTTCCGTGACTGTATGCGAGGGGCAGCAGTTAGCTCCTGGACCCCTCCGGGACCCGGACTCGGGGCCTTGCTCTCTCTCTGTGCGTAGCCAAGCGAGACGCGCCCCAGCCACAGCTGCAGCCAGGTACCGGCGGGGCAGGGGAGGGCGGGACGCCGCCGTGCCGTTCCTGCGTGTACCGAGTTCTCGCTGTTGCAATAAAGCTTTTTTCCCCATGCTTTTTATCGAGCCCAGGGACCTATTTTGTTTGGGGCCAGCACAGTTCCCACGTGCACGTGGATCCAGTGGTGGAGGACGTCGCACCTAAGTGCTGACGTCGCGCTGTGCCCCTGCCAGAGCTCCTCCGCTCGGCTGGGTTGAACTGAGCTGGGGCTGGAAGGGAGCTCGAGGCGCGGTGCCTCGGGAGGAGATGATTTCACGCTGTCTCCGTCCGGCGGGGTGAGCACAAGGGGAGGCATGTTGCTGGCTTGCTGCCCCTGTCCGTGCGTGTGGGGCAGGCCAGGGGATAACGGGGGACTTGCTTCGGTGTCTGGAGACAGAGTAGAGAGGGTGGGCCTCTGCGTGCGGCGTGTGCCAGCCCTGGGCGTCTGGGCCGGAGAGGCGATGGGGCTGGGGTCCGGCTGCAGAGCCAGGGCCAAGCTGGCGGATGATTGCCTGTTGACGTGCAGGTCCCCCCGTTCACGATGTTGGGAGGCTCAGGTGCCTGGGGCTGTCCGAGGTAGGTCGCGCCGGGTGCCAACGTGAGCTGGTCTCAGCTGCTGTCGAGCTAGGACACCTTCATCAGAAGTCGCATCTGATAACAGGATCAAGGCTCGGGGACTAAGATTCCCCTTCTCCTCCCCTGCAAACAGACGCCCCGGTCGTATCCCCCTCCTGCTGTTATTTGCAAGGGCTTGCTCAAAGGCCGGCACCCTATCCTGGCACATCTACTGCAATTAGTTCTTCATATCAAAGGAGATCTTCAGGGTGCGAGTGAAAGAGCGGCTTTCAGCTTTTCCCCACCTGTGAGCCACTTCATTAAAAAACCATGAAACCCTGCCCGAGCCTTTCAGATGCAGCTCCGGCCGGGGGTGGTCCCCCATCCCAACATGCATACGTGAAAAGGCCACTGCTAAATGCCAGCGAATTTGCATGACTTTGTTTCCACGGGCTCTTCGCATTTTCGGGAGAAGGGAGAGGAAGTGCTAACAGGACTCGATTCGTCTGGCATTGTCACCTCGGGCATCGCGCTAGCGGCTCCTACGCTGGGGACGAAGGCGACGGCTCTCCGGTTGGAGCGCTTTGGGGCCGCGAACCTGCTACGCAGCTCAGAAACTGTCGCGAGATCGTTACCCAGAAAGCAAACCTGGGTGCACAGCTGCTCTCTTGGAGGTGCCGTAGCTGTGCTCCCCGTCAGCACGCGCCCCTTCCCAGAGCGCTGGGCGCTTGGGGCGCTGCTCGTCTAATTCGGGGATGCTGGAGCGAGCCTGGGTTCTGCAGACTCGCTGTGGCATTGGACGGAGTTAAGTTATTTAAGCTTTCTGTGCCCCTTTTTTTTTGTTTAAATGGAGATAACGATACTTGCCTCCTCCACGGAGGGGAATTGCAAAATGTACTGCTGTCAGGAAACAGGAGCATCTTCAGTGGGTTTAGCACATGCTTTTAAAGGCTCTCCTGAATCAGGGCCTAAAAGTATTTTCATAGAATCATTGACAGCGAGGGTGGGAGGGAGCTCAGGAAGCTCACACCTCATCCAACCCCTGCTCCAAGCAGGACCAGCCCCACTACGTCATCCCAGCCCAGGCTTTGTCTACCTGGGGCTTCAACACCTCCAGGGATGGGGACTGCACCGCCGCTCTGGGGAGCCTGTTTCAGTGCTTCACCACCCTCCTCACACCAACAGCTGTTCTTGCTCTTTCCTTGGGCGTCTACAAGAGTAGATTAGATAGGTACTTGGCTGGGGTCCTGTGACCCCGGCACTCGTTCCTGCCACTGGCAGGGGGGTTAGGCTAGATGGCCTGCTCTAGGCCCCTTCTGACCCTAGGTACTATGATAGTATGATACTAAAACTTAACTTCCCTTGCTGCAACCAGAGCCCGTTGCTCCTTATTCTGGCATCTGCACTGAGGACAGCCCAGCTCCATCCTCTTCGCAGCCCCCCGTGCAGGGAGGTGAAGGCTGCTATTCAATCTCTCTCGGTTTTCTCTTCTCCAGACTCAACCAGCCCAGGTCCCCCAGCCTCTCCGCACCAGTCCTGTCGTCCAGCCCACAACCATTTCCATTGCCCTCCACTGGACTCTCTCCAGTGCATCCACATCCTTTCTGTCGTGGGGCCCACAGCTGGACACAGCACTCCAGATGTGGCCTCTGTGGCGGGCCAGTAGGGGGCGCTCCCGTTTTGAGCCGCCCACCTCCCTGCGCCCGACCACCTTCCAGGCTCCGAGTGCCTCCCTTGGGGTGC
>JAGPOW010002742.1:24393318-24460805 GCA_030014935.1 Caiman crocodilus | reverse complement strand
GTCAGCGGCCGCAGGCGGGCGGGCGGGAGCAGCAGCAGCGCCGCGCCGCGCGGGGGAGGGGGCCCGAGCGAGGATGCCGCAGCGGCCACCGCAGCCGCAGCAGCCGCCCCGCGACGCCCGGCCGCGGCGGGGCTGAGCCCGGAGTCAAGATGGCGGGGGGCGGCCGGGGGGCGCCGCTGCCGCTCCCGCTGCTGCCGCTGCTGCTGCTGGGCGGGCACTGCCTGGGCGAGCAGCCCGTGCCCGGCGCCCTGGCCTCCCCCGCCGCCAGCCCTGAGGAGACGGTGATCATCGGGCTGCGCCTGGAGGACACGAACGACGTGTCGTTCATGGAGGGCGGCGCGCTGCGCGTGAGCGAGCGCACGCGGGTGAAGCTGCGGGTCTACGGGCAGAACATCAACAACGAGACCTGGTCGCGCATCGCCTTCACCGAGCACGAGCGGCGGCACCGCGGCACGGCGGCGCCGGGGGCCGGCCCGGGGCCGGGTGGCGGCAGCGGGGGCGAGGGCAGCGCCGGCCCCGTGGCCCCACAGCGCTGCGGCATCCGCACGTCGGACATCATCATCCTGCCGCGCATCCTGCAGACCCGCCGCACGTCGGGCATCATCGAGATCGATATCAAGCCCCTGCGCAAGACGGAGAAGAGCAAGTCGTACTACCTGTGCACCTCGGTGGCGGCGCCGCCCGGCGCGCTGGGCGCCGCCGAGGGGCCAGGCTGGACGGAGACGACGTGGATCTACCACGACGGCGAGGACACGAAGATGATCGTGGGCGAGGAGAAGAAGTTCCTGCTGCCCTTCTGGCTGCAGGTGATCTTCATCTCGCTGCTGCTGTGCCTCTCGGGCATGTTCAGCGGGCTCAACCTGGGGCTCATGGCGCTGGACCCTATGGAGCTGCGCATCGTGCAGAACTGCGGCACGGACAAGGAGAAGAACTACGCCAAGCGCATCGAGCCCGTGCGGCGCCAGGGCAACTACCTGCTGTGCTCGCTGCTGCTGGGCAATGTGCTGGTCAACACTACCCTCACCATCCTGCTGGACGACATCGCCGGCTCGGGGCTGGTGGCCGTGGTGGTGTCCACCATCGGCATCGTCATCTTCGGGGAGATCGTGCCGCAGGCCATCTGCTCGCGGCACGGCTTAGCCGTGGGCGCCAACACCATTTTCCTCACCAAGTTCTTCATGATGATGACCTTCCCGGCCTCCTACCCGGTCAGCAAGCTGCTGGACTGCGTGCTGGGCCAGGAGATCGGCACGGTCTACAACCGGGAGAAGCTGCTGGAGATGCTGCGGGTCACCGACCCCTACAACGACCTGGTGAAGGAGGAGCTCAACATCATCCAAGGGGCGCTGGAGCTGCGCACCAAGACGGTGGAGGACGTGATGACGCCCCTGCGGGACTGCTTCATGATCGCTGCCGAGGCCGTGCTGGACTTCAACACCATGTCGGAGATCATGGAGAGCGGCTACACCCGCATCCCCGTCTTCGAGGGCGACCGCTCCAACATTGTGGACCTGCTCTTTGTCAAGGACCTGGCCTTCGTGGACCCTGACGACTGCACCCCGCTCAAAACCATCACCCGTTTCTACAACCACCCGCTGCACTTTGTCTTCAACGACACTAAGCTCGATGCCATGCTGGAGGAGTTCAAGAAAGGTGGGGACTGCCGCCGTGCATCGGGGGGGCGGGGGCACGAGGGGCGGCCCGGTGACAATGTGTGGCCGAGCTGGCCTAGGAAAAGAGGGTGCTACCTCTTTTGGGGAGCTCTTTCACTTCGCCGTCTCCACTGGAAGTAGAGGTGGAGCAATTGGGAGATAAGCACCTGTCTGTCGCCTGATGTGTGCACTGGGTGATGGCATGTGTCTGGCTCCTGTCAAGCTGGGGGTCCGGGTGTGTGAATGCAGCCTTTTTTGGCTGAATGTTTTTTTGTGTATCTATTCATCTGCCAGCAGGTACGGCCACGGGTCTGCACCCTCCGTGGTGGCATCTCCAGCCATGTAGGCTGGCCGTGTGTCGGAAGAGGGGTGGGTGGGTGGGTGGTATAGGTCATGAGCATCTTGCGGGCCGTTTGCTCGCGCACGTGCACGTGCCGAGACCAACAAGGCTTTTGAATTCCTGGCACCAGTGCAGCTGGGCTCGTTCTGCCTGGAGCATGCTTGTGTGCGGTTCGCGGCTGTCCTCATTGATGCTTCCGTTCTGTAGCCTGTGAATAGCTTTGGGACTCTTTTTTTCTCCCTCTTCCTCAACTGTGGATCTTACCATTCACTTTTAACTGATTTGCTAATTACACGTGCCGGCGTTACAGACCTCCCCCTCGCCCCTCGCTTTTGCCCTGGCAACCACAAGCTGAGCCACATGTCAGTGTGGTTTTTTCTGTATCTGTGCGATCCCTGCTGTGTGGGGTAGCACACACTTCGTTGCCTAACCAAAACTGGACTGTGGTTTTTGTGATGGTTAGCCTGGGGCTTTTCAGTTGTTCCTTGGTGGGGGCGTAAGGGGAAGGGTGGGAGGGTCTCCTGGTAGATGCCTCTTAACTGCTCATTGTGCGTTTTTTATTGTTGCAAGCAATCGTTCAGTAACTCCAAGACTTGTTCCTCTTCCAGCTGCTGCACGCAGGGAAACCTTTTCAAGGGGTTGTGTGCAAGAGGTGGGAAGATGCTCCAACCTTGCCCGTTTTGTGGGGTCCTGTGCTGGGAGACTCGGAGTAGTCTGCGGTGGGGGAAGTTTATCATGTCCTCGTTCAAAATACTGTGGAAAAGTTCGGTCCCCGTGAGAGCTTTCCTGAAGGAGGAGATCTTTGCCATTGTATTAACACCACAGCTAGGTAAATGGGGAGCATTTGAGTTAACCTTTTCTCAAGGTAACTCTGACACTCGGCGTGAACTTTGTAAACTGCACTCAGGAGTTTTTCTGTGCAATAAAATTTGTAGGCTGTGTTTGATCTGCACGCTAGGCTTTGAAGGGCTGTCTCTGGTTGACCCACTACGAATTTAATGGCGTTTTTGTGGTTCAAGGCACTTGAAGGCTTCAATGTCTGAACCTCATCTTGATCGATAAAAAGGATTGTGCTGTTTTGGTTGGGAAAGTAAGCATGTTAACCTTGTCTACCCGATACAGCGATTGGAAACCTCATAGCCTACTTCCTACCCCATTTCGGAGCTGCGGAAGCAGGAAGAGAGGCTAAAACCCAAGGTTGTCTTCTGATGGTTTTATTGCCAGTGTGGCCACAAGTTTTTGTGAGCTCCAGGAAAGTGGATGACCTTCTGTTTAGCTTTGACTTGACTAGGTTTTATAATATCGATTTCCCTTTGTCCTTAGCAGTGGCATTATTTCCTAGAAGGCTTCTCAGTCTTCTTTAGCTCCCTTCACTCGGGGCGTCTGGTCCTCTCTCTGTACGGGTAGGGCTGTTGGTGCGAGCAATCGTAGAGGAGTGAAAATGGTGATGAACGCTCAGCCTCCCTTGCTGAGGAGCTGTAGTCCCCCTCCAGGCTGCTGCAAGCCAGGTTGGTTATTGGGAACTGGAATTGCACTGGCACGTTTGAGCCTGACGGTGCTCGCTGTGATTCGGGAAGCTTGTGAATCTGCTCTGTAACCTGGAGAGTAGACCGGGGTGGTTTTGCTGTTGTACGGTTTGGGGAGTTGTCTGTCCAGCATAGCTATTCCGGAACGATTGCCTGTGCACGCACTCCGATCTGGAGTAGCGTCCACGTGGGGGAAGGTAAACTGGCTGAACGGCACCGGATGGCTTCCCGGAGAGCCGTCTTGGCAGATGGCTCTGCGTAGGCAAGCCGGTAGGTTAGCAGAGATCTCTCGCTTGAAATGGCCCCTGGAGAAGAGCTGCCCTGAAGCACCAGCTCTGTCCTGCACCGGTGTCCTTTAAGAAGTGCAGGTAGGTTGGAGATAAACTGCTTCCTTTGTGTCCTTTGAAACGAGCATAAATCACTGATAACTGACCCGGCCTGGCATAGCGCAGCGGGTTTTGCAAGAGTCCCTTAGACTCCTTGAGGAAGCCTCTCCCAGGGTGACCTTGTGAAATTCCCACGAGATGGTGTCCACAGGCCGGTACGGTTTAACTGTATCCTGGTGGCTAGCATAACGATGACCAGGAATAAGCCTAGATCTCCATCCCCCCAGGGTGAGGAACACAATTCCTCACCGTGTCGCAGCCCTTCCACACACCGAGTGTTAAAACCAGCAAAGAATGGCGTGTCTTCTATGGAAAGTGTTAGCCTGGCGGGCCGGGATTTAAAGCTCACTTGTGAGACGGGAAGTGCTTGTGCCTAAGCTGAACGTAGACTGGAAATGTCGATGAAAAGGTTAAACTGATCGCCCCAGTAGGCGATGTGAGTCTGGGTTGTGTCGGAAGGAGAGCGGATGACTTCGTGCTCCGTCTGCCCTCTGGTCCGTGCAGATTTCATCAATCTATGGGAGTTGGACTGTCATTAAAAACGGCAACAAAAAAAGCTGCCTAATGGCACAGCAATCAAACCAAGGGAACTGCAGTGCCCCTAGACTGTCCTTTAATCGCCTACAGTACAAACAGAGCTTCCTTACCAAGCAGTATGTGGAAGGCAAGCTCCTCCCTTCAAGGACTGTTTTTAAAAGCTTGTGAAAGTGGAGCAGTTTTTAGCCCTGTCAACAAGACCTTGAATAACCACCGGCGCTGTCGGATCCCCTTGCATGCAGCCTGCACACGCTAGGTTTTAGGTCAGAGGGATCCAATTTATAGCTTTCGGTGCACAAGGAGAAAGGTGTTATGCGGGGATGTGCTGCAGGAAGTCCCCCTCCCTCCCTCCCCACGCTCTCCAACAGGAAGGTAGGTCCCACAGACGGCAATAACGCTCCTCTAAAAACACTTCGTTGCTGTAGAGGAGGGAGGCCGGGAGGGTTACAAGGAGCTGAATAAGTGGCTTGGCTCTTGATCTACAGCAGGGAGTGAATGAGCACAAGAATCTTGTATTTATGGAAAGAAGCTGATGGGCGGTCTGCGCTTGCATCTCGGGCCCAGTTGACAAATGTGTTTTTAAGATGCTGTTTCCCTAGGTCGCAGCCCAGCGCTGTCTGGCATGCGCCCGCACTGTTTTTTTTTGCTGGCTGATCTCTGCATGTGTGATCTTAAATCCAAAGCCTTCTATTTCTAGCTCCCCGCATGCCAAAGCTGCAAGAATTCAGCTTGAGGCGTGCTCTGTTGTAATGCTCGTGGCGTAGAACTGGCACGCTTAACGGGAACCGTTACCCAGCAGCTCCCCCGGTGCCCTCGGCAGCTTTGCTCCGGAGCAGTGTCTCAGTCGGCGTCCCTCTTCTGCTGCCCTTGCCGACCTGGGGACTTTGAATCGTGTTTTGATCTCTTTTTATCTGCCCCTCTGCCATGACATTATACTCGCGATCAGAGCGAGGTTAACACCTGTTCCACAGATGTGAAATACAAATCGCAGGGTGCTGTGATGAAGCAATGCAGCATTTGCCATGACTTTTCCAATGTGAGAGATTGTCGTGGAGGGCACTTAGCTGCCTTATTAAAATTGGTGCCAGTTCATCTGGGCTCTGAAGATTCCCCTTTCTCTGCAACTCGTGTCAGGTTTAATAAGGATGTGCTTGGCCTCCTTTCCTTGACAGCTAGGCTTGCCCATCAGTGCAGCGTACATGTAATGCAGCTGATATGCTTTGGAAAATGGCTCGGCTGAAAAGCATCGCATGTGTTCTTAGTCCTACTGAGAGCACATCCGGGCCTGGCTTGGCTTGCTCCTCGTTCGGGAGGGGAGAGCAGTGGGGAAGTGAAGCCGAAGAGATGCAAAATGCATGCCTTCCTCTTCCTACACCTGTAGTGCTAGCTAGGGCTTCTCCGCTCGTTGCCAGACGAGATGCCTCCATGATGGAGCATTTCCAGAAAACTGAGCTAAGCCAAGCAGCTGTTTTTAATTTTAATGTGGCAGAGAAACATGACCCAGGAAGCATGTGGAGGCCCTTCTCCACTGGAGTACCCATCGTATTGTATTGCTGTAGTGCTGCACCTACCCAGAAAGGGTGGGCTGTCCCTCCCCTGAGCACCACCCTGATCCCTACTCTTTCCTCCTGACGTCATCCCAGCACCCGGTTTTGAGTGTTTGGGCCTTGTGTCTCACAGCAGCTGCCTGAGGCACTTGTTGCATGTGTGCTTCGGGTTGGCTACCGCTGCCATATTGTAACTGGTAATTTCTCCCAAGAGCAGCCTCTGCCCCAAAATCAGGTATGCCCGCTCTCTAGCAGAAGTCCTGCTAGGATCAGTCCCTCCTGTTCGGTTTGTTTCTCTGTGAATGCTCTGGTGACGGGCTTAGATCGGAGCAGATCCCCTCCAGGGATTGTAGTAGGCAGCCGTCGATCCTCTGGATCATAGTGGACAGATGAGAGGTCTAGTTAGGTGCCAGATGAATCTGCTTGTACAGAGTCCTACGACTGTCACGCCACGTGCCTTTGCAAGAGTACGGAGGAGTGGAGGCGGCCCAAGACCTCCCGTTAGACCATTGAGACGGTCCAAAGGCCAGACCGAGTCCAGATGTTCAGTGCCTTCACAGCTGTAACTTCTCCCAGAGGGCAGCGGGTCAGACCTGCTGCTGACTGCCTGATGCCTCAGCAAGGGCATGTTTCTGCCAGGATGATGTCCCTTAGCCTTTCTCCAACCAAGGGGTACCCACAAGGCAGGGGGGCAGGTAGGGTTTTGGGGCACCCTATGCTCCCCATACGCTGGGGGTTGCAGCATTGTGGTATTTTATAGGACCTACCCCACCACTGGTAGCCCCACTGCGTTGCTACCAGTTGATGGTCATACCCAGGACCAAATCTCCTGACTGAGACTGGCATGAGGGCGGATGCCAGGAGGCAGCCTGAGGTCACGTGGCACTTGGACAGCCTGGCACCTGCAGCTGCCAGGACCGGTCTGGCGGGGCTCCTTGGGGGTGTCGTGGGTTGAAGAGGAGGGTGAACAGGGCTTGCTTTGCTGTGGAGGGGGCAGGGAAGCGCCGTGGAGAACATCCCGCAGCCCCGCTATTTCCTAACTCAGTCTGGGTTTCTGCTCAGCTCCGTCAAGCAGGCCCTCGCGAAAGAAGCATCGTGGCATATGAAGCTGTCTCTTCCTGTCTCCGTCCCCCAGCTGTGGGCTCTGGTCTGCCCTTGAAGCATCACCAGGGAAAGCTGTAAGTAAACTCTTGGCACCCTAAAACTGTTCTTCAGACAGCAGAGATTTGAATCTCTGGCATCCTCATGCACCAGGGCAGCGGTCTCCAAGTTTGCTGACTGCCCCGGCTTCTGTGTTCTGCGCCTGTTTGCCCTTGCACTTGTCTACGAGGCTGGCAAGGCATCGCCTTCCTCGGCTGGAGCAGGCGAGAGGGGGCCTAGTGAAATGGGGGGGCTGGACCAGGCTGCGTCCTGCATCCTCCCCCGCTAGCCATCGGTGTTTAAAAAAAATCCGCCCCAGAGAACTGTAATTGTTCCCATCCGGGGAAGTAATTGCCTTAGATATCAAGTGGCAGGCGCACCCTCCTCACCCAGGGCACCAAGTAGCTAGTTGCCAGTGCCTCGCGTTCAAGCTCTGCGTGCGTCTGTCTTCAGTCTTGAGTGTCTAGCGTCTGATGTGATTGAATTAAACCATTTGCTCCCTCAGGGAGTTTTTATTTGCTAGCTGCAAGTGTTCCTGAGTAGAAGAGCCCACTTGTGCAATAAGTAAGGGAAACGGGACCGATGTCTCATGGAATTCGGAGCATGATGTTCCAAACGTGTTCGTGGTCTGATGCTGCTTATAGATGTAATAGTTTGGAGATTTACTTGTGGTCTTTTTGGGGTCCTTCCTGATCCTCTACTGGTGGTGGTAGCTCTTGCAGGGTGACTGTAGTGAAGTGGCTGGAGCGGTCCTGTTTCCAGCAAGATTTGCTTTGAAATGAAAAGCCCCAAATGGAGGCAAGGCCATCTTGGGGTGCCTTGTAGCAAAGACTATCATGCTGAGCTGAAAGGTGAGTCCAGGAGACATTTGCCAAGTGGTGCTTCTGCATTGGAGCTTCTCCTGATGCTAGTAGAGGTTCCCTGCATGCATGTCCCTGCTGGAACGGCTGATGGAGTTGCTGGCGGGGTTGGAAGTGACCTCAAAGACTGGTTTGTCCAACCCCCTCCCAAGCAAAAGGGGACGGCAGATCCAAAGCGGGGAAATGTCTACGTGCCATATAGAGCCAGGACCAGGACACCAGTCCCTTGGCTCCCAAGTCAGGCTCTGTGCTTTGGACCACACTGACATGTGTGTCTGTGTGTGTGCGTCTGTGTGTGTGTGTGTGATGAGACTTGAGGGCAGTGCAGAAATCTCCAGTTCCTTCTTGAAGACATATCTCAGTATTTTGTGTCATGTCTCCAGCTTCTGCCAACACTGAAACAAGTGCATGTTTCCTACGTAACATTCTCAGGCTTCAGTTCAATGGGATAAAGATGTGACACCCATGTGCGTTATTGAGAGGCTGGCTTTAATTTCTCAGCCTCAATGGACAGACATGGGTGTAATCTCTTAAACTACTTCTAGGGTCACGAGTAGCATCCCTGGACTGCAGTGGCAACTATTATTAACTTAAGCAAACTTAGCCTAGATATACATCTCGGCATGCTGCTTTGTACTCTACTTAGTCATTGCACCGTCCTCTTGGTGCGTGCACCAAGTGGGTGCAGACTAGTCCCATGCTTTAGGTGGAGCTGGCAGGCCTGCCTAATAGTGAGGTGGCGCAATACGTTCCATTCCAAGCCCTGTTTTCATTTGCTTGTAGCTTCACACATCTTCAGCAATTGCAGTTGACATTTTCTGCGCTGCGTATGTGCCTCAAAGCAGGTTTTTTGATGTTAAACATTGGCTGAAGTGGTTTGGCAGAAATCTCAAGAATGAGGCTGGGAGAGGGGAGAGAATCAATTTCTATGTCCATTGAAATTCTGGCAGTCTGTACGAGGAAACCCTAAGACACTGGTTCGCAACCTTTTTAAACACCAGACATCCCTCATAAAATTATGGCTTGGTCTTCTCTCTCTCTCTCTCTCTCTCTCTCTCTTCTTGACTACAGGCAAAATAGAGCATTCTTTTGGTTGCAAAGAACTCGGACCACAAGAGCTCAGAATGATATCTTTAATGCTATGAAACCCAGGGATTTCAAATAGGAATCATCTCATGAATCATGTGTGCACCCCTGACAGTGCTAACGTTGCATGGCATCCTTGAAAAAGTTTCAAGGCACCTCTGGGTGCGGTGGCACCGTGGATGTGAATGACTGGCTGCTTTGGAGCACGGGCTTGAAATTTAGTGGGATTGAAAGCTTTTGTATTAAGAATGGGCGTTTTGCTGCTCCATGAAAACCCACCCAAATTTGGCCAAGCTGTAAACATTTGAAAGCTTTCATGTTTGAACACCAGCTTGTTGGAAACTTTCAGGTAACTTGTGTGAAAACTTGGGCTGCCCTGCGCAGGATCTCGCGGCACACGAACAGCTCTGGGCTGCTGTGGCTGGGCGTCCGACGTGAGACCAGGGTGCCTGAGTTTCCTGTGCTCTGCAACTTCTCTGGGCCTAGGCAGCACAGAGGAGGAAGAAGTCCAAGTTGAACGTGACACCGCCCGAGAGCTGGACCTGGACAGGGGATGTACTGGGATAAGGAGCCTGTGAGGGCTCACTCCTCTCCTCTCTGGGGTCTAGAACAGACCCCACAATTCCCAAATCTCGCCAGTCCTGCGGTGGCAGCCACTATCTGCATTGCTCGCTGCTAGGGGCCCTGTCCCCCGTGCGTTTTGGTCCTGTGTCGCTGTAGTAGGCGTTTGTCCTCCATCCGTTCACCCATGATCTGCTGGCAGAGCTTTGTGCTTCCAGCCCAGATGCCTTGTATGCAACTCAGTTTTCTTCCCATCTCTTCTTAAAAGCCTAGAAAATGCCAGGCTTGAAACCCCTTTGAAGGGTGAAGTCAGGTACTTGGTTAGCAAGTGCCAGAATTAGAGTTACCCTTACAGCCTTAGTTTGGTTTCATCACACGTAAGCGCGGTGATATAATCTTTAATTACACGATGACACACTATCTTCTCAGGAGAGCCATGTGATGGAAGGAATGAGCTTGAGAAACTCTTATCTTATCAGCATTTTTAGTGCTGTGTACCAGAGCAGGTGTGCGGGCCAAAAATGAATGCCCTTCTGTCGTTAACCTAACAGAGCAGAGCCATCCGCAGGGAAGTCTCTGGCCAGTAGTGTTCTCAGGTAGCAAAGCCTCCCAAAGATAATCTTCCATTCATGAGGGCTGCCCTGGGTTCGGAGCCGAGGAAAGGCCGGATTTACCCCTTGAGCACAGTGCTCGGCACATCTGGCTTCACTGGTCCTGTTCAAAGTAGAGAACAGGGAGGAAGGGCACCCAGGGAATATTAGCTTGCTGGTTAGCTGGGTGCACCGCGGGCACTGCCATTTCCAAACCCCTTTGGCCCGTCTGGACAGTGGTGGGATTTCCTTCATGGGAAGTTTTCAAGAGGAGGCCGGGTAGGCAGGGTGACTTGGGAGTGCAGGGGTTGGACCGGCTGGCCCTCGAGGCCTCTTGAATCGGTGTCCTTTTAACCTGTATGCTGTTGGACAGCAGGCATCCGTCCCTGCCTTTGCCTGCTGGGAAAGCACATCTTCCACTAAGTTTTTCCTTCCAGGGCTGGCCGTAAAGGAGCCAAGAGCTCAAAGCTTTGAAATCCCATCTCCTGTTGAATATAGCAACCTGAAGTCGGCGTGTGTATTTGCTTGAGTAGTGAATGGGGGCCTAGGTTAACGGAGCTGTAGCGCGGCATACCGAACGAGTCTGTATCTGGTCCCAGCACTGGTCTTTTTTTTTTTTTTTTCCATTAATACATGAGCTAATGAGAACCAGAAGCTCCGGAGCTGTGTTGCAATTCCCAGCCCAGCTTGACCTCTTGCACTTGTAATTTTGCGTCCCTCCCAATTCCACTAATCGAGCTCATAAAACTAGCCCTTGACATGGGAGCACTGCAGTGCTCTGACCCGTGCCGTGCCCAGCGAGCATGACCTGGCACTCTCCGTGATTTGACGAGGTCCCAGAGTGCAGCCTGCCAGCTACAAACGGGAGCGTAAATACAAAGCGCTAACGAGCTGCAGCAACCGGCTCATGGCTAATGGCCCCAAATCAGCTGGTCGGTCCAACCTAGCTCCTGCCAAGGTCACTCAGTTGTCTTGGGCACGTCTGGTAGGGGGCTTTGTGTTTAACCGGGGGGAGCTTGGACAGATATTAACTCTTTAGTCATTTCCCTGTAGTGTTGGCATCTCGTTTCTCTGTCAGCTCGGGAAGCAGCTGGGAAGTAGCTTGCGTCTGTCTGATGAAGGCATAGAGAAGATAAACTGGAGGTTCTCGTGCTGCAGTCTAGAGCATTTGGCTGAGAAAGGACAAAAGAAGGACTCTGTAGTGAGGACGTGGGGAGGTGGAAGAGTCGGGGGCCACGTCGTTTATGGGGAACAGTCTGGATGGGAAGAGAGAGATCAGGAGACCCAAGGAGACTAGGATGAGTGTATTGACGAAGGTCACCCTCTTCCACAGCATCCAGAGGGTCTGACAAGTGGGTCTAGGTAGGGAAATGATCTCATCTTACTGGTACGAGTGGAATTGCAGGGGCAGCCCGGCCTCGTCCTCCGCTGAACCGTGCGCCACGAAGCAGGTCTCAGGATGGCATCCCAGGTAAAGTGCCTGGTTTTGGCGTGAGAAGGCGTGCATCGCAGCAGTCTCACTTGGTGCACACTTGCACAATAATCATGTTGGCACACTGGGACCTCAGGATCTTTGCCGTTTGCACTGGAAGCGCACTGACAAACCATGTTTGTACTTCGTGGGCCTCCAGGCCTGGGGTCAGAGTCAGCTCATCCAGAGGCTTCAGTTCTTTGCCCTTCCAGATTGACTCCCCTCCTCTCGCCTAGAAGTGACTCCGTTCTAGAAGTGCGCGCGCAGCTTTCCTCCCAGCCTTGTGACACTTCCTTGGGCTTCCCCTCCAACTCAGGGGCGGGCAGTTATTTTGGGCGGAGGGCTGCTTACTGAGTTTTGTCAAGGGATCGAGAGCCACATGACAGGCAGCCCGGGGCAGACGCATACTAACTTCCTAAATTTTTTAGTGGCCCCATGGGCTGGATAGAATGGCCTGGCAAGCCACATCTGGCCAGTGGGCCGCATGGTCCCTGCTCCTGCTCTAAAGGGTAATGCGAGGGCTTCTTGTCTAGCTTGAGAGATGTTTGAGGAGTGGTTTTGGTACAAGAATGATTTGATAGGATGCCCTTGCTCATTGCCATGCTGGCCAGGAAACATCATGCTGGGTGGCTGTCTCCAACGTGGTATGGTTTAAGTGTGTTTCCACTTGCTCCATTAGTTTTGCTGGCAGATCGGAAAATAAAAATGATTTAACTCCTTCTAACTTCTATCTTCTGCTTTGGTTGGGTTGCCCTGACTTGCACGGGTATGGCTGTCCTGCTTCTGCGTGCACCAAACGGGAAAGAAGTGGTGAAGCCACAGAGGAGCCAGCAGTGCTGCCTAGCAGGTGGTGCTTATTTCTCCCTCTTCCCCCCCAGCTCTGTCCCCAGCTGAATGAATGCCAGTTTGACTAATTGCGTTCTGGTTACATCAGTCCCTCCAGTGGTTTCAGTGGGACTCGGTGATTGTTTTCTGCCACACGCTAATGCAATGCTAAAACACATGCCCAGTCTGTCTCAGCAGGGGTGATGCTTAATTGTTGGGCAAGATCACTCTGGCTTCAGAGCGTGCTTTAAATAGAAACCAGCTTTATTGTTGAGTTTGCCCGTAACACTTCCCTGCGTGCGAAGTACTGGCGGGCCGTTACCTAGTCTGGAGGCTCTTGTGCCGGCAGGTTAGTTGCGTGCCGGCTTCCAGCATCTAAATACAAAGTGTTGGTTTGTGTCGGGGACTGTGGGGGTCTGGAGACTGCATGTGGCATTTGCAACTCCCCCAGGCTCCTGCAGCCTCGCTGCGGCGCGGTAGCGTTGGTCTTCTCTCTGCCCCAGGTTGGATCCGGCCCGTAGTCTGGATCCAGCCTGGGGCTGCAGGCGAGTGTGACTTCCCTGAACTAGAGGATTGAAAGGTGGAGGATTGTCACGATGCCTGTCAGTTTTGGAGCTGACATCTGGTGCTGAGCTGAGGCCCGGGGGTTACAAGTTAGCCGGATTCAGCCCTATTTACCAATTAATAAGTCTAGAGCCTTTCCTCAGCTGGAGGACCTCGGCCTGAGGATCAGCCCATGCAAGAGAACAAAAGATCCTTTGTTTTTTGGGTAGGGCTGTCAGGATTGCACCGTGTACCGCTCTGCTGCCAGCAGTTGAGGATTGGCTCGGGGGGTAACCACCTTGTCACACCTCTGGTACATGGAGCTGGCAATCAAGTTGGGTTGCTATCTCGTCCTGAAGCCTCCTGGTACGGGAGTGAATAAAATGCTTTCTAGCTTTTTATGGTGGCATAGTAGTGCACGGTGACCCGAAGCAGCCAGCTGCAGGTGTCATTTGATCTTTAGGGTGGTGGATGCAGCTTGCCTGTTATCCATCAGCAATCAGGGCAGCGAAGTGCTGACTCTGCTGCTTCGCCCTGTGGCTGTCTCCAAATCCTGCCCGGGCAGCAGTCCGGTTGCCATCCGGTGTCCTGCCTCCCACTCCGGTGCCTGTCGCAGTCGTGCTCCTGCCTGCCCCTGCAGTTCAAAGTGCGACCCATCGCGGCCCTGGGTAAACCTGTGACCCCCGGCACGGGGGTGTGGGGACATGGCTCATCGCCCGCCAGGTTTTTATGGTTGCTGAAGTCCCAGTCAGCAAGTTCAAACCATCTTCAAAGGAGAACTATTTTGTCGGTGTGAATCTGGTTTTGATAAAGCAAGCACATCATGGAAAGTAGGTGTGACTGCGGGCTTTGGGCGGGCTGCCAGCGCCAGCCTCGTTAGTCGGCTCGGGGCACCTTTGCTGTGAGGCAGAGCACGTAGTTTGGATCTGTTGGGTCTCCTGGGGGTGTGGGCTGGGCAAAACACGCACATCTGGGGGGCTTCGGTCAGCTCTGCCTCAACGGCGGGCCTCGTTCGTGGCTTGGAAGCTCTCCAGATCCGCGGTGCTTCCCGGGAGGTGCGTAGTCTTGGTCCCCGTGGTTAGGCACATCGCGGTGCTCTTACTAACATACGTGTCAGAATAGGCTTGTGTGCACGGCTGACCCAAGGAGCAGAGTGAGACCCTGCTCGAGTGCTTGATTTCGCTCAGGCCTTCCCTTGAAATCCCAGCCTCCGTCAGGCGTAATAAGTCAGCTGTGGGAGCGAGCTGCTGCTCTTGCAGAACGAACCGTTCAACTATACGGCACGGGAATTGGTGCTGAACACCTTTTCTGGCAAGCGTGAGGTGGCGGGGGTCCACCGGTAAGGACTGGGGAAAGTGCTTGCCCCGTGCTGTACGTGATTTACCTTTCTCTCTGGTACTGTGGCCAATAGACGTGGTTTGATTTCTTGTCGTCTGCACAGCGACGGAACGATTGTGCAGGTGAGCTGGGATGCTAGGATCCCAAAGCACTTGGGTAGTTGGTCTGGAAGGGTCTGTGTCTATGCAAACACTTCTCCAACTAGAAGCCATCAGTAGGTTACTGCCTGGATCCATGGGCTTCCCACAATGTGGATTATAACTTGACTTTTCTACCTGCTCTGAGCATGTCCCTAGTAGCACCGGATAAAGGGGATTTTTTTCCCCCCAAGAGCAACTGGATCTACTGAAGTGGCTGTTGAATAATAAATAGCTCAGTTGTGCAGAGTCCTGCTGGGAGCCTTTTTAGAGCCAGACTCCACTGACAGTCTCTCTCTCTGGTCCCAAGCGCTGTTATCAGATTGGGTCACCAATCAGAGTAACCGATCCATGGGATTTTTGCAAACTTCTCCGTTTCAAGCCCGTTCTTGTAGCTGGGTGGGATGCTCTGCAGGGCGCTTAGGGGGCGATGCAACCTTCCCAGGGAAGCTTCTGCCTTGGACTGTATACTTGCAGAGCTGGCAGGGAGGTGGAAACGGAGCAGCGAACAGCAACACTATTGAGAGGCAGAGGTAAGCATGCGTCCCTTGACTTCCGTGACCCTGGCATGTTATGTGCGCATCCTAGAGTGTGCAGTAACAACTCTCTGCTTACGTTGTTAAAAAAAATCAGCCTCTTGTTTTCCTAGCTGCTGTGATGATCTCGTGGGTGGGTCCACTTCCAGGAAGAGCAAGATGTTCAGCGTGTTCCCCCCGCTTCAGCCCCGCAGCACAAGAGAGACGCTCTTAAGTTCCTGCGGGGCCACCACGTCACACGTATGCGCAGCACTTTGTTTGCACGGGGCCTGTTTCATGGGACGAAGCTGCACCGTCCTCGCAGCCGGCTCTGGCAGTTCTTCCCTGGTGGGTGGTGGTAGGAGCCCCAGGGGACCGCGACTGACGCGTGGAGTCGTTCGGATAGGTCATCCGTTTGGATCCAGTTGTGTTGGTTTTGGCTGGAAGCGCCCACGAGGGGCTGGGAGCAAGCTGGCACCTCTGGCAGCCTCAGCAGAGGGTTGAAGGAGGCTTGAATTCCCTTCCCAGCCTGAGAGGGGAGCCCCCACCCTGAGGTCAGAGTCTTTCCATCTACCTCTGAGCGTATGGGAGGGAGCAGAGAGGAAGGTAATACTTCACAAATAGGCTTCAAAGCCTTTCCTTCCTCCTCTGCCTGAAAGACTACCAGGAAAAATGTAACGTCACTAACGCTCTTCTGTACCAGATGGCCCTTGCTTTCCAGAACAGATGGTTTGAACTGGGCAGTTTCTGCTGCACCCTCCGAAACCAGCCTTTCCCTTTAGGAGGGTGAGAACAGCCTACAGGATTAGTGCTCAGGACACTTGCGTGACGGACTCCCAGCCTGAAAGCTGGGAGTCCGAACTTGTTGCTGGCCTCCTGTTTGAATGTGGTCCAGCGGCAGGAGGCTTTACCGCATTTCTCTTTTTGTAAATCATCAGCCTCGAGTGTTGCAGTAAAGGAAAGAATTTGGAAGTTCAGCTTCCAAGAGTAACAGCCCTGCCGGCCCTGAAACAGATGGGACTTGTGCCACAATGGAGAAGGGAAGCGGTTAGAAGAAGGGGGGAGCTCTGTCTAGAAGTGTTGCAGGCTCCTGGAGAAATGGGAAGGATGCTAGGCCCCCAGAAAAGCCACTGGCATCTGGTACCTCTGGGGAAGGGATGTGGCACGTTTTGACAGACAAATTGGTGTCTGACAGTTTTTAGCCTAGATCAAAATGGAAGAGTTAACAAAATACTTGCATGCATGGGGCCTGGAGTGGCTGAGCATGCTCTTGAGCAGATTCAACAGGGACTGCAGAACTTGATCAATAAATGGCATTTCTTCCAATGGGCCCATTTCAAGAGCATATACATGGGCAGGACGAGCAGGACCGTTGTTCATTCCTCCAAAAAGGCAAAAGGTGACTTGAAGGCAGGGGCAGAATTTCCCTAGGTCCTGAGGCAAGCTAAGGGAGTATTAGGAGACTGGCTTACAGGCCACCAAGGACATGAAGAGCCGCTTGAGTGAATGCGATCAGGAGAGCTTGACTTTGGGGTGGGTGCTAAGGCTGGAGGGAAGACTTCTAGGAAGCCTGCTGCACTAACAGGGCTTGAATTATTGCTGCGTGATGGGCAGACAGAGTGAACTGGCAGGTGGAGACAGACCAGCCGTGCTCTTGAAGCTGGTCACTTTGTCTCGCAACCTCCTGGGCTTCTCGGGTCCGTCCATCTCCTGTCTCCAGCGACTAAGAGCAGCATGCGACTGGCATGGGTTTTAGATGGCGTATGCACCTCTGCGCTGGAGCTTGCTGGCCCCACGGACCAGCAGGAAACGCTGGAGCAGCCGGTACGAAGAGGAGAGCTACAAAACCTGAGCACTGGTGCTCGGACCTGCGGGAGGGAGTGACTGACCAGCTGGACACAGCTCTTCAGGGAGGTGCAAGGTGCTGCTTGTCACTAACCAGCCCGGAGCAAATTGGGATCTTTGTGGCTGCTTAAGGGGTCAGCTTCTGGACTTCGGTTAGGAGAGGGAAGGTCATCGGGCTGTGGGAATTTGAAGAGCAAATGATAAATCAAACTAAGGAGAATCCCCAAAAAAGGTTACGGATCGTGTTGGGTGCTGGCTGGATCATGCTTCCCCTCCCGGAGCCCAGCTGCTCGCAAGAGGGGACTTGGGGCTAGGTGACCGAGGTCCCTCTCCCAGCTCTGTTGCTCATCTTTGTGTGCCTTTGCAGCTCAGAGAGATGCTGCCCAGTTTCCCCATCGGAAGTGCTGGTTCCTTAGCCTCCTTCCTTGGTCTCGTCTCTGGTACTCGTACTGTGTAACCTCACTTCCTTGGTAGAAGGCACCTTGGCTTTTGTGTTTTAACCTGCTTGAGGCTGATTGGCCCTCTGACTTTGGATTTTTGTGGCCCCTGCTCTCAGACCCGTGGTAGATTGTGCTCCTTAGCTCATTGCTTTGCTTGCACTGAGTCTGTACGGCAGCCTGGCACTCTTAGTGGGCACCGGTGGGACATGAGACCGTCCACTCTGCAAGGATGGAGGAAGCACAGTGGAGGCAAGTTTCCCAGTTGGCGGTGGTTTACTCTGCCCAGGGTTGTGGTTACCTATACTCCTGCCATGGAGGCCAGCATCACGTGCTCTCCAATCCTGCCCGACACATGAGCTTTTAATCATTTTCTTGCTGTGTCCGAGGTGCCATAATCCTATTATCCTCGGCCTCTGGGGTTTTATTTGGGAGTTGTTAAGAAGCTCCAGGAGCCAATAGGTACATGTACATGAATGTTTCTTGCTGTGCTGCCCAGGCTCTTCGTGTGGCTGTTTTGGGAGCCATAGCTTGTTACCCGCGAGGCAGGCAAGGGGAGAGCAGCCACCTCTTCCAGACTCCCGGACCGGCTGCCAGCAAAGGGACTGAATTATGGTATTGCACCATCTCCACGTGTTTCCAGCTGTGGCTCTCGCCAGACATGATAGGAGTGACTGTTGCTGTAGGAGTTCAGCCCTTGACGTGACGTGACATGTTGGCGTGTGTGACACGTTGGCGTGACAAGTTTTGACCAAGATGGTGGGCCTGGCTCTAGCCGCCTTGCTCCGGTCACTCCAACCCAGGCAGCCCAAGGTGCGTCCTGCCCAAGAGATGCCGTGCCGAACCTTGCTCCCTGCTTGCTGAGAGGCTGGGTTTGCATCCTTCTGCTTGCACTGAAGGAGTGGAAAAGCGTCTTGCTGATGCCTCACGGCGAGGAAAATATCCCTTTCCCTTTGGCCTGTCACGCTGTGGCAGAATTAGGCAGAAAATGTCTTGGTGGGGAGATGGGGGGTAGAGCAGAGAAGAATACCTTGTGGCCTTCACCTCCAGCCTTACTCGGAGAAGCGGGCATGATTAGGGAGCTCCTTAGTGACTCCACTCAATGGTCATTAAGTGCCTACAGCAGTTTGGCTGCCCTTGTCCAGCCATGGTGAGGAAGTGGCTGATGCACCTGCCCAGGTGAGTTCTGGCAGCAGCTGGTGCAAAAGCCCCGCTAGATCTGTGATCTCTCGGGGAATACAGCAAAGCGAACAAGCTGGGACGGCGAGGCAGAGGGGAGCGTGCAGCCGTGGAGGGGAGAACCGTTGGAGTCTCGTGGCTCCACCGTTTGCCTCCTCGTCCCGTCACACGTATGCATCCCTCGCGTGCTCCTGCATCAGGGCTGGAGAGCAGTTGCCAAACGGGTTTGACTTCGAGTCGGGCATTCTGCAGATGCTCTCCCGCTCCAATGCAAAGGTCGGGAGGCGCACAGCTCAACCTCACCCTGCTTCCTGCCCTTGCTGCTGGTGGAGTCGAAATAGGCCAGTGCTGGGCAAGGGGCTTTGGGGAGTGCAGAGTAGTGCCAGGCACAGGACACCCGAGGAGCCGCTTTCCCCAGTCGAAGGCACTGTATCGTAGGCTTCACACCAGCAACTTAATAAGGCAGGGCTTCGTATACAATCCAGAGGTTGCTCGGATGCTGTGGTGATGGGTGTGGGAGGGGGGTGTTCGTAGAGCTGAATTTGTAGCTAATCTTTAAAATTAGACCCCAGCTAGTCGATTCGCTGACTGATTCTTTGCAGTCCTCTGAACACGCATGTTACTACTAGATGGTTTTTAGTAGGGGAATTCGGAACCCTTTCTCGATGCTTACAAGGTTTGTGGGTCACGTGTCTGCGGGCAGGATGGAGACGAAAAGGACCCCAAGTGCCCCCGGTATGTGGCACCCGCAGTGAAGTAAAGCACATTTTCTTTTGCAAGGATGTGAAAGAGGGCCGGGGAGGGGTGATGAGCAATATGCAAATACTTGGGTGTAAAAGTGAGGACTTACCTCCAGTCTATGAATCTAGATGGCTTAATCACTTTAGTGCTCGTGTGCAAAACGTGCGTTCCTTGATTAGCTTCAGAATAGCCATGGAGGTATTTCTCTTTTCCTAAACGTGCAGGTCTTTCCTGTCCATCTAGGACGCTCCGGACATTCAGACCGAGAGAGGGTACAACGTGGGCAGGTTTCCTTGGTGCCTTTCTGCCGAAGCGTGCTCGAGAGGGGTAGCTGACTTCATTAAGCCCAGGGCCTACAGACTAAACGAACGGAGGCTGTCCCAGCCACGCTTCCTTTCTCTCAATTAGCTTTGTGTAATGAGCATGAAGAACACGGATGCGAGCAGCTGCTTGTTGCAGGTCGTTTTGAGACCGTGGTGCGAATTCGTGCAAACCCACGAGGAGGTGTTAGGTGGCAACCAGTCTCGGTAGGTTTGAACCAGGGATGTTCCTCATCATCCACACCCAGGCTGGACTCCCGAATCGCGCTGAAGATAAAGGACCCCTGCTGAAACTGCAGAGGCTAACCGTTTGAAACGGCGCTTTTTGCTAACCTACGAGCAGTATCTTTTTTTCCCAGACAAATTAGTAGCAATCTCCATGTTTGCGCACCCAGCCAGTCGGGTTTGGTTTAATGATTTATCTAGCATTACATGGTAAGTATCCAGGGCTTTATGGCTGCCTATGAGTTGGGTAATGTTGTCCAAGGCGCCAGTCCTTTTTCGAATTGGCAAGTTTCCCTTCTGGTCCTCATCTCGGCTTGGTTACACAAGGCCATTGTACTTTGTTGCCTTTGAGTCACCCAGGAGTGAGCAGTCTTCATTGCCGAAAGATCAGAGTACCATGTGCTAACGAATGATGAGCCCCACCTGACATTCATTAAGGACATGGTTGGGACAAAGGGATTTGATATTTGCAACTCTCCACTCATTTGTGCTCTTGTTTGATGTCTCTCTTCTTACACATGAAGTATCTTCAAAATGTCTGGGTGCTGGGCTATTCCTGCATTGCCGCTGGTGTGAAGAGCTGTGCGTGGCTTTTCTTTTGAGACCAGAATTTGGTTCAGACGGGTAGTCTAAGCTCTGGAGGATAGCTAGCTCAGCGCTGTTCAGCGGGATCGTCTCACGTGCAGAGCACTAGTGCTGCTTTTCTGAGCTTGATTTATGCTCTGAGTGGACAGGGTGTGTTAGCCTGGTGTTGGGGAATTGAAGTCGTTTTCCTTCCAAATACAACTTTTAATTGCTCTGCCCACCTGGGAAAGTTGCGATGGTCTTGGGACAGGCTATCTTAATGGAGTTGCCGTCTCGGTGGGCATTTCTTTTGCAGTGGGCTGAAGCTCATCCCCTGGCTATTGCAGACGTCGAATGATACTTGGCATGCGCTCACTTCTCTCAGTTTTGTGTTTTGCTCTGTCAGGCCTTGTTGAAACTCGTTAGTGGTTGCATTGTAGCGTTCCTTCCTTGCTCCTTTTCCAGTACAAATTTTGAATTGTATTCCATCTGGTTTCTTTTCTTTGGCGCCCTTCAGGACTGGGCGTTCTGGATGTAGTAATAAGGAAAGTATATAAAAATTCCTTTGCTTACCATGTGTATGATTGACTAGCTGATAACGTCCATATGAGCGTAGAGCTTGTAAAAGTCTGGATCTGACCAGCTTTATTCCTTGTTGCACAGCTCTGAACTCCTCCACCGACGGGAAACCAAATTCCTTCTCAAACATGCACTAAGACCTCTGTGTGTTGGTATGGTTGTGTGGTTTTTTGTTTTTTTTTTTAAGGGGTGGATTAATGTGAAGCGTATTGAATAGTTCTCTTGTGTTTCCAGTGTAATTATGACTTCAGGCGGTGGCTATAAACACGGGAGCTGGCACGTGGGCTCAGAGCTCAGTTCTGGTGTGTTCTGGGCGCTGCCGAATTGCGGGGCCGTAAGTACTTGGGGATTGCTCTGCTGTTACACGGAGCTGGGGCAAGGGAACAGCAGCTGGACTGGCTGCGAAAGGTCCAGGCGGGGAAAGCCAGAGGAGATGTATTCAGTACTTAAGTTGTCAAGACTTCTCTTGAAAACCACTTTCCTTTTCTACGTACACATGACTCTACCTTTCCCCACCCCAGTTTTGTGGCTAGCCCTCGGCCAAGGAAGGGGAAGCAGAGTTGGGAGTCTTCTCCCAGGTTTCCTTCCTCACCAGAGCTGTAGCAGCGTCCTGGAAAGCCAGCATTTTGGCAAGACTAGGACCTCTGGTCTCTTGCCTGAGAGGTAGTGAAACACCAGCGCAGGCAGCTTCCCTCTTGTGGGCACATCTGTCTGCCCCGACCTCGAGAAACCCAGCAGCCTGCTGCTCGGATACTGCGATCTCCCTGAATGCCCTTAGCTGTAATACTGGAGTATCCTCGGGCGGTCTCCAAGCGTGCTGCAGACCTTGGCTTCCTCTCTGGGAGAGAGGTCTCCTGTCACCATCTCCACTTCGCAGACGAGGAGACCGGGGTGCCAAGGGCAGGTCGGCCCCGCAGGCCCATCTGGAGGGGCGAGCGCAAAGTGTGTGGACGGAGCCAAGTTGAACAGCCTGGTGTAAAGGTAGCAGGCGGACAGACTCGTCGTGGCCGGGCGTGACAGCACTGGCGTACCGGGCGGGCTTTGCAACCCGTGCTGCTCTAGCCACGCAGTTCTCCCTACCCCGGCTAACTGGGTCTAAACCTGCCCCGGGCGTGCTGGCGTGAGCTGCAGTCGCACCGCTGGGCTGCACACCTGCAGTCGCACCTCGAACAACAGTCACACCTGGCAGTCGCAGGCGCGCACGCAAGCTAAAATGCCTTGGCAAAGCCGACCCAGAAGGCCTGGCGGCCAGGGGCAGAGCGCGCTGCTTTGGCATCCTCGCCACGCTCGGTCCCCAGGGCCCCGGCCCTTTTATTACTTGACCAAAGAATTCCACCAGATCAAAAGCCAGTTACGGAAAATAGCCCCGCATGCGGTCCTGCGTGGTTACTTAGGTGAGGGCTATTTTTAGGACTTCCAACTGGCTAAGCCCTGGCTCCTGCTGTTGCTCAAATCCATGGAAGCAGAATTAAAACTTTTCCTTCATCCTGGCCCCATACGGGCCGCTTGGCTGCAGCTGCCTCCCATTCCTTCCCTCCCGCGCTCCCCCCGGCCTAGTTGCTGCCATGCGGTGCTGCTTAGCTCCTGCTTGGAAAGACACTGTGTTCCTGAGAGCGGTTCAGCAGGCCGAGGCAAGGAGGCGAAGGGCTCCCTGCAGCGCGTACCCTCCAGGCTGGCTGTGCCCGCAGAGCTGCGTCTTCTCTTTGGGCGTCCGAGGCCGGGTTCAGCTGAGCTCCAGACAACGTGCATCGCTCTCCTCCGGCAGTCGGGGCTGGGACACCAGGTCGGGGAACGCCCTTCATTCCCCCGCCACGAGCTAGGAGCATCGCTGCCTGCACGTCACCTTGCAAGCAGCCCTCCGGGAAGGGGAGCGCGGGCAGGCACGGTGGGACCTCCGAGACGGGCGTTTTTGGGAAATGCACAGAGTGCGATGTGTGCAGGGGGGGCAGTAACCGCAGCCCTGCGCTTGAGATGACGGCTCCTTGCTACTGTCGGCGCCCGCATGAGCAAAATCTGCTCCGGGTTGCCGAAACAACGGCAGCTCGCATGCGGGCACGTGTCCCAGCCCAGATCGCGGGCGCAGCTTTGTAAAGGTTTGTGCACCTGTGAAAGAGGCAGAGGAGAGAAAAGCCAGTGATGAAGCCTGAGCAGGGACCGGGAACACGGCTCTGCAAAGGGCTAAAGAGCTTATTTTTCGGGGCTGAGCAAAAGGTCCGTACTGTGTCCAGGGAGAGGACTTGGTGCATCTCTTAAAAAGCAGGTTTGCTTCAGCAGGTTTGACTGCAGCAGTTTCTCTTCTGAATAGGAATGACCCACCCGACCCTAAATTTTTGGGTAGCAGCTCAGGTTGGCGGGGGAACCGGTGATAGGAATCTGAGAGCCCTTCTACGCCTCTCCTCCCAATCTGAAATTACTTTTCTGCCAAGTGGTTTTTTTTCCCCCCACCTCCCTAAGACCTCCCAGTTGTAGTATCCCAGCTTGAACAATGCTGTGCATGAAGAAAGCACCCTCTGACATTGGGAGCGGGAAGAAAACTGGGCCCATCTCGTGGGTTAGCAGCAGCTTGTGAATGAGTCACGTGGTGGGGGGTGGCCAGATTGCAGGTGAGGTAGGGGGCAAACGTGCTGGGCCCAGGCCTGCAGGGAGAGCCCAAGTGACGGGTGAATTCATGGCTTCCTTCTGTAACCATGAGTGGAGAGGGGCTGAAACTAGTGATGGGCACAGGACCAAGCAGGATGAATGATACACTGATTACAAAATTTAAAAAACCAAAAGAAGCCCTTGCTTTGGTCCAGCAGACCAGGCTGCGCAGGCTTGTTGGTGTAGACCCAGCGCTGACCCTTGATTACTTTGCAGCCAGGGCAGTTAAAGGGTGTTATCAGATAGGGGAGGAAATCCTCAAATGTGGCAGACTACCTGGCTTCTCCCTATTTAGAGTTTGCAGCCCCTCTAGGAGCTGGGGCCCTAGTTGCTTTTAGGCAGCACAGAAGCTCTGGTAGATATTTAGCTGGGCTCCTCCCAGGAGCTAAATGCAGCAGGGATTTCCTTAAAGTTCCCGAGTGCAGGGCTTGAACCTGCAAAAGATTGCTGGAGATAAGGCAAGGCAGTGCAGGCATCCTGCCCCTAGAAATCTCCTTCCAGCTGGGCCTTTGTTTGGTGCTAATCGCAGACGTGATAACAGTGTAAGTGGCTGTAGTTCTTACACACGGTCCCAGGGAATGTGTTGAGGGCTATCTCGGGCAAATAAATCTATCCTTAGCTGTATTTGAGGGCACTGTAGATGGTGACACGACTGAATTGCTGGAAAGGCCTCTCGGCTGAAGGCACCGAGCATGGGCCTGGGAGCCAGGAGCTCTTGACTACCATGCATGTCTAGTCTGCATAAATACCTCCTCCACGAGGAAGAACTGGTACTTCGCGATGCATCTCCTCCTCTAAGCAGCTGCTTGGGTTGGAGCAAAGGTGGGAAACATCACCCGGGTGGCTGCATGCCAGGAGATGCCGTTTCTTGTGGGGAGTAAGCTTGAGCAAAGATGGCACTGTTGCCAGCTCTGCCACTCGAGCGGGCAGTCCCCGACCAAAGGGTCCCTGAATTGGTACGTTCGTTGTTGTGAGCTGGGAGGTTGCCGTCCCTTGTTAGAGGAACACTGCAAAGGATGGTGAGTTTTGATCCAATGTCCCTACCCCCGTCGTAGTTTCCTAGTAGGTAGGGTTGGAAGGGACCTGAGCAGATCAAGTCTGACCCCCTGCCATGGCAGGAAAAAGTACTGGGGTCAAATACCCTTCTTGCCATTGAATCCATCTAACATTTCTATCCCACACCAAGCTAAAGGCTCGAAACCAGCTGAAACTTGTTGCATGAGGATGCATGTGGCCGTTCAGCATCTTTGATCTGCGACCACATCCTTGCAGACCCTGGCATAGATGAGCCGCCCCAGCTGCAACGATGTGCATCCCTGCGAGGGTTGGTATTAGGGGGAGAGCAGTCCCCAGGGAATTGCTCCGCTGGACCGCTATGCAAGGCTTTCCTCGATGACCCACTTGTATAGCCTTTGCTCTCGAGATGGCTTGTTGCTCCCCAGCTCTCATCTCTTCCTTTTATTTCGGGCAGCCGGAGGGTTCAGTGCTGAACATTGGCGTTGCCGCTTTTTGCAGCTCCGAAACGAGGCAGCGGTGGCTCCTCGTTCTGTCTGCGTGCTGCACTCTGCGGTTTGCGCCGTTAGCCTCTGCAGCCCAAGGGGATTTCGCTTCTCAGAAAGCAGTGCTGTTTGGCAGGTGGCCAGTGAAATCTCTGTTGTGCTTTGCCAAACCGTCTGTGGTTGTCCAGTGTCATTGCTGACTTCCGGTACGTCCAAACTCGGCCTCTTGGTAATTTTTTTTAGTTCCAAGCAAGGGCAGTTTTCCCCTTGGTTAACTATCCTCTCATAGGGAAAATGAGATGTGGGGGTACCTTGGTGTGATTTAGGGCTTGCATCTTTTTAAATACAGAAGCAAATTTAGGGTGGAACAAAGCTAACGCTGACAAGCGAGACGGGTAAGAAAATGGCATCTTTAGAAAGTGCGTGGACTGGTCTGCCATTCACGTTCCTCCTTGAATAGAGAGGGTCTTACAGCAAACACTCAGCCTTTGCCTGCAGCTTTGGGAGCGCTGTAACGCTGTTTGACCGCAGCTGGTGGTGCTTATCTGCAGTGGTGCTCATGGAGGACCTGATCCAACTCCACCGGAACTGGGAGGTTTTAGAAGGCTCCTAAACCACGGGACCTACTGACAGCACAGCGAGCAGCCTCGTGCCACCTCCAGCAAAGGAGGACACCTGGGCATTTCAGGAGGTAACTGGAGACTTGCTGCGGTTGGTGCAGTTCAGCTGAAAGCTTGCACGGCGGCTTCCCATTCCCAGGTAGGTGAAGCGATAATGAACGTGGCGCAAGGAAAGTTGAACTGGAGCGTTAAAGAAGGCCCTGCCCCACCTCCTCTCCCCAAGTAAAAGCGCCCCAGGCAGGCCTGACTCGCTCATCTTATTTTATGTAGCTCCTGTGGCAGAAAAATTGGAAACCGTGTCACTCCAGCCCAAGAGAGCTGGGGGAACAGAAGTGCACTAATCTATTAAAATTGCATCAAAGGCTTGCGGAAGCTGTAATGAGATCAGCCTGTGCTTATTTTCCTGGTTAGAAGCTGAGAGAACTCTTCAAAATGAAATAATGTCGTGAAGGTGTCCTGGAATGAGAAGATCTGAACCGAAGCTTGTTTCGCTGATGAGGTCTTTGGGAGCGTGTTAACTCTTAATTGGTTGCTGTTTATAATCTGGGCTCCTGGGACCTTTCTGCCAGAGCTGGGGCTTCGTTCTCTTAAGCGTTTTCAGAGACCTGGTTCACGTTCTCTTGGAGAGACTGGGCGCTGCTTCCTCCCGAGCGCTACAGGGAGGTTTCTCCTCGGTGCTGATCTGGATTGCAGCTGAAAACCCCTCAGGCCAGCACGGCAGAGACCCGCTGCTGTAAGGTTGCTTTTCCTCGGCAGCATCGCCCGGTCTGCACGGTTCATTGCTGGGGTTGTTGTGGCTCCTTCCAGCCGTGGCTTGGTGGGTCGGGCTCTGCTTTCCCTCCTGGTCCTTTGAATTGAGACTTGCTGTGCCGGACGGCTGCCGCGCTGCGATGTGACCCCCGTCCCCTCTGCCTCTCCGTGTGCGATCAGCTCTCCGCTCGCTCTGCTCCTCGGCAGCTTTAGCGGGATGATTTCCTCTTGCAGATCGCTGGGGTTTCACTTACCTGAGCCTGCTGACCTGGTCCCGCGAGGGTGCTGTGGGCAGAACCGGGCTTTCTCTCCAGTTCCCAGGTGCGTCAAAGGCCTGCTTCAGCCCACCCCATTATCGCTCCTGCTCCTAGCTTTCCTCCGGCACCTGGCACGACCTTCTCATTTATTGCCTGCTTGCTTGTGGACCAACATCCAGAGCACATATATGAGTATGGCCCAGCCTAGTCTGTTGTCCTACCACCTCTTCTGCTGGCTTCGCCCAGCCGAGCAGACCGGTCACATGCCAGGAAGGGAGACGCTTGTATTTCTCTCCTTCACTTGAAAGATCAGCCTCCTAAGGTGCCTAAGGATTTATTGGGCTTTTCGGCACTGCCTTCCAGGGTGGCACAGGGGAGGGTGAGATGGGGCATACCGGGGCAGTACGCGTCACTGTAATTGTGCAGTAACGTGCCCCACCTGTGATGCTGGGCTGGCGCGGCTGTGCAGTCATCCTCTCCGTGCATTTTTAGAGCAGGAAAGTCCTGTAGTTTCTGAAGACTTCCACCTCCAGACCTCTGATGGGGGTTTCCCTGCCCTCTTTGGGCAGTCGGCAGTAAAGCGCTGCGAAGCAGTTGGTGTTTGCCATCGTGCGAGGTGGCACTACTTCCCTGGCACATCGGGCTTTGATCTGCTGCTTTGTTTTCAGGCAAGGCAGGCAGCCCTTAGTTTCTCGCACCTCGTACAACAGGAGTCCAAACTTCCCTGTGTTGAGGAGTCGGGCCTGGAAGCCTGACCCCCAGCTGATTTATCAGAGGGGTTTTTTCTGATTTCTGAAGTTGTAACTAAGAGGGTTGTGCCGAAACGCTGCCGTTCGGTGCATCCTCGCTCGCCTGGCCGTGCCCTTAGTTTGACGGTTTGTTTTCCGGTATCGTTGAGCCCCGACGAAGCAGCTGAGCACGAGCCATCGTGGATCCCTCCACGATCCCAGTCGGTTCTCTCGCCTCCCTTTAAGGAGCTGGACCTCTTCCCTCCTGACCCCCGCCGTAAACCGTTTCAGATCAGAGACCCACCCCGGTCCCGACAGAGGGACTTGCTGTTTGGAGAATCAGCGAGGGGCGCCAACTTGAGCAATGCCTCTTTGGTCTGGCTGTTTTTTATGTGGGTTGAAAAATCTTGTCTTGAAAGAAGAGACGAGTTCTTAACTTCACAACAAAATAATGGCTGAAGGATTGTCTGTGAAGCCGGGAAGTATTTTTTTTCCAATTTTGCAGGACAAAGGTCAGCACAGATTTTTTTTTTTTTTTTTTTTCTTTTCCTTCAACAGCTCAAACAACAAAAGCTCCCGTAACTGTGCTGTCTTAGACCTCCTTGAACCCAAGAGGAAAATGAAACTCTTTCTTTCTTCCGGGCCTGCTCTGCCTCCGACAGATGAGTTGCAAGTGTCGCACAAGGGAACTTCGAGACACCTTTCTCACCTGTCTTCTGCCATTTTCATATTTAATAGGAACCTCTTGGGAGCCGTTCCAGCTTCCTTTTAGCTGGTTACAATAGTCTAGAAACAATCCAAAAGATTAGCAGGTTTAATTATGTCAGGTCAGTGAAGCTGTTGTTACCATCTTCATGAGCCCATGACAGTATCTCAGATGGGAAAACTGCATCTTGTGAAACAAAGTCTTATTGATCTCCGTGCATCTTCACTCCTCGCATTTGTCATCTGCAGGGATCGGGCCCCTCGTAGCTCCCCCACCATCTGCTCCAGGCACACCAGCATCTTTCAAGTTGGAGTTGTGGGTGTTTTGGATGCTGTGCCCAAAAAACGTAGCTAGCCCCTGACCTTGAGGAAGTTTGGCAGGCGGTGGAAGCAGCCCTCAAGGCGTCGGGTGGACTCTGTTGATCCAGCTGCATTGCAGGAGAGTGCAGTGGAACACGAGCACTCGAGCCTGTTTTGGGATGAGCTTGGGCACCTCCACGAAAGGATTCATAGACCGTTAGGGCCCTTAGGAGGTCATCTAGTCCAACCCCCAAAGGACAGTAAGAGCCAAGGGCATGTTAGGCCTGGGTGGACGTGAACCACCGACTTTCCGGTGAACAACCGCCCGTGCCAATCCATTGCACCACAGAGATTTGATGGCATTCAGCTAGGCTTGGTGCAGGAATCATTGGGTGACACTGCATAGCTTGGGTTATGTAGAAGAAAATGAAACCTGGCGCTCTTTTCTGTCCCAAAGATAAGTCATTTTCCACGTGCATTTCCCCTGCAGGATTTTTGTGCTTGCTTCCTCCCAGCAAGGGACCAAGAAGCAGGACCTGGTCTGGAAGAGGGCCCATGCCTTATGACGGTATTACTGTTTCCTCCTCAGTTCAGCTTTGGACGTCCCAGCGCAATTCTGCGGGGGTTAAAACTGGGACTCTGAGCCCCGAGGAGGGGAAGGAGGACGCGTGGCTGAGCTGTCCCCCAGCATGGCAGGATGAGATGCTTGCAAACTAGCGGTACCCTCGGCATTGAGAAGTACAAATTCAGACAGGGAAGCCAACTCTGTCCTGCATCATTCGGTGCTGGCCCTCCTGGCCGCCTTGCCATTTTTTGGCTCCATTGAAGCTACAAAGCCAGGAGTGAATGTCTGTCTGGGTTTTTAGGATAACGATGTTTTTAGTCCATGGGGAAAAAAGATATTGGATCTTACTTGGATCCCTTAGTTAAAATATCACAGCGCAAAATCAAGGGAGACAGTGGAGCTACCTAGTCTTTCTTTAGGACCAGGATCTCCTGTTGAACCAGTTTGGTGCAATTCCAGCACGACGTGCGGTGCAGTCGGTCACTGCTGGGATCTGCGTTGTATGAAATGGTTTCTTATGAAATCGTAATTGCTACTGTCTTGAATTCACCTGTCTACACAAGTGCCTCCTTCCTATTTGGCACTTGCAGGAAAATCAGGTAGGTACTTTAATCTATGTATTTATCTAAATAAATACATAAATAAAGCCTCTATTTTATCTATCTATAGAAAAAGATAAATATATTTATATACATCACACGAGAGATTCTTCATTTCTTTTTAAATACACATGTGTGTGCACATGCACACAGTAAAACAAGGTAGCTACTTAGATAAAAGATAGATGGTTCATTTTGTGTGTGTGGGCGTGTAATTATAGATACCTTTTTTATATTTATATATTATATAAAGGCACTCTGAAGTATTTATCTTGTCTTTATTTAAATAAGCATCTATCTTGTTTTATATTGTGTGTATTAAAAAAAAAAAAAAGTATCTATCTTGTTTTCCTTGCAAGTGCTGAATGGGAAGAAGGCATTCTTATCTTCTTATCTATTTTAATATGAGCCTGCAAAAGATCTCGGGAGAGCCTCGTCCGGTATTATCCAGACTAGAGACTAGTCCAGAGACTAATAGAAGTACTTCTACTAGGACAAACCTGTCCTAGAAATACGACTGCGGCGCATGCTCCCCTGCAGGTTTTGCAGCCCCAGCCCTGCGGCCTCGTGCCGTGCCATAAAGACTTGCGACTACGAGGTGGAAGTGACAAAACTGGCATTGCTCAGCGTGCACGACGTGCGCGGTAAACGAGCTAAGTGGCAACGTGAGACGGGTGGTGTTCAGAAGATGGGCAAAAGAACCTTTACAAAACACAGCATGAATTTTTAGCCTAAAATTCCCTCTCTGATCCCGCCATCTATGTGCGCTCCTGGGGTTGCGGGGAAGCTGGAAGGGTCCCAGCACCGTAGCTCTTGTCAGATGCGCTGAGCAAGGCTGTTGAATAGGGATGCTAAGTCTTGTTTTGATGTCTCCGTTTTTAAGTGCTCAGCTGGGGACGCCATTGTAAGGACTTGGTTATCCGAATACTTTTGTTGGGAAACCAGACTCTTTTTTTTAAAGCTATCTACCCGCGTGCTAAAAATCACTAGTGCCTGAAAGTGCTCTGTTTAAATGGAGTTTTGTCAGGGCCTGGGCAGGCAACACCACTATCATCTGCCAAAGGAGGTCTGCAGAATTGGTAGCTTGTTTTTAATATTAAAATGAATCATAATCCTACTAATAATATTTTCGAAACAAGCTCGTCAGCACTGTGTCTTTGCTACTGAAAGGAAAAAAAGAGCAAAGGCTACCGGTGAGTAGCCATCGATCGCTGTGCTCGAGATGTGCATGTAGCCTCACTGGGTGGGCGCCGAGTAATCGGGCCACAAGTGCCCGTTGCTGCACTTCAGGTTTCTCTTCTCACAAAGAAATGCGTGGTCTAGGGTGGTTGTGGGCGAGTCCGGAGTTGTCACACGTTGCCTTCAAAAGGAAAGGCTAAACCGAAAGCCCAGGAGTTGGACCTTTTGTCTAGAAAGTGGCTAGCAAACGTGCCAGAGAGCAATAGCCAGTGTCCTCCTTGCATTGACATCGGAGCCATGCGTTTCTAGGATGAAGAGTACTTCCAAGCGTGTCCCGTTCGTGCCAGTTACACCCCTCGAGCGTCTGCAGCTCCTGGAGGGGTCAGGGAAGGGGTAACTAGTGCAGGGAGCGGATCCAGGTTGTGGATCATGCACCCCTTGGCTGGATCGCTTCCCAGGTGCCCTCTAGGGTGGTGGCCATACAGCTGGCTGTGCCGGCGTCTCGACAGCAGACCGGGTAGCCCCTGCCAGCCGTTTTGCTTGGAAATCAAAGCAGTTCTGCCTCCTGCTCCTGCCGGACCACGTCATTGTAGGGGGCTGCAGGAAGACCTCTGGAGTCAGTCTGCTGGGGGCCCGTTGAAGTGCCCCATCAGTCGAGAGACGCGAGACCAACCCTTTGCACCTTCCTATGGGGGGACGGCAGTGATTTCCTGAGCGTGGCTCTTGGAGATGCTGGCTTAGGAGCGACTCTGGGTTGAGAAGGGCAGGAGGAGCTTTTTGGCTCTTCGAGCAATGTGGTGCATTGCGGGGCGGGCGCTCGGGCTTGGAGAGGGGTTTGCAGCCTGAGCTTTCTGTGATGCTCCCTCCTTTAAAACTGGTGGCTTGCACGCCAAGGACCCCCCCGCTGAACTTCCTGGGTGCATATTTGCTTTTTGGGACGCAAGCTTTCTATTGCTGGAGCGGTTAAACGCTGGGGTAGGTGGTGTCCCGACACCGTTCTTCAGTGGTCCCTGTCTGCGGCCAAGCGCGGGGACAGCTTCACGGCCACCGCGGGACTGGCAGCCCCGGGTGTTGATCCAGCAGCATTTACCAGCGTATAATGTGCTCAGGGAGCACTCCTGTGTTTCCCCACGGCCTGCCTGGGCGTCTATTTTTAGACGTCTCAAGTTGGCCTTGAAGCAGGCCGTGAACTCCCCATTTCCTGTCCATGGATTAATTTTTTTGTCTTGAGGTCCCGTCCGTAAACAGCGCGCGCGGGCTGAAGCGGGCCACTCGGCTTTGGGCCTTGCAGTCGGGGTCAGATAGCCCCCTCGCGGAAAGAAGCCGCCCCGAGAGAGAGCAGCCTCCAGCGTCGTGTTTGTTCAGTTGGCTTGTCCAAACAATTCCTTCGCTGGAGGATAACCGGCGCAGCACGCAGACAAAAGCCCTTCTCCATCTGCTTTCACGGCAGTCGTTAATTAGGAGCCGAAGAAAGAGACTAACTATGGTTCCCGTCCGATGGCTGCCCGTAATTCAGACGTGCCGCTCAGGTCGCCGACCAAACCTCGGGCGGGGGCGTTGGGAGAGCGGGGCTCCGGGTCGAGTTCGGTCGCACGAGGATTCGCGCAAGGTAACTTTTAACGCTGTGCTTTCAGGTTCCCTTTGCGGCGGGGAGACGTTGCAGGGAGGCGCGAGCTGAAATTCGTGAAGTTAGGCTTTGCCGTCCTCTCCGTGGCGGGGGTCTAAGCGTTCCTGCTCGGAGCCTCGGGGCATTTCTTTTTTCTTTTAATCAAAACATACTAGCCTTTGTTGCAAGCAGCATTCCTCAAGCTGGCAAAGTTATCGGGGTTTCAGCTGCAGTCGCTAGCTAACAAGCCCCATCCATGGGAGGGGCGGAAACCTGGAAGAGCTGGTGCAGGGCTGTAAGGGGGTCTGACTTGGACTGTTTATTTCATTCTCCTGGATTTTGGGTACCATCGGGCCCACGAGCACGTCCGTGCAGGAGATCCAGGTAAGGGGTGGAAGGTGGCAGTGGTTACTTGACGTGCTGCATCTCTTGGCACCAGGGTGATGCAGGGAAGACCCTGCCCCTCTCTGGGAGTATTTAAACTTGAGCCGTGCCCCCCTTGTCCCCGTCAGTGCTGGGAAGAGCTGGAGGACCAGAGGAACTCGAGCCAACCTCTGCCGTGGTAGAAATGGTCAGACACGAGTGTCAGCCTGTTTGCTGCTGATCCGTGCATAGACCGTTTCACCCCTGCCTCCTGTCTCCAGCCTCTTCCAATCCCCGTGTCAGTCTGGCTCCAGCCGTCCTTCCGGCTTCCCCCCCCTCCCCGCGCGCCAATTATTTAAATGGAACAGTTTTTGGGTGGGAGAGGAGAGGGCATTAATGTGGTTTTGTCTGAGCGCTGTAGCATTTGCTCGGCACACGCGCTTTGACCCTCTGTCTTGTGTAGAAAATGGCAAGCTCTTCCAAAGGCATCTTACACTATTTCCTGCAGCACCTTGCACGGGCGAGCAGCAGTGCCAAGGTGAAATGGGTGTGTGGGGAGCTTGCTCTTCTCTCCCTTGTGTTAACTAGTCCAGTGGGTCACGCTCGAGGAGCATCACCAGCGTGGCTTATTTTACTGAGGAAGGACCGGTTCCCCCTAGGGCTAGTGGCCGGGGAGGGAGCAGTGACATTTTGGGGTTGGACATGCCCTGTTCATTAGTTTCCGGGGGTGGTGATGGGATGGGATAGTTCAGCCTCCGTGAGGTGGAGGGGGGAGAGAGAGGTCCTCTGGTCCTGCGTTGGAGCTGCGAAGTCTCCAGGACTAACAGAGCCCGTAGTGCCGGGAGGAGCGTGTTTGATACCGTGAGCGTGGGGAGGGCATCCATTGCCTTACAGGAAGCACGTGCTCGGCCCCTGCTCAACAGCTGCAGCAATCGTTAATTGGATTCCCTTTGCAGGCGGTAACGAGAGCTCTTACCTTAAGGACGAGGGGGCACGTCGTTAAATGCCGCCTGGGTGTGGCCTGGCGCGTGCTTCTTTGAGCCGGTCTTCTCCTGGAGGAGGAAAAGGATCCGTGCACCTGGTTTTGTCCTTGCTTCGTCCTCTGGTGACGACACACCTGTCTTCACCCCGGAGAGGACGCGGTGGGACTGGCCTCCTGTGGCTTCATCCTTTCCTTTGGGGAGCGTTGGGTATTTGTTTTTCTGTCCCGAGGCCCCAAATCTTACCTGAGACTGCCCGTCTCCATTGTGAGAGCTTGCGGCGGACCCAGCTTTGTGCCTTCCTCTGGGTCTCGCCTGACAAGCGTGCCCAGAAAGGGCCTCCGCTCCGAATTTCACTCCTCTCGCTGAGGTCTGTGCGACGTCCTTGGACGCGTGGCAAATCCAGTATGTGCTGTGGTCTCTCTGGCAAGCTGGAGACCCCAGCAGACGGGCTTGATATTTATTCAGCCAGCACGAGGTTACTAAACGTGTGCGCTCCGTTGTCACCTGGGCTGAGCGTGAAAAGCATGGGTGTGCCGCGCACCTGGGAAGACTGGATGTGCGCGTGAACGCGAGACGTGTGGTCCTTCCTCTCCATGTAGTCTGTTTGCAGTTAATAGCGGTCGAGTCTCAGTGGTGCTCTTTGTTCATGACTGTGAACGGGCTTCGCAGAGTATCGGCCTGCACGTTGCCGATGGGACGCGTGCGAGCGCTCCAGCTGGTGACTGGTCTCGGCTCGGGCTCTGCTGGCTTGGCCACGGCTCTCTTCTGCTAAGGGTAAGGATGTCCTGCTCTACTGAACAGACGGCTTGGAGAACTGAAACGTCGATGAAGTGGAAATATACAGCCTAAAATTTCAGTAACTGAAATGGCTCCGTTCCTCACAGCCGCCATCCGCCGGGCCCCGACTCCACCTTGAAATTTAGTTGGAAGGTGTGACCCGCTGCAGTTTAGTGCATCTACCGTTTTCTCCTTCCCTCTTCTGCTCCCCCTCCTTCTCTTCCCCGAAGCAAACATACTTGAGCTTCACCAGAGATGACTCGTGGCTTAGGTGGGAGGCCTTGCCAGAATGGGTAGACGGTCGAGGCAGCAAGGCAAGCTAGTTTTCCGTAGAGTCGGCCGCCGGTTGGGTACGGATGGTTGAGACGCGTGGCGCTGTCTGTCGTGCAAGGGAATGTCTTCGGCTTTTTCGTAACCCCTAGGTTGTCTGTTTTGAAGTCAGGTGGGTCATTTTTGTAGTCTTAAACTTTCCCACTGCAAAATATTTTCCACTGGCTGTATCTAGCGGTAATGATAGGTTAACCATGTTGGCTTGTGGTGGCTCCTTAAAAACTGACCCCTGTCTGGTCCAAGTGAGAAGGAGAGTGCCTCCTGGGTGCCGTGTGATAATCTCAGTGGGAGCGGCTTCTGACCAGTTTAAGTGATTGATTTTTTTTTTTTTTTTAATTTTTATTATTTTTGCAGAGTGAGGATTTTGAATGCTGACCTGTGCAATCAATATTTGGAAAGCACTTTGAGCTTGTTGGACCGAAGATCTTGTGTCGGTAGGGGACAGCAACCGGTCGCTTCTCTAATTGCTAATATTTGGTGTCCCAACATCAGGACAGTCTTTGCTGCCTGTGTGTGAATTGCTAGATATTCTCCCATTTGCTTGTTAGGGTTAAGATTTTTTTTAAAAATCAGAACGCCTCTTCCAGTGTCAGGCAGGGGCATCGGCTCGAGGCAGGGAAGAGTGTAAGGTATTGCCCGGCTGGTACCGCTTTCCGGAGCACCACGTCAAGCCCCCTTCCAGGTCCTGACCCAGGACGGCACTGCTTGGCTAGCAAAGGTTAAGCTGACAAAAAGGTTCCTGGCCAGTTAAAAAAAACCCCAAACCCACTGTTATAATTTTATTGTAAGCATTTATTGTGTAGTGTTGCTGCGTAAATTTGATCCCAGGACTCGAACTGAACAACAGTACATCCCAGTTTAGATTCAGCCTCTTAATTCCTCTGCTGCGTTTCAACAGAAATCCTGGAATTTTTCCAGAGTGCTGGGAAACCTAATTGAAAAAATTAAGAGGAAATCACAGGTTTGAAATCACCTTTAATCTTAAATACAGCGTGGGGTAGAAAACACTGAGTCACAGACTCTTTCTTCTCTTTTCTTTTTCCCCAGTGTAAAATTAGAAAATGATCACCAACTTTGTGGAAGTCATGTTATCGTTGGAAAGAGAGCTCTGTGGGGGAGGCTAGAAGCCGTTAAGGAAAAATTAACATTGCATTGGTTTAAAAAAAATTGCTTTTCAGGATCTGCTCAGCAGGCCCGGCGGTAGGACTTCATCTCTCTGCTGGTTTGGGGGCAGAACCCGGCTGGCGGGTCCGTGGGCCTTCGTCGACGTGAGCTTTGTCTCCGCAGTCGGGTGAGACCAAACCGATTCCTTTCTCGGAGATCCTCCTTTCGCTCCTCTTCTCGGGCTCCTTCTCGTCCGTCTGCCAAAGGCTGTGAGGTGTTTTTAATACGCTAGCACCCAGAGGACCTCAGTGCTGCAGTCCTCAGCAGGGACGTGGCCGCTCAAAGAGCACAGAGCAAAGAAACCGGTGCGTCTCGTTCCTCTGCTCTGTGGGACTGGGGCGTGGGTTGTCGCTCCTGAGAAGCACGCTGCAGTCGGAGTAGGTCCTGCCTGGAAAGGGATCTTCTGATGCACGGGGGTCGAGTCGCTCCTCGCTCGCTGCCCCACGTGAGTCCCTCGTTGCTTTGTACCGACTAGTGGAGCTCAGTTGCTTCTCTCCCGGGTTTCGACGTGAAGAAACAAAACGTCTCGTTAAACTCTCTCATCCCGCAGCTAATCATCCAGCCTGCAGTGATTCCCTCGAGGTGGAACAAGAAGGTAGCCTTGGCTGCTGAAAGGCAAACGGTGTTCATTTCGGTACCTGTGACGCTGTCAAGCCTTCGCCCAGTGCTGGGACATACGGTAGTTTAGGGTGGAAAAGGTCTGGAGACCTTTGCTGTAGAGTCAGCTGTGCCGCCTCATCTTGCAGCTGGGCCATTGATAGGGGTGGCCGGGGGAACCTGACCCTCTTGAATGATTGATTCCCTTGGATCCTTCCCCTAGAAAGTTGCCTGGCACCCGTGCCCTGTCCTTGTCCCGGGGTGAAGCAGAGCCCGGAGCTTGACTTGGGCAGGACGCCGATGCGCCTTGCCAGGCATCTCCTTCTGCAAAGATGCTGCAGGTCCTTAAGCTGGTGTCTCTTCTCATCCTGCGGCCAGTCATCGGGCAGAAAAGTGCCTGAGAAGGGAGTGTGAGCTAACCGGGTGCAAGGCGTCCATGTTCCCAGAGCATTTTAGAGCAAGAGAAGGTCCCTGAACACATCTTCTTGTCTCGTATTCCTAAGTTTATGCTGTTCTAAGCTCTGCGTGGGAGAGAGGTTTCTCTTGGAGGGCAGGGTCACAGTCTGCATTGCTTTGGTAATGGGGCTGGGGGTGGAAATAAGTGCCTATCTAGTGAGAAGATCTTTCAAGCCTTCTTGGAGATTGGTCTAAACGAGCACTTGCTTCCTCAGCCTCCTTGTCCAGCAGAAATAAAACCCCTTGTGCCGGAGCTACGAGCCCCTTTGCTAACGGGAGGAGTTGGGCAGTTGTTCCAACCATCTTTTTTTGCCTGGAGTTCAGAAGAATTTTTCCACTTTCTCCAGGGAAAAACTCAACCCGGATCCTCTTCCAGGAAGCAGATGCAAAATCTGTCAGTGTAGATGGCCAATTTTATTCCCCCCCTCCCCGTAATGTTTCACTTGTAGCTTAGCTGCCTAAAGTGAATTTGGTCCAGAAGAAGCAAAAAAAAAAAAAAGAAAAAAAAAAAAGATTTTTCTTCCCCTCTTGTCTTCTCTGGCTGACTTTTATAACTAAGCTTGATACCTTGCTTGGAGCAACATCTAAACGTCTCCTTTGTAGTCCCTATGAAGACTGAAGGATTATTAGGTAGTTATTTTTGAAGGCAGGGTCGTAGTCCAAAGAGAAATTATGAAAAATAGCTTTACTCAATGTCTTCATTTTCTGTGGCTCTCAGGAGTCCTCCTTTAACGTAGCGCTTGGACCTGGTCATCCCTGCTTCCCGCAGTCCTGAAAAGCTTTTGGTATTCCCAGCAACGTCACTTATTGCATTGCCAGTCTCCAAGCTTACGTGATTTTTTTGGAAGCTGAATTTAGGACGGAGATCGTTTTAAAACTACGCGATCTGAAACGCTTGAAGCAAGCTCTCTTCCCCAAGCGGAGGTTTAGTATTTATTTTCGTTTTTAATATACAGAGGACCAAAGTCCTTTGTGCTCTGTGCGTCTAATCAAAGATTCATTTATTAAAAACAAAAGCAACATAAATGAGCAAAAATGGTGGTTTTCCCAAAAAGGAACTTGCAAAATGCAGTTTGTAGCTGTCATTCCCAACTGGAGCCGGACTCGGTGACGTTCATGGCCTGAAATGGTCAAATACTGAGCTTTCAGCAGAGAGACCCTGCAGAGCGCGTGAACGGCTTTAAAAAATATAATTCTTTCTCCTATAGAGACTGAGAGGATTATTCTCCTGTGGCGGACAGACAGCAGCCCGCCTTGCTTCATATGCCTTGGACGTCTTGAGAATAAGTCTCAGTTAACCAAAACCGCTTGGTTCTCAGTTATTAGCTGGAGACCCGCCCTGGCACTTTGGGCTCGGAGGATGCTCGGAGCAAGTCCGTGTGTTCGTCTGCTCCCGTCATCTCGGCCTCCTTTCTAGGCGCTAAGCGAAGAAGAGCAGGGCTCGGGGGCATCTGGTGACGGTGTCCTTCCCAACCCGCGTCCCGTGCTCCGGTTCCAGCGCGTGGGTCGGGGAAGGACGGGGTTGATCTGTCGCCGGTTGTTCCTGCATAACGCGGTCGGTGCTTAATTCAGCTGCCAGTTTTGGATGGGAGGAGGTGATGAAGCGGCAGACTCTGGTGCATCCCAGCTGATCTGTCCTTACACGCGAGAAGGCAGGTTGGCCGGGCTTGCTGGGCAGCAGCAATATTATTTATGCAAACAACTGACGTCATCCTAAATACAAACGAAGATTGCACTGACGGGCCTTCGGGTCTTCTGCCATTTCTGGACATTATGCTGGGGGGCCTTGCTTTATACGTATATTTTTCCTTTTGGCTCCCTTGCTCTGCGGCGGGCTGGGGTTGAGAGGGGGAATGGAAGAGTGAAACTGTAGAACATTTACCAAAAAAGTTCCCAGAGGGTTTAAACTTTGCTCACCATCGGGCTATTTGCTGTGCCTAGTGACATTCCCACAGCTTAGCGGAGACTGTGGAGCTTTTATTGGTAATTAGCTCGTTGTGGCTTTAGGGCTTTCAGGCACAAGTAATTGTTTTCATTGGGGGTATTAATTATGAATCACAAACCTGTAAACAGCTATAGCCAAGAATGTGCACGTCGGCAGATATGACTGTTTTGTTGTTCGGCGCTGGGTTAGCTCGACACTGCCCTCATTGTTATTGCAAAGAAGCGTATGGAAAACATGTTTTTAACCTCTCGGATGCTTTCGAGATCCTGTGTGGCTCGGTGCGAAACGGTATGGGATCAGCAGCCCTCCCGTGAGCTCGGTGACTTAACTCATTGTGCGGGGAGCAAACTGATAAGGGTGAGGAGTGCGTGGGTTTCTTTTGTTTTGGTCCCCCCCCCCCCCCCAAAATGCCTACCACCAAAAATAAAAGGATGCGAAAGGGCTCGGGAGAGCGTCTTGCAAAACGTCGCTGTTTTTGAATGCCGCGCTGTGCAATTGTGCTTCTGGTTTTGAAAGCCGCTGTCTGCAGTTATGCTTGCATTTCATTGATTCGTTTTCAGAAACGCCTTTTCACGACGTAGCCTCTCCACCAAACGTAGCTGCCCCCGGTTTGACAAAGAGGCCTGTCCCCAGCTAGGATGAGGGGTGTCATCCCTCTTCTGCTGAAGTCATTGCAGACCCAGCGTAGCCAGCATGTCACGTCTTAAACGCGTAAGAGAGAGCTGCGGCGTCTCCCGCTCTGGATCGCAGGTCGAGGTATGCGGTGAGCGCGGGGTGCCCTGCCAGCCTTGCCGGGGTGTCGCGCACGAGAGCGAGCAAATAGCAAGGCCGGGCAGCGGATCTGGCCGGAGACCAAAGCTTATTGCGGTAGGCGGGGTACCTCGATTGCTGCTCCTAAACCCGCAGGTCTCCAAACCTGTCGGTTAAGTGGCTCCCAGCTCACAAAAGCAAACAGTAATCATAAAGAAGGGAGCCCAGCTGGTGTGCTTGAACTGTGGGGCATGCAGATAATGGCTCTTTAACTCTTCTGGGGTCAGGGCGTCCGCTAAAACAAGCGCTCCATTAATGGCTGTGCTGGATTGCGTGATCACCGTGACAAACGGAGCTGCTGTTTTGGGCAGAGCAGCGCTACCCTTCGCTAGCTGTGTTTTCCGACAGGGAGGGAAGCTGTTTTTTCCTCTCCGAGAGACTATGGACAAAACCTCTGCATTGTTTGCAGATCATGAGAAAAGCAACTTGCTCTGGGTTGTCTTGTGTGCATTTCAGAACGGCTCCAATTCAGTATTATTCCTTCCTTCCTTCCTTCCTTCCTTCCTTCCCAAAATTCAGGGCTCGTTTTCACCCTAGCTGTCTTCACCTTTGTCAGGAATCCACCTCCTCCCCCACCTCTCTCCCACGCTCCAGCCTCTGAAACACCTATACAGTGACCCGCAGCGCTGCTTAAAATAACGAGTTTGTGCTGGCTTCCTCGTCTGCAGATCTTCAGGCTCTGTTGTGAACGGGGCGGTTGTGGTGCTTAGCCCCTTAGCTGCAGGGGGATGCGGGAGAAATGCAGGCTGCGGAACTGGCTCGTGCTGCTCCTTCAGCAAGGTTTAGGCCTCGGGAGATGCCTCGCTGGTGACGATTTCGATTGGTACCGAAAATAGAAAAAATGTAGCCTGCGATGTAAGGCTTGAGACGCGGAAGTTATTTTTCCGCGCTCCTCTGGGGCGGGAGGAGGAGGAGCGGGATCTGTCCACGCAAGACAGACGCTCGTCTTCCCAGAAATTGTGGCTTTCTGGCGTGTAGAATTGCAGCTTGGTCTGACCCTGCTCCAAATCGACATTGCCTTTCACTTGTAATGCGTCTCCGTTTGGCATATAGACTGCTATTAAGCATGAATAATGCAGAGGTGCCAGCTTTCTTCCTTCCAACAAATGCCCCAGGCCCAGCATGGTGCGAGGGGCTGCAGGACTTTTGCCCTTTTTCCTGATGCTCTGGACGGAGGGTCACCAAAGCTTTGCCCCCGCTGAGGTTTCTAATTTGCTGCCAGTGTGATGGGCCCGGCGGTAGCAGGCGTGGGAAGTGTGGTAGAAACGAAGAGCGGGTCTGCCCAGAACAGGATTGGAGGAAATGGTGATGAGCGCCTGAGTTAATTTATATGCTTGCTTCTACCATGGATCTGGATCGTGAATAAAATGCGAAGCCCCATGTTTTGCCCGTGCACGTTATTTCTCTAAATCCCGTGCTGCTTGTCTGTGGCACCGTTCCTTTCCGTCTTGAACTCGTACGTACCGTCCACTGCACCTGAGAGGCATTTCAGCGGCGGGGTAATCATTGCATCCTGCGTGTTTTCCTGCTGAGAGATTTTTGTCGTCCTTGAAGAAGGAAATGATTTTTCTATAAAAGATGTTTCTGGGCATGCTGGAAGAGCTGCAGGTCCTCAAAGGAGGTTCTGCACAGGGACGCTTTGACAGTGGGATGCTGATACTGTGCATGAACTGGGGAGTTGTGGAGATCTTAGTTGGATGGAGCTGGGCTGTCCTCAGTGGGGGCAGATACAGGACAAGGAGCAATGGGCTCAGGCTGCAGCAAGGCAAGTTGAGGTTGGATTTTAGGAAAAACTTGCTTACTAGGAGGGTGGTGAAGCACTGGAACAGGTTACTCACAGGTGGCTGCATCCATCCTTGGAGGTGTTTGAGACCTGGCTGCACAAAGCCTTGGCTGGGATGGTGTAGCTGGGGCTGGTCCTGCGTGGAGCAGGGGGCTGGACTAGATGTGAGCTCCTGAGGTCCCTTCCACCCTCGTTTGCTATGAGTCCGTTGTCTTGGTACAAATCACAGACTGCTAATGATGATAGTCAATGGATTCTAGATTTAATGTCTTGCTACCGGTGAAGTTTCAGACAAAGTATAAAATATTGCCTCTCTCGGTTGCAGTCAATCAGGTGAAAAACTCTGCAGAGCAGTCGGGTTAGGATTTGGGCTAAGTAGAGCATGGGTTGCATCTCTGCACGGGTCTGTAATAAGTGCGTATTGATTGACTACGACAAAATGTTCCAACCTAGAGAGCCATTTAAATCTTGGTGCTGCCACAGTGACTGTTTTTTAGCAGCGTTTGCCATTATGTGCTACGTCCTACATGGTTGGAATCCTTTCTATCATTTGAAAGCTCGTTTCCATTTGATCTCAGCGGTGCCTTAAGCCTCTCTGTTTAGCAGGGTAAGTTTAAGTGGCTTGCAGTACAAAGATTGTGCATGGCTAACATGAGTCACTAACTAACAAGGGCTAGTTGTCAGGCACGCAGGTTGTAGCTGCGTTGGTCTCCAACCTTTTTAAGTAGGAGGTCCCTTTGGCGTTTCAAAGCAGCCCAAGATCTACCAAGATCAGCCCTCCGCCCAAGCCGTGGATCGACTCCAAGAGGCTCCGAGGTCTCCCGGTGGATCGAGATCCACTGGTTGGTGACCACTAGTCTAAGGCAAAAGGAATCGGCACTCGTGGTAGAGGTGATATCTTTTATTAGCCCAACTAGATTTTTGCAAAAAGAATTCATTAATTGCTAGTTGTGCGCTTAATGGAGACCACGGAAAATCTTTGTGGAAAGCCGCTGAGAAATTTGCTGCTAACAGGACCGGGCTGTAAAGTCAACACGAACAGTCTTTTACTCATGCTTACAATTACGTTTCTAGGCACTGTAGTTTTGTAAGATGGATTGATTCTCGATGCTGTTTTTGGATTGTCTAATGTTTGCTGTGGCTTCGCTGCTGCGGCAGCCGCGCTCCCTTCGAGCATAAATCGAGCCGCTCTTTGGGCAGCGCTCTGCTTTCCAGCAGTCCTTTCTGGATAACACTGTATACCCCTTCAGAAGTGATTTAACCAGTTGATGCACAAAGAAGCCTGCTTTTGGTTAAATAAACCATGTTCTAAAAGTGCTAGATACAGACACAGATAATTTTTAGATGCACCCCAGTAACGCCAGGCCTTAAAAGCTATTCACAGTGGCGTGCAAGAGGCAGTAAGTCAACTTAGCTTTGTCTTGTGCGTACAGTGTGCCTCCCAGCAACGAGGCGGCGTATCTCGACTGATCTGCTTCCTCTCGGATAGAGAGAATCTGTTCAATTAAGTGGAACTAAATGGCTGTCATAGATGACCTGAGCCTTACAGGCTGGAGTTATATATAGCGCTGTTTGCCTCTCGTTTTCCTAAAGAGCGTCTCCGATTCTTGGGAACACCAGCGTGTGGCTGTTTGGCACAAGCTTGTGTGGGCTGTGCAAGGGACTCTTGTGACTCGGTTGGTCGTGTCTGTTGCAGGGCGCTGAGTTATGCTGATCAGTAATGGTGCCCGCGTCCCGGGGCTGTTGGCGTTTCGATTTCCAGCACTGCCTTTTTCCACCCGCCTCCCCATTCCTGCTGCGGGTTCGATGCTTTGTCTAGTCTAGCTGCACATGTTGAATGTGTGCAGTGCTATTACCATGTCCCTGCTGAGAAAAAGAAACTGGCTCTCCCTGAACTTGTCAGAAAGGTTTCCACTGATTCACGTAGTAAATTTTCTTTTGCTTTACTTAATCCTGTTGCTCTTATTTTACTGTATAGACTTTTTTTTTTAACATCCTTGTTCTGAGCTGCGGACAGTGATGGATTACTGCTCGCAAGCAACCTGTCAGTGAAGTAAATATCAGAAGTTGGAGTTCAGAAATATCAAGATTGCTTGGGAGGGAAAGGATCTCCCACGTATCATGAATCCTTTATCTTTATAGTGATGTGATTGCTTAATTATCCTCAAATTGTCCTTGGCACTTAGACCTGGCTTTCACTGGAAATAATCAGCGTTCCTGTCTGTGTCTCGAGAGTGCAAGTTTCATTTTATAAACTCCAAGGTGTATTTGTCTTTTTCCTTGGAGTACAAGCTTAAAAAATGTCTCCTTGCTACAGGCTGCGTGTTCTGCCTTTGGTTAATGACGGCAACCTCAAAGTGAGGTGCATGATACCTTGAACTCCCAGGGAAATCGCAGCGAGTTGGTATACCAAGACAGACACAGTTCTTTGGATAAATCTGGTGTCTTGTCTTAGACCAACCAAAATCATTGGAAAAAATTCTTCTTTGCAAGCTTTCGGGGGCACACGCCCTTCTTCGGGCAGTGGGAGCGCCTGCGGTTGTTTCGTGCTCTTCCTGGATGGGATGGCCATCTAGTAAAAGAGATGGGATTTCCCCAAAGAGCCTCGTCGGCCTGTGTCCTTAGACCGACCTGGCTACAGCCTATGCCCCTGGTAAACCAGGAGTCAGACTTCCTGCTTGCTGAGTCTTTAAAATGTCTTTTGCTCGTGGTGCCATGTCTGGGAGTTGTAGGAGCCCTTGCCATCTCGCTACGAACATGATTATATCCTCGGTGAGAGCCAAAATAGCATCTTTTTTACCCTTTTTTTTAAATCTATGACCACACAGTAACAAAATATAACACAAATAAACATTAAAGCCCTTCCTTGCCTGCTCTTTTTTTACAAAGACTGGATGCTGTACACCGTGAAGCTCTGCACGCGCTGAGCTGAGCTGTGAATGCATCGAGGGCCTTCACCTGGGTGGCTTTTCACGGCAGTGCTGTATGTGCAGAGAACTGATCTCGGATGGGATGGGATGGTCTGTGGTCATCGTGGCTTTATGGGTCCGCAGCGGCACGATGAAGTCCACCTGGAAGCCCGTGGAGAACACGCGATACTTGGGCACGTCGGCGTCGGGCCTGGAGTCCAAACTGGACAGGGTTTGACGGTGCAAAGGATGCAGCTGCCTTGCCAGGGACGCGTGGTGGACGGGATCGGTTGCAGTCGCAGCTGCAATTGCTCCAAGAACGGAACTGTGATTCTAACCAAAACCTGAACCTTTAGCAACCAACAGTGGCCAAAAACTTTCAGCCTCGGGCCGTGTCACTTCAGTTACCTCCCAAACCTCTCGATCCCCTCGCTTCCGCTCCAAGACTGCGTTTGTTCATCCTTCACTGCTGGATCTCTCCGTCCCGCTGCCGTTTCCTCCTAGCCTACGTCTGGCAGGCCTTTCTTTATTTCGTTGCGATCTTGCTTTAAAAGTAGCCCTGAACACAGATCTCCCGCTGAGGCCAAGCGGTCGTTGAGCAGTGGAATAACGATCTGGCTTGCGTTACCGAGCTCGCGACGCTGGGCTGCAGGCCTAGCAAGACTGTTTCTCTCTTTCTTTCTTTCTTTTTTCCCCTTAAATGCATCTGTTTGAACTTGACTTGTCGTGTGCTGAACCTCCCAGACGGTTCGCTAGTTAGTGCCACCGCTCAGCCGGGATCTCCTTTCGTATCTGTAAATCTGATTCTTCCTTCCTGTGCAAACCGCTTCGCATCTGACCTGATTACATAAGGTTTTATTGATTTAATTTGATATCACGGGTCTCTGTTTTAATCATTTCTGGCAAAGCAATCGATCCCTCTTTCCCTGAACGTTGATTCCTCCCTCCCACTACAGCTCTGTGCTTCTGGACAATAATAACGTAAGTCCTATAGGAACAGGAATATTGGCTTCCTACGGGCAGTTTGTACGGATGATCATCTGCTACTTCCTTTAAATGTGTTGAACAAACCTGGCTTTCACTCCTTCCAGTTATTGTTCGGGCGCTTGCGGCTGCAGAGAAATGACCACAACAGCGACTTCTTTATTCCTTCAGCTAAAAGGAGGGCGCTGCCGTTGACTGAGCTCAGCATTTGGAGACTCTTGGATTTTTAGAGGGGATGTGATTTTTTTCCCCATAATTTGAGTGATTGAGCCCCTCTAGGGTGGTAATTCTTGAACAGGTCCAAAATCAAGAGGACTGATTTGCCTGTATCCCTCCAAATGCCTATGCAGTCTTTTGAGGGTCACTAGAATAAGAGGTTGAAGCCCTTCATCCTAAGGTTTCGTTCATTTGATTTGATTTGATTTTTTTCCCCCCAGTAAAGCAGCACATGGCCAAATTACTTGGGGAAAAAATTCCCAAGCAAAGCCTTCCGGTCAGGTCTGCAAGGTAGTAAAGTATTGCCTGAAGTGACAGTGTGCTTTTTCTTTTTCTTTGCATCTTTCTGGTTGACTTTATTATTATTATTATTATTATTATTATTATTATTATTATTATTTTAAAACCAGCTCAGCACATTTGGGTTGCTTTCCATTTTTTTTTAAACGAAGGAACTTTGTGAAAAAAGCAGACCTTAGATTTGTGTCCCGAATGGGAAAGGCGATCCCTTTGGCAGCATCGGTATCTCCTCTTGATCACCAAAGCAAAGCCCGGAGGTAAAAATCATGAGCATGTTTGCTTTGTATCCAGGGCTTCTCATCAGCTGAACCAGCATGTCTTTCTATTCAGCTCTCCCCTACCCTTCATTTTCTTTGCGTCCTCCCCCTTTCCGTACATACAGGAAACTGAAGATTTGTACTGCTCATGGTTTTCGCGCTTTAATCGGCTCCTGCTGTGTCAGCTTTTATCCACCTGCGTTTAACGCATCCAGCTGTCCCATCACCCCCAGATCTAGCCCGTCAGCAAGTGCGAGCCCGTAGAAGAAAGGTTGAAGTGAATCCGTAGCCAGCGTCCTTCTCTGAGGTCTCTCTTGGTGCAGCCTCGGGGCTGTTAGACCTTGGGAGATGCAGAGGAAACGCTGCGGCTTGCGTAGTCCCAGCCTTGGACGTGGCTGCAGGCGGTGGGTACCAGCCATGACTTCTTCAGCAAGTCCAGCCGGGGCTCGAGTGTTGTGGACGTTTCCCTTCCGGAGTCTGTGACAAAAGATGCTTCAGTGACCCAAAGCCAGCGTCTTCAAAATAAAGCATTATTTAGTCGTTCCTTAGCTTATGAAGCATTTAGTAAGTCAAATGCAGATGCAACAAAAGGTGTGTGAGCCAAGAGACTCAGCTTTTCTACGACCTGTTGAGGTTTTCTGGTCCCAGGTTGAGTTGTAGAGCGAGGTATTCCTTCTACCCTGCGTACCGAGCTCCTCTTCCCGTGGGTAGGCCAGCCGTTATTATCCTGACTGCACTGGGGAGATGTACTTGAGGTTATCTTATCAGTGCCATTGTTTTACCTTCCTGCTCAGCTCTTTAACAACCCTTTTCCTGTGGCTAATTCTGTGCATTCAGGCTGTCTGCAGTACCACACTGAAGAGGCAAACAGCTGGCATATTGAATAAATAAAACACTTGGCGCATGCTCTTTTGGAAATAATTTGAGGTTTAGCCATAGGCCAATGAATGGCTTGTAAGAAGGTAGAGTTTTTTTTGCTGCTGGGTCATTGGCTTAAATTACGTTCTAATTATTGGTGGGTCAGTAGATGTTACCAGTTTGCTTATTGTCCGTTGTCCTGTGAAGCTAATTAAAGGTCTTCATAAATCAGTTCCTTGTGAACAAATGGTTGCTTAACAGCTAGCTGCATAGGATCATAGACAACGAGGGCTGGAAGGGACCTCAGAGGGTTGCATCTAGTCCAGCACCCTGCTCAAAGCAGGACCAGCCCCAGCTACAGCATCCCAGTCAGGGCTTTTGTTGAGCCAGGTTTTAAACACTTCCAAGGATGGTGAGTCTACCACCTCTCTAGGTAACCCATCCCAGTGTTTCACCTCCCTCTACTGAGAGAGTTTTTCCTAATATCCAACCTCAACTTCACTTGCTGCAACGTGAGCCCATTGCTCCTTGTCCTGTATCTGCCCCCACTGAGATCAGCCCAGCTCCATCCTCTTTGCAGCCCCTGGCAGGGAGGTGACGGCTGCTATTCAATCCCCCTTGGTCTTCTCTTCGCCAGACTCAGTCAGCCCAGGTCCCTCGGCCTCTCCTCACCAGTCCTGTCCCCCAGCCCCACAACCATTGTCATTGTCCTCCACTGGACTCTCTTCAGTGTGCCCACATCCTTTCTGTAGTGGGGCCCACAGCTGGACACAGGACTCCAGATGTGGCCTCCCCAGTGCTGAATAGAGGGGGAGGATCACTGCCCTCAGTCTGCGGGCAGCGCTTCTACCCATGCAGCCCAGGATGCCGGTTGCCGCCTTGGCACCAAGGGCGCACTGCTGGCTCCTGTTCAGCTCCTTGTCCCCTGACCCTCAGGTCCTTTTTAGCAGACTTCTTTTGATTCTCATTGGAGACAGGTCAAAGATCGAATAGGTCCTAGGGGCTCAACACCTCTTCTCTCTCCTCTGCCCACTGACCCCTCGCGAGCTTGCACTTCAATTACCCATGTTGCAATAATTTACTAATCAGACTAGTGCACTGGCCTTCTCTTTTTTTTTTAACATTTTGTTTTCTCCCAGGATATTTAATTCTCTTGCTCAGCTAACTGCCTACACACCTCCAAACCGGGTATTGGTCAGATGTGCAACTCTGAACAATTGTTCACATCAAGGCTGTTTTGTAAACTACAGCTGTAGTTTGTCCAAAAACCAAATAACTTCCTTCCAGAAATGATGCTCGTCCCCTCACTATATTGGTGTTATGTGATGCTCCTCTCGTGCTGGATTTGCCCTGTTGCAATGCAGTTGGAACTGCTAATTTTCACCCTTGCAAGGGAGATGAGTTTGCACTTAACTACTCTCCGTTCTCTGGTGTGGGTGACAGTAACTTCACTTTTGGAGTAGGGAACCGCACCGCTACAATAGCTTCCACTTAATTTCCACAGAAGGCTACTTTCTAATGCTAATTTCACGCTTGATAAATACGGTCCCTTGTTGCCTAGGCAACAAGTTACTGCACAAATATTCATTACTGCATTACTGGTTAATGAGTCTCTAGTGTTCTAAAAAAATTACAGCCAGAATTAAGCGGATTTATTCACTTTAATCTTAAGTCAGCCAGAACCGAAGAGACCAGCCTGCAAAATGTTTCCACATCTCCGCAGCATTTGCACTGCCACTCCTAACGGGAACGGTTGTAAAAGGCAGAAGGTAGGCAGGGGGCTCACTTGGAGACTAACTAGTTCAGCGGCATGACCTTTCCTAGGCAACAACCTACTTCATCGCATGCCGTTTGAAATGAAAGCCAGTACAAGTGTTTGCCTGTTGCTCTCGGCTCTTTCCTGTTTCTGTCTCTGGATGGGAGCCCTCGTTGATCCTCAGGGCTGCTGTTGTGTTAGAAAACCATGGTTAAATGTTTCTGTTGTGAAAGATGGGCTGTTAAATTATTGCAGTGGAAAGGGTTGGAAAGCTAGTGTTAGTCGCACGATTCTACTTTCTGCCTTTTAGTTTGGGCGAGGAAAACTTTTCGGTTTGTTGTAGGGCACCAGGGCCAACCTTGTGGACACAGATATTAGCCTTGCACCCTCCCCGAGTGCTGCTCAGGTCCCCTTCTCCTGCCTGATCTGCTGCTCTGCTTTCTTCTTCCTTCTGTGTGCTCCCTGCTCAACTTGTTGCTTCGCGTTCTGCGTCTTGCCCTACCTGTGCTGCACTGCGTTACTCTTGGCACTCGCGCTGGAGATCAGCCGCCCCCGGCGCGATCTGTTCCGGCACCAGGTTCTCATAGGCGTGTATATCGCTGCAGGATGTGGATCGCCAACAGAATTATGCTGGTAATGCTTAAATGAGGGTTAAGTACGAGGCCGTAACCAGCCTTAATATTGTTGTCTGGGCCTGAGGAACAGCATTCCTGATGCATTCACTTTAGGGTTGCATGGTCACAGGCCAGCTTTATATACAGCCTTTGCCTGTCCCGTTTCTCTCTTAAGAAGAGCAGACCTGAACCCTGCTTTGTAATGGTGTCTGTTCAGTTTGATTCAGTTTGCTTGTAATTAAGAAATGCCTTGACACTTCAGTGCTTGAGAGAAAAAAACTCTCTTGACTTTTCCTTTGGTGACTCAGCAGAGGAAACTCAACGCTTCCCTGCTGGGCGGAAGGCATTGTTAGCTTTAATTCATGTATTATTTTTCATTTAAAAGCTAATTTATTTTTCCCCCTTTAATCCTTGTCATTTGCATTATTCCAGCTGTAAAGCAACATGAAGGTTTGTTTCTGGCAGGCCACGCACGTCACCCTTGCCTTCAGAAATCAAAAGGGATGATTGTATAATGGCTGACAGCAAATTTGGCTCTGAAATATCATTAAACTAATGAACGTTTGGTTTTTCTCTGTCACAATACTCTTGACTTCAGAACGAAACCATTTAACATCTTACCGTGTTTAAATCTGGCATGCTTTTGGGTGTATTTGGTATCCGTCCTATCCCCTGTGGCTAGACTTAAATTGCAAATGCACATATATGGAGTGGCCAATTTGTCTTCTAAGTGCCAGGCTCCAAGTTCAGGAACACCTCCTATTTTCCCTGTTCCCAAGCTCAGACTCAAGCTACCTAAAATTGATGGAGGTTTTATGGTTGCTTCTTGCAACTTCCATAAGTGAAAGTGCAGCTGCTCATTAGGTAAAAAGCTAACCCCCACAACCCTCCCCAAACCTTCCTGGTTCTCTTTGTAATATTTTGCCCAATTTACTTTTGTTTTACAGAAGATTTTAATGTTTCGGGGCACAACAATGAAAGGAAGACTATAGAAAAGTGAGCTGTTCCATGTAACAGATAGTAAATAGGACATGCAGACCTGGAAAAGAAGGTTTGCTAATATTTGATTCTTAACTAAAATGCCAAGAAGTTGACTTTTTGAGCATCTTAGCCCTTGCAACTTGTAGGGAGGACTGTAGTTTTAAAAACATGCCTGGTTGCTGCACGCTGCTTTTCTATAACTAATAACTCTCCCTGCTCCTTTAAAACGTCGGCTTTTAAAATCCAAGCTGCGTGCTGTGGTACCACACTTAGTTGTAATGTCTGCCCTGCTTGTTTCGGACCGTGGATCTCATTTGGCTCTTCCATAGTTTCTTGCTAAGCATCTCCAGCAGCGTTCGGCAGCCGTTTCAGGAAGCAAGCTGCGTTGACCCAGCTCTGGTCGGGGTGGACCTGTGTCCCGTGGTGGTGGCACGGGGAAGCCCTGCGGATGAAGCCCCATCTCTGGACCAGGTGAAATGGCTCCAGGGCTGCAGGTCGTCAACCCCTGGTCTCAAGCGTGTCCTTCCTTAGCGACAGCGCCATATCTGTGCTGTGTGTTCGAGGTTGCATTATTTTTCCTTTTCTTTCAAAGGCTGCATATTCAACAGACCGACAAGTCGCTGAGGGCTGAAAGCAAGAGCGCAGGTATAGCGGAAAGCTTGTTGGTGCATGGTTTCCCACCGGTCCAGACGTGGCTGCCAGGGTGAAGTGCATGATTGCACCATGATGCAAAGAACTCGTTCAGCACAGCAGATTGATCTATTTTAGTTTTTGATGCGAAATACAGCTGTTATGGGAGTGGCAGTCTGGGCTAGTTTTCACAGTTCTTCCCTTCGCAGGAAAGGGCGGAAAGTAATGGCAAAAATAATGAGAACTATGTCCATTAACACTGTGAATGCTTTAAATGCGATGGTCAGTGAAAGAGCAGGGAGGAGGATGGGATAAAGCATTAGTGTAGAGCAGGCATGCTGGACCTTGCGTGCATGGTTTTACAGCCGTGTCATGAGGGCCGTGCATCTCCTTTAGAGTTGTATAGGTTGATTGCTTATTGCACCGTTAAGAACTTGTTATTTCTTCTTGGCTCTGAAAAAATGGTGTCAAGCTTTGTGGGCTGCTGGGTTCTTGTAGCTGGTCTACTCGTGGCACCTTCTGACTTGAGGTTAATACTTCCTGAGCAGTGTAGTTGAAGGAGCTCCTGGCTTCTCTGTGCCAAGGAGCTGACCTTTTTGTGCAGAGTGAGATCTGCCGTAGGATGGGGAGAAGAAAAGGCAAACGACTAAAACCCCCTTGAAACTGGTTCAGAATCTTTCATTGAAGAGCAGAATAGCAAAAAGCAACTCAATGCTTGCAGACTTGTTCCAGCACCTGGACCGAATGAGACCGGAGCGGTGCGTGGAACAAATGCAGGAGCTCTCCATAGCATGCACTGAGTGCACAGAAATACTGTAGTGCCACATCCATTTATTCCAGGCACAGTCTGCTCCAGGTAGGTATTTTAGGTGTTATTTATTGGCTCCCTTACCCAGACAAAAGTGCTTCTCTAGCATTCACAAACATGAAAAATGTGCTCAAACAGCAAGGCCCAAGGTCATGAGCAACCTGATTTTTGCCAGAGCCCTGAAGAATGGAGCAGCTGTGCGTGGGCTGGGGAGAGAAGGGAAAGGACTGTTTTGTCCAAACAGTCAAAAATGCTGCACCAAGACTTCAGGTGATCTTGACCTAAAGGTTTTCTATACCGTTGGGCAATATTAATATCGATGCTTAATGTAAAGTTGGGTAGGGTAGTCTTCCAGATGGTGGAGAAACTGGAGTCGTTGGAGGGTTTCTACAGAAAGGAGTCACAAGGCTGGGTTAATACAACACCTGACCTTAGCCCAAAAGCCCGAGAAGCATGTATCTACAGCCTAATAACACAAGCTTAGCTGTTGATTTAGCCTGCTTCTGTCGAGACACTTCCAAGTCATCCATATCTCCTTGGGGCTCTCCCCCCTGCCAGGCTTTTTTTTAACCCAATTGGAGCAAGTTACGCAGAGAGGTGGTACAAGCTTCATCCTCTGGAGGTGTTTAAGACCTGGCTAGACAAAGCCTTGGCTGGGATGATGTATTTGGGAATGATCCTGCTTGAAGCAGGGGTTGGACCACTTGTGACCTCCTGAGGTCCCTTCCAGCCCTAATTTTCTGTGATCCTGCTTTCACTGGGTTCCTAACAGCCTCCACAGAAACAGATGCTCATTAGCAGGGTTAGGGGTAGGGCTAGACTGGGTTAGGGTTAGGCTTTGTTCTGTCCTAGATTGATGTCACTGCGCTTCCAGCTGTGTTTTCCACAGCTGCATTTTTAGTTCCTTAGCCATGCTAAGATTCAAGTGATCCTTAAAAAACCCTTAAAGCCATTTGCCCTTTAAGCTGGGTAGCAGCCAGTGCTCACCAAAGCGCCCGATCCCCTTGCTCCACGTGTTATATAGAATTTGAATACTGACGATCTCTCCTTGCTCAGCTGGGTTGCTGTGAAGTCGCTGTGCCAATCCACATTGTGTTTGTAGTTTTCCACTTGGAGAATGACTTCTAAAACTAACCAGATTGGGGTTGCATTTAAAAATTGCAAGTTTACCTGCAGCAGGTGAGGACGTATGGTCAGTAGTACCAGTAGCAAACAAATATATGAAGGCCTCTGCTCTTTTTTTATGAGGTTGTTGTGAATTTTAGGGTGTTCCCATCCAGACTGACCAAGGTCTGGTCCTCATTTAAAAAAAAAAAAGAAAAAAAAAAGCTTTTTTTTTTTTTTGTCTTAACCTCCACGTAGGTAGGGCACTGAGAGAAAGGCAGGAGTGGTTCAGGTCAGGTTGGAGATGCTTTGCCACCTACGTGTTTGGGTGAAGGAGGTCAGTGGCTCGTAGGTCTTTGATAAGTGAGAGTCTGGTCCGAGTTGTGCTTGCTAGTGGGGAAATACACGATAAGCTTCTTTTTGTACCTACCTTGTTTCATGTGGCAGCTGTGCCAACGGAGCTCAGAGAAGCGTGCTAGGGAAGGCACCACCGCGGAGAGCAAGGGAGTATCGAAGTGAGCCTTGTCTTGGCTGTCAGATGGCCGCAGAAACGTTACTCCACTTGGCCAAGGTGGGTTGATTCTGCGGTCAGAAAGGGGAAGCTCTGCTTCTGCCAAGCTCTCGGCCGGAAGACCTGCCCGCAAAGCTTCGTAGTGTTGGCTCTGCCACAGTCTCGGTCCTTTGGTCAGCTTCCCCGCTAGCGTGTCCAGGAATGAGTGCACGCACACCAGTCCCTTTAATTAGCTTCTTGGAGCTTCGTTGTGTGGGCCTCAAAGAAAAACGCAACTCTCAGCAGGTGAGTTGGTGGCACCGGCTGCCTCGCATCCAATCTGGGTTGCTCCCAAGCTCTCTGGAAGTTTTGGCCAAGGCCTTTCTAACATGACAGCGCTCACCTACAATGTCCTCATTGTTCCTGAGCTCTGCTTGGCCAGTCAACCCACCAAAGTCATCCATCACTAAGGAGATTCCCTGTTGTTCCAGTAGCTTTCTGCTGCGGCATTTCAGAGAGATGCTTTAGCACCGTAAAGACCACATGCAAGATGCTGGTGAGGTGGAAGCCATGGAAACGCATAGCAAAAACAGTCCATAGAGTACCAAGCCCCCAGAAGGTTATTTTCTTTTAGGCCTGTCCTGACCCTGCTCTAATAGCATGTCACTCAAGTGCAGAGCGTGCCTTTACTTGTCCCAGTTGGAAATGGGGCATGTTTGCAACCACCAGTCTTCACGGGTGGAAGGCAAAACGTCTCACGCTTCGCATCCAAGGCTCTCCAAGCAGGTTTCATATGTGCACGCTTGTGTCTGTCCCCATTTGTTGGTTCTCGTTTTATGTGTCACAGATCTTTGGTCTTGGTTTCATCATTGCACAGAACGGGAAAACGGGGGGAGTATCAGCATTTCCACAAGACAAAGAAACCAGGCACGCTTCAGTTTACGGTTTGAGTCGGATTTATTGCCTCGTAATTCTGCGCTATATAGTGCCTTCAGTCCTGAGTAGTTTTGTTAAGGCCGGCCTGTTCAGGGCTCAGGGCTTTGGTCTCCATCCCTCGGTTGGTCGCTCGTGGAAGGAGACCAAAGCCCCGAGGTTAGTGGGGAAAGCAGGAGACCTGGAGCAAGCACGAGGGGCAAGAGGAGAGGCGTTCTTGTACTTCCTGAGAAATCGGGGCAATCGACTGCTCGGGAAGGACAGGCAGGGGAGAGGAGGAGGAGGAGGAGTTGCACTTCATATAAAGAGCCGTACGATTGCTCAGAGCTCCTCTACAAAGCTGGAGAGAGGCCTGCTGAGAGTCTCTGGGCTGGGGTCAGAAGGGAGAGCAACAAGGGTGACGTGGTGGTGGGTGTCCGCTATAATAAACCACCACGGGTTATAATAGCGAACTCTGATGGCTTGTTTTATTGCTTGGTGGTCTTTGTGCTCCTGAAGTTAGTCCACTAGCAGGGTGTCCTTGTGCCAAGCACTACGCAAAGTCCCTTGCCACTTGCACGCCAGATGGGATGCCCCAGGTGGATGAAGCAGCGGGGAGGGAGATTGAGAGGAGGCGGCTCGCCAAGTGAACAGAATCGAGCGCAGAAGCAGAAGCCGCGGCTTGTTGTTTGCCTGATAGGAGCAGATGGGCAGGATTTGTCAGCTCCAGGCAGAGGTAGACCTTAAAGGAAGCATAGACAAGCTGCTTTCTGCAGTTTGCATGGCGGGTCCCAGCCTTGTATGCGATTCTGCATGTAGCCGTTGTCCCATTCGGACACGGACCGGACTAGTGTATGGTCTTGCTGCAGCCTGAAGGCTGCATGACGGCTGCATGCTTTCCTGAGCGAAAAGATAATTAACCTGGGGATGTTAAGGTCAGGCAAGCTTAAGTTTATATGCATTAGAGATGCTGCGTTTGTAATCATAATGATAAAATCGTTCGGTAACGAACCGGTTGGGTGGCAGCCAAGTCCGTAACGCGCTCTGACAGCACTGAGGGAAGCGTAGCTCGGGTCTAGTGAATGCGGTTGATCCGTCTCGACCCAGAGAGGTCGCAGTGTGTGTGTGTGTGTGTGTGTGTGTGCGCGTGCGTGTGCGTGCGCGTGCGCGCGCGCGTGCATGTCCAACTGGGAAAGTTTGCCTCCATCATAAACCTGAGTTGTTCCCTCTGGGTGAGAAAACGTAGATTTTTTTTTTTCCCCCAAAAAATATTTAATTCTGTATTTACACAATAGCCTCCAAACTGAGAGGCTTGGGTCTCTGGGATAAACACTGCACATTGTTGTATGTACACAGTACAGCTGTTGTGCGAAGACTCACGCGCATCTAGGAAAACAGCTTCTCCTCCTACCCTCGCTTCTTCAGCTCCTATTAAATTACAAAAAAAACCCAAGAAAGATGAGAGATGCATTTCTTCTCCCTTCCCCCACGCCTCTTTTTTATTTTAAGTTTGAGTCCCTGCTCTGTGCAGTGTTGACAGAGCCATAATGAGACAAGTGGTTGAACACAGGCTTTCTTATCGGGGAACTGTCAAAATGAAGTGAAAAGCTTTGCTCTGCGATGATTTCTGCCCGTAGTGTCTGCCTCTCTGGAAGAAGACGTTGCGTCCTTAGGCACCGTGGATGCAGCACCACAAAGCTGACATGTCCTGTGGACACATCTGCTTGCCAGAGTTGTCCTCTTGTTGTGTCTCAACCCAACCTGTGTTGGATGTCGAGTGGGAGCGTTGGGCGTCACGGACTGTGGGGAGAATCGGGCACCGGGCGATGCTGCGTTGTGGACGTTGCCCTCCAGCCATGAAGGACAAGGGGTCGTGGTTGCTGCCAAGCGCTGCTTCTTTCTCTGAGAGCAGGGCTGGTTATTCCTGGCAGATTGAGCGAGGCACTTCCTTCAGATGGTTTCTTTAATTGCCACAGAATTGCAGACAAAAGGAGGGTTGGAAGGGACCTCGGGTCCCATCTTGTCCAACCCCCTGCTCAAAGCAGGACCCAACTCCATCATCCCAGCCAAGGCTTTGTCAAGCTGGGTCTTAAACACCTCCAAGGATGGAGACTCCACCACCTCTCTGGGTCACCCGTTTCAGTGCTTCACCACCCTCCCAGCGACAGAGTTTTATCTAATAAAGTTTTTGCCTCGACTGTTCTGTTCTGCACTTCATGCCCTAAACCCGTATCATTTACTTCTCCTTGTTATCTGACGGGCATCTGTGCCCCTCTGTCTTTTCTGGCACCGCGGCAACTTCTCACTAGTCTGCCTGTCAAACTGGGGAGGGCCGGTGCTTTTTGTGGATTAAAAAATAACCCTGTGCATTTCTCTTGGCTTCACTAAGTCCTGGAGCTGTGAATCACCCCGAGAGCTTGTATTTACCCCCTGCCCTGTTGTGTTTTTGCTCACTTCTTGCTGATGTGGTCTCTGGTGGTTGGGGAAGGGTCTAGACGCTCCTGGGCCATGTGGACCTCTTAAGCACGTGTTGCCTTAATGTGGATTTTGAAGGAGTTCTTCATAGTAGCTCCTGCGTGGAGGATGAAATAACATCGCAGCAGCCGCTACCAGAATTAGGCATGCAGAGCTCCTCTGAGCACCGGCATCGGCACGGCACGGCACGGCATGTGTGTGTACCGAAAGCAGAACTGGAAGGTCTCAGATGTTAGTGCTGGAAGATGAGCCTTTGGCTTCAGTTGCACAGACCAGGTTGCATTTTAATGGGGAAGTTGCACGAGCTGGATCGTTTGTTGCCCTGGAGGTGATTTTTTGCAGAGCCAGTGCTGACGCGGGCCCAGTAAGTGCCTGTCGGTCTCCTCCTGACTTCAGCACTACCAGAGGCAAGAGCGTTTCCAGGCACGTACTCTTGTCAAGATAATTGAGAGCTTATCTGATTAGATAGCAGCCATAGAGTAAGGGTGCATGGGTTCAGTACCTGCCACCTTGAGAGCAATGACACGGGGTTACCGGAGGCAGGGAGAAGACGGGCTGCCCATGACAGCGCGATCGTTCAACCTCCTTATTGCAGCGGTGCCGAGGGAGCAGCCCTGAGCCAGGGCCTCGTGGTACAAGGCACAGGGCAGCGGAGCAGTCGTTCCCTGCCTTGCAAAGCGAGCAGTCCACCCTGGAGAGGCTCGTCGGGGCCTGCCGTGCCTGCGCCGCTCTGCGCAGCGCTGGCCTCGCTCGCAGCAAAAGCCCGTCCCCAACGGTAGCTCGATGTGCGGGCTGGGCCTTGATTTTCCACGCGAGATGGACGCTCTGGCCTCGCTGGGCAGAGGAATCCCCTTCAGCTGGTCGGCTTCGCTGCGTGGCTAAGCCCTCGATGAGCTTGGCTCGTTTTTGGCTGCTCAGAGCCGAGTTTTTTCCATCTCTCAAGCTGATCTGACTGGACACAGACGTGGCAGTGATGGGCTCTTTTGCAATGAAGAGACGCTGGGTTTATGAGGCTGTGTCCGAGGCTTTCTAATGGCCACTTCGCTTCTATCCCATCCTTCAGAAAATGAGTGGGAAGACCCTCCAGCCTGCTCCCTGCTTCCTCGCTAGGGGAATGGAGAGGCCGGGGAGGGCGGTCTCTGAACCAGTCTGTCGCAGTCGGGATAATCCTGGCTATGTTAGAAACCCCTTTAAAAAGAGAGGACAAGGCATCTGACTGTCCCAAATTGCCTGGATGAGGCACCTCCCTGCCCTGAAATGCTGTGAGCTGCAGGAGTGGAACGGGGACCAGAGCAGGGGCGCTGCCCGCAGGAGCGGGCCAAGGAGCTGCTGGACCTTCCGGCTGTCGTATGGGGCTGGCGTCCTCGGATTGCCTTGCCCTGCCGTTGTCCTCGCCGGCAGCCGACCCCTTCTGCCCTTCCTGCTCCTCTCCATTCTTCCCTGCTTCCCCTTCCTTCTCCGGCCGCCTCCTCTCCGACCCCCACGCTCCCTAGGCTGGGGGCTCCGGGCCTTACTGTCATGCCCATAAATCATCTGGCTTGTTCTGGAAATCCGCACGTCCTTAAAGGACAGCTGTGGTGGCTGAAATTAGCTCATCTCATTAAATACAAAGCGAGAATGTGCATAACATGAAAGAGAATTTAAAATCTTCTCTAAAGCACTTGGCAGCAGCCAGGCACCTGGGGACCTTTGACTGCCGCTTATTGCATTAACCCTTGCGGGGTCCGTGGTACTTTGTTCTCCTCCCGCGTGTCTACTCACCTACTGCAGCCGCTTCCCTGCGGAGCGACTCGCCTGCCACGGCTCTCCCGACCCCTCGGTGTGAGCCACTCGAGTGTGACTTGGGTGCCTTGGCGCCTTGCTGAAAAGGAGCAAGTGAGCCGGGAGAGCATTCCTGCTGCTCCACAACCCAGCACAAATCGGAAACATCTGGGCCTCGGCACGGGGATTCCTGCCGGGCTTGGCAGAATCTCCGCATTGATTTGCACAGTCATAAACTGGCCCGGATAAGTAGATTGTTTCCTCTCTGATTTGTATGGCTCAATAGCACGAGGTTAACAACCCCCACTTCCCTCCCCTCGAGGGGCTGCTTCCCAGAGGCGCCCGAGCGCAATGCAGCGCGGCCCCTGGCAGTCCAGCTCCTTGGGGCAGGCAGGGCCTCAGGCTGCCTCGTCTCTCCAGCTGCAGTTCAGCAGGATCGAATCTGCTGCACAGGAAATCTTGTAATTAATGACTGTTCCACTTGCCGTTCTCGTCGGCTCAGCATGTCCCAAACTCAGCGCCGTCTGCCCTACATCCCCGCTGCAAATGCTGCTTCAGGGGCGAAGACCGTGCTAGAGACCTCGTGGGTTGGTGCCTGCCTTTCTTCCCTGCTCCCACCCAAACCTTACTGCACTGGCCGCGGGATGCTGGGGCAGTGGTCTGGCAACCAGCGTTCTCCTCTTTGCTTCTGTATCATACACCAGTCGGCTCATCTGGACCACGGCCTGATACTGCCCTCTCCCTTGGAGCAGCCCGCACCTTTGCGGAGGGGAGGAAAGGCAGGCAGAAGAGAGGGGAATTCTGCACTTGCTGTCACCTCGGGTTTATTACCATCTTGCTTAACCCTGTAAATCCACCCTGTGTCAATATTGTGTGGTTGATTCCTCCTGGAAAGGCAGGGAAGGAAAGCCAGACCCGTCCCACGATTTATGCGTGGACCCCTGGACTGAAAGAAAAAACAGTGTGAGCATGTGTTGTAGGCATGATGGTCCACAAACTATGTAAGAGGCAAGGATTTCTTAGAGTGATATTTTGAAAGAGAAAAGCTCATTCTTGAATCCTTCAGTAAGAAGCGCTTGTTTTATTTGGCTGTCCCTGGCAGCGCCAGCGCCCAGATGCCAGCGCAGCTCAACTAGACTTCGGCGTGTGCTTTAGTACTGGGTGAAGATTGGGAACCTGTCCCCTGGCTCTGCTTGGGGTCTGTCCAAGGGTCCTGGTCTCACGCAGTCGCTCTGCTCCTGTGCTGTAGTTCCCCCCCCCCTTATATTTAGGATCTGGGCCTAGGGAAATGCAGAAAGCAAATGCCAGCTGCTGTGGTATTCGACGTGAACATCTCTTTCCCTTTTCATAACGCAGTTGTTAGTAGCAAGTATAAGCCTAGACCTGTTGGTACAGGACTTCTTCGAGTGCATCAAAAATAAGTTTCAAGTTCTTGGGTGCTTTCAGAGTTAGCAAGACGTGCACTGCTTTATAGCACCCGCCTCCTGCGTGTGTTGAAACCCCGCGTGCAGGGAAGCACTGCCTCGAAATACAGGGGTCAGATTTATGGGTTGTTTTTTCGACTGACGCGTAATTGCGGATGTAAGGTAGAGGCTTCTCTAGGGACTCTCCTAAAGCTCCCACAGATGTAAAAGGCAGCTGTGTGCATATTGGGTGGAGGACATAATGCCTTTTGGTTCTGCACTACATCAAGCCGAAGGCAACTGCCCCAACTCACCTCTTGGGAGTGCATAATTGATGTGAAGAGCACCTAATACTTTAAGGTCAACAGTTTCCACTTTCTCTTTGGTATCAAGTGGCTGCTCTCTGACTGCAAAGGGGCATTGTATTCACCGCTCGAAGCCTGGAGTTCCTCTCCCATTACAGACGGGCAAACAGGCTGCACTCAAGCGTGCTTTGGTGTGCAACTCTTGCCAGGCAGTTTCTGTGCTTTTGCTCTTTGTGGCGTGAAGTAGACAAGTCATCCCGTCCATGATGTGCGTGCTTCAAGGCAGGCTTTACGGAAAAGTTCCATTAAAATGTGCGGAGGGAAAGGAGCATTGCACTAAGGTCGGGGCAAGGGGCAATCATTGCTCTCTAGTGCTAATCCTGGGGCCTTTGATCTGTTCGGGGTCTTGGGAGGACGGGTGAACCCCCATTTTCGTAGGTTTGGTAAAGCAAAGGGAGAGAGGTGAATTCCTTCGGTGAGAGCCCGTGGGACAGAAGTGCTTTGTTTAAAAAACAAGCTAAAACCCCCACCCAGGAGCTCTTTGGGCAAAGGTGTTATCTCGGTGTCTGTTAACGTTCTTGTGCGATCACGAGTGTTTGTCCCATTGCAGCCGGCGTCCTGCTTTGCTCGCTGTCTGCTTGGCGGCTTCGCAGCAGCGCGTTTGGCTTGGAAGAGCCCTGCTCCAACAGGTTTCAAAGCAGCTCCTTTTGCTGGGCTCTTATTTCTTTCCAGCTTTTCAGAAATCGGGATCCTAGAGGGATCTTTCGCAATTTAAGGTAAAGGCTAGATGTAGTGAAAAGAGCCTAAAAATGCTAATAGCATTTCCTAATGTGGCTCTCGGAACAATAATTACATGAGAAGCCCTGTTGGCTTATAGCCTTCGGGACAAAACAACACGGTCCCAAATTGTCTTGCTTCGGTCTTTTATGGAACCATGGAAAAGGAGGGTGGGAAGGGATGTCGGGTGATCGCATCTAGTCCAGCCCCCTGCTCCAAGCAGGACCAGCCCCAACTACAGCATCCCAGGTAGTCCAGACAGGTCTTAAACACCTCCAACGATGAGACTCCAGCACCTCTCTCAGTAACCTGTTCCAGGGCTTCACCAGCCTCCTCATGAGAAAGTTTGTCCAAATTCCTAACCTCAACTTCCCTTGCTGCAGCCTGAGCCCATTGCTCCTGGTCCTGGATCTGCCCCCACTGAGACCAGCCCAGCTCCAGCCTCTTTGCAGCCCCCTGGCAGGGAGGTGAAGGCTGCTATTCAATCCCCCCCTTCTCTTCTGCAAACTAAATCAGCCCAGTGCCCCCCACCAGTCCTGTCCCCCAGCCCACAACCATTTTCACTGCCCTCCATCGACTCTCCAATGTGCTCACATCCTTTCTGTCGTGGGGGCCGCACAGCTGGACACGGGACTCCAGATGTGGCCTCCCCAGTACTGAATAGAGGGGAAGAATCACGTCCCTCCATCCTCTGGCAACGCTTCTCCCAATGCAGCCCAGGATGCCGGTCGCCGCCTTGGCACCAAGGGCACACTGCTGGCTCCTGTTCAGCTTCTTGCCCGCTGTCCCCCCAGGTCCTTTTCTGCAGAGCTGGATGAAGCCTCTGCAGAGCGTCAAATGAATTGTGACTCATCCGAAGTCCAGTGCTTTGCCAGTTCCTGAAATCACAGACTCTGTTGATGTCCCTGGGAGCGATGGGGCAGTGGACACCCACTCAGCATATGGGCTCTGCGGTACGAGCTGACAATAATAGAATCGTTTCTTAATTCAGATGTCAACAACAGCCCCAAGTGGGTGTCCATGAAGAAGCGTATTGTACCTATTCCGTTTGCTCTGACACTGGCTGTCAAGGCTCTTCTGTAGCTAGATGAATCTCTTCTCGTCTTTCTCTTAGAACTGAAATGGTAGAAGAGTGTTTCCAGGAATAATTTTGAGGCAGTTGGGAGATCTCCCACCGTAAAAATTCAGACCGTGTCCTAGAAGAGCAGAGGTGTATAATCTTAGCTATGTAACCACTGCCCGGACTATAGATGCCCCAAGGAGGAGCTTTGAACTGGGAGATGTATCATTTTTATGTTGAATTGCAGTGCTGGGTTGTGTGTGTGTTGTTTTTTTTCTGGGTGTTGGACCAGCTGGTAAAACCTGAAGAAGTTTGGCATTTGAAGAATTGGCCAGTTTCCGTAATTGCAGAATTTGTTTGAGTTGTTCGGGTGGTTTGTCCCCAGTGTAGTCATTGGATGCTCGTGGGCAAGGGGAGTGGGAACGGAGAAGAGTATTGACCCTACGAATGTAGGTGAGCAGAGCTCCAAAAGCAGGTTCAGTCGTCTGCTGATCCTTCAGCAAGGCAGGGTGATCCACCCGAGTTTAAGTAGCATGGCCAAAAAATTGGGAGAGGTTTTGGCTTTGGTAACAGGGTTAGAACGGCGAGGAGCTGGACTCTTCACCTCGCTCTGCTCTTGGCTGACTTTGCAACGCGATGGGATGGTGTAACTGCTCTTCTCGTTTCGTGGGGGGGCTGCTAGTATTATTAAAACACTTGCATGTTAGGAGCAGGGCAGGGATGGTTTAGGCAGGGATAATCCTACTTTAAGCAGGGGGCTGGGTTAGATAACCTGAGGTTCCTTGCTGCCCCTTCTTATTTTCAATGTGCTGGAGGAGGTCCTGGACCAACAAGTCTAGGACTTTCAAGTGCAGTAATGCTGCTGCTCTTTTCCTGGCTTTCCTGGGTTTTTCTCTATGGTTCTGTGATAGGAAATATCGCAAGGCAAAGTTCGGCTGTCCAAACAGTTCTTGTACAGGTTCCCTGAAATGGTGGCCAGCCCCTGCTGTAGCAAAGGACCATCCTGCTTTGCATTGCAAAATGACTTGCAGTGCTTGTATACTGGGCTGGTGAGTGCAGAATAAATGCCCAGGTTAAGTGGGGTATCGGAAGTGCTCTTGCAAAGCTGTGCGTTAGCCCAGGGTTGTTCTGGTGGCTTTGTAGACTGCCATCTCGATGGATTTGTCCTTCATCAAAAAGACTGGATTGAGCTTCATGCTCATGCTTTGTTGAGGTCAACTACTAATAAATGACATGAACTGTACAGTGCTAAACGTGTGTCACAGGTGACCCAAAGTCAGGCAGCATGAAGTGTACTTCCCAGGTGTTCAGACTCATTTCCCTTTATGAGACATTCCTCTCCTTTTCCTATCCAAGTGCGACATGCCATGAGATGGAGTCAGAGCCCACCCTCCTCAAAAGGGCTAATGCATTTGAGCTGTAAATAGTCAATTTTGGAGGATTAGTCTATGGGTTTTAATCCCACTTCTCAACCCAGTTGCCTCGAATCGTATTACAGTGCTCAGTTGATTGAAAATGAATGGGGATTCTGGTGGGGATTCAGTTTTCACAGGGAACAGCTGCTCTTGGCCTTGCACTGCATCTTGTAAAATCACTCCTGCGAGGTACTCGGTGCAAGGGGCTGGCTGCCGGTGCAAGCAGCAGTGGTGGGTGATGCTCACCATCTTGCATCAGGGCTGTCCAACTTCCCGGTGGCTGGAGGTCATGAGCTGCAGACTCTGCACCCGTGCCCCCAGGCCTCAGCATCCCCAGGTCTTCCTTATGCCTCTAGCTATGGGCTCCCCCAGCCCCATGCACTGTGCTGCCCTGCCGGCAGGGGTAGGCAGTAGGAGCTGGAGGAGGACCAGGACCCTGGAGACTGGTGGCGGCAGCAGGAGCAAGTGGAGGGGAGCAATGCCTGGACTGGGGGCCAGAGCTTAACCCCTCGGGGGCCACCAGTTGAACAGCCTGCCTTAAGAGATTGACACCCCCCTCGAGAGCACCCTGTAGGAGCACTGAAGAGGCTCCTAGAATAGCGGTTACGTTAGATTCTCCTGCTTTTCTAGAAGAAAACCCTTGTTACCTGGACATGTATCCGTGCACCATGTACATGGTGGGTATTTTTAAAGTATTCATTTAGTTGCCAGCAAGTTGTGAAAACCTCTGGCTTTACAACTCCTTGAGTTTCTCTTTGTCCAGAGAATAAATGCAGCAGCGGGAGCATTAGCAGCATGGGTCACTGGGGCAGGGAGAGAAGCGTTTGACCCTCAGCCCTAACCTGCAGGATCGGTGTGCGCGGCGGTCCAGTCCTTGACGTCCTTGAGAGGTTATTGGAATGGATTTCGTGGGCTGGCGGTGCGGCGGAGCCCTTTATTACAGGCTAGAGATCAGGACACTTCTTCATTGGTGGCCTAGGCAAAAGAATCATGGAAACAACTTTCCGTCCAACTTGGACTTGAAGTTGACGGTCAAGAAAATGCCCGTACTGTAAGGGTAAATGGTCAGCCCGGCATCCGAACAGGTGCCAATCTCCAGGCAGTCTGCTGAAGTGAAATCTCTGCTGGAGGTAGGTCTTGCAAAGACCTGCTCCGTGTGGGGGGAACGTGAGCAGCCAACTTCACTGGCCTTGAGTCCGCTGGAAGAGGAGATGGCTTTGAAGCCTTCTCAGCCCGGCGGCCCGGCTGCTTGAGGCAGCCCCGGCTCGTTGGAGCCCTCCTGCTCCTGCAGCGAAGGGTCATTAGTCAAGTGTTTCTCCTCTGAAATAGTCTCCCTTTCCAGAGCTTACATTTCAGACGTTTTATTGGCTCTGCGTCACCGCCCAGCACAACGCAGCCTTTGTTGAACGTCCAGCAGCGCGGCCGGGGTATCGTGGCTCCCCCGAGTCGAGCGGGTTTCCGTCCTTTCACCAGAAGGCAGTGCCCTCTGCCTTCCACGGCCGCACTGTTCAGGCAGCAACCTTGTTTTTAGGCCTCCACAATTTGAAGCAGGAAAAGGGAGGATCAGCACTCAGGTGGGAAATTTCAAAATAAAGCCAAGTGCTACAGAAAGACGCGTAGTGCGGCAGGCCAGCTCATTCGTTCCCCTAAGTCGGCCGTGCCCAAAGGTGGTGGTGGTGCCGCGGTCCTGGAAAAGCAGCGCTAAGATCCCGACTGCTGGTCTTTATTTTCTTGTCAAGTTTTTTTTTCATTTGAATGGGTCTGATTTAGTTCCCACCCCCCCAGCTGTCGTATCAGGTGGACGTGGAGCTCTTCCCCGCATTTTGGCGCTCCTCAGCAGCGCTGCAGACCTGCTCCCCGGTGGACAGAGCGCACGGGCAGTGCCCGTAACGATTGTGCGCGCTGTCTGCGGACTTCATGACGTGATTTCGGGGGGTGTTGAGCGGAGAACAGCTGCGTAAACCTGACATGGGGAAATCTTTCTTGCTTTCTTTCCTCTAGCACGCTTTATTCAAAGTTTTCCGGTGCTGCTGAATCGAGCCCTAACGTGCCTTACAAGACGGGCAGCATTGCTGCGGCCAACAAGTGGGGAGACTGGGGCCCCAAGGGGAAGAGACTTGTCCAGCAGGCACTGAGCTCGGGTCTCCTGTGAGCTAACCCCACGGCCATTTCCTTCGTGTTTTTATGGGTCGTTCTTTTGAATGTGAAAGGCACCAGTGAAACACTGTGGTCCTGTAAAGCGCGTCTGCTTTGGGACCCCCATCTCTGCCCATCATCCACCTCCGCCTCACAGAATCCAGCTTCTCTGGAACATGAGCTGCGAGGGTCGCTGTGGCAAGGCGTGGGCAGCTTCTCCGCGGGGATTTCCTGCAGCAGAGCCTGGCTGTACACGCTGCCTCGTGGTCTTTTGTTCCTCTTTTTTTTTCTCTTAACTTCTATAAATTGCCAGCCTGTGGCTACTAACTTCACCGTGACTCATGGGAGTCCCCCGGGGTGCTCAGTAGGTAGCTACGTGGCATGCTGGAGCCCTCCGACATCTGTAGTTGTAGAGCACATCCAGGGACCGTGCTCAACCGTCGTGACCCTGCACGTGTGCTACCTGCCGGTATCTGAAAGGTTAACGGTTCCCTGGGCATTTCATTAAGATTGAGGTGTAAAATTATCTACCCGCCTCTTATCCACACCCTATTGCTCGCGTTCGTTTAACATGAAGACGTGGCAAAGCCCTGAAGAAAGCATTGCATGGGATGCAGGAGGGGGTGGACTAGGTGCAACTTAATTGGCGTTTCCTGCTGGGTTTTTTGGCAGGGGGTTCCCTCTCTGTACAACAAGTTGGCCGAAATCACAAAACATGCAGGTGCGGCAGTGACTCTTGCAGCACGGTGGAGGATTCACCCAACGTGGGCTCCGGTCTCACAATCCCAAAGCGGATCTCGCCTCCTGCACACAGGTTTGTTCTGACCTGCTGGTCTCTCCTCCCTAAGGGGGCGGGGGGCACGGGAGGTGGCATCGGCTGTAGGATTTGGAGTTGAAAGCAAGCGCTTTGCCAGATGCGGAGGTCCCCGGGAAGAGGCGGCAATGATCTTCGGCCCACTGGAGTCTCGCTGTCGTTCTCCGGGAGGCTCCTGTAAAACTGCCCCGAGGGGCAAAGCCGGGAGGAGAGGGAATGATGCAAAAACGTGGCAGGTTTTCCGAAGTGGACGGATCCAACTAAGGAGCTTTAATGACAGGCAGCAGTGTCAGGGTCACTGACCCTGCAAAGGCACATGCCAAGACTGAGCCTGGCTTCTTGCCTGCTATATGGCTCCTGTGGATTTTCTTCTATGTAAAGCACTTTTTCATTAAAGAATAGCAGCTCTTCAAAAAGATTTTTTATGTTAAATAGGGTTTTGGTTTCAAATATATATATATTTTTAAAGAAATATATGTAAATATAAATGATGACAAACCTATGGCAGTCCCTGAACTACTTGTAACAAATGTAAATAACAGAAATCAAAAAGCCCATGGAGTAGTCCATGTCTGTTCATAGACTCGGACAATGAGAGCCGAAGGGGCCTCGGGAGGTCACATCTAGTCCTGCCCCTGCTCCAAGCAGGACCAGCCCCAGCTACATCGTCCCAGACACGGCTTTGTCTACCTGGGTCTTAAGCACCTCCAAGGATGGAGACTCTGCCACCTCTAAGTAGTCTGTTCCAGTGCTTCACCACCCTCCTAGGGAGAGAGGTTTTCCTAGTATCCAACCCCACCTTCCCTTGCTGCAGCCTGACCCATTGCTCCTTGTCCTGTATCTGCCCCCACTGAGACCAGCCCAGATCCATCCTCTTTGCAGCCCCCGGCAGGGAGGTGAAGGCTGCTATTCAGTCCCCCTC
>JAGPOW010002742.1:24376750-24390923 GCA_030014935.1 Caiman crocodilus | reverse complement strand
TGTAGCCCCCCCTGGATCTTCCTTTTCCCTTTCTTAAATATGGGCACTATGTTTGTCCTTTTCCAATCATCCAGGACCTCTCCTGTTCACCATGAGTTTTCAAAGATGATGACCCGTGGCTTTGCAGTCTCATCAGCCAACTCCTGTAGCACCCTCGGGTGCGTCCCATCCGGCCCCATGGACTAGCGCACGTCCAGCTTGTCTAAGTAGTGTCTACCCTGTTCTTTCACCACCGAGGGCTGCTCTCCAAACAGCTGCCGGGTGCAGTCGTCCGGGAGCTGCCCTTGGCTCTGAAGACGGAGATGAAAAAGGCATTGAGCGCTTCAGCCTTTTCTGCATCCTGCGTCACCAGGTTGCCTCCCCCATTCAGTACAGGACCCACACTTTCCCTGATCCTCCTCTTGCAACCGACATTACTTTCTCTTCTCCTTTCCTTACTTGACTTCTGACCTAGTTGTAGTGACTGATGCCTTGAGAAGAGTTAAAGCAAGAAACCGGTGCTTATACCATCTGAAAGCAGCTTTGGATCCCAGCTTTCAACTGGTATAAAGTATTAATCGCTGACTGTGGCAGTTCATCAGGGATCAGCTGAAGTGTGGGTCTTAAAGATGCTTTGCATAACGGTATGATTTCAGAGCGCACTCTTTTCTCGTTGGGACCAGAAATGCTTTGGTGACGCTGCTTGAAGGATGGTTAAACTGGCCCAAGTACTGGTCCTCAATCAGCGATCCAAGCAGTGGGGAAAAGATACTTTCTCGTGAGCGTTTCCTGCCGAGTTCCTGCTCTGGACGGTTTCAGGAATGCCCTGTGCTAAACTGTGGTCCCTTATTTTGGTGTGCACACACTTGTGCAAGTTGGGCGCTCCGTTTTACAGAGGGGTTTATGTGTTTCTGAGTCTTGTGACCACGTGAGAATCTCCGCGTTCAGCAGAGGGTAATAATTCGACCTTTTTTGCCTTTGTGGTTGTGAAGGGATATCTTGCTGATGTGTGACCTCTTCTGGCTTGGAAACCACAAGGCCATCTCAAATCTTGAGATCTCGGAGCCAGCCTTACTGCTGTTGGTGTCCTGCCTCGTAAGTTCTGGGTCCAGGGGGCTACAAAGCCATTTTATACCAGGTATCAGCCTGCGGCACGTGCTGGAAACCTCGCTTGCCTTGCTGGATGTAGGGTGCCCGGCACTGCTGCGGATGAGGCCTTCCAGCACTGCAGCTTGACAGCGAAACGGAGATTGGCAATGCATTTGGGGGTAAACGACTGGCAAATAGCTAACTATTTCTTTCCGGTTCCTTTAAAGGCAACTTCTTTCATTGCTGCTACCTACCGCTTTCCGATTTCAAAATCACCGCAGCATCTGCAGAAAGCAACTCTACTTAAAAGTGGTTTCTCCCTCGGCAGAAGCACAGAGCGTTTTCCCGGGCGGACCAAAGGCACCGCAGCAAGGGCAGGGCGGTGTGGGACCCTGACGATCGCAGTGTTACCCGTTTTAACGAAAGCAAGCGGGTGACTTAAACCTGTGCGAGGAAAGACTCCTGCTCGCTTGCTGTTTGCAAAGAGCGCTCCCTTAGCACGGAGGAATCGTCCGTGCGAAATTACAGGGCGGCTTTGGGACCAGACTTCAGGCGTGCTGTTCACTCGGGGTGGGCATACCCATGTTGCCTCGGTGTCACTATCTGCCAGGCCTGGGACTTTTCTTTTGTTGTGTAGAGCTGTGGTGCAGTATCCTGCATAGTTATACCCTATGAAGTATGAAGGTGGCCTGCGTAAAACCATCGAAAAGGCAGGTTGGAAGGGACCTCAGTCCAGCCCCCTGCTCAAAGCAGGCCATCCCATCCCCAAAGTCCCTTCAGCAGACGTTTTGTAACCGCATACACATTTGAGAGGTTGTATTCCTTAAACCGAAGGTGTGTCTACACACCCACTGTAATGCACATTAGCTTATTTTACTGCCCATTAAAGCGCCGCTAGAAAAAACCGCTTTCTTTAGTTAATGTGCATTAAGCATCACTAAAAACCGTGCTCTTTGGTTAATGCACACAAAGACAGGCTAATGCTTGTTTTCCTAGTAGCACGTGCATTAACTAAAGCACATTATACACATGTAGACGCAGCCTGTGCTTCTCCAGTTAAAACATGACAGCTTTTTCATGTAGGTGAGGCGCTGTTTGCGATCAGCCCACTACTTTCGCTGCTCAGATGAAGGATTGCAAAAGTCTGGGACATTTTCTCTCGAGCAGGGCCGTGGCAGCGAGAAGCTGCCCGTGTGCTTTAAGCCAAGCCTGCTCCAAAGTGTTTGCAGGCATGCAGCCTGGAGCATAGCAGTTGGCCTCTTTTTATATGACGGAAAATGTCTTCTTTCTGCCCATTCACCTCAGGAGAAAAGACACCACCAGCTGTGCTGCAAATGCAGGGAAACGAATGGTTCTGGTCCTCCTGCCTGCAGTCGACCCCAAACCCTTTGGAGTTGCCCCCTTGAAACGGCTGTGCCTAACCTGTATTCGTGTCCTCTCTAATAACGGGGGGGACGGAGACTGCTTCAGACGTTTCCCTAGAAAACTCTGTGACATTCCACAGATGTACGGGAACTGCGAGTCCCGTCGCTGGAATGAAAACACCGAGCGGCAAAATTGGATTAGAGTTAATTTAAAACAGGGCCCTGTAATTAGGAAATTCCTGCAAAGTTGCATGAACTTGTCGCTGTAACATCTCCGGGCTGCGCACGGCGTCTGTGCCGGCCCCGCTGGGACAGAGCTTCGCGTTTGCCATCCCCGCTCAAAGCGCTTTCTTTTGAAGTTAAAATACTAAATCTGTTAATGGCAGGATTTGGAGGTAAACATCCAGGCCCATCGCTGCCCAGAGGTTTTCTGCTCGGCACGGTCCTGGTGGACCCTTGACTGGAGGAGTCCCGTCGGAAACGTCTTCTCGCGTTGGGCCGTTTGCAAATCGGATGACAAGAAAAGGGAAGACTTTTGGCAATTTTGAAGTACCGTGTTTAGATCCCAGGAGACGTGCCGTTCGGTGGAGAAGTTGGCCATCGTCTGGCAGAGGGCTGTTAAAATTGTTACTTAATCTAATTTTTTTCTCTAGAGAGATTTGGAAGGGCAGCGAGGGGAAGAGGAAGATCAGCAAAACCCGGAGAATGTCCTTCAACAAATAAATCATTTTTCTATTTCCATAAACATGTTGTAATTGGAATTAGAGTGAGCTCGACCGTAAATCCTTTTAACAGATGCAGCGTAATTAATTTTTCCCCTGTAATAGGTTTGGCTTTTTTTTTTCCTTTTTAAAGCAGCCTGACTTAAAGAAAGAGAGAAGAGCCGAGGTATTGACATCATAAAGCCAGTCGTTTGCCTTTGAAACCAGGGATGAATTGATTATCTTGGAGGGCTGGGATGGTGTGGCAGCACGGCTGTAGTTGAGGTTGTCCTCAATTTTTTATCTTTACCAGCTTGAAAACAGTCTATAAAATCTGTGTTTGGAGCAAGGGGATCAGTGTCAAACACTTTATCATCATTTATGAGCACATTGAATTTTCTAGAGCAGTGGTTTTTGAGCTGTGGCCTGCAGACCCCCTTGGGTCCATGGACAGTGTCTACGGGATCCATGCAAGATGAATGACCCCGATGAGTTGGAAGTGTACAGGTACCCACGCTTACAATTTAGCGGGGTGTTGTGGCAGGCCAGTTGCGGGCGCTGCGCTGAGCCGCCCACCTCCCCGCGCCACCCACCCTCCCGGCTCCGCGTGCCTCCCTGGGGTGCCTCCGTCCGGCCGACCCCTTCCCTGGAGCACCCCCGCTAGCCTGGGGTCCCGCTGCCCCATCCCAGGCTCTGGGCTCGGTCCTGGCTCTGCGCACGTTGGAGAACGCGGGCCTGGTTGTCCAATGGGTCCTAGACCCAATATCGGCACTCGGGCACTTCCCCACGTCAGGGGCTTATTGGGAAAGTCTCCCTCAGTCTGCAGACCTAAGGGGCCTCCTCGGCGTAGTTCAGACCCACCCTCAATACGTCTCCACACCGGTCACAAGGAGAACGTTACTGATTCAGGGGTAGGGCGGCAACAGGGTAAAAGGTAGAGCAATATCAGAGCAGTATCACAGGAATCCCATCGAGCAAACCAGGGGGGCTGAGGTAGCCGTTTAAACACACATCTGAGTTACTGAAGCGAAATATCTAATCGGATCTCGAGTGGCTTACTCACTGGCCTTGTCCAGAGGTGGTCGGGGTTCCCTCTGGAGCCGGTCGCTCTCGGAGCAAGCGGAGATGAGGAGAGAGCCCGGTTCAGACTCACCTGGATAACCGCATGGCTAATGGCTCCTTCTTCCTGGCCCGGCCCTTTCATCCCTTCTCTGCCCTCAGCAGCCCGGTCCAGTCGCAGCTGCCAAAACTGGCCACAAGCCGACCCATCCCCCAGCATCCCTGGCTACCTGGGCCCATGCAGGGCTGGGTCGTGTCGTGTCCCCCCCTCCTCCCCGTGGTCACCCCCAGGTGACCAGAGCATCCAGGCCCAGGCTGTTGTCATGCAGACGGAGGAGATCCCGGCCCCGAGGGATCCAACACCCGCCTCTCGGGCTGGCACAGACGGGTCTCGGGAGCGGGGCACCGACGGTGGCATTTCTGCTGCAGGTGTTTCTCTCCATTCAGAATTGGTTTAGGGGCCTGCAAATGAAAAAAGGTAGAAAACCATTTTTTCTAGAGCCCTGGGATGGGAAAACCGTCCAGAATGGGGTTGGTTACAAGTATTTCAAAATGCACCACATGAACAAAACTTTTACTGGCGTGCTTTTTCTTTTCCAGATTCCCTTTTTAAAGCATGCTAGAGCCAGCTGAGGTACGAAGCTAAACGATGTGAGTGTTTGCTGTGCGTAGTTGGGACGGTTTGTTAGACGTTGTGATGTGTTTTGTATGAATAATGAAGGTGTCTCCCTTTGAACAACTACGCTGGAGTTGTGCTGACGGTGTCACGGAGGCCGTGTTTCCCGTGCGGGGTCGCAGCGTGTATGGACCCGGCGGGAGAGGGTTCGGGGCTGAGCGACGTGCTGGTAACCGCAATGCTGGGACTTAACGCAATTTTGAAGCACCCTGACAGCGTGGACCCTTGGTTTATAGTCGGGGTCAGGCCATAGATGCTGTTTTGAATCAGCTCCTGCTGCCTTGGGACTAATGGTTTTAAACTGTAGGTTAAGTCCCAGAGGTCATCCTTTAGAGCCACGCGAATCTCATCCCATCGGCTGATATACGTGGTACCTTTTGAACCACTGGACTTGCCAGCTGGCACGACAGAGAGTGTGTGCGTGCACACGTGTGTGTAACCCATGCCAAAGGAGTATGGCCTTGCCACACTGGTGGCTAGATCATACGTGAAAGTTTTTGAGCCTGCTGCAGCGTTTAGCCTGACTTGATCCATTGCTCAGTGGTACTTGTCCTTCTGGCCGTATGGGCCTGATCCTGTGCGGGGTCGGCGCCTGGGTTTAGTCCGTAGGTGGCTTCCAGCACACCAGCCCGCCCCGTGTGCCAGGTCCAGTCCCCGCCAGCATGACGTAGCGCACGGGGCCGCATCATCCAGTCTGTGGGGCTCTCCATGGGTCCAGTGATTTGGCAGCAGAGAGGCAGCAATTAGCACAGTCACTGCTCCCCACCACCACGTTTCTGGCCCTCTGGGGAGTCCTGCCACGACGAAGGTCCGTGGGCTGGAGGTTGAGCCCAGTGCTTTAGCTCAAGGGCCCTCGTGAGCTTGCAGACACTAGACCCAGACCACCGGGGTTCAGTCCCCACAGATCGTAGCCGTTGAAGCTTCTGGGAGCCTCTGAAGCCCAGGACTTGTTTCCCTGGCAGGGAGAATTTGCAGCCTTTGCTAAGACAAGATCGATGCTTTTTGTACCTCTCCAGTGTTTGTCATGTGTAGCGATAGCTCTTATTGAGTTGTGCCAACATTTTGGATTTAAAAACATGTCTCAAGTCTTTGACCAGGGCCATTAACTTGTACGACCCCAGAAGACAACAGGTGCACTGTCTGTATAGGTTGCGTAGTGTTTGCATTGTAGAAAGAAAGCCCGGTCTCGTTGGAACAGCCCTCCCTCTCTAGTGATGGGGCATGAATGGTGTTTCTTGTATTAAATGCTCACAGTTTTGATAACGTATTAGCAAATGGGTCACTCGCTGCTGGCTGTCGAGATGCCATCTTCCATGTATCCTTCTGCCTCGCCAGTCAGCTGTCCCCAAAACCAATTTATAATCCCTTTCCTTCCTTAATGGTGACTTTGTCAATGTGAAAGCTGGATAACTTTGGAAACAAATATACTATGTACTTTTGGATGTTGGTCTGTTGTAAGCGTAATATTCTCCTCCCCATTGAAGTGTTGCATGAGATATGGGATATCTATCCATCTTTCGGTCGGTCGATCGATGGTAATGTGTTTTACAGATGGAGTGGCCCGGGTCTTATCAAACTGGCTTGTGATATCATCAGAACAAGTTTGCTTGAGAGAGGCAAATGTGTTGGCCTAAGATGCTTAGGCTTCATTTGATGTATTTGCATTTCTCTAGACTGCGTTAGGGCATTTAAATTTATTCTACACACTGGTGGGTTTTTCTACCCCCCTACCCAGATGATGCCCCTACAGCTGGGCATGCTGGAGACAGGCCACGTATGCAGGTTGACCTGGATCTTGTAAAGAGGGCTTGTTTGCAATAGCTGGCAAGCTTTTAACGCAACAAAGCCCGATCGTCGTAGATCTGGGCAGCGATCACACTTGCAGAACAAGGGGCTGACCTCTGCAGTGCAGAGGCACTGATGAGGACTTGGGGGTCTTCATAAATAACCAGCTGGGCATGAGTTTCCGGGGCCGCTCTGTAGCTGAGGATGGCTGTAATGTTTAATCGGGTGCAGGGGTTTGCCACGTGGAATAAGGAGTGGTATTACCTGTCCATATGGCAGTAGTATGCTCTGCACCCAATTCTAGGGTCTCCAAACAGGACGTGGACAAATTGGGGAGTGCCGGAGAGAGCTCCAGGAGTGATTTGAGCCTTGTAAAACCATGATTTCCCAGCGAGAGATTTAAGCAGCTCATTCTGTCGAGTTTATCTAAGGGAGCATTGAGGGGACTCGGTCACGGTTTATTAAGTACCCACCCAGGGAAGAGATTTCTGATGGCAGAGAGGTTTTTAATCTAGCAGAAAAAGACATAAAGTAATCTAATGGCTGGAAGATGAAGCGAGACAAATTCAAAATAAATAAGAAAAACGGTGTGAATTTTTCTTAGCCAGGGTCATTAACTACAGGAACAGCTTCTGAGGATGCGATGGGTTCCTTGTGGCTTGAAATCTTTGACTCGAATCCTATGGTCTTGCTAAAAACGATGAGCACGTATCTGTGATGCTGTGCTCGCTGGGCCGAGATTCGTCGGCGTTACCCAGGAGGGCAGCCTGGCGGGAAGCAGCGGTCCCTTCTGGCTTCAATGTGATCAAAAGCCTCCTGGATTTCTGGCTGTACTGCCAGCAGCGTAGGAGAGGATGGGGCGGTGCAAGAAAGACTGGGAGCTTCTCCCTAATTTGCTGCTTCATGGATTTGGGTGGTGGATCGTGATGTAGCCTGTGCCACCAAACGGCCTTCTGGTTCCACTGGTGCTGCGTGGAAGTGCAGACCGATTTGATGTGTCCAGATAAGGTGCGTAGGAAGAATTTGGATCGCTACTCCAAACTTCCTGACCTCCAGCCCCGTATGTCTCCGTGTCGCGCTGTGTTTTCTCCCGCGTGATTTTTTTTTTTTTTTTTTAATTATTTTCCTGAATGTTACTGATTTGTGCTTATTAGGTGGTCGTGGGTATTCAGCTACCCCCATCTCATTATTCGGCGTCTTGCGGGGTACAGCGTTTGGTAGGCTGACTTTGGGTTTGTAAAAGGAGGCTCAGGCTCCCCTGTGGACCCGCTCCGTCAGCTGGATTGGAGCCCGTCCTAAGCAAGGTCAGGACTGACACCTTGCCATGCCTCCTGGTTGCGGGGAGCAAGGGCGCGCATCAGAAAAGGACTCCGTAGGGAGGCCGTTGAAGCGGCCAAGTTCAGGAGAAGAGTTTGGCTTGGGGGGATGCTGACGCCTTTTTGGGTTTTGTTCCATCCGTGAATCCTAGCCCCACACAAGGAGCGAGCTGGGTTACACGCAGGCCTGCGCTGTGTTCAGAGCACGGTGGAAACGGTATCTGTTCCCCTTGCAGAAGCTGGTCTCCCCTGTTACGTTTTCCTACGGTCTCACTCGAGAAGAAAGACACTTCCTTGACCTCTGCACCCCAGATGTTAATGCTGTTGTGGGCCCGGGTTTGGTACCGGTTTGGCCCTCTTGAAACCCATAAGTTTGATGGCACAAGTTAAAGGTATTTGCATCTTTGCAACCCTGTCTTGAGGGGCCATCAAACCCGGGTTGTTGAAGCTTTCAAGGCCCTTCCCAGAATCTGCGGTGCCGATTCCAGTGGCAAGCAGCTGAAAGTATTGCCCCATCGTGTCCTGGAAGACGCTCGGGAACAGGGAGCATCTGCATTGCAAGAGAAGACCAGAGAGCTGGGCTTGTGTAGCCTGGGAGCGCTGGGGGGACACGGCTGCTCTGGTAGGTACGCCGGGAGGGGCACCGGAGAGAGAAGCCGTCCAAGCTGCAGGCCAGCGCAGGCACGAGGATAAACGGGCGTAAGCTGGCCGTGCGTAGGGCTAGGCTGGAGGGAGGAGGGTTTTAGCCATCGGAGCGGTGAGGACCAGGAACAGTCTCCCAGTAGTCGGAGCAAGAAATTAAACCACTTTGAGGGCAGCACCGATCCGTGTGTGCAAGGGTGCGGGCTTGCCGGCTCCGCCTGCCCGCAGCAGATTGCAGAAGGCTTGGGAGGAGTTGGGTAGATGCTTTGCAGCAACATGCTCATCTTGAAGTGCGAGGCAGGGGAGGCGTTTGCATATCTTGAGATGCCAGCTGCACGCCCAGCTCAGGCTCCTAAAATAGGACCGAGTCTCCGTAGGAGAGGCCCGGCGATGACCGTTGTGATCTGCGTGGTTGGGAAGACAAGTTGCTAGATCCGAGTCGGGAGCAGCTCCTGGCTGCCGCTGCGAGGAGCTGGATGGGGAGGGAAGAGCCGGTGCTTGGCGGTGCGCAGGGCTCAGAAGCGGGGCTTTAAAGGCTTGGCGACGTGGGAAGGTCTCGTTCCCAAGTGGGGGCAGCTGAGAGGGAGCCCCAATACCTGCACCAGGACAAGGACAGGGTGCTTCCTTCTGCTCGGCACCAGGCATGTCAGATGAGCGACCCCGAGCAGATCGAACCCAGTCTCCTTTCCCTCGGAGCCCAGCACCAGGTGCGAGGATCTGCTTCCTACGTGGGGCCTCATCCTGCTCTCTAATACTTGGAAGTTGGCTTCAGTTCTGCACCGGATTGTAGTCGGAGTTAAGCGTCCTAGCGTAGGAGAGGCCGCTCATCCATCAAACTGTCCAGCTCCCCTTTCAGCTCCGGTCTAATCCTTGGCTTCTGCAGGGTTTTACGAGACCCTGTGCTGATAGAGACGCCTTTCCTCCTTGTTTGGCAAGGTTGCAGTTAATCATTTGGAGTCTGTAGGCCCGTCCTGTTAACCCTGGTCAAATCCTAATGTTGTTGTGATCTTTCTTTATTTTCTGCTGTGGTTTCAATAGGTCATTCCTTTTTCCACTTCTTTGGCTCAAGCTGCTGCAGTGCGCTGCCCCCAGGCCGTCTTCAGCAGCGTGCTGCACTTCATCCAGAGGGGACCGCGCCGTCCTGTCGGATAGAGGCCAAGACTTTCAGAGGTGCCAAGTGATTTTTGGGGGCCTCACGTTTTGTTTGCACCTCTTAAAGGGGCTCAGCTTTCAGGAGCAGGTTGCTCCTCAATTCCTCCCAGTCAAGCTGCCTTAAGATGTATCGAGCTCAGCAGCCAAGATCTCTTAGTTGCTTGAAATGAAGATCTTGGCCATAATTAATTTGCTTTAGCAGTCAGCCAGAATGGCATATGTGTATCTAAGGACAATATTTTGCCCTTGACTAAGAAAAATGGTGAATAAAAGAGCCAAAAGGTTTCGGCAGGCGTGGGATGTTGAGTTGAAATGCTTATCGCATCAATCTATGCAGCTGAGAGGCAGCAAAATTCAGCAGCAGCTGGCAGAACATGCTACGGATTGAATTTGCTGCTGATTTGAACCTGTTTGAGCCAAGCATTTCTCTCCCTTTCATGCACGGATCTAAGGAAGTGCCAGATCAATGAATTATTCCTCTTGCCGAGAGCAAAGAGCGACTTCTGCTACTATATTTTTCACCCAGAGTGTTTTTACTGGCTGTAAAGAAGTGACAGAAATACTGCGTGTGATTTATAGGGGGGAAAATCTGCAGGTTTAGTGGACTTGTACGATTCCTGATGTCTCGGCCCAGCACGGAGCTCTCCCGACGCGCTCTGGTTTCGTGTGAGCAGCTCTGTCCTCTCTTGGGCGCGTCGGGCAGGATCGGACCTGCGGTCTCTGGCCACAGCCAGCATTGGATGCTTCTGCAAGAAATGCAGAATAGCAGATGCGGGAAGATGAGCCCCGCGGTAGGTGTGACCGGCTCGGAGCGTGCGTCTCCTCAGCCCCGGCACTGACCCGTGCCCCTCTCATCACACCCTGCTCTCGGGAGCCGAAAACAGGAAACGTGGCCGTGTCTAGCCAGTTGGCCGCTCGTTGCTGACTCAGTGCGTTGGGGACTTGCAGCGTGATCGTCCCGTCCAGGGCCCTGTAGATGATGGTGCAGTGCCATCTGTAGGGAGCTAGTTAAAGAAGCACTGACAACCGGATGCCAGAGCGATCCCGCAGACAACGCGCTTGACGCCGTGTTATCTACCCACTTTTTATCTTCCTGCCTTGTGCAGACTGACCCTCCGAGTGGATCTGAAAGCAGACTGGAAGTATTCAAGGCCCCGGGCACGGCGGGGAGGAGGGTGGTTTAGGCGGGTGCAACAGGGAACACGGGGAGAAAGGCTGAGGTTGTCACCTTTGCACTCAGCATGCGCTTCGGGGCACGAGCTTTCTTGCTTTTCATTTATGTGCATCTCTGTGAGGAAGCGTTGGGGCTCTTTCTCCTCGGCGGTTGTTTCCTTTTCCTCGTAGCGCTCTGGCGTCGCGACGGAGGCACGTGAAGCCTGTGAGCAGAGGCGGGTTAGCGCCGCGCCGGTGCTGCAGCGTGCGCCGAGCGACGTGCCGATGCTCGCTGGGGCGGGCGTCCACCGCGGTGCGGAAGCGATTGTCTGGTTGCCCAACTGGGAAGTGGTGCGTGGGGCACGACCTCGAAGAAGGCTGCAGAGTCGCCCGGCCACCGTCCAATTTAGGGTCGCCACACGCTGGCTTTTGTGGCGGAGCGGTTCGAATGCAGCTGTCTCTGGGGTTGTTCGGGTAGCATGACTTTCTCAGGCTGGGGGCACAGCTGCCAGGGCAGTACCTTGAGAAATGCAGCCTTAATTCTCTATTTCCTGCTTGTCTAATCTTGACGTTAAACAAGCAAACCGCAGTCTGCTGCTCGGAAAGAAAAACACGCTCTCCTGGCCGAGATGTATGGAAGGGCAGAGGTGGCCTCCGCCGAGCCGCTCCGAAGGCTGGGCCTGCTGTTGGGAGCCGGGCGTGCCAAGTCCGCGAGGTACTCGGGACTTCTTCGGGGCATGGTGTTGCCTTTGGACGGCTGCCTCTTCCCCCACGCAGCTCTGCCAAAGTCTGCTGTGCCAAAGGCAGGGCTCTTGCATCGCCCCGGGCAGACGCTGGGAGGAGAGCCATTGGGGTCTACCCTGGAAGGAAGCGTGCGGGTCTGTCTGGGCGTCGAGGGGTCTTCGTGGCACGGAGAAATCAATGAGCATGGGGTGAGGGTGGTTCTTCCCACTCCCTTTGGCCATGGGGAGAAAACCCTGACGTGAGCCTGTATATGGGGATGGGGATCTTTCGAATGACAAGACTGGTTACGCTTTGGCCTCTGTGTGCAGGTCAAGGACCTCTGACGCTTCTTGGAGGCTGAGTTCTCCGTCGGCTCTCTGATAGCCGGCGTTAGGACTGCCAACGGGACTGTCCCCTCGGAAAGTCACCAAGAAAAATGCTGTTAACTCCAGCAAGCTGCGCATCAGTCACATTTTGGTCTTGGGCCCCAGATCTGAGCTAGGGGAGTCCAGCAAAGTGGACGTTTGCTTTCTCTTTCTTTTTTTTTTGGTTACAAAGCGAGGGGAGCAAAACCCATGCAACTTGAAGCTACATCTTGTGGCGCGCTCAGCACAGCAGGCCCACGGAGATGCGTGTCGTTTTAGCGTCTTGGTGAAAGCATTGTTCGCTTCAGATTTTGCAGAATAATCCGGCGTCTCTCCTAGCTGCAGACCTGGCTTTTGTAATCGGGCTGGGAGCGGTCAAATGAAGTGTCGAATGGAAACTCGTGGTAGGCTTGAACTCTGGAGTAATGGCTTGCACGCCATAATTAGGTCTCCAGCAGTGTCGGCTTGCAGAGGGGTCAGGAAGTTCATGCGCTCGCTTCGGACCGGGCACCGAATTCCCGGCGGTGCGCAGCCTCGCTCTGAGACAGCACGCGATGTGCTGGAGGGGAAGGTGTGCGGGGGGATGAACGGTCGTTCGCTTCCACCTGGCGCTTGCTCGCATCGCCCGGCGTGTGACCGCTGAGAGCGGGCTGGCCTGGGAGCTCTGCGGTCCGGCTACCTAAGGAGACTGAGAAAACAGGCAGGACCTGACGCAAGCAGCACAGGCCTAAATGGCTGTGAATGGAACAACTTAGCAGCAACATTTTCCATCTGTGGCTCCATGTTGCGGTCATTAGCCCAAGCGAGCTCAAACTGCTGGAAAATTGCAAGAGCAATGGAAAATAAAAAGGTCAGCGTGCGTTGCAGGGGTTAACAGCTGGACTGGACTTTAATTCAGATGGAGCAGCAGGTTTTTAAAGGGGAAACTGCAGTGATTCATTACGGCTAAAGCCTCTCGCCGTTGCTGCTTAGAAGCAAAAACTTTGTCTCGTCTTCCCAGCTGCTGCCTTCGCTTACAGTCTTTTTGTTCCGCTGGAGTTTGCCTTTGAGATTTATAGTTCAGGAAAGCTTGTCGGGGGAGAGTTCAAGCTACCCCATAATCACGCGTGATGTAGCCCGATTTCGACATGTGTGCCAAGAGCAACACGCAGTACAGCTCCCCCCCTCCCTTCCCGGGGGTGTGCTGTTCACAGCAGACTGTTTCCCTTGGACTCGCAGAACAGCTGAAAACGTCAGAGCGAGTGTGTGTTTTCACGCCAAGGAGAGATCTTAAAATAAAAAGGGTTTCTCCGAGTAGAAATTTTGAAGGTGAAATTGCAACTCGACAATAAAAATGTTTCCTGGGCTCGGTTGCAGGCTCCAGCCCTTGCTATTGCTGGTCTCGGGCAAGCTGTTTTGCAGGCGAGGGCAGGACGGCAGAGACGGCCTTGCGTCCACTGCAGCCGTCCGTCCATCCGTCCGTCCGAGCTGATGCTACATCTTTCAGCAGCGCGCAGGGCCTTGGGGGAATAGGGCAGGCAGGGGCCAGGCTCCCAGGTGCCGGCTGCTTTTCCTTTCCGATGCAGAGAAGAGGATTAGGACGAACTGAGCGTAACTGGTCGGGAGCCCCTCGGTGGAGTCGCCGGAGCCAGGCTCTGGAGCGGGAGCGCTGCTGATGGGAAGCTGGTTTAGGGAGGAAAATCTGCATGCACGTGAAAGCCCCTCTTACTCTCTGGGCTGATTCTTGGGATGGGAACGTGCAAGCGTTCGTGTTCGTGCTGGCTGCTCCAGCGCGCTGAGCCTGCACCGGGCTGGCGAGGCCGAGGTTTCCGACCGTCTCCTTTGCCCCTGGAGGTGTGGGGGCCGTGGAGCCGTTACACCAGGAGTTTCTGGTCCCTTGCTCGCCCTGTCTTGGCCTCTTCCTCTTCTCTTCCACCCCCCAGACGGCCTAGACAAGGCCCCTTGTAAAGCGGGCATGAGTTCCCAGGTTGTGGCTCTGCCCGCGGCAAGCAGGGGTTTTGCTAAGGGTACGACCGAAGGGACAAGCCGGGGGCCTCGTGCCGGGCGATGCTGGCACGGCCACAGCGTCAAGCTTTTTTCCCGGGCACCACCAGGGGTAACTGGGACCAATGGTCACAAGTTACTAGAGAGCAGGTTTAGGTTGGACATTAGGAGGCACTACTTCACAGTT
>JAGPOW010002742.1:24310688-24376650 GCA_030014935.1 Caiman crocodilus | reverse complement strand
GGGGTCCTGTGACCCCGGCACTTGTTTCCTGCCATTGGCAGGGGGTCAGACTAGATGGCCTGCTCTAGGCCCCTTCTGACCCTAGATACTATGAAACTAAGATGTGCAAGATGTGACTTCCCTCCTCTCTCCTCCTGGGCAGTGGGCGCCCTTTTAGTGTATCCCGTCTCCAGGTGGGTCGAGCTTAGAGAGACGACCAGCGCCTGCTGGAATCCCGGTCCTCGACCGGCGACGGCGCTGGCGGGCTTCCAGCGCCCCGGCTCCCTCGAGGGAGAGAAGGATGTTCAGTGTCCTTGGTCTTTGTTGTGGGCTTCCCTACCGTGACTTCACCAAGGTGGGATGAAACGGGGAGGAGCTGGCCTGCCAGCTGCCTTTGGCAGACTGCCGTGAAATCTGGCCTGCCTTTGGGCTCTGTGATGTCGATTTGCTCCTTGAGCACATCTGGGGATTGTCCTCATTCCCCCTCTGACTTCCCACGGGGAGTTCAGCAGGGCTCTGCCTTCGGGCCTCTTCCCTTCCCTCTCTCGACACTTGGCCTCATGTGCGAACACAAAATCAGCTGCAGCCTGGATGTGGACAGCTCGCAGACCCACCTCTCTCCTCCCGGCATGGTTCCTGCCATCTCCTTGCAGACATCTAGCTGTCAGCGCCCGCTCAGTATGGTTAAAACAAAGCTTCAGCCCTCCCCAAGTGCCTTTCGGGCCTCGCCCTTGATAGCGAGTGATGCACAGTTAGGCCACCACGAATGGCCCTGAACATGGAGACACTTGTGTCCTCCTACACATTCCTCCTTGAAAATTAAAACATGCTGGCTAGGCACACTGCAACAGTCAAATTGTTGGGTGTTGGGATCAACCCCTTTTTTACTGACTGGTTTTGTCTCCTGACCCTTGCGCTGCTGCCTGCCTGCATCCAGCTGCTGTCTCTAGACTTACGCTGAGATCGGCAGCACTTCAGGGCAGGGACCGTCATCGCGTTGTGCCTGTGCGATTCCTGGGGCTCCCGGGTGCTGCAGTAATACAAACCATAATGAACTGGGCATCGTGCAGCCTGCCTGCCTTTGGAGGAAGGGAGGGGAGGGCTAAATTGGAAATAGCGTCTGGTTCTGGCCTGCTTAAGGGGAATCCAGCAGCTTACAGGTGCTTCCCTGTCCTAGTGCTTCGTGACTTTTGGGGTGGGGGGAAAAAGGGAAGAGTTACCTGCGTGGGAGGGTTGGCTTTGGTCTTGTTGGGTGGAAGACTTCTGTAACCCGGATAAACGGACTGTACGTGGGAAATAGTAAAGCTGGCTATCATGCGCGGTGCTGTCCAATACCCAAAGCAGTAGACTTTTTCTTTTCATGTGTTGGCCAAGAGTAAACTTGGGCATTACTTGTAACAGCAGTGGGAGGGGAAAAATGGTGGTTTTTTTAATGAACTGAGGAGCGTCAGCGTGGGGGGCTTTTTAAAATGGATGTGCTCCCAACTGGACATTTAAAACCAGCGGGTTGATGGTTCCTTTGGAGACCTATTAGACCTCGTACTAGGGCTGGCTTACGCTCCATCGAAGAGATTCGTATACCAAGGGAGGGGGTCACCAGTAACCTCCGCTCTCCAGTTCCTCCATCCAACCTTCCCGTTGGGAGCAGCGGGGGACGTTCCTCTTGGGCACTTGCTCAAAACTATGGGACTTTGGTTGTCAAGAGGCTTTTCCTCAGGCAGTACGGGAGGTTTTCTGGCAGGCATTTACCTGTTAGGACTCTGGCACTGTGCGTCTGGCTCCGGGACACACCTGGATCCAGCTGTGTCCCAAACCAACCTTACAGGTGCCTGGATCCAGCTGCACGCTGGCATACAGAGCCATCTTGTCTGGCCCACATGGCTTCTCACAGGTCCAGAAAGGAGCTTCTTCTTGGCCAGCCAGCCTGTACGAAGCATCCGCAGTCTCTGCCGAGGTGCTGACCAGATGCCCAGTACTTCCCCCGAGCCGCACAGCACACAGGTGAGCTCAGATTGAAGCCGCTGCTTCCAGAGGGATGGCGCAACCCTGGGATCGGGGGCGAGGGCTGGGTGTGTAGCTCGGACCAGGTCCGAAAGCCCACTCTTGATTTTTCAAGTTGTCCCAGGACCTTTGAAGGAGCAACGTTCAATTGACTTTGACCTTCGGGGTTTTCGAGATCTAGATCCAAGTCTTTGAGGTTTGAGTCGGACCCTCGCCAGACCACAGATCCTATTTTGAGCATGGCTGCCCTCTGGGATTAATTCTGCCCACCCTGCACCACTGACTCCTTGCCACGAGGAAGGGCGAGGGGGCCAGGACAGCACTGCAGGCCTCGTGACGTCGGAGTCCGGTCGGTCCTGGCCCCCAGCGCAGTGGCACAGGTAGCGTGACACCTGGCAGCACGTCTTCTACTGACCTGCCTGCAGCGCCGCGTGGTCTGCGGGCATGGGTGGGTATCGCGGCCCGTGACCACGCGAGGGGGGGCAGCATCGGCTCCTCTCCACCCTGCCTTCCTCCGCTGCACGTTCGTGAGTATTGCGCTTTGGGAACTTCCACGGCAGTGATGCTGGCCCCAGCTATCAGGGCCATCGGGCAGATAACCCAGCTTGCCCAACCCACCCCCGTCTTCCTCGTGGCCATGGGAAGGCCTGTGCGGTTCCACCCCGGTCCCTTGGCAGCCCGCTCGGTCCGAATCCGGAAGCCGTGGTCATTCTCGCCAAGTGCTAACGTGATTATCAGTGTCGGGATTAAAGCAGAGTCCGGGAGCAGAGCGTGGCATCAGCCCACGGAGACATGCCCCGCAGCGGGAGCAAGTTTTCTTTTGAAAGCCACATATTTAGGTTGGAAATAGTTTCTTTTGGGGGCCAAGCTGTCATTCTCAGACACTGGAGTCACTCGCTATCAGCCCCCTGAAGACTGCATGTCTGAAGGAAGTGACAGAAATAGAGGCATTTGTTTCCAAAACAAAACCCTTTGGTCCAGAGAAAAGATACCTGCCTCTTGGGAAAGATGAGAAGGCTCCCGTCTCCCCTATCTGTCCCGGCTCAAGGTCTCTCGTCCTTTGTGCTGGACTTGTTTCCCAGCGCTTATCATTTACTAGAAAAACATTCCAGCCTGTGTAAGATGTTAGACCACCAAAAAAGATGAAGAGGAGATGGATGCACTGCTGCTTCTCTATTTATAGGAGGAGAGAGGCACCGAAAAAGAGATGGGAACATTCAAAGCTTTAAATACACTGGGAGGGATGGAAAAAAAGGGCTGCCTTCATTGTCCACGGGGTCCGGGGGACTTTCTCACGGGCAGCTTGGCGGAGCCCAAGGGCATCTCACCAGCGTGGCCGGAGGGAGTCCCGCGTGAGATGAGCCCTCTCCTGCTTCTGTGCTAATGAATCTCGTTCTGGAAAGACAGGCAGGCTGGCGGCAGCGTGCGAGTGCCACGGCGCTCACGCTTGTGAGCCCTTGCTGTCCGGCCCTCAATTTCCACAAACCTCACGGCTTCCTTCAGCGAGTTATCCTTGCCTTTCCTCTGTGCCCGCTCTCCAGGCAGCATGCTTCCTGCTAGGCTGGCATCAGTAACCCAGGACTTTGGATAATCTTATCTGTTTTTCTCACTTTTCTACCCTTCAGCTCTGAACGTTTCCTTTCCGATCAGTCTTTAAATGCTTAAACATTCAAGGTTATATCCAGTGACCATGTTGGTCTGAGACGAAAAGAAATGCAAAACTCTAGAGCTCTTGGTTTAGGGATGCTACCTTTTATTAGACCAACTATGAAATAGAAATCGCACAAGATCTGCAGAGTCGCTCTAATGAAAGGTATTGTTTGTGAACCAGGAGTTTTGCATTTCTTTTAAACATTCAAGTGTGTTCTTCACCCCTCGGGGACACTACGCAGGCCTGACACGTCCCCGTTTCTTCTCTTCTGTGCAATTCCTGCCTCACGTTGTCTTTTTGGTGTCTGCACCTTCCTTTACCACCGTTAGTACAGTTTTAGTAACAGCCCCATCTGCGGTGTCTATCCCACTGCTGTTTCATTCTTAATCCTGATTACCGGGTGAGATGCTTACTGCACAATAGCTTAATAATACTGCACCGTAGTGTGCCAGGCAAAACCCGTGCTTTTTCGCTGTCGCGCAGTGGTATTAGACTACTGCTCAGTAAGTGTCACTAAAAACCTGTGCGCCGGCGCTACTGCCTGGTGATCCAAGTAGCAAACTTAATGCTCTGTAACCACGGTGCACTAATGAATGTGTAGACGTACCCAGTGAGAAGCAGAAAAACTCCCCTTTCCGCGCCTTCGTGGCAAAGGAACGGGGGCAAAGTTTGACTTAAAGGCCAGGCAATGAAGGGGGCCATTATTCAAGGTTTGACCCGCCTTTGCATGCAGCTGCTGTTGTTGTTCCCACCCCAGCGGTGGGATTGGGCCCTCGCCCCGAGGCGAGGAGCTGCGCGCGTGTTGTTTTTGCGAGCATGCTTGCTTCTAGTGCAATGTGTTGTTAAAAGAGCAGGAAGCGAGCAGCGGGGAGGGAAGGGATCGCTTCTTTGACGCGAGTTCTGTGCTGAGCGTAAGCCCCACGCTGGCAGCCACGGGACGGGCAGGAACTCAGCAAGCTTCAGCCTCCGAATCCGTTTGTGTCGAGCCTGTTCTGGAGGGACCCGGTCTGCAGGAGGAAAAGGATCGAGTCCTGAAGTCTCCCCTGATATTCGGATCCTGCAGCTGCCGATCAGCAGGGCACAAATCGGGCCAGGTGTGATGGGTCACGTAATGTGCATGTTCTGCCTTGTAGGAAAACAGCTGGAAACGGCAGCTGGCAACAATTTTGGGGTCGGGTGGATTGAGACCAGGTGTAACAGAGTGATCTAAGGCACCTAAACGTGACTTCCCGCTCTTGTACCCTATTGAGGTGCCCCAATGCCGTTCAAGTCAGGGTTGTCGCCCCCGCTCCTGCTTCAGGCACTGAACGTTGTCCTTCACCGAGTCAGGAAAGCTGGTAGACTCTCTTCCTCGGCCCCCCTTGCAAGATCCAGTGTTGCTGCAGCGGCTCCGGGACCCGTGACCAGCTCTAAGGCCAGAGGAATTACCCAATGCTTGTGTCTAAACAGCTTCTGAAAGGTGCTGCCCATCAGGTGAGGCCCAGTTTCCAGACGACATCCAGTATCAGAAATGTCCAGTTTCGCCCTCTCCCCCCACTCCCATCACACATTTGCTTGTTCACCTTGCCTTAGGGGACGAGTGCTTCTCTGGTCTCCGTATGTGTTGGGATCTTCTTCATGTGGGGTTTTCAGGGAAACCGCAAAAACCAGCATTGTCTGCGATCACCAGGAAATAGCTTATTGGCCGTGATTTCCCTGCGAAATCAACCTAACCCCCCCACATCATTTTATTCATATAATATTCATATAATACACTGTTTTAAAATGGCCCAGTACTTACCACTGTACAAAGGCCATGCAGCACCTGCTGCAGCTATAGATCCTGCGATGGCTGATGACGTCCACTGTGTGAAGGCACCGGACAGCAAAGTGAAAATGTTTCTCTTAAGGTTAGCATTAATTAGTATTTCTCAACTGTTGTAGGACGCTACACATAATAAAGTATGTGTTGCAATTCAATTCATATCGTAGCTTAATTTATATTTAAATTTAATATTTCTAATAATATGTTATATTATATGATATCATTTTCTCTCTGCAGAATTTGCTATTAAACGATACAGTACATGCCTCTCCGCTGACGAGGGCGAGGGGTGGGGCCGTCGGGAGATGCCCGTGAAGTCGGCTACGCGCGCCACAACCAAGCTGGGAGAATTGCTTTCTCTCCCCACGAGTTCAGTAGACCCCTGCTTATATCTGGGTTCGTATTGCACCCGATGCAGCGAGGCATGGATGCTGAGCAGGTGCTGATTAGCTGCTGTGCTCTGTAAATAGCAAAGATCCCGTTCGCATTTCTCAGCCACCTAATCCATGCCTTTTAATTGCAAGGATGCAGTTATGTTTCTGGAAACGTCCTTGTTACCGGCGCCTGCCCTGTACAACCTGCCCGAGCCCTGGCCAGGGAATCCACCCCCACGGCCCTCTGCACCCAGAGCCCATCGCTGAACGTCCCAGTCACGTGGCTGCTGCTGCCTCGTGGAATAAGTGATGCTGAAAAGCACCCCCTGGTCTCGATGCTGGAGCCTGCAGCAGCGCTGACTGCACGGAAACTTAGGTTTCCGTGCTCTCAAACCTCTGCTTGGGAATACTCCTCGCTCGGTATTGACCGGCTGTCTTGTAATGTTAACAGGCCCATAAATCTTCTGCATAAAGTGCGCCCTTCCTGCTCGAGCCTTTTTTATTGTACAGAGAGGTTTCTGAACAGCAGGCTAGAGACTCTGAATCTCTTCCTGATGCTTTGTGTGTGCATGTGGGCCTCCGAGGTCAGAGGAAGTAGCACGCGCACGTCAAAACTGGCACAGACGTGTTGGCTAGGAGTGCCCAGCCTCACGCAGCACCGCCGTGTGACCTGTCGTCTCGGCATCTGCAGGATCAGTGGGTCAGTCTGTCTGCTTTTAATGCCACTGGTGGGACGAGCAGTCCTTTAGTGGCAGCAGCCCTGCCTGAAAGCTTGGCCCGCTGCTGTTCTTACAGACTGAAGGGAGGACGCCGCTGTCTCTCCTTAAAGACCCTTGATCCTGATGTTGGGTAATGCCCAGCGTCCTCGCGTGCCTTCAGCTGACACGCAAGGCTCGCGGCTCAGCCCTGTTTCAAACCACTCCTTTTTGTTGGCTATTTCAGTGTAAATTCTCCCAGTTTAAACTGGTTTGTGAACTCACAGGCTGTGCTGCCGGTCACGTTACAACGTGGGTTTGTACTGTGGCAGGATGCAGGCTTAGAAATCCAGGTGTGGTCGGCAGGTAGATATTTTCTATTTTATTTTGGAACTGAGCTGGCACTATTTATCCTTCAGGGTCTCTTCTCTTGTCCTGCGAAGGTCACTTCTGCTGATGGCCCCAAGTGACTATATGACAACCTTACCATTGCAAACGTTAGTCAGTCTTCTCCAAAATCACGTTCGTCGAAATTTCACATCCCACGCGTCACTCGGCTAGGCTGAGCTGTAAGCATAATGCTCACGAAGGCGTGCGTGGTAATTGCGTGTGAATATTTGAAGACTAGCAGGGGAACGATAAAAAGAAACGAGGATTTCTCAGGGTGACTCTTGTATTGGGCCAGCCGCATAGTTGGGTTAGACGTTCTCCATCGGGTCTGGCAGTGCTGTGCTTGGCTTGCTCTGGCCAGACCTGTCGAAGTATGACTTGCGTTGGTAAGCCCGTTTAACTCTGTCTCTGCAATACAGTTGGGACAATAAAAGATACCGCCATAAGAGATCCTTCCCTCTTGCATAATTTCTGGACCGTCACAGCTACAACATCCCTCCTATGCTACCGGTGGTAAGAAAAGTGCTGAAAGGATGCTTTAGTTAAAAAATGACCATTCCTATGTCACAAATGCTGCTGTAAACATTTTGGTTAGAATCGCTTTTAAAGAAAATTAAGTTTTTATTTCTGCTTTTTTGGTGGTTTTTTTTCCTCTGAAAAAAAAAATTCTTCCAGTTTTGAATGGTGAACGCAGACTGGACGGCATTTCTTCTAGCTTCTGCTGCTCTCATTTAGGGTTTGCAGTGTTGAGGATGCTGACCCTGGAGAGAGCTTCAGAAATCACATGAAAGCCTGCGTGTGTGCGCAGGCACGCAGCACCTCTTTGCTCTTTAAACAAGTTCTCGGACGAGCTTGCACGTCGTCGTGCCCCTTTAAGTACAAGAAAGTTCAGGTGAGTATTAGGCTAGAGATCCCGCTCCCGGGCCGCATCACACTCTGGACTAAGCTCGCCCAGGGCAGCAGGAGAAAGCCCGTCGTTTGAAACATGTAATAACTGGACTGGCCGGAGGGCACGAGCTAGCGGGTCCGTTGGGTCCGTTGCCCCCGATTAGCAGCTTGTCGCAGTGAATCGAGGGGCCGTGCACGTGTGTGTGAGCTCTCGTCCCATCCTTGCTCACCCAACCTGTCCTGATCGTTGCTTGCCCAGGTCCGAAATGCTCAAAAACAGAGGGTTCATTTACCCGGGAACATGCCGGAAAATGCTGATTTTTATGATGCGACACTTAATATCACCAGGGGATCCTGGTTTTCTCTGATTAAAAAACAAAAACTTTTTTAAAACTGAAAATTGGTAACCCCAAACCGTGATTAAAATGAAATGCCACTATATAGATACTTGTGTATTAGTGGTGTTTCATTTTAACCACAGGAAAATGTGGACATGGGGTTACTTTTTTTATAAACTGAAAATTGGGGTTTTTTTTTTTAAATCGGAGAAAACCAGGATCCCTGCATATCACAAACAGGGCCCGCTGCTTCTGTTGCTCCTCTCTCTTTGTCTGTCTGTTCCCTTTGTCAAAACTCCTGTAAAATTTAGCAGTTAATTAAAAACACCCAAAACCCCAACAACTTCTAGTAATGTAATGATACGCAACTTCAGTCCCATGGAACGCAATTAGTTATAGGTTTGAGGATGCATCTATATATAAACACACAATTTTGTGCCTTTCCATATATACTCATGTTTCTATATATACCCGTAAAATAGCTTTTATAGGAATATTTAAAAATATTTGTCACATTTTGCAGCATGTTTTATGGTGGGAAACTGTAATCGGAAAAAATGCATTTAGTTCTTGTGGGACAGTAAGGTAAAATAGCTACTTGTGTGAACGGGATCTTTTTTTAGACGCAGGCGCTACAGAAATAGCTAGGAGATGCATTTGGAGTTCACATTGGGGCTGTTTCCGTTTTGCCAGGATTCGCTCGTGTGTTTGTGTAACCCTTGTAAGGACAGCAATGCCGATCCGCGAACTTTCACCGGGCCGGGAACGGGACCTTTTCGGCATGCGCCGACCTTAACCCAGCTATTGTTCTCTCGGCCTCTCCGACCTCTCTGCATGTAGGGGAAAGGTGCGAGATCCTCCTCCGCTCTTGTCCCCCGGTCGAAATGGATGGCAGCTGGACGTTGTTCAGCTTGCACAACAGAGCTTCAGGTTTTCACAGTGTCTGAAAAACCATTTTTAATCACGGCTTATCATGTAGAAGGTCGTTCTGTGGGTTTGCTGCCGCAGGGATGGGGGCAGCATGGGCAGCTGGCCGCTCCTCAGCAGGGACCGGGTTTCAAAGGGTGGCTTGCTCGGGCAAAAGGTTGCCGACCCCCCAGTCTACAGCATCCGGCCCCCTTTTACAGCACGGTGCTCAGACCTGTGCTGACCTACCTGCGCCGGCCACAGGTGCGATCATCGGCGCCGTGCCAGCTGCAGCCTGCAGCGTGGGTGCAGTTTCGTGGCTGTATCTTGCCTTGCCCCGAGAGCAGGGATTGCCACGCTGCTGCCTCGTGCAACTTCGGAAGAGATGCATCCACTCCTAGCGGTGCTGCGTCAGGGTAGCATGCCAGTCTCCCTGTGCCTAACTGAACACCCCGAGGGCCAAAGCAGCCTCGGGGGGACGGGTCCTCTTAACACAACTGCCTTAGATTTGCTTATTCTTTGGTGCATTTAGGTCGGTTCTTGCAGGAGAAATTACCAGCCCCGTCTGTTTGTAGCTCCAGCTGAATGCAACATTGCACTCCTCGCCATGGGACAGAAGACCCGAGGGCTGTCCGTAGGCAGGAGTGCAGCTTCATATGCCTGATAAAAATGGCCTGGTGTCAGCTCCTGTGAGTTCAGACTTGGTTTCAAGCCCTGGCCCTATAGGCATTGCTGTTCCCTTCAGTAGAAGTAAGAGGGGACACTTGTAGAGACCCACAAACTAACTGGCAGGAGCCAGTCAATCTGGACGTTTGTCTTCTGGTATTGACTAAAGCATTAAGACTAAAAATGATCCTTATAAATTCAGAAGATAACTCTAAGGACACAGCATGCTGTTTGCCTTTGGTCCAGTACTTCCACTGGGGTTGGTAGCTACTTAGCCAGCTTTGAGCTGTGCATCTAAGTTGCTGAATGCTGAAACTAAATTTATTATTTAATGTCCAGCCACAACCTCAGGCTGCTTTTAAGTCTTCCTCTTTAAAATGTCTTCAGTGTGTGGTAGCTAAACTTTTCCTTTTCTCCCTTTGTTCCTCAAACAGAGCACTTCTGATATAGGCTTGAGGGTGTCCCCAGCAAACAAATTTGAGAGTTGTCCTCTTATGAATTTTAAATGCAGGACACAGGTATAAGGATCCCTGTTCAAGAGAGCACAGGGTGGTTTGGACCTGGGAAATGTTCTTCTTGACACCTTCAGTGGGTGGACTTTTCAGGCACTTGGATGCACATGTGTATGTACAGCCGTACTCGCTTCTGCACCATACAGATGAACAAGTAAAATAGTCTGGGATGTCCCCAGCTACTGGAAACCAGAGGGGTTTGTAAACTCTCCAGCTCACGGCCTTGGGGATGCTGTAGTTAGGCATGGGGCTGCAGTTAGAGGCAGGCACCGTGTTAAGAGAGCGTCCGCGAGTGCAGGGACAGACTGGTCAAAGGCTCGAGTGGCTTGGTGGAAGATGGTGATGTGACTCGTTGAGAGAGCCCTGTTAGTTTGAAGTCAAGTAGAAGACAGGGTAGATACGCACCTTAGAAACTACCCAAAGTAGATGGTATCTTCACCCAGGGTGACCAGTTTTGGTGACTCTATTGTTGGTTTTCTCTAAGAGGCACTAATTTTGGTGGGTGAGATCTCTTATTGGACCAACTGCAGTGTTGGGTCTCCTCTCCAGTGGCCAAAGCTTAGTGGTCTTGCTGTTGAGACCAGCAAGTGGCTTGCAAGCTGCACTTTCGTCTTCCTCCGGGGTCTCTGGACAGGTCAGATGCTCAGCCCATCTCGGGGCCACGCAGTTCAGTCCAGTCACATTCAGGTTAGGTCCTCGTTAACGAGCATCAACGTGGAAACATCCCGTTTCAAAGGAGCAGCTGGAAAAAAACCCGTGGCTTGCACACTGGGGAGACAGACAATGCTTCCCAGAAGCATTTGGACGCGTGAGACAAGTTTTCAAGAGACTAGCGTGGGCCTGTCTGAGTGAAGAGATCTGGAGATGCCATCGTGCCACCAGGTTACTTGCATGGTCTAGAAATAAACCTACTTGAAACCAAACCAGTCACTCAACATTCATCCATCAGCAGTGGTCAAATATAGACGCTAATGATCAGTGCTGTCATGCTGCTTTCGAACAGGACCTCTTGCAGCAATCTTTCTAATTCTGGACCTGTGATTTCTAAGTTTGGGCTGTAAACCAAGCAGCTAAATCTGGAATCTGCTCTTAAATAGGTTTGAAAGTCCTGTTTTTCTGGCAAGATGAAATCCACAAAAGCGAGATTTGTTGCCTGCGGCCGTGTTCTCGTATGCGCCGTTGTCCTTGCGTCTCTTAGCTTGTGAAGCAGCAGGGTGTTTGGTTTCCCAGATCTCCAGCTCTTCCAGATCTACAGGCCTTTGTTTTCCTCGCCTGTCTCCAAGGACCAGCGCTCAGATGTTTTAACTGATGTTTAGCTGTTTTAAATGAGCTTTTCTCTTTTGCATAGACATTTGTGTCAGTCCACGGGGGTTTTTGGTGAGCATCAGAGCTGTCCTGGCACCAAGAAGTCACTGGTCCCTAGGTAAAGAGCACGGGCACACATCCACCTTGCAGCATGGTGAGCTGGAGTCCGAATTTACAGCTCGTCAGCCACTCCCTGCTAGCTGCTTGTGTGCACGGGAAGTCTTACCCCACGTTAAATTCAAGGAGCTTTAGCTCACTTTCATGAAGGAGCAAGTTCCTCGTGTTTCCTGGGAGATGGGATCGGCATTTCCCAAGAAGCAGCTGATTGACTGTAGATTCCCACTCTGGATTACCTGGCAGGCGTTTGTTCGTGGGCTGAACCCAAAAATTAAGTTGGCAGAAACTGCATCTAGGAAAGAGGTGGTGGCTGGTGGGGTGGAAAAGTGGCTGGGAAGAACTTGCTTGTGTTACGTTTCCCCTAACGAGCATTGTCTGGACTCCTGGCTTCTGCAGGTGCCCGACGGCCCACAACTTCTACAAGCATCCTCTTCCGCCTCCGGGCAGACGGCAGCGTCCCCACCTGCCCCTGTGATCGGGCCACAGTGGTCCAGGCATCTGCAACAGCTGCTTTTTGAGCCTTGCAGTTCATTAAATCGAAGACCAGAACCGACCTGGCTGCATTTCTCGTGGGAGGGAAGTTACCAGGAAAATTGGTTTTTATTTATTTGTTTATTTCTTTATTGCTGTTCGTTTTGCGATTACTGCGGTGACTTCCAGCTACCCGGATAGATTTCTGAGGGATCCTCTCTCCATTTATGAAGACAGGTTGAAATGCATTTTTACCGGTAAATGATCACAACACAATTGGCGTTTTCTTATATGTTGCATAAATGTAGACACGCAGCGTCGTCGCAAGGAAGACCCGCATATCCTCCTGCCCCCGGTTGGGGCCACTGAGCTAAATTGGGAGCAAGGCTGTTCAAGTTAGCGGAGCTATAGCCAAGCTGTAACCAGCCTGTTGCCCTCCGATGCTCTGTGGGGACTTACAGGTTTGCAATGAAAGATTGAAACAGTCTTAACAGGGTGTCTGGTCCCACTCTTAGATTTTGAGCTCTTTTTTTAAAAAACAAAACCAAAAACTGATCCTTCTCTGAATGAGCGTGTTTCAGTCAAAGTTGCTTTCTGCCTTTTAGTAAGTGCTACTTCGTTTTCAGCATCCCCACGTACAGCCCATACATAGCCCGGGTGATGCTACCTGAAGCAGCGCATGCAACTCCGAAGGCGCGGCGGGCCCATCTGCTCCGAGCACGGCTAGCAAAGCAAGTCGCATCATTAAACTCGAGTGCTGATGAGAGGAGATGTTTCTGGGAACACAGGGGCGCTTGTTTTTAAAACCGACTGTGGAAGGTGATTTGCCCTTAATCACGGATGAGAAGTACAGGAGAAGCAGGAGTGGAAGGATGAGAGAGTCGACCCAGCCCCCTTCCCACCATCACCCGCACACCGAAGACGCCGGTCTTCCCTTTCAGCTTACTCGCACTGCTCTCAGCACTAGTTATGTCCTTGTGTAAGCACGGTGGCCTCGGCTAACCTTGTCCTAAAGTCTGCTGTGCCTCTAGTCCTTTACCATGCTCAGGTTTTAAAATGCAGCGGCATCACGGGTGCGGGGATGCAGTCCCATCTCTGCTACCCGAGCGTCCGGGCTGCTTCGTGCTGGGCCAGGCTCACGAGCATCTCCGGACCTGCTTGCTTTTATTCTCCTGTAGGTCTGGCGCTGGCGAAAGGGCCCGTTTGGATCGACAGGAGGAGCCTCCCAAAAGTGACCCATGTTCCCCTTCCACCCCCTGCAGAGGTGGGGCCTGCAAGGCCCAAAGCACAGGGGCAAGAAGGGGAAGGGAAGGGGGCAGAGAGCCCCAAATAACACCTGCTGCTCTGGGGGCCTCAAGGTGGCTGTCTCCTAAATCCCTCCCGTTTAGTTAGTCTGTGAGGTGCCATCTGCCCTGTGTCCCAAACGCAGGAGTCGGGCAGGGGCTAGAAAATTGCCTTTCTTAGACAGGCCGCTGTCACCCCGTCCGTTCTGCCCCGGCTTCCTTGCAGCGTCTCCCCGGGGAGTGAGACCCTGCGTCGGAGCGCGTGCTCCACAGCATCTTTGCTGCAGGTTTAGCAGAACCCAGCGCCTCGCGCCCCGCCGCTGGCTGCGTTTCCTCCAGCAAATGGCTGCAGCCGGTCCCAGAAGGGCCACGCGCGGCGGGGAGAGCCGGCCTTGCACACGCCGGGACGGCGCAGCACTCGCACGCGTCCCTTTCAGGGAGCTCGGGTACCGAGGGAAGCACCTGCACGGCCTGAGCGCGGAAGGGGCGAATCTGCAGGGAATTACGAAGTCGGTCTTAGGAGCCGTCCGGAAGGGCCAGGCTCATCCTCGCCGGGGAGCTGAGTAACACTCGAGCGTGTCTCTCGCATTGGCCGGGCCGAGTTGAACTATGACCAAAAATGACTTCACTTCTCCGTGGTTGTTTGCCCTGAAATTTTATCTAGATTTTTTTCCCTCCTCTGTTAGCCAAAATACTGATAGGTCTCTCTCCAGACTCAATATTTTCCCTTACCAAAATCGCCAGCCCTTGTCTGTGCTTTTGTTAGCTTCGTTCTCCCGACGATATTTCGAATTCCTCGCCTGTTTCTCAGTTCCGGCCGACAGCATCCCCTGCGGCCGCAGACGCACCGCAGTCTCGCCAGGGTGGCTCCTCGAGGCCTGGCCGGAGAGCGCCTCGCTCCTGGGGGAGCTTTCCCTCTCTCCCTTGAGCCTCGTTCTGCGTTTTGGTCTCGGCCTCGGGACCCAGCAGGATACAAGCTGGGCGCCCAGCTGCGCGAGGCTGGGAGACGCGGGGTGTAAGAGCCCGCTCCGGTGCTGAACGGGTTTTGAACAGCCGCGGGGCGCAGGGTAGTCCGTCCTGGGTAGAGGGTGGGCACGACTGGCACAGCTGGGCTCTGCGAAGAGGATGGTTGGGAATGAGCTTGCTGCTCCTCTTTTCACTCGGCCTTGGGCTTGCACTCGCAGACGGACCCCCTGTTCCTCTCCTCCAGATCCTTCCTTAGGAAATCTCTTATGTTAGAGCTGTGTTCTCAGATAACTTGTTGTCCTTGCTCCGTCGGTCTCGCTGGTTATATTTTAATTTACTGACGAGCCCACAGCACTTCTTTGCTTGTTTCTTCGGCCGTGACTTTCCTGCTACGCCCAGCGCAGCCGCTCTTCTTGCAGCGGTTCCAGGCAGCTGCTGTCCGGTGCCATTTATTTCCAAGAGCTGCTGCCAGATACCAGCGTCCAGCTGAATTGTTGGCTACCATAATTAACCTGGAGGGTGCACACTGGAAGGCTGTTGGAGGCGGAAAATGTCTGTAGGATCATCCCTTCTGCCCCATCTTCTAGGGCCGCTGCTGGGCGGTTTCATTCGGGAAACTTTCTAGGGCTTTGTCCAAGCTCATGTCAGAAGTTCCAGGCATCGGATCTGCCCCCGTTTCTCTCGGGACGCTTCCCTGCTCCTCCAGCTTGTGTCGGGAGGTTTTTTCCCCAGGACATAAGAACCTAACTATTTACTGGATCATGCCGCAGGCCCGTCTTGCCCAGTCTCCTGAATGGGAGGGTGAAGCAGGGATTTTTCCACCTTTCCTCTCTTGCAGGCAGCCTCCAGCGTGTTGGGTCTGGGGAGTTCTGGTTCAGAGGCTGTGCCCGGAGCGGAAAGCTGTGCCTTAAACTTGTTTAAGTTTTTCCTTTTTTGGCTTCACCCACTCCCTTGGCAGATCATTCCAGTATTTTAAAGCTCTTTCTGGAGGTAATTGCTCAGGTGAAGGTGTTTTGAAGTGTGTTAAATTATGCAGCTGATCTAAAACTGATTTTTTTTTTTTCTTTTTCTCATTGTTAACATAATGTAAAACCCTCTGTCCCGAGATGCAGACAAAGACATTAGGATGTGTGAGACCGGGGTGCAGGCAGGTAGTTAGGGAAAGCTTTCAGAGGTGCAGGGTTGTCCACCGTGGCTCACTCGGATTGGGATGGGAGGCAGCTGGATCCCCGTCATAGGCACTTTTGAAAAATCTCCTTCTCACGGGGATCAATTGCCCTGGAAGAATTTCAGTGTTTGAGATTCGGAGCAGTCCCCGATGGCGGGTGGTCTGGGGTTGGGGAAGTTTCCAGCACAGGTGTGCAGCGGTACCGTGGTGTAACGGGCTGGTTCCCTGTGGTAATCGGCTACTACCTTGATCGGACTGGATTCAGTCCGGAGTCTGGAACAGACTTCCCCCAGAAGTGGTGCAAGCACCGACTCTGGATGCCTTTGAGAAACACGTGGATGCTCATCCTGGGGGGGTGGTCTGCCCCTGGGGCGGGGGGCTGGACCCGGTGGTCTCGCGAGGTCCCTTCCAGCCCTGACACCTCTGAAACCCAACTATTGCTCTGATCCACCACAGTAGTGCCTATACTGCGGCCCAAAGTGAATGAAAACACTTAAAGGAAACTAAAGCGGAAGGAGGTCGGTGGCTATCTGGGTGTGGGAAATGCACATGGAGGTACAAAGCGGGCAAACCCACAGCCCCTGCAGAAGTAAGGGCATTTCAGATGATCTTCCCGTCACGTTAGTGTCTCGTGCTGACAGCTCTGCGCGGTGGGAACCCAGAACGAAATGAGGGAGGCCCAGTTATTTCCCGAAAGCCATCATTTGTGTTAAGCTGTTTGCATTTGTGGTCGCAGTGCCATAAACAGCTGCTGTGCGGGCCAGCCACGAGGGTCCGTGGCACTGGGTCGTGTGCGAACGCGTACCGTGTCGGTCCAGATCAGTGGAGCCTGCTCTGCGTTCTCGCTGGAAGTCCGTGCTTGCTAAAGATGGGTGCAAACGTGTGCTTGCTGCAGGCAGGAAAGTAGGGGCCCCCGTCCCGCTGATGTGCGCGTAGATTTAAATGCCAAACTTACGGGGGTTAAGGATTCTTACCTCCTATGAATAATCCTTTACACTTCATCCTTGGGCAAGGATCTCTGCTAGCGTAATCCTCCCAACTCCTTTGTGAGGGTGTGGGGAGTTGCTTCCCAGTCTGCAGTGCAATGGGCCGAAGCACGGAGCTGTTGGGGGACTTGTCCGATCCCCGGGAGAATGGGAACCGGTGCTCCTCCTCTCCCACTCCTGGTCATTCGCTGATGCTTCGTCCCTGATGGGGCTGATGCCTCGGGCGCGGGGCTCTGCGTTCCCCTCCAAGAGCTGTAGGGCTTGCCTACGGGACCGTTTTGAACCAGCCCAAGCTACAACGTGAATTGAAGCTGCTGTAGTTACACAGGTACAACCTCCTCGGCCGTTCTTATTCCAGTTTGAGTGGGGGCTTTTGGCTTAATGTGTGGAAAGAGTTTGAGTTAAGCCCCCAAAACATCCTCCATAGGTTGGAACCAGATCCTGCTTGTGGGTGGTTACGTTGCCGGAAGTATGTCGGTGTAATTAATTATATCTGTGCATCTGCTCAGACCGCATTGCACGACCAGGGAGCAGGGGCTGGGCACGGTCAGGTCGGTCTAGTCCACGTGTAGCTGGAGCTGCTGGCTTTCCCTTTGGGTCTTTGCAGAGACACCCCAAGTCCCTGAACTTGGCTCAGAGCATTGAGAGCGTCTCCTGCCTCTCTTCAAAGCAAAGGTGTCATTGGGAGTCTTGTGTATTTTAAGCACTTGTTGCAGTACCGATCTCCCTTTTCTTCTCTCGGGGCATTAAAGAGCCTGCCCAGATCCAGTTCCTTGAAGGCTCTCTGTAGGCTCACGGGCATACCTTGGCCTTTCAGCCCTGCGCCTTCTTGATTGCTAACTACCTTTATTAAATTGAAGGCAGAAAATGAGCCGCTGCCGAACGGTGGTGGTGCTGTCGTGCTTCGGCACCGTGCAGTCACCAGCAATAGGATTAGATTGGATTTACCCCGGAGCTCTGTTCTGGGTCCGTTGCAACCCTTGGGTATAACTGAATAATTTAGCATTCAACACATTAATTTTTTAAGGTTCTGGATGAACCTTTGTTCTTGGAAGAATTAAGAGGGGCTGTTGCATTTATTACTGCCTTTATAGGTGGGGAAACTGAGGCAGAGAGGTATGCGTCTTAAGGCTACAAAGAGAGCCCATAAATGTGAGAGCTGAAACGTTGTATTTTTCCAGGAGGGTGTTTCGGATGCACCTCGCTCGCGGCCTGATGCGAATCACTCTCACTAGACTGACACTTAAAATGGGCAGTTACAAAAAATGAATGAGGCAGACGCATGGCGACTCACTGTCGTGGGAAAGGGATCCGGGAGCCTTTAAGGAAGGTGAAAGGAAGCCATCCGAGTGTTTTCAAGACATTTGCTGCATGAATTGCAAAACTTTGTTCTTGTTCTTGAAATGCGACCCCAGTCACCGGGGGTTGTCGGGTTGCACAAGAATCCCTGGCGTTCACTACCTGCGTCTGGGATTTGCAGATTCGACTTCGTAGCATCACGAGCTGCCCTGGTAGCTGTCCCGTGGAATGACGGCTCAGGGCACCGACCAAAGTCATTCGCCTGATGCAGACACTAATAAACCAGGAGATCATTTTTACTTTTGGAGAATCTATATAAAAAAGGCCTGTGAATTGGGGGGAAAAACCCTGGCCACGTGCCTTACCTTGCTTTTGATGCACAAAGGAGGCGTGGGGATTCTCCTGTAGCCTTTTTGCCCTACTTCTTAACTTTTTTTAACGTGAACTGTAGCCTAAAAGAGACTATCTGGACAACGAATTGAAACGATAACACCACGGAAGTCAAGAAGATGCAAGCTGAGAAGAAGAGGGATATTTAGCCTAACTGGCTTAGGTTTTAAGTGTTGACTTTTTTATAATGGTTTGGGTATCGCTTGATTAGCACCTGTTGCATTTCAGCGATTCTCATACCTGGGGTAAAGCCTGTCTGCCCCAGATGGAAGGAATCGGTGTAAAGAATAACCGGAAAGGTTACAACTTGCAATACGTGTGACCGGCAAAAAGTCCGCCAGCCTTTAAAATCACGGAGGGCCAGTCCTGACATTTTTCTTAGCCCAAACAATAAAACGTAAGAGGACGCACAAATACTTCCAGTGTTGTAGAAATGTAAAGAAGGGCGGAAACCCATTTAAAGATATCCTTTTGTGTTCACTGTTTAAGATGGGTTGCCTAATAAATGATTGTCAGTACAGAGTCACTGGTAGGTTTTGCTGGTATTGCTAATAATGATAATTCAAATCTTATTTTTTACTTTGAAAGGTAAAATCATCTCACCCGGTTCAACTGTATTCTGAAACATAGAGTCAACATGGAGGAGACTATATCATTAATTTAGAGTCAAACTGAATCATTAGGTGCAGGAGTTTGGGGAAGAAACCTTGCTTATTAATAAAGACTAGAACTGATTTTTCGGCACAAACGTCGCACGCTCAATAGAGCCGCCCTGGGAGGTGACAGGAATAACTTCTTAGAGAAGACTGGTGTCTTCTGGTTTGCAAATTAAGCATGTTTGTGGCAGGGCAAACTCAAAGTCCCCTTGATTTGGCATGGTTTGGCTACGCCGCCTGCCATTTTCTCCAAAAATATACAGCCTAGCGCTTGCACAGTTTCTTCTCGCGAGTCACGTCTTCATGAGTGATCAGCGAGTAGAGCAAAGAGAGGCTAGAGAGAGCGTGAAGTCGCACCAGGGACATGCACAAGAAAGAGAGAAATGCTCGAAAAAGTAAGAAGCTGGTGAGAGACCTTCAGTTGACTGAGAATGTGGATCCTTTAAAAGCACAAATCATCCTTCGAGTGCCTCGCTGTAGAGTAAGGTCCCTTCAAGATAAGACTCATTGGTGCTGTGGAGCTGGTATTTAAAGTATGTCCATCTGCATCTAAACGAGTAGCTCCAAGACAATCAGATTATGCAGTAGTTACTTTGGTGAGAATATCGCCTAAGTGGAATGGAAACTTCATTTTGAGTCTAATATTAGACCCTGCTTTGGAAAATTCCTTTTAAATGATCACAAGCTGGGAATAGCAAAAGAATTTAACTTTCGACAGACAGCATTCACCAAGAATTTGTTTTTAACTGCTTATGTTGGGTCCCTGGGAAAGCAGATGTGGAAATCTTACTGAAGTGAATTGACTTGACCTGATGCAATGTTTATGTCAGTCGTTGATACGTTTTCCTCCCTGGTCTAATTTGTTCGAGATCTTTTCATTCTTTGAGCATGAGCGAGCCCGGGTTGGAATAGTTTGAATGTCTCTTAGTCTAATTAGCCAAATCTTCATGCATCCAGACGTTATTGCCTATAAAGGGGTCTGAGCGGTGGAAACAAAGCTGAACTATTTGGTTCCGTTTTGTGGGTTTTCAGCCCACGGGGCCGGTGCTGGGTTTTGGCACCAGAAGAGGACGGCTCAGTAAGTGGTTGACTGAGGGCTGGATCCTGGTCCACCTCTTTGCCTCCTAAGGGGTTTGGAGGTGTTTATATGCGAGTTATTCCCCTGCTCAAGTTCTGCTATGACTTGTTTTCGCAGTCTCCTGGACTGGGGCAGGTGGAGTAGGATCCTCGTAGGCGCGATCGCACCTGGCCGTGCCTTGAAGTTGAGGCCGGCTGTACCTGCTCCCCGGTGTGCTTTCATCTGCTTGCGGTGCCTGTTGAACCTGCAGTCCAAAACGCCTTTCTTCGGCGTTGCGCAGGTAGCAGCGTTTTAACGAAGACCGTGGGAGCTGGCTACCAAGGGTACTTTATAACTGGCGACTAATTGGCCTTCTAATTACTCTGTGAACTGGAAGGATGTGGTAGGCAGCAGAGCAGATCCTTCTAGGGGGCTCAGCCATTGATCACATCTGTCGCATCTTCAGAGCTGCTAGCATCCCTCCTCCCCGTAATGACAGCGGTCACAAAGGGGCATTTTCACCTTGAAAGCGTTTAGTTCACTGCATCCGAAACCCTCGGTCTTCTGGTAGGAGTCCTTTTGGGCGTCTGAGCCAGAGGGTTTATGGAGGTGGTTGAAGCAGGGGAGCGCAGTGCCTGCCCGCTGCCTCCTCCGCCGGGGTGTTGCCGTGATGGAGCCTGAGGAAGAGCTCACGTGGCGGCTCCTTCCAGAGCAGGGCAGGAGCGTGCTCCTTCCTGCTAGCGTGCGAGATGGGAAGTGAAAACAGCGTGGCAGACTTGCTAACACATTGACTAGTCAACTGACCAAGGGCTGGACATGCGACGTGCCCCTGTCCATGTTCCTCTCCTGTAATCTAAGCAAGCGGTTGTATGCCGTTTTCTGACCCTTGGTCCCGTCTTCTCGTGACAGTCTCTGGTGCGTGCTTGCATGTATTTCTGCCCTAACTCCTTACCTCCCTGTCTAAAGTGACCGTGTCCGTCTCTCCCGGCAGGCAAATCCCACCTGGCCATAGTCCAGCGAGTAAACAACGAAGGGGAAGGAGACCCGTTTTATGAAGTTCTGGGAATCGTCACGTTAGAAGACGTGATTGAAGAAATCATCAAGTCGGAGATTCTCGATGAGACTGACCTGTACAGTGAGTAGTCATATTCGAGTAGAAGTATTCGTGCTTTGGCTTCAGATATCGGAGCAGATTTTTCCGACTGCTCTTCTCCGAGCTGCTGTGGTTCGGTAGATGTAATGTGCTGCTATAGAAGTCAAATTACCCAGTAGCTCATATCCATTTTATCCTTTTTTTTTTATCCATTTTGATTTCTGAACATGGCCACCTCTGTACGTGACCTTACAACTTCAGATGTTATTTTTATGGATTTGTTCAGTCTTAAAGGGTTTTATGTGAGCACATTTCCAGCTTTAGTTCTCTTCTGATTTTTCCCTGCTGCAAATAGCCTTGCTGTAGCTCTCAAGATGGCCTTCTTTTCCCCCTAAATTATGAACCTGTCACTGCTGAAGGCCCGCAGTGCCATTGCCATGCTTTGGCTGAGGATACGTTCTCGTTAGAGCCAGTCTCTGACCCTCAGCTGGAGGAAATGCAGGAGCAGCACGATACTTCCTTCCCTCAGAGACTGAATAAATGCAGTGTTTTAAATTGTTCCTCCCTGCTCTACTGCATACGGTTCCTTTGACACCTTAATGGTCATGTGCTTAAGAAGGACCATGGCATGCTTCGAACTCTCCCTGAGCCCCAGTAGGTCTGGGTTCCCTTCCCAGCTTCATCTAACTGTGTGTGCCTTAGACCGGTTAAGTGACCTCTCTGCTGCCATTTCTATCTCTGAATCTCAGGTTCGGCCTCGGTTCCTTTTTCTCACCCCTTGATCCGTCTTACCTGTTCTTAAAACTCCTGGCAGGCAGCGTTATTCGCTGTGCATGTAGCGTGCCTAGCGCGTTGAGCCCTCCAAGGCTACGTACAGACAGTCAAAAAGCCTGAGGCTGAATCAGTTCAAACTAAGCAGCTTCCTCTAAGCTGCATAGGTTGAACCAATAACCAACTGAAGTGATGTTCAGCTTTCAGTTGGGGAAGGCAGAGGAAGGCCTGCACTGCCCCAGGCCGGTAGGCATGGGGTGCCAGATCACGTCTCCTAGCCTGCTGGCCATTGCCAGCCCCGCCACATCCCTGCTCTGTCCTCCCACAGGGGTTCGGGAGTGCCCTGTCTGGGTGCTGGCCACCTTGGGGGAGTTCCCCCAGTCCGGGCAGCCCTGGGGAGCTGCGGGGATTTCTGCCCCCACTCACACCCCCCCTCCCTTTCCAGCTGCTGATTACTTTAGTCGCTGTCACAGGAGGGGATGGAGAAGCAGTCTTCCCGGCCAGGTGCCTGCCCCTGCAGCCCAGCATGGGGGCACTGGGGAGCCCCCACCCCAGCCCCGGGTAGCACCAGCAGCCAAGGGGAAGTCTTCCCAACCCCGCCCATTTGTCTTAATTGCCTGCTTGTATCTCGGGGATAGCCCAGAGGGTCTGGGGGGGAATTCCCCGGCTTCCCTGCATTAGTTTTGCCTCCGACTCGCAGCAAGTAAGGCAAAACCGGCTGGGGAGGAGCAGAATTTCCCTCCGCTCCCTCAAGTGCCTGGGACTTGCAGGGGCCGAGGCAAGATTTGGGCTGCCAGTGGCCTGGTAGACACAGGCAGGAAACAAGCTACGGAAGAGGGGCGAGGCAGTCCTGCTCCATTGGAGCAGGCAGCACAGCCCATGGCTGCAAAGCATCCTGGGATGCTGGGGGACTGTGAGTTAACTTGAACCAGGAAGGGATCCGGGACAGAAGTTCCATAAACCAGTTTGACCTAAATCAGTCAAGTCTGATACTACATTCAACCAGGTTTATCTTAAACCGGTTTCAGCCATTTTGAAGTGGTTTATGTGCCCTGAATTTCTGTTCTGCTACAGGTTTAAGTCAGTTTACATGTCACTTCTGTCCCTAGCCCAGATCCTACAGGATCATAGATGATCATTTTAAATAGCTCTTTGCTATTGAGAGATTCTTCCCCCCCGTGGCAGATACCAAATGAATCCTTTAAGATTCTTTCATTTTCTTAGATTTTTGTTAATCCTTGCTGACCCTGTCAGTATCGGATCAGCAATTGTGCCCAACGGTTCATACAAGACGGCCTTCAGCGACGCACTCTTCTTACCGTGTTACATGCTACGCTGAGAGCTCGTCTAATCGAATGCCAGTTGTCATCAGCTCTTCTGATTGCCCGCTCCTTCTCTAGAGTGCCAGTAGACATCACGCCTCTACAAGGGAATTGCGTGCTTTCGTTTATTCTGCAGAAATAGTCTCTCGTGAGTGCTTTGCATCTGCTGCTCAGAGCAGATTGTGCTTCTCCCTCAAGTGGGGGATGTCTTTATATAGACCTCTCGTTATAGCTTTTTTTATTGGGAGAGATCATTTGGATCGCACTGCGTTTCATACAGCCCAACCCTTCAATGTTCAGTACTAATGCAGTGCCACAGTGCAAGGTAATGAAGACCCATGGTTCGTGGTGTGATGTGTTTCTGGGTGACGCAGTAGATCTGGCAAACTGGTTCATTTGGCACTTTCCTCCCTGGGAAGGTGTCACTGTTGAGAGGCCAAGCAGTATAATACAAAAGTAACACAACTGCCCCAGCCTCCTGGAAGACGGAGCCAGCCCAAGGGGGTCCTCCAGACCATCTGCTGTAGACAAGGACGTGGGATCGTAGGAAAGTAGGGCTGGGAGGGACCTCACAGGGCCGTCTAGTCCAGCCCCCCGCTCGAGGCAGGCTCATCTCTGACGAAACCATCCCAGCCAGAGTCTCTCCAACCTGCTCTTCAAAATTTTCAGGGAGGGGGTTTCTGCAGCTTCTGTAGGTAGCCCGTTCAGCGCTTGGCCACCCCTAGGCAGAAGGGTCCTCTTCATTCCCAAACTAAATTCCCCTGCTGCAGCTGGAGTCCGTTGTTCCTAGTCCTTTTTCCCATAACCACTGATAAAAACCCCATCTCCATCCTATCGATAGGCACCTTTCAGGTATTTGAAGACTGTTATCAAATCCCAGCCCCTTTCATTCCTGTCTTCTCTTCTCCAGTTTGGATCGCCCTACCTCGTTGATGCCTCATAAGGGCATCGCGGACCCTGTTGTCCCATCGCGACATGCTAGGCTCGTTCCACCGGTTACAGCCAAGGGTGCAGAAGCAGAGGGGTGCACACAGAGACCGCATGGGATTTGTGAAGTGTGGCAGGGTTTATTTTTTTTCAAGATTTAGCAAGATTTTTCAAGCGCTGCGAGTTGGTGTAGCAATGGGCAGGGGCCTGTGGGCTGTGCATGGCTCTTGTACTGAGGAGAGGAGTCGAGGTGCATACATGCTGCTGGGTGGGATGTTATGGTTCCTTAAATCTGGCCGGTTTTCTTGAGGTTTAGTGAACTCACCCGGTGCAACTTGAGGTCTAGTTATATTTGCATATGACCAACATCTTCTAGCTCGGTTGTACTACTGAGGCCGCTCATTATGTCCCAACATGAGAACCTATTTTTAGTCACTTCAAACTTCCATTTTTTCCTGAAATTTCCCAGGCCAGCAGGTCTGCCATAGACTGAATTTCTTTTTTTGGGAAAATGTTCAGACAAAATTCCGGCTGTCTGAGCATGAGGCTGGAGGTAAAATCGCATCGTTTTACTCAACTTCTCAGAGCTCAGTCCCTGTTCAGCTTGGGCGAGGGACTTGAAATTTGGCTTTGGGGGCATTCCTGGGAAAACTGGCACACGTTTGGCTCAAGTCGTCATCCTTTGAAAAATTGCAGTTGGCAAAAGGTCACCGTTCACAGCTACGTTCCCTGCAGCGTGACCGCACCGGGCATGGCCAGCCCGGGTCCGAGCAGGGCAGTTGCACTGCATGTTAGGCCGAGGTTCTTCACAACGCATCGCTACCAGGGCCAACCAGAAAAGGCCGAGACGTTTCAGGTCCCATATTCCCAGTTCCCATTGACCGCTTCCCCGAGCATCTCTATCCAGATGCAGTTATGGCGTGGAGGCCTGTCAGCACGCTGCTGTGCCTCAGCGTCCTCGAAGCCCCAGAGGGGCGTGGGGGTGCCCTGTTTCTGTCTGTGACAAATAAGGTTGTAGCTGTGATTTTCTAGGGTGCGTGCGAGAAACAGGTTTTGCAGGATGAAGTAACATCTCCATCACTGCAGATGCCCAAGAAGAGCACTGGTCAAGGATGATCTCGGTGTAGCTATGCCTGCCTTGTACTGTGGGTCTATTCCAGGCTTCTGGGCTTTGCTGGTTGCCCCATGGGGTTGAGAAGGCTTTTCCCACCCCCTCTTACTGCTTCGTGTTTGGGATGGGGGGCATTGCCTGCCTTGGAGGCGTCGGGTGTTGGCTGCAGGACTTTGACCGGTGCCAGTGCTCCTGTGGAGATGTCTGGCTAGGTGGTCTCGTCCTTCCACTCAGGGTCAGACAGATCAACCATATTTGAGGTCAGGAAGGAATTTAAGCCCACGGGCAGACGGGTACAGACAGTGAGGGTTCGTGCCTTCCTCTGTAGCTGGGGACCTGAGCTTTCTCCTTGGATCTCGAGCATACTCTAACAGCCCTTGCTGCGGCGGGACATTGCCCCTGCTTTACCTGTGACAAGTTGGGCTGCTGCGTCTTGGGGTTGTCGGGGTTGGCTGCATAGTTGTGCTAATCGGTTAGACCAGGGTGCTCAGCACCTGGCTCACGTGCCAGATCCAGCCACCGAACCATGTAACCTGGCCCGTGGCTCCCCCCGGGTTCGAGCGTTCGGTGCTGGAGGAGCGATGGCAGTGTAAATTGCCAATCCTGTGCTGCCAGATCTCTACACTTGGAGGGAGCCCTGCAAGCCGGATAATGCAGCCCCGTGCACGAGATCAGGTGAGCAGGGCGGGCTGGGGCCCAATCTGGCCTGCGGTCTGGGTCCATGTCCCTCATCCAACCTGCAGGGACAAAAGGCTGAGTGCACCTGTGTTAGATTGATCCTGCCTGAAGCAAGGGGTTGGACTGGATGAGATGCCTGGAGATCCCTACATTTCTTTGATCCTATTAGATCAGCGCTGTAGTTGGGAGAGATGTTAGACAAGCTCTTTGGCCCAGCGCAGGTTGCTCTCTCACATTGCAAGAAATAAGGCGGCCTCACTGACAGCTCCCTGTTCCACTGTCACTTGGCCTGTCCCGAAGCAAAGGGCATTTAAGGTGTCTCCCTGCTAACCCGAGCGGGAGGCATCTGTTACACCCAGCAGCATCAATGAGGCTTTTCCCAGCGTAACAGCATGCAGATTTGTATACATTCACATAACGTTTGAATATAATGCATGCGTACACCTAAATACATTTTGCAAAAGGCAGCCGGTTATAAGCACCTGATAATGTGTTAAACACGTACCTTTGACCTCCTCGGCTCCATTCTCCCCAATAGTCCAGCTCTACTTCAACTACCGCTACTATAACCCTTTGCTGAGCATGTGTTACTGGTTTCCCTTCATGGAAGGGCAGAGGACTTGGGTTGTTGCATGTTCCCAATCTCTGAATAACTTGTCTGGACAGCAGCTGTAAAGGAAAAAAAACCTGCCAAAATGTACGGTCCTTCCTCCATTTCTCAGATCTGGATGAAGTTGCATAGTTGTTAGGGGCTGGAAGGCTCCTCCAGCCTCCTGCACTAGGCAGGAAAGACCACTGGAGTCGGATGGCCCCAGTAAGAAGTGAAGCTGCTAGATTCATGGACTGCAAGCACCCAGAAGGGACCTCGGAAGATTTCGGGTCCAGCCCCCTGCACCAGGCAGGAAAGACAGCCGTGCTCCGGAGACCCCAGCAAAGTGACCATCCAGTCTCTTGAAGACTTCCAGGGTAGGTGACTGCACCATCTTTGGAGGAAGCTTATTCCACGGTCTGGATACCCTGACTGCGAAGAAGCTTTTCATAGAGTTGAGCCTGAATCGGTCTTCCAGGAGTTTGTGACCATTACTCCTGGTTTTCCCCTCGGGTGCCCTGGTGAACAGTTGCTCACCGACCCTTTGATGCATTCCCCTGATATAGCAATAAGCTACTACCAAGTCTCCTCTCAGCCTTCTCTTTTTTTAGGCTGGAGAGACCCAGGTCCCTCAGCCGTTCCTCGTACGGCTTGCCACGCAAGTCTCTGATCATACGGGTGGCTCTTCTCTGGACTCTCAAGCGTTTGCACATCCTTGTTGAAGAGTGGCACCCAGAACTGATGCAGTACTAGCTGTGGTCTCACCAGTGCTGAGTGCAGTGCAAGAATCGCCTCCTTGGTTTTACATGAGATGCATCGGTTGATGCACGCCGGAGTGGGGTTTGTCCTTTTGGCAGCGACAGCGTCGCACTGACAGCTCATGTTCGTGCAGCGTTCGGTTATTACCCCCAGGTCCCTCTCGGCCTTGGTGCTAGTAAATTGGTGCCACCGAGCCTGTAGGCGTGTTGGGGATTGTTTGCCCCCGGATGGAGCACCTTGCACTTCTCGGTGCTGAACGTCATCTGGTTCTCATCTTCCCAACTCCCCAGCCTGTCCAGGTCCACCTGAATCTGCAGCCTATCTTCAGGCGTGACCACGCTCCCCCATAACTTGGTGTCGTCTCCAGAGTCGGCCAGCGAGCTTTTCATCCCCACCCCTATTAAGCCAAACGATCCGATTAGCCTGTAGCAGCACAATCAACAGACGGGCTAAAAGATGACTCCGCTCCATGACCTTGGGTAGGTGCAAGTTTGCTGGAGGAGCCCGGAGGAGTTTTCAGCTCTTCTTGGGAAGCAGAGGTGGGAGAGTTGACTGCGCTGTCAGGGGGCGAGGAGCTCATCCTCTAGGGAACAGGGTGCTCCAGACCCGGGGAAGGTTAGTTTTCACCACTACCGCATACCTCAGCTTCCTGGTGGAGGCGGGGATGGCTGTGGGGCAGGTGACTGTCCTTCTTTGGAGAAGACCTTGGATGGGATATATCTGACAAAGACTCTTATTACATCTTGTGATCCTCCAGGTGCTTTATGCATTCTCTGCACCATGGCGGTGACAAGGCAAGGGACGCTTGAGACAAGAGGCGGAAGATGCTGTATTAAATCCCCAGTCTGCGGTGGTCTTGGTCAAGCCACGTAGAGACCTGTGTCTCTGTCTCTGCAGGGGGTAATGGGCAAAGCAGCACAGCAATCCTCGCCCAGCAGGAGCAAAGCTTCCTTTCTTTTGAGCTAAGGCTTCAGCTTCGGTGTGTAGCAGCGGCAGATCTGCAGTGACAGATGCAACCTGCCAGCGCTGGAAACTTGGTTCTGTGCTTGTTCATTCCTGAGCTGGGATGCCAGGCTTTCTCCAGTGACCTGCAGCATCTGCTTCTGACCCCGAAAGCTAGCGGGATCACAGACCATTACAACGTGCTATTTGATGTGGTCCCGTAGGCTCATCAGATCTGTGTTGCTCGATGGCTCGCTGCCCCTCATGGACCACGTAGACACATCTGCTGGCTCTGGCTTCAGATTCAGTTGAGCCCTTCTTCCCCATCTCCCCACCCACTCCTGTAGAGGCTACTCAGGGAAACAGGCATGCAACATCATTATAACATGAACACATCTAGACCAGAAATATTGCAGCCAAACCCCCAGGCTGTCGTGTAGCTCTCTGGCAGGCCACGGGGCTATTTTATTCTTTTGATCCAATTTCCCCGTTTCTCCACCCTTAACAGGAAGATCCAAAGGACTCCTGCCACATCATCCGCGTATCCCCAGTTGGACCGGGCACTTTGGGTGGTGTGAGCTGATAAGCTTTCCATCAACCTACCGCTCACCCCGCCATCCCCAGAAGTGCATTCTTGGAGCTGGACATGGGCATGGCCCTTGTGCCAGGGATGTGCCTCTTACCATCCCTATGAAAATCCCTCCAGCGTCGGCCAAGTTATAAACCTGGGAAAAATCACAAGTTGCACGTGCTCAGAAGGGTCCCCTGTAGCCGCGGTGCCCAGCCAATGACACGCATGTCACAAGTGGCACGGGCAGCTGGTATGTGAGCCCCAGGCGCCACATTAAAGCGGGCACAGGCAAGACCTCACTAGAGGAGGGCGAAGGAGCAGTGCTGCTCAGGGGAGGGGACAGATGTCAGAGTGACAGTCAAGGAGGGGTGGAAATCGGGCGTCACGGCCTGCCTAGGAATTTGACCCAGAGGTGTTGCCAGATTCAGTGCTGCCCCAGTGCAGTGGCGGTGGGATACTCCTTCACTGGGCAGTGGTGGTGCTTATCTCATACTTGGGACTTAACTTGCGGTGCCCTTGCCAGAAAGTTTGGCTACCGTTGTCTGATAGCTTAACAGCTGAAAGCTCTGAAGACTTCATCCCCTCTAAACTCCAAGGCTAGCAGACTGTAAATGCATCCTGTCCCCACACCACGTCACTGAGCTGGCTCCGGATCCAGGGTGATGGGAAATAGGAAGTTGCTTCAGGCCAAGGTGAGGGCAATGCTGGAACAGAGCAGCAGGCAGGTGCTTTCCTTCTTGGCATCCAGCAGCACGGAGGAAGAAATCAATTTGGATGCACGGGACAAAAACACGGTCGATGGGAGATGGAGGAGGAGTTGATCGGAAGAGCCTGATGAGGTTGTGTGGCTAGGCAAGGAGCTGAGGCTGGACGCCATTGAGGCAGGGGTAGGGTTGAGATGATCTGAGGTGAGAAGCTGGGAAAAGAGAGTGACTGATGACATAAAGAGGCATGCATCTACAGCAGACGTACTACTGTGGGGCTGCCTAATTAGCTCAGCTTTAAGGTCTCAACATCTTCACATGCAACCCTAATAGGCATCAGGAAACTAATGAACTCTGCTGCAGGTCGTGGCACTCATAAACACAAGTGCTGTCCTATGGCGGTGTTCCTTGGCACGCAGCAGTGCACACGTAGACGCTGACGGGGTGGCCAGGGCACAAGCGTGCTGCCTGCCGGCTAGCGGGCCAGCCCCGCTGCAGCACGTGGAGCCTGGGGGGGCCGCCCCGGGGCTAGCAGCCTGCCCCCCGGGCTCCCTGCCCGCCAGGGCTGCTCCAGCCCAGCTCAACGTGCTGTGGTCCTGGGTGTGCGTTCCAGCATGGCGCTTGGGAGCAATAATCTCTGGCACAATAACCACCGAAGTTAATTGCTGCGTGTTAACAGCACATGTAGATGCACCCTGGGACTAGGAATTCGTGTGAGAAGTGTGGGACTGGAAGGAAAAGGAGGTGGGAAGCACTGGGTGGTCCCAGGGGCTGGGCTCAGCTCCAGGCACAGGGACAGGCTTTGCTCTGGCATTTCCAGACTCCTGAGTGCCTGTCCCGGAGACCTCGGTATCATCCTGCGAATGGGAATGCATCCTTATGGGGTTGCAGGGATCTATCGTTTATGTAACATTAGTGTTGCAGCCTGTCAAGTGATATGTCACGGGCAGCCGTACCGGTTCAATCGCCCGGCTCCAGTTAAATATCCTTCCTGCTTCCCAGGCACTTCCCTGGGAAACGTGCATAGGAAAAACACCCAAAGCCCGGGAGAAATGTAAGGGGCAGCGGCAGATAGACAGGGGCTTTGTCAAGACGGTGCGAGGCGCAGCCCACAGGCCGCGTCGGCGGGACCTCGGCCCCTTGTGCAGGCGTGTGGGTCTATCCCCGGCGCTCACGCCACGTGGTGTCGCGTATTCAAAGCGTGTTATCTCTAGGCCTCTCTCCGCGCGTTGCTGTCCTCCGCGGCCGTTACCGTTCGGTTTGTCCTCGATAAATGCATCCGGCACGGTTCACGTTGGACCCTGTTCTAACACACCTCGCTTCCCTCCTTTCTTCCCTACCCCGCTCCCTTCCCCAGCTGATAACAAGACGAAAAAGAAAGTCGCCCATCGGGACAGGAAGCAGGACTTCTCTGCCTTCAAGCAGACAGACAGCGAGATGAAGGTTAAGATATCACCGCAGCTCCTCCTGGCAATGCACCGGTTCCTGGCAACAGGCAAGTGCGGCTTATCGCCACCGTTTGCAATCGCGCCGGGGCCTGAAGGCGAGTTTGCCGGCAGAGGCTGGCGAGGCGGGCGGGCAGGGGGAGGCTGGCCGCCGGGGCGGCGGGTAACGCCACTGTCGTGTTTTTCTTTTTAAATTCTCTCCTCTCCTGTGTTCAGTGTCGGCACGAACCCTCTGAGACATTTGCCGGGGGTGGACCAGTAACTTTAAATTGGTCTGAAGGGTAAGGACGAATGCAAGTGCCGCGCTGCATGCGTAGAGTCCGTCAGATTAACGGCTAGCGAGTGCGCCCCGCTAGGAAGCGTTTAGGGACCGCACTAATGAAGACTCGGTGCCAGGTGTTTGGGCAGCTGTTCGCGACTCCCCCTTGGTGGCTCCTGTGGGAAGAGACGCTGGACTTTTGCAGGAAACCCGTCCCACGGGGCTTTACTGACCTGAAACGCGAGCGTCTCTGCACGTTTAGATGAGCATTGAGCAGGTGGCTGGAGTGCGACTTGTCCGAATGGCTTTGTTAGTGGGGTGCGTGTCCTGAGCTGGCGGCCTTTGTCCGGGTGTGGAGAGGCAGATCCCCACACCCCCGGATCGCCTGGACACATGGCCCCGTTGCGGGCAGGCTTTGCGGGGAGCCCGTCGATTAGCTGGGCCGCCGCAGCTGCGTTCCCGTTTCATCCTGGAGCTGGTCCTGCCTTGGGGCAGGGGCTGGACTAGAGGGGTCCCCTCCCAAACCTGGTTTCTCCGATTTCTACGGTTGCGAGAGACCCGTTGGGTGGAGGGTGTGTGGGAAGCTTGTCCCGCTGCTCGCCCTGACCCTGTTTGGTGTCTAAATAAAGGCCTTCTGCGCGTGGGTTTTTCGGTCGGGCACCTTGCAGCCCTCAGGAGAAAGGAGCCGCTCAGCTGGAAGATGCAGATTTAAGAACGAGCATCGGTTTGCACGGAGCTCTGTGGAGTTCCCCAACACTTTCTTGATGTAATTTGATGGACTATTTTTTTCCCCCTTCATTTGGTGGCACTGTGGCTCTGCTTGCCTGGGAAACGTGAAAGGATTTTATAGTTTGTCACCTTGTGAAGCCACCACTAGAAAACCAGTTCAGTTTGGTTGGCTAGCTTGAAATGCAGGGCAGGACCTGTGCACAGGTGGAGGGGCCAGCGGCTCCCGAGTCCTTGTCCTCGACCCAGCCGTTAGCACATCGGCCGTTTGCATGCCTGTGTCTTGAGCATCCCTGGCCTAACTCGACCCCACCCCGAGATGGGCTTTTTTTTCCCCTCCCACTTTAAGTAGCTCCCGTTGAGAGTGGGAGGAAGAGGTGATCAAACGGGGTCTGTGTTGTGTATTAATCTCGTGTGGTTTGAACTTACCTGGGTTCTGTGTCCCATTGTCACCGTCTCCGCGTGGACCACGACGGGCTGAGTGGCACCTTCATTTCATCTTTCGGTTTCTGCCGCGGACTGATAACTAGCGATGGGCTAGGTCCATCAGCGATCGGAGAGCCCTAGGAACAACTGCCAGAAATAGTCCATGTTCCCGTCATTTCAGACAAAACCGAGACCCCGCTGGGACCCCACCTCTACCCCTTCCCTTCACAAGTCTCGAACAAGGCTGGGGTTCCCGAGCTCTCGAACGGGCAAATTCTTCTTCCTTTTCCCATTGCGCTGGGGAAACCATTCTTGGTAATGTGCAGACTACTTCAGCACCTCGGGTAGGGGAGAAGAAGAGAGGAGTTTCCAAGAATTGGGGCATTCTGATTTCCTCTTGACAATCTGCCTAAGTCTCTCAAAAGACAGGAAAACTGCGATTCTGTATCGTGTCTCTCTGCATCTCTTTTCCTCCTTTGAAGTTGATGCTTATTAATGAGTGCTAATTCATTCCCGTGCCCTTGAGGTGTAACGTCAAGTTGTGTCTTGTGTTTATAGAAGTAGAAGCCTTTGGTCCATCCCAGATGTCGGAGAAGATCCTTCTAAGGCTGCTAAAGCACCCCAACGTCATTCAGGAGCTGAAATATGATGAGAAGAACAAGAAAGCCCCGGAATACTACCTCTACCAGCGAAACAAGCCCGTCGACTACTTTGTTCTCATTTTACAGGTCAGACACGTGATGGGAGTTGTATGCAGCCCTACATGTGGGGAAGCATGTCTCCTCCTTCCTCTCCTCTCCTCTCCTGCATATCTGTTTTCCTGTAGCCTTCTTAGAGCATGGGGATGGCAGCTAGGAAATCAGGGCTCTATTCCCCATTCCCTCGTTAGCTTGCTAACCTTGGACAACTCATTCAGGTGCTCCCCGGCTCCATTTAACCTTTGTACGGTGCGGCTGACGCAGCCCTGCTCCTCGGAGAGGATCCTCCGTTGAAAGTTGCTGTGACCGTGCAGACGGGAGCAGAGCAGGCAGGGGGAAGGAATTTGTGTGCAGCTGAAACTGGTGCAAAACCATAGGTCGAGCACAGTGTAACGGCTCGAATTGGAGTTTGGACAGGATGCTGGCTAACCTGGGTGTTTTGGGGGTTTTTTTCCCACCTCCCCCTACGAGAAGGGCCTTGATGTGATCGCGATCTCTCCCGTTTTCGTGGGCTTAGGAAGTCGGCGCCTGTAGTGTCACGGACGGTGGCTGCGCATTAAGTGAGGGCGGAGCGCCACCTGCCGCACGGCCACCTTCACTTCCTTTGGTTTTCTTTGCAGTTCTTCCACCCGTGCAGCGTCTCCGGCCTGTAGCTCGTGTGATCTGATGAGATGGCAGCCCGAAGTGCTGCAGAAGTCCTCATCTCCTTGTCCGTTTTCTTGATTAGAAAGGGTATTTCCTCCACGCAGAGGTCACTCCCCTTGGCGGTGCCCATCTCTTGAGGTTTGCAGCTCGGTAGCAACCTCCGAACATGTCGGTCCTGTCTGCCCCAAGACTTTGAAACTCCGTTACCACCTTTCTGCAAGACCAGCACTGAAAGCTGCCTCTTGCTGGCAAGGTGCTGACGTTTCCAGCCCGTGTAAACTGGATTCAGACATGCTTACAAAATGCCTGAAAACACCGGTAGCTGCCAGTTCAGGGCTTGGATGATTTTATGACGTGGTATCAAATGTAAAAGATCTTTTTATTTTTAAACAACCGTGGTAATAATGCCCCAAAAATATAATGCCGCATCTCCAGGCTAGCGCGCTCTGTTTGGATTGCCCTTCAGTCTTCCACGAAGCCCTGGCAGCCCTTTCAGCTCCTTTTATGCTGTGACCTGTTGCGGTCTGAAAGGGTGCTGAGGGGAAGGTAGTAGGGCTGGATAGACGTGACTGGAGACCCTGCCTTGGAACAGAAGAGCCCTGTGTCACAAGCGAGGGTGTGATGAGTAAAACCAATGCGTTTTCCCACGTGCCTGTGTTGCACCTGCAAAAGTGAGCGCACGAAAAGGCCCATGTTAGCACCGGGGTGCTCAGGTTTATCCCTGCAAGGTCCTACACCTTGGCACAGCACCAGACAGATACTTCTGCTGTTTGCTGTGCGCTTGGAGTTGACCTGGATGTCCTGAGGTATTGATTTTCACATAGAAAGCATGCAGGGAAACAAGTACGCGGTTGGTGCCTGTAGTAATTACCAATTTAATCCAAATCGGTAGAACTCGCTCCCGTCCAGCGTGCCACTTGCTTGCATTGCATGTGCTTGTCTCTTGGACAGCAGCAGTTTTATATGCAGCCACTGATACGGTTTTTCTTTCAAAACTCCTCGCAGCTCATTGATCAGCAGCGGGGAAAGCGCGAGCCCAGACGGACGGGTCTGGCCGGGCGCTCTCGGTATCATGCCGAAGGAATTTTGCTGCCCGGCTCTCGGTACCCAGCCGCTCGGCTCGCTGCTGTGTGTTTCTCTGCAGCCCAAATTTGGAAAGGGCAAAATGTTTCTGTGCAGCGGATGGAATAATAAGGTCCCAGAATAGAGGCGCCTTTCCGACAGCTCGGAGCTTTTCCACTATCCAGTCCAGGTTGACTCCTCGAGAGGGCAGAGGTCTAGCTGCATGTATGGTCATCCCAGGGCTGCAGCCTGTGGTGAAGAATTGCCAGGAACCGCTGTGGTGAACAGCGCATTTGTGCCAAACGAGTCTTTGCCAACCTTACTCCATAATATCTTTAGAAACAGCTACAGATACTAAATGTACCATTTGCTGGGGTTATAGCACTTGATCAGGTCATGACAGTGGATTGTATATTATGGTTACCCATGACCATGACAGTGGGGGGCTGAACTGGATGACCCAAGACATCCTTTCCAGCTCTGTGCTCCTGTTTAAATTCGTTGTTGTTGTTGTTGCATTGTATTATTCATCTGTTTTTTCCTGCGGCGTCCTGTGCTGGTGCCAATGCCAGAGACTGAATCGAGCGTGTCAGCAGGCAAAGAGAATTATTGTAATTATTTCTGATGCAGGGAAACTCACCCACTTTGGTGCAGTGTAAATGTGTTTTCACTGAACCAAAATATTAGATTAATTTTGACCTGCCTGTAGCCACCCAGCCGCCCCGTTCCCCGTCTTTGTATCCCTTACCAGTGGGGTAGCCCAGTCTGGCCTGTTCTCCAGCCCCTCAAAGTCCGAGAGCGTTTTGGGTGACCGAAATCCTCCAGGCCCAGGTGGCTTCACTTCAGTGCTACACCAGACCTCTTCCACCCTGTGTCTCAAGGTCCCAGCAGAAGTCAGCCCCGCTGAGGGTGCCATTGAAAAGCAGGCCCTATTAACGACCCACGCCTCTGACTCTCTGCTGTGCGTGCACCGTGGTCACAGAGACGATAAACATCCATCTTTAGAAGGGGTATTTCCCATCTTCCTAATGGGTTGTGGTGGTAATGCGTGCTGTTGAATATCTGCCACGCCCACCCCAGAAGTGGCTGCATTTTGCTGGTGCCATCATCATATAGCATTTGTTAAAGGGGTTGGATCCTTCTGCATGGAGCCCCGCGCACAATAGTAATGGCTGTGTGATTTGCAAACCTGGTGGAAGCAACTCGCCCAAATTAACCCTGAGAAAGGTGGCTCCTTCAGGAGCAAGGGCTTTCTTTTCTGGGGGAACCTTCTTGGTGCAAAGTGGACAACTTTGCCTCCCAAAACGGGTCGATCTGCCCTCCTCTCCCAGTCGTGCTCTCCTGCGGGTGTGTCAGCGAGGGGGTCTGTGCACGTGGGCTGTTATTTGAAATAAGGGAAGCTGCCCAGAGATACTGGGCGAGTGTGACACAGGTTTTCTCGGGCTAAGAGAGTATTCCTGCCCCCACCCCGAGCGAAGGGAAGTGGCCTGACGGTGCATGAAGCATGCTGCGCAAGGGGCAGAAAGCAGTGCCGCTGGGGAGGTCCTGAATGCAGCTGCAGTGGTGAATGCATGGCTCTGCTGCCTTCAATTAGTGGTGGCTACCCAGGGCCTGGTGGGTCTGTGGGGGAGGAGAGAAATAGCTCCTGCCTCTCCTCGTGCACCCTGAAGGACTGAGCGGAAGGCAAGGTTTAATGCTCAGTTGCCCCTTTGGGCATGACTGCTGCCTTCAAGGTTCAGGTGTGGGATAACGTGTCTGCTCTGTGGGCTGCCGGTGCCCTTCATGACCGCTCTCTCCTTTTCCTCAACAGGGGAAAGTGGAAGTGGAGGCTGGGAAAGAGGGAATGAAGTTTGAAGCTGGTGCTTTTTCCTACTATGGGGTGATGGCCCTCACAGCGTCGCCAGGTATGTCCTCTTCCCGTCCGCTGCTGAGCTCCTCTGTGCACGAGCATGCCTGCCTCTGGGGGTTTCTCTGCGGGGAGAGGGGCCACGGGAGATGCCCCAGCTGTGCTCGTCCTGGCTGGGGTCACCAGTAAATGCCTCCCGGCCGGTGCAACAAGGTGCCCGGTGTATGTCTGGGTGGGGCTGACGTGGCTCGTGACACGAGACCTGCGTGCTTGCCAGCCTGCGAGCCCAGAGCAGACGAGAGCGCTGGCCTTGGGGATCTCTCTGGCCTGTGATGACGAGAAGCCCCCACCGCATAGCAGAGACTGGAGGAACGGACAGCCCGAAGCCGGTGGGAGACCGAGCGGTGCCATGTCGCCTGCCTGCGGTTTGGGTAGCCCATCTCTGAAGGCCCTTTGAAGCCAGTGGGGATAGGGACACCGAGGGGAGGTTTTCCTGTCCTGGAAGCTGGTGACAAGCAGCTCGCGCAGCCTCACACACTGCAGGCGAGGAGAGAGGACAGCAATGAGAGAGGCTTGCTACTGAGCCCGGGCCAGGCAGATCCCCCCCAGGAGAAACCAGGGTCCCGTGACATGGACACGGCATCAAGCCACATAAATGAGGCACGTGCTGCTGTCTAACCCCCTCCGCAAGTGAGCGTTCGTGCTGCTGCTTGCGGCCGCATCGTCCCGAGCAGCGAGCGTGGCTAATTGTCAGCAGCTAAGCCAGGCCGGGCTGCATTGCAGCTTAACAAGAGCTGCCAGCCAGGCGTCAGGTGGAGACGGGCGCGTTCCTTCACTCCGGTTGAAATGAGACGAGAAACACACAGGAGCAGATTAGCTCCTGCGATCCACCCCAGTGGTGCCTCCATTGCAAGAAGGGAGCTCTTGAACCCCACGTACACTGTCAAATGGCTTTAGGCACCGGTAGAGTGGTCAGTACTGTATAAACCAGGCATTAACGTCTCCTTGGAAGAGCAGGTGATTCAGATCCTTTCCCCAGGAGATGGCAATGCCCTGGGACGTTTGAGGCGTGACGGCTCAGCTCCGCATTGCCATTCAGTCGACTTTTGGCTGGACGCATATTAGTAATTGTGCATGCAAAGCTGAAGGCAGTTGTTCCTCGCGTGCGCAGAGAGATCTAATGCACCCGTGGGTGCTCCAGCCCAGGGGCATGTGCACAGCCGCCGCACGCCCAGCTGCAGCCTCCTCTCGTTCCCTCTGTCCCCCGGAGGGTGACGGGGCTGGGGCCGAGCGCCTGGGCAGGCGTCTGGGGTGGGGCGCAAGGCCAGCTCCGGTGGCAGTGGAGGTCCGAGAAGGGGGTGCCGGGGTCCCAGTCGAAACGCACCAGCTGGCTTCCCATCTCCCCCATGCAGACATAACAAGTGAAACCCTGCAGCGCAGTACTTCATCCCCGAGAGCCGCTATTTGGGAGGCAGGCAGTCTTTTTGGGAACGGTGGTCCAGCCACCCCTCTGAAACGCTGCGATTGCTAGGTCTGTCCGTACCCTCACGTTCCCTCAATTTTGCTGCTGCCCGGTAGGGTTTTGGTGACAGCTTGGCCGCAGATCACGGCAAGGCATTGATGGGTGCCTTTGCAGCGATTTCTGTTGCATATCTGTGTGCATGTGTACGTGTCATCCCCTCCCCGTGCTCTCTAGTTGGCAGCTCAGGGTTTGCAATACAGACAGGTCACGGGTTGGTGAAGAATCGACTCTCTCCTCACTTGTGCCTGGGCCGCACATGAAAATCCTTCACGGTGGTGCCTTTTGCCAGCATGGGTCAGCTTGGACGCCCTGCTGCTCTGGTTTTTCACCTTGCTGGCACCTTTGGTGGCCTCTGCCTTTTCTTTCCAGCTTTGGCACTCTCTCTCCCCTCCAGACATTTCCTCCCCTCTGCTCGCAGGCAAGTGGTTGCCTCTGCATGCAGCCTGGGAGCTCCTGGGGCTTTCTCTCGCTTTAAGCACAAGCACTGCAGAGCACTATTTGCATGACGGGTGTTACAGATGTGCATGCTATTCCCGGTCGGCACTCTGGAGGGGGTGACCGTGGCGAGGCGCTGGTCTCTTGATGCCCCATCGTGCCTGTCTGGGGTTCCCGTTTGTGCCCTTGGCCTCCTGAACGCATCCTGAACTCGGTGCTGAGCGGCAGTCAGGGCTGGCAAGTGGAGCACGTGCAGCATTTTGCTGATTTTTGCTTTTTCAGTAATTCCTGCAAAATGTCTAACCGGTTTTTTAACCCCTCTAGTTCTCTGCGGTTTTGTCCTTGTGGTTCTGGTCTGCGCACAGAGCGAGTTGGGCTTTCCCCCCCGTCGAGCGTGGGTAGCCATGTGCTTCCTGGTCACAATCTCATCCTTTTTCTCTCCCTCTTCTAGTTCCCTTGTCCCTGTCTCGTACCTTTGTTGTCAGCAGAACAGAGTTGTTAGCAGCAGGTTCTCCAGGTAAATCCGCATGCTTCTATTACACCCTTCTTGTGACTGCAGTGACCCCATAAAAAGCCAGCTGCGGTCTGTATTTCTCTTGACCTCTTTGCTTGTTAAGGAGAAGTCCAGCAAAACAACATACCTGCCAGGTAGGTATCGGGGATGACCGAGTCGTCGCGACGTAACAGGCGCATGAAAATGAAAGGAGAGGAAAGAATACTTGTGTAAAAGGATGGCTTCGGTGGTGAGAAGGTGCTTGCTCCTGGTACCTGGGCTGTGACCGCGTCAGGAGGGCCCTTTCCTTGACAAACGGTCTGGCTCCGAGCCTGGGCTTGCCAGCGTTGGACGCGTCTCCGTTCTGCAGAAGGTAGAATTGAAACGGAGGAGGGGTGCTGGAGGGTGCCAGAAGAAAGAGTTAAATACAACTTAGAAACGGTTCCTCCTCTCCAAGCAAGCTGCAAAATCTATTGTTTCGTGCACAAAATACTCCTTTCAAATGCCCTTGGAGCCGCGAGCTTTCTTCACAGCTGATGCAGTCCATTGACGTCCGCTGAGATCTTGCAAACACGCCAGATTGGTCGTTCAGCCCTAGATGGATTTTGGGTGGTCGGTGCCAATACGTTGTGAATGAAATCCGTGGGAAGAACGTGGAAATGTTTTTTGGGGTTGGTTTTAAGACCATGCATTACAAATGACTAAGTCGATCTTGCTCAGACTTCCCGAAAACGTTTTGCTCAAGGGCTAACATCAGGCCAGACAGAACTTAATGAGGCTGTTTTGAGCCGCCGGAAGTAGGGAAGACAGAGGAGCCGGAGCTCGCCCTCCCGTTACGCGGGTACCTGGGCCAGCGAGGAGAGGCATGGAAATGCTATGCAGAGCGCGAGCCGAGCGTGCAGGAGCGGCCGAATGCTGGAACGGGCATCGCCCGCCTGCCCGGCGCCGCAGCCGCCGTTCCCATCCCCGTGCACCTCTGAACTCGGGAGGGAAGGACGGCGACGAGCGCTTAAACAGAGAACGACTGTCGGCATCCAAACTTTCCATCTGCTCCTCTGGATTTCCCCCTCCTCCTCCCCACGTTGTAATTTTCCTCTGCTTCTCCTCTTTCCCGAAATTCGTCTCGTGCACATTCCAGATGAACTCCAGGCTATTGCCCTGCTGGAGAGTTATTTTTCTTTTTTTTTCTTGCCCTGTTGCTTTCCAGCAGCTAAAATTGAAGGGGAAAAAATTAATCTTTCTTTAATTAAATCACTTGATGGTGGTTTTTTTTCCCCCTTTAAACTCTGCAGCTTTGATGATCATTTTCTAGCTCCCTTCTTTTGCTATGCCCATCATTTAAAAAAAAATTTTTTTTATTTTTGCCCTCTTGCCACGTTACGTGCGCCCATCACGTTTGCAAACTATTTCCAATATAAATGCCAGGCATTTTTTCCAAGCTTTTTTCCCCCCACTGCCCCCGCTCCGGTTGAAAAAAAGAATAATAGTATGGAAAATAATAGCGGTGGACAGACTATTCCCCTTGGAAGGAACTGATATGGTAACTGGTCACTATGGCAACTTGCTGCGCGGTCCGACGTCAGCCGGCGGTACAGAGGCGATGAGATCGGGACCCCCTGCGGCGATGGGGGTCGGTGTGAAACCAAAGAGGGGGCCACCGAGCGAACCCCAAGGCCGGGTTGTCCTTTGGCTCGAGGTTTGTGGTGGGAAGAGCTTCCTAGGCGCAGACACGAGAGGTGTCCGAGTCTCCAAAGCAAGGGCCATGCGGGGGGCTGCCGCAAGTCTGCGTGCCTGCGAGTTGAGCTTGGCATTGCCTCTCGAGACCCGTCGCGGTCGCTCTGATGGTGGAGCCGGCCCTGGAGGCGCGCCTCGTTCCCGGAGCCCGTGTTTTCCTCCCCGGCAGTTCGCAAACGGAAGAGAAAAGCGGGCGCTGGGTTGTAAAAGCAACTAGCAAACGCAGACCTAATGGGGCGTTTCAGTTCTGCCCTGAATCCGAACGAACAAAGGCTGAGCGCTTACAGCGACGAAATGCAGAACGGCCCGAGGGCGGACAAAACGCATCTCCTCCGAGAGGGGCTGGAAGCTGCCTCTCCCACGGCGCCGCGGCTCGAGGAGAACGTGCGGCGGATCTGGGTCCTCGCGGCGAGGAGGAGAGTACGTGCTCTGCGGCTAAGGGAAGGAGACGGTGCCGAGTTCTGCGATACCTTGTCAGGCGGCCCTTCCTCGGTAGGAGGATGCCGCCGCGAAAGCGGCTGAAAGGTGAGCTGTGCGGGCTGCCAGCTCCGTGCCAAGTGGCCACGTGTGGGTTTCCTAACCAAGGAAGACCTCCCCGGAGGAGGCGCTCGCTGCCTGTCTGGCCGCACAAACCGAGCCAAGTTCGGTCCAGTCCGGGAGTGCGATTGGGACCAGACGTCTACGCGCGGTCAGCCCACGCAGCACTGTCGCTCGACGAGGGAGGAAGTCTGGGGACGTTGCATTTTGGAGATGTTCCTGCAGCAGCCCCGACCCTTGTAGGTCACCGAGCTGGTGGCAGCTTAGAGTAGTGAAGGAAGGCTACATTTTAAGGTGCTTTACTGAAAATAACTCTAGCTTCAGTAAAACATGGCCGGGGCGCTGCTCTGTGCTAGTTACAACCTCCCCGTGAATAAGTGAAGCTCTGTTGTGCACAGGTGAGTACAAGAGGCCAGTGCCTTGTCTTTGCGACCCCCGGGGAGAGGGAAAGCCCCGTTGTGCCCTGAATCTAGGATTCATCCCTGCAGCAGCTTATCTCCGCGTGTCTGTGCCGCCCGGCAGGCAGGGGTGGTGCTACGTAGAGCCCGATCTCCCGTGCTGTTTCGAGCACAAATGATCCCTTCAAACCCGACATGGGAATGGGTGAGAAGATCATGTTGGGAAAAGGTGAAATGGGAATTGTACAAGGGAGAAACTTTGGCCCGGCCAGCACCACCTGTAGGGGCGCGCTGAGCCAGGCACGCGGGTTAGGCAGGTACAGTGGAGGCACTGAATGAAGTAAAGGGTGTAACACAGTACATGTATGCAAAGGGCACCCGGCTCCCTGGGGGAAGGGCGCCGTGCAAGGATAACTAAGCATGGATCCTGGCCGTTTTGGATATCACGCGTCCGCTCTGGGTGGAAAAGGCCCGGCTCTCCGGGGGGTCTTGCTGGGGAAGCGTGCGTTGTATGGTATAAGTACCGGTGCAGCCTTACTCGCCTTGATTTCAAAAGTCTCTCTGCTTTCTTCCCCCTTCTCCAGCTGAGAACAAGTCACCACCTCGTCCTTGTGGCTTGAATCATTCAGACTCTTTAAACCGAAGCGATCGCATTGACGCGGTGACGCCAACGTTAGGGAGCAGCAACAACCAGCTGAACGCGTCTTTCCTTCAAGTGTACGTCCCAGACTACTCGGTGAAAGCGCTCACGGACATTCAGTTTGTCAAGGTAGGAAGAAAGAGGCCGGGGGGGTCCCCTGCCCTGCCTGGCGTGTGGGGGCTGGGCTGGCGGGGGGCAGTCAGCAGACTCATGGGTTGCAAGCGGCTCGGTGCCTGGGTGACTCGAGGAGCTGTGAACCCCCCGCTGCCTTCTCGCCCTGTTCCCTCCAGCTTTCCTCGAGTAGGGCAGTGCAGGTAGGGTGCCTCTCCTGGCACAGACCCGAGTGCTACCCCGTCCCAACAGCCCCTCCCTCCACCGTTGCAGAGCTTTGCAAGGTCTTCAGATTAACCTGAGCTGGAGAGTTCCCCGTGGTGCGCAAGCCTGCATTCACAAACCGAAGGAGTCAGCCCTTCGCCCACGGGTGCAAGGGACACTATCCAAAAGAGTCACAGCACCCTCTCACGTGCCTCTGGGAAAGGCAGAACCCATCCTTTTACCAACCGCCAGGCACTTGGCTCGGCTCCCCGTGCCTCACGTCCCGTTAGGAGAAGCGGGCGTTGAAACGTATCGGCTCCTTTGGGATGGAGGAACGCGGGTGTAACCAGGCAGTCCCGGCCCAGGTTGGGAGGTCGATGTCCGGGGGCAGCACGACTGCCGTGCTTGGCTTCAACTGAGCGTTTCTAACTGGGACGTTGCTGTTCAGACGCTGCTTATGCACAACACGCGTGATCCGGGAATTTAACTCTTTCGAAGGCGTTTGCCTCAGCTGATCCAGCATTAAAAGTTCCCCTTAAGTAAGAATAAAAGTGCGGTCCCAAATGTACTGAGCAGAAGATTTATTATTAAAAAAAAAGAGAAAAGAAAGCATAATGTCTTAAAGCACTAGACTGCGTTAGTTCTCGCTGCTCAGACCTGGGGAACCAGGTCTTGGTTTTGAAAGCTTGCCCACTATCCCCACTATACAGTTGGTCCAGTAAAAGATACCACCCGAGGGGATTCTTGCCTCTTAAAACAGGCACACACGTGCCACTTGATGCGTGTGTGGCTTTATAAAAACAGAGCCACGTCACGCTGACTGCAGCGTGCTGTGCATTGATTGCCGTGGCCAGTCATCAGTGTGTACTGAGTTGTACAGGTTGGCTTTTCGTCACGAGGACTTCCCTGCCACCACTTTGCCACTCCCAGACCTAACTGAGTGGCTGAAATGTGTGTGACGCCTACCAAAGCCTCTTCTGACTTACCCACCTTGCATTTATCTCCTTAATGCTTAACGGGTCATGTGTGCTGTCCCACCTTTATCATGCATTCTTTCATACTGACAACCCGAGGCTATCTCAGTCTCACGCTCACAAATGCATTTTTGGGGGCGTTGTGAGCTAGTCACCTGGCTTTCCCCATTTCCACCCCGTCTACTGTGTAGACATCGGGACCAGATGCCCGTTGTCAGTGGGGTAAGGACTCCAGGACTGGCCCGCACTGCACATGGAGAGCGCTGATCGCTCGTACATGTAACGTCCCTTCCTCTGAAGGGCTGTAGGAGCCTCACCCCAAGCTCGGTGATCAGCCCCAAGCCTTTCCACGGCTGTCAGTAACTGGAAATCCCTTGGTGCCTCCTCCAGTTCCTGCAGCAGGTTAAACCCTTCCCTTGTCGCGTGGCTCCATCCTCTGGGTGGGCAGAGTTGTGATAGCAGATCATTGCCGCGTCGCGGTAGTAAGTTGGGGCGGCTGTAGGCTGGCGACTCTGGTTTGTTTGTTAGAAATTGGGATGAATCCAGGACAAACAGACTTTGCTTCCGATATTCGGGGGAATGGAGGAGGTTTATGTTCCCAGCGCAGCAGCAGAGACAGAAGTGTGATTGTGGCTTTTTTGTGTCCTCTCTTGTCTGCTTGGAACAGATCTCAAGACAGCAGTACCAAAATGCCCTGATGGCATCTCGGATGGACAAAACCCCTCAGTCCTCGGACAGTGAAAACACTAAAATCGAACTGACTCTTACGGAGCTGCACGACGGTTTGCCAGACGAGACGGCAAACCTACTGAACGAACAGAACTGTGTGACTCACAACAAGTCCAATCACAGTATGCACAGCGAAGGCGCCATCTAGGACCGACCCCCACCACACGTCCCCTTCCTGCCCCATCTCTCCAGCAGGACCAGCCCTCGCTCCTTCCGACCCGGCCGCGAACACCATTTAGTACGTGCTTGAAAAGCTGCGCTGCGCCCAGTGCTCTGAGACCAAAGACGTTGTGCCCGTCTCGGGACCGGGAGAGGAAGAAACGAGGAGAGCGGAGCAAGAAAGAGACGACCGAAAAACCAAACGAACCGTGGGAGCAGCAAGCGACCCTCGGCGAGCGGTGCGATTCCTTCTTGCGGAGTAGAATGGCGTTTGTTTTTCAGCCGTTCCTTTGTTCCTCATTGGGTTTTTCCTCCTTTCTAAATGCTCACGGGGAGCTTGAGAAGCTTCTCCGATTTATTTTTTCAAGAGAGATCATGTTTTTAAAAAGAGTATTTTGCAGAGTTTTAAATTGTTGCTGCCCCTCCCCGGCCCCGAGTAGGCTGTGTCGTGACTTTGTGAGTTGGCTCCAAGTGTCCTCGGCCTCTTTCCATCCTTCCCTTTGGTCCTTTTCTGTTGGTAAGATGGTAACTGGTACTTGTATGTATCTGTCTCCTACAAACGAGGAATGAGTGGAACTGCGAGGAACCTCTGTCATAACCATCTGGAAGTTTGGGGAAGGGCATTACATTCTCCCCAGCTCAGTTTCAGGGAAGGGGTGGTTATTCTGGTGTTAATAATCTCTCCGATTGCAGAAGGTTTCTTTGTAAAAATGCAAATATTGTTACATTTACAGTTTTGTAGCCTCCAAAAATGTCACGCGTTTTGAATATGAAGCTGGGGGTTCTTTTTAATCAACAAAAGCGTATTCTCCTCAAATTGCAGGCAGGGATGACTCCCCTGTCAGGGGTGCTGGGTGGTTTTTATCTGCTGGATACTTTGCATTGGTGTGACCGGGACTCGCGTGGTGACGCCCTCTGCCTCCCCGCTGTGTTGGAAGTGTGCACCCCAGCACGCCAGATCTTGGACTCTGAGCTCCTGTACAGCCCGTGCACCCTGTCCTCCAGCCAGAGCACATTTGCAGCTCGGGATAAATCACTGGGATAGGATTTAGGAGCGATCGTTTGTCCCCAACCCCTTGGATGTTGACATGGAAGATGCTGCTACAACGCCCAAAGTGAATTCTCCCAGTGGGTTGTGCACCCCAGCCGCTGCAGGACCATCCTCTTCTCCCCAAAAACTGGCAAAGAACTTCCAGGCCCGACGGAGCTGTGCGGGAGCAGATGCTGCGCTCTAGGGATCGGAGAGGTTAGTCCCTGGGCAGTTGTCCTCTCCATGTCCTCCCATCTCCCCTTTTGCTGCTTCCATGGGGCCATCTCTCCAATTCTGGAAGCAGGGCGGCGTCTCCTCAGCACTGCTCCTGTTGCTTAGCCCAGGACACGACCAGCTTCCCCACTCCAGCAGCCCAAGCCCAGAACAGGGGCAAGATGGGAGGTCCGCACCGCGCATCTTCTAGCCCCACCAAGCAGTGTCCATCGTGGAGCTCACGCGGGGACCAAGGAGCCCCCGTACCTCTCCCCTTGTCAGTACCCTCTTCAAGACAGTGTGACAGTCAACCTCAGTATTATTCCCTGGAGAGAAGACCACGTCCTGCAGCGCCGTCTGTCTGAAGCTCAGTCCTTGCTGCTCAAAGACCATCCCAGGACCCAAGTGTAATGTAGCGTTTTCCTCCCTTACCCATCCAGTAAGCTTTATCCAGCTCTGACTTGGAGACTGTCCTGCTTCCCAGTGACCCTGGGGGCAGCGCTGGCCCCGCTTCCATTCCGGCTCCAGCCCTGGGGCGAACGTGACCTCGAGTCTCGTAGCAATGTCTGTGCAAACGGCGCGTGAAAGGCGCAGCATTTCACTGGAGCGGCCCCTTGGTGGGTTTTGTCCTACCCCGCGCTCTCCTTTTACCCTGTCCGGTGAGAACGGGCTGCCCTGGTGCAGCGAGATGTTGGGGAGGAAAGGTACTTCCGGTCCCTTTTCCCAGGAGGCACGAATAACACCCACAGAGGGGAGCACAGCAGTCCCACGTGTGGTATCGAACACGGGGGCAGGCCGAGCCTGGACACCCGAGTCCCAGACTTGACCCTCTCACTTCTTACGCTCGTAGTTAAGAACACTAAATCCCTGGTTTTTCTTCCTTTTTAAACATGCTCCTCTTCACACCCAGTCCATGCTCTCCACCGCCCCGGTGGCTCTGGAAGGCTGCAGCCACCGGCGGGCCGACAGCGTCCCGAAAGCACCAGGCGTGTGGTCGGGCTGGCGGGTTGCCTGCTAACCCAGCCCCTCGTTACCCAGCTCGAGGAGAGCTGCTCGTGTTGCACCTTTTTCTCCAGAGCAGAGTGAGACGACATTGCAATATCAACTCCTGGCCCCTGCGTCGGCCCTTCGTATTCAAGCCCCTCCATGGCTTTGTGTTGCTGGATGTACGATGTTGTTGAAAGTGCGGTGCGCGGGCAGGGGCGACCGCGGGGTGCAGCATCCTTCCTATCAAGCCAGCTCGCCGAAGCTGTCCTCGGAGGCAGGGGGTCTCTCTCCGAGCTTCGTGCCACGTCGCGGCTTGTCGAAAAGGCGACCAAAGTGACACGACCTCACCGGCGAATCCCTCCTTGCTGAGCTCCTTCGTCTGCGTTTCGCATTACGCGAGGGCTGCCTGGGAGACGTCCCTCTCCTCGCAGCCAGCGTTCGGAGCAGAGCACGCAATAATCTGCACGAAACCCGTCGGTCACGGGTGTGTTTCATAAGGATTATAGGCTCCTCTCCTAGACGGAGACAAGCCGCTACTAGTTGGCTTGAAGAGGGGGCTCCCACTGCCATCGGGCACTGTCGCGACACACATGACCCAACCAGCTGGAAGTTTTGGGGGTCGCTGGACTTGACTTCAGCCTTCAGCCCACGACAAGGGTTTGCTCCATAGGAAGGATACCGCGTTTTCCACGCCTGAGCCATGTCTGTTGGTCTAGGTGGTGGCGCGGACGCCAGTCCGGTCATGGGCGGGGGCAGGGCAGGGCAGCCATGTTTTCTAATGTTGATACCGTTTTTGCACAAGAGTTCTTTGAAGTGAGGTTTTTGACACTAATATCTTAAATGCACAACTGTGAATTCGTTTTTACACTCCTGTCCGTTGAATCCCTCCCCATGAAACGAACCCGAATCTGTTGTAACCATGATTTTTAATTCTGTGTATTGCCAAATCTTTGTAAAGTGCAAAAGGACTGTTCTTGCTTCACAGCGAGTCTTTCTCCCACCCCGCTGGCTCCGGGAGATTGCGCGAAGCTCGCTAGCCCTGTGTTGCGGGAGGGGATTTAGCAGGCCCACCCTTCTCTGTGCAGACCCAGAGTTAGGTCTTCCAGAGGGCTCTTTGTCCCATTCCCCGCGTATCGGCACCCGAAACACCCTGCGTGCTGGAAAGACGTCCCACCGAAGACCCGAGAACTGGGTCGTGCCAGAGAGTTGGGCTCGAGGTACGTTGGCAGAGTGGTGGGAAGGCATCGCTGCCACGGCTAGCAGAGGTGGCGACGCAGCCGAAGGTTGACCCGCACCGTTGGAGCTGGAGGGGGGACCCAGAGTCGGGCTCCTTCGAGGATGCGAAGAGTTAATAAGCACGTTCAACTTGATCTGCAGAATTGCCTGCATCCCTTCCCGGCTCCCGCGGCCTCCCCTCACGTCTCTCCTTCCTCCCTGCACGTCTTTGTGCCCAGATACTTCCGGAGAGAAGGAGCAGGATTGGACTCGGCAGTCGCTCTCCTCTGGAGAAGGAAGGAAGGAAGGAGAAAACATGGCGGGAAGCGGAGGAGAGGGACCTCTCCAGGACCCAGAGGCATCTCCCCGGCAGGACTTGGAGGTGGTTTCACAGGGGCTTCCCTGAACCCAGCTCCAAGTACAACGGAGCGCTTGCCGCGGTGCTTCATGCGATCTCCGAAGAGCTCAGCCAAGGGAGACTTGAGTCTGGGAGTAGCGAGCAGCATCCTGCATAAGTGTTTCACGTGACGGCGAATGCAGCCAGGCTGTCTGGGACCAGGCCTCTTCCTCACGCTGATCTACACTATCTGCACGGGCCCTGGGTAGGGTCTGTGCACGTTGGATGTCGCGTGCCGTATCTTACTCGGCGTCCAGTACGCACACCCACGGCTTTATCCCAGCACAGCTGTGGTGGCAGCAGCCCTCCTCCTGGTTTAGGCGGGGGGCAGAGGGAGTACGTGCGCCGGGTGCTTGCTCGCTGTCTCCTGAGCCCGTTGTGCTGGTCACCAGGCACCCCCTGCTCCAGTCCCTCTGCCTTGCACGCACGGCCTTTCCCAGGGGACGCTGGCCCGCGTCACTGCTGCACCAGCGCAGCGGGCGAGGACCGGCACTGAGGAGGCCCTCTCCTCCACGGCCGTGGCGCTCAGCTGAACCGTTCTGCTTTTCGGTTCCCCGCAGCGCAAACGGGCCGCTTGGCAAGCGCAAGTCGTGCCGGAGGAGCGCTTAGCCCCGGTCCAGCTCCAGGCTAGCGCAGCTTCTATCTTCCACTTCAGGTTCATGCATCTCCCACTCCTCTTCTTCCAGGCCTGGGATCTGGGCACAGAGCACGGCTTAGAGATGAGAGGAAGCTTTACAGCCCAGCTGCCCCAGCTCCTTCCTTCCTGGGCCGAGGACGGGCAGCGTGGAGCTAGGCAGGATGCTGCAGACGGCCGCTCGCCGATGGGCTTGGCTGTTCCCGTGGTCGGTAGCCCCGCGCTCTGAACACCGTGCTTCCGTGACGCTCTCGTGCACCCCTTCAAATGCTTTGGCTCTTCCCTGGACGGGATCAAACCCTGCACATCCCGGAGTACAGGTGCATCTCGTTGGCTCCAGCTCCCTTGCCTTGGGAGACGGGGACCTCGTCTGCCCCTCCCTTATTGCTCTTGCCCCACGGTCATCCGTTAGCCAGGGTTAGCAGCTGTTCTCGCTACCCACGGGGCTGACTCCGAGTGAAGCGTCAGCACTTCGGAAGCAAGAATCTTCGATCTTTAAATTTTCCTCCTTCCCATCCCAACGCACCCTCCTGTGACCTCTGGAGTCTTTGCCTTTGAACGGGGCCGGCAACTCGAATCCTGCCGAGTCCAATGAAACCGGTGTCAAGAAGTCTAATTGCTGCTTCCCCAAGTGCTGGCTGTCAAAGCAGCCCTCCTTCCCTCCGAGGGACGCAGCGGGAGCCGCCTGCTCGCAGAGGTTGGAGTTTGCGAGCTGTAGCGCTGCAGAGTCGGAGCTGGGAGACGTCAGCGCCTGGACTTCCACACTCTTCGCTCAGCGTGCTGATATGGTCTCGTGCCTTCTGGGCGAGTTGCTGCCAGCGTGGAGAGGCGGCGGGCGAGCGTTCGGCGGTTGTGCCGGGAGAGATCCCCCCGCGGGAACGCTTGCAGCGCGGATCCACCAGCACCAGCCTCGTGGTCCTGGTGTCCTCCAGGCTGGGAGGTAAGAAGGGACTTCAGGACAGGACCCCTGGGGCGAACCTCAACGCTTGGACTTGCTCTTCCACGGATGCGCCTGCGGATTCCCAGACTTGCATCCGAGTCGTGGTGCAGATGTCACGATGCCAAATACTGAAAACCCAAATACTTGAGTTTGCGCTTCTGTCACTTCGCCGCTGAGACACCTGCTTACCTCCAAAACCACGCTGCTCCCTGGGCGTAGCCCTTCCCTTCGAGCCCTGGCCCTCTATTTGCTCAAGTCTGCGCAGACTCGCTCGACTTCCTGCCCAAAGGCTTTGCAGTTCACCTGTCAAAGCGTGTGCCTGCCTGTCCAAGCGCCCGCCGGTCTTTAGGTTATGCTGCCAGTCCCCCGCGTCGCCTTCCCCACCCCGTGTGGTCTTTGCTGTCTGTATCATATTGTACATGACGTTGTTTTTCAGAGTTGTAGCGTCCTGCCTACAGTGTTTCGGACGGTGTACATAAACCCGCATAAGCACAAAAGAAAGCCGTGGATGAAGTGTATACGTTTCGTAAACTGATTGTCATGCAAATGAGTTTTATAATTATTCCGATGTTGTTGTAGATTTCCAATCTCTCCTATTTATTTTGTACCTGATTTATTTGTATATTTTGTGATTATTTTTTTTTGTTTGTTTAAAAGCGTTTTTTGGTTCATTTCTGTTCTTTCTAGATAAACGATTAATTTTTTCCCCCTTTCTGTTGGACGGTCCGGTTTCTGCATCAGTCCCTCCTCCGTGTTTCACCTCCACTCTATTTAAAGGGGCCAACTGGTCATTTCTTTCTCTCATCATGTGCATTGGGTGCCGTGGGCACGTGCTGGTCAATCATGGCTCATGCGTCCCCAATACCTTGGCGGCCTCTTCACTTCCCAAGAGGGTTGGGCCCGTCTCCTTCCCACGGACGGTAGCGTGTTGCCGTTGGCTGTCGTGGGACAGGATGAGGCGCGGAGCTGTAAAAGCCAGAGACCGGACGGACGCGCTGGCACCGTCGTGTCTGCGAGCGCTGGCGGGTGGACGTGGTGGACACTGCCTGGGGTGCTTCATCTGGGGGACGTTTCCAGCAGGGCTGTGGTTTTTTGTTTTTTGTTCCCCCCACCCCCACTAATAAAAATCCCTTCTTAACAACCTGCTCCTCTTGGCTCTCACGTTTGTTTGTCTGTCCTCGAACGCCCCTGCCGTAGCGTGGCGCAGCCGCGGCTGAAGGGCGTGCGCTGCGCTGGAGTATCGGCGAGGGGCCGTTCACACGCGAGTGCACTGCCACTTCACGCATGTGTGCCCTCCCTCTCTCCCAAGGGCAGGAGGCCATAGAGCCGCCAGCGAACACACCCAGCTCTCGCCTCCCTTTGCCTCCGACCCGCCAGCTCCAAATGAGCCACCTTCGGGACGGAGGTTCAGGTCCTCATTCGGGCTCCAGCCCCTTTGGTCTCCCCACCCCAAATCCATGTTCAGCGCATTGCCCGTCAGTCCATCCCTGAGCCACGACGCCCGGGGGCTCCAGTAGCACTTACTGTCCCCGCGGTCGTATGAGAAGTGACCCATAGATGATCTCAGGTACACAGAGGTGCGTGTTGCCTGGCATTCGTGCCTGGCGAGCGGTGCGAGGATGTATTAATAACAGCAGAAAGGATTGTTCAGGTACCAGATACCACCCTTCTGCGCGCGCGCGCACACACACACACACACACACACACACACACACACACACACCCCCCTCCAGCAAGCATTTGCATGCATGCGCACACTTGCTCTCTTTCCCTATAAATATATAAAGGGGGATGCATAGATACATGTCTGTACGTTTGGCAGTGGGGAACATGCTCCAGCCAGCCGAGCAGTGGGGCGGTCTCCCCACCTCCTTGAATGAGGGCGAAGAGGGGGACCCAGGGTGCAGCAGGGCCCGGGAGGGAGCGAGGCAGAGCTGCGGGGGGCTGCCTCAGGGATGGAGCGGGGAGGGGGGTGCGTGTGCGTGCGCACGCTATGTGTCTTTGTGTGCATGTGAGTGCTTGTGTGTCTGCATGTGCCCACATCTGTGCACACATCTGTGCATCTGTCTGCATCTGTGTGCATGCGTGCATCTGTGTTCATGGCAGTTAGTGTGTATTTGGCTGTGTCCACATGCAGCGAGTGTAGAGTGCGTGCTTGAGTGCATGTGTGCATCTGTGTGCACACAATTGTACATGCATGTCTGCATGCATGCGTCTGTTTGTGTGCAAGTGTGTCCATGCATGTGTGCCTCTGTGTCCATGGCAGGGAACGTGTGTGTGTCCATGTGCAGTGAGTGGAGTGCACGTGTGTGTGTGTGTGTGTGTGTGTGTGTGTTCGTTCATGGCAGGTAGTGTAGTTGCCTTTGTGTCCTTGTGCAGAGAATGTAGTGCATATTTGCATGTGTGTGCACGCATGCATCTGTACATGTGTGTCAGCGTGCATGCATGCATGCATGCAGCTGTGTTCATGGCAGGGAAAGTGTGTTTGTCTCTGTGTCCATGTGTAGAGTGAGTTAAGTACACACCCTTCTGTATGCATGGATATCCGTGTGTGTGTGTGCGCGCACGCGCGCATGTGCAGAGTAGCGTGTGCATGTCTGTGTGCATGTCTGCGTGTGCATGCGTCTTTGTGGCAGGGAGAGTGTATGCGTCTGTGTCCCCATGTGCCGAGTGAGAGAGAGTAGTGTGCATGCCCCTGTGTGCGTGGCTGTGTGCACACCTGTGTGTGCGGTTGGCCACAGGAAGCAGGGTGCAGAGGCTGCGTGTATCGCCTCCCCCCTGCCCCAGCGGCAGAAGGGGAAGGTAACCCAGCTCTCGCAGGGCAGGCGGTCTCCCATGTTGTGCTTGCGCAGGGCGCCAGTACACGTTAGTCTGCCGGGGGGGGCCGCACAGGCGGGATGCAGGGCTCCATCCCGCCCCCTCCCCACGGTCTTGACTGGCGATTTGCTTGTGACTACAGAAAAGGGGGTGTGTATTGATACCGTGGTGTGAGGGGCTGTGTGTTTACATGTGTGCAGACGTGTGCAGGTGCAGAGGGAGCTGGCGGGGTGGCGCTAGGGCAGGGCGCGGGGGCTCGGGTGGCTGGACGAGCAGGGTGGGCACCGGTGGGCAGCGCCGGGGCGCGGGGAGTGCCTGCCCCTTCAGAAGACCAAGGGCAGCAAATTGGGGGCAACTGGTCTTTAGTGCCCTGGGACTGGGGGGGGCGCTGAGGGCTGATACAGGAGGATGAGGGGTGCCATGTGGGCATGGACCCTCTCGGGCAAGGGCCGGCAAGGCTGCCCGGCCTTCCTCATGGGCAGGTCCTGCGCCCGGCCTGACAGCCCTGCTGCGCTCTGGCTTCTCCCCCTGCTCCTGCAGCGGCACGTCCTCGGGCCAGGCTACCGACCAGACCCACCTGGCGAGGCTGCCGAGGGGCTCCGCGAAGGGAGCACTCTTCACCTCCCGTGCCCTGGACACGCTGCGTTCACCTCCCACGCCTGTCTCGCCCGGATGCGGGGGAGCTCTTACCACCCACGGGCCCCAGCACACGTGCTCGGCCGTGGTGGGGCAGCCCCCCGACCTGCTGATGCTCTCTGTCCTTAGGGACGCGGCCTGCGCAGGCTGTGGACCCGACCCAACCCGCGGTGCCAGGCAATCAGACAAGGTGAGGACCCGCTCGTACTAGAAACATCATTTATTGACTCGGCGCCTGCCCCAGCAGCAGGACGAGCCCTGCTGCTTCGTCTGTCGAGGAACCTTACAGGGGACGACGGGGTTGAAGACACTCGCGAGATTGGAACAAGGGGCTGACAGGCAGAGCCGGGCGCTCTGCTCTGCTGGCACCGTCCGGAGGGCGATGTGGTGCCGGGCCGGGCAGGCTGCTGCGCCGTGCTGTTCCCGTGGCCGCAAGCCCGCCGTATGGCTTGGAGACGACAGTGCTTAATGGGTCGGCCGGGCCCTCGCAGGCCGGCCTGCATTGCCCCCGTTTCAGGGGACACCAGGTGAGGCCCCCAGGCGAGGACTGAGCCTGCTGGCTGCCTTCCCCTGCTGCTGCTGCTGTGCTGGAGGGAGGGGGCCGCAGCCACCGATGGCGCCCGGCCCTCTGGATGCAACGGCAGCCCGGCAGGCTGAGACTTGCGAGGCGCCAGGGACGGACGGAACAGGCCTTTGCCACCAGGAGGTGACAAAGATGCAGCAAACCCAGAACGTGCGACGTTGTCCGCGCAGGAGGGCCGCAGCGCTGCCAAGGCAGAACGTGGGGGCCACGTACAGGGGACACTCAGCGGTGCACACCCGGGCACTTCCCTGCACACGACGGCGTCTAGGACTGGCTGGCGTGGATGTGGGGCAGAGGGGCCGGGCAGGATCCTTCGCAAACTGTTCTGTCTGCTGCTGGCCCCGTCGCAGCCGGCCCCCGGCCCCCCCACGACCACCCCAACTCTCAAGTGTTCGCAGGAGATGCTGCACGGGTGAAAACCGGACGGGCACGTCCCCAGGGGACCAGGAAGCCCTGGGGTGCAACGGGTGCAGCAGCTGGCGACACAGGCCAGCGGCATCCCGAACTGTCTGCACTCTTGGGCTGCGGGGCCCCGGCAGGCGGCAGGAATTTGGCTCGAGTGTCTGGACAATTTCTGAAGGCGCCTGCGAAAGAATCGCATCCCCCCGTCACCCCGTCACCCAGCATGGGACTCCGCTCCCCCTCCCCGCTACAGTCACGCTTTGTCTTCAGAGATGCTTCTGTGTGTCCTGCCTACTCCTCCTCCTCCTCCTCCTCTTCTTCCTCTTCCTCCTCCTCGTCATCATCCTCATCGTGGCAATGTGTGATTTCCTGTGGGGTCTGGGGGAAGAGGTTGGGCGGCTTGATCTCGCTGATGGAGCGGGTCAGCTGGTGCCGCTTGTAGTCGGAATCCTTGAAGTCCACCGAGGTGCGGTTGCGGGTGGCCATGGGCGACTCCTTCTCGTTGATGTCCACGTGCGTGTGCTCCACCGTCGACTCGTGCGGCATCTGCACAAACACAAGGCAGGCACCGCTGCTCAGGACCGCGGGCGCTCACAGGAAACAGCAGGCTCGCACTTGATGCCACGCGGGCCGGCAGGCTGGGTGCGGGGCATTACAGAGCTAAGGGGAGAAACGTGAAGGGCCTTTGGGCTGCAGGAGCGAATCCCCGGAGCAAGGGTGCGCTGCAGCAGGCCTCGCTCTGCTCTCAGGCACTGCCTCTCCTGGGGACAGCAGGGACGCTCCCTGCACCCAGGACAAATCGGGCCTGTGCCAATACCATGAAGATGGCAGGTGCCAGCCCAAAATGGAGATGGTGCCCCTGGCTAGGTCTCCTCTCTGCAGGGTAGCACAGCCCCAGCTCTGCACTGCTCTAAACACAAGTCTCAAGGCCCTACAATCCCTTTTGCTCTGCACTGCTATCTTCCGGCCACGCATCCTCCCCTGGCCCCCGACTGCGGTCTGGCAGGGGCTGTCAACACTGTCCTGGGTGGCCAGTGGGGTATCAACTGCTCCCAAAGAGACATCACGTCCACAGGGAACTCCAGCCCTGAGCTGCCCCAGGAGACTGGAGCGCAGGCTCTGCTCTGCACACAAGCGCCGATGTCCTCGAGGCCTTCCCAGCACCTGTCACTGTCGGCACCACCTACCAGGCACTTGCCTGCCGGGCTCACTGCTTTTTTCTCCGTGGGCTACAACTCACCAGCACGTGGGCGGCTCTGAAGAGGTAGCTGAATGGGTAGTAGAGGAGGTTGATGAAAGATGCTGCGTAGAGGTCTGCGTAACGCATCACCTGGCTGGCAAAGAGCGTCTGGCGCGAGCCGCTGCGGAAGAGGCTTCCCATCATCCCGTAGCACATGTCCATGTCGTGGGTCACTTTCTGCAAGCAGCGGGCAGATGGAAGGCGCAAGCTCAGGCGTGGGCAGGGACTGGGATTCCAGGGTGCCAAGGGGGGTCTCGGAGCAGCGAGCACCTCACAGACCCCTGGGGCTCTAACATCTAGGCACTGTGCTGGAGCCTGTGACCCTGCGCTGGGCTGAGCTCTCATCTAACTGGGGCTCTGATGATCTGGACTGGGAGAGACAACTCCTCCTCACAGAGGCTCCAGGGAGCAGCAAGGCTGAGCCACTGGCTGGCACCTCTGAGTCGGCACCGATTCCCTGCCAGGGCTGGAGCCAGGGCCAGGCCTAGAGCAAGCCAGAAGCACTGGCCCAATACCCAGGGACAAACCTCGTGACACAGAGCCTGTGTTGGGTTCCTGGCCGGCAGGCTGCACGGGGTTGCAAAGCACTGCCTGCCTTTTGGTGCCCTGCTCCAGAGCTGGGTCCCCGCAGCAAAGCCCTAGGGATCCTGTGGTGGGGGGAAGGTGTTTTGCAGCTGATACCTTGATGCGTCTCTGGATGGAGCTGATGTCCGGGCGCTCATTGCTGCTGCTGTCCAAGTGCCTGGTTACCGGAGAAAGAGCAAACAGAAGGGTCTGAAAGGCCTGCCGCGTGGCGGGAGCTCTGCAGGATCTTGTTCAGAGATCAGGGCAGGATGGTGCTGTGGTCCCCACACAGAGCTGGGAGAAGAGATGCCGGGGGCCAACCCCAGGCTCCCCGCACAGCTGAGCAAGCCACAGCCGCGCTCTGCCTGGCTTCCCCTTGTGTCCTTCGGGGCCCGTACGGGGGAGGGGCAGGGGGACGAGGGCTCGCACACTCACTTGTACAGCTCTGCCAGGAAGATGTCCAGGCTCTGCAGCTCTTCAAAAAGGGCTGGAGGATCCAGAGGAGAAAACAGCCAGAAACCAGGTTGGCCGGTGAAGCCAAGAACCTCCAGAAGCCAAAGCATCAGCTCCTACTCACCCCACTGCCCCTCCGCAGGATGAGACTGACAGCTGCTCTGCCCAGTCCTACCCAGGCCCTGAGTTTGCCCTCTGGGCTCGCTCCCTTTGGCTGGGGGCACACGCCAGCAGCCTCTGCCCCCCTCCCTTCCCTGTCATGGACGGTACAAGAGCAGCAGGGCCAGGCCCATAGGGCTGAGCCCGGGGAAGGCTCCTGTCCTCTAAGCAGCCCCGAAGGAGCAGGAAGCAAAGGGAAGAGGCTGGAATCTGCTGCTGTGAGGACTGGGGGAGCAGCGCACGGGGACGCAGCTGCAGTGAACGCCCCTCGCATCCCATGACCCTTGTCCCCAGAAGCCAGTTCCTGGGAGAAGGGGTTGGCGGAGCCCAGCGTTACCCGCTTCCAGCTTGATCTTCCCCCCGCCTGCCCCTGAGCACTTGCAAGCCCGCTGCTCTCCTACCCTCGCCCTCCCTGCTGCTGAGCACCACGGGTGCCTCGCAGCCCTTCAGGACAGCTGTGCGCAGTAAATCTGACCCTCCCAGCTACTGCCACACACCCCTCGCCCCAGACACGGCTGCGGGGCCCCAGAGGAGGGCTGGGGCAGCTGAGATGGTGAGGTGGGGAAGAGAGCGGTGATCAAAGGGAGAGGGCAGCCCTTGCTCGTGCTGAACAGGCCTGATCTGCAGAGGGGATGCTGCTGCGTCAGGAGCTGCTTTCCCATCCAGCAGCAGCCGCTCCAGAGGCCTAGCGAGCTGTGGGCACCACTGCAGGGATGCCCTCAGCCAGTCAGCAACGAGGATGGCGTGCCTCAGAGGAGAAGCATATGGCTCTGGAGCAATGCAGGCCCTTGAGCCCTGGTGTCTCTCTAGGGTAGGTCCGAGCCTGTCTGAGCACTGCACTGCATCTTACCGCTCTTGTCAGTCCAGACGTGCAGCTCCTGGGCCAGCTCCGGGATGACTAGGAAGGTCCTCCAGCCCTGCCGCTTCTTGGACTTGAGTATGTCTCCAAAGATGTGGTCTCCGATGTACAGAATGTCTTTGCCCTTGGCACCCAGCAGGTCACAGATCGTGTCGGAGGAACCTGAGGGAAAGGAAAACAGGATGAGCCAGCAATTGCGCATGAGATTCCCCTTGGCCCTCAGCAGCAGAGCACAAGCCTTGCTTGCAAACACCCAAGCTCACGTGGCAGACAGGCGCTGGCCACCAGGAGCCATCTTTGCCCAGGGCACTCCCTTGTCAGGCCAGAAAGCAGGGCCAGGTCAGGGAGAGTTTCTCCCCCTGCAACCCCCCTCCAGGGCGGCACAGCCAAGCTGCAGCAAACAGCACTGCAGAGCCTCTGAAGTCCCAGAGCTGCTGTCCCACAACACAGGTCCCAGCTCAAGGGCCTGCCAGCACTACCGGGACCGAGCCGCAGTCAGTGTCTGGGTGGGCAGAGCTGGCTCCCCTCTTCCCCTGAACTGAATGAGCAGGTGCCATTGAAGGCAGCATCTCCACTAGGCAGAGACCAGTGTGCTGCAGCAGCAGTGTTGCTCGAATGGGCACGGCCTCCCTGGCACAGCTGTGACGTGGCACAACCAGCGCCAGAACGGCACAGCTCTGCCCGGCATCACGTGTCTCCATTAGGGGCATCTGCTGGCGGTCACATCACATAAGCCACTGCCCTGACTGCGGGAGGCCACGCGGTGCAAGAAAGGCACCTGTGCAGGCACGTGGTGCAGCAGGGAAGGGAGGGGGGGACCTGCACGGTGCTGGGTTACATTGGTGCGGCCCACACGGTGTGCAACCCTCAGCCACTTGGACGGACAGCCCTGCACTAGAGAAGGGCTCTGCCCTTATCATCTCCCGTGTCTCTCGGAGTCTGAACTGAGGCTGCCCGGTTATGACCACAGGCGGGGCAGCTGGATCTCTGCTCAGGCTCCGCACACGTGGCTGGGATGATGCAGTTGGGGCTGGTCCTGCTTGGAGCAGGGGTTGGACTAGTTGTGACCCCCCTGAGCTCCCTTCAACCCTTGTTTTCTATGATTCTATAAAACGGGCCGATCCTGCTTTACCTCCCGAGTAGACGATGCCGTGCTGCAAGGGGCCAGTGTACGTCCCGATCTTCAGCTTGCCGGTAACCTGCGCAGAACAGGGGGGGAATCACTTGTTGCCCTCAAAGGGCTTCTCTGTCCTACATCTGCCCTTCTAGGGGGCAGGGACAGCTTGCACCAGCCTGTCCTCAGCATGTGTTTCTCTTTCCTCAACACACCGGCTCAGTCCTGCCTGTTGTTGCCGCGTCACGCTGTCAGTGATGACAGGCATCACGTAGCAGAGAGCCCAGCCCGGCCTCTGGTGAATTTTAGGGCTGAGCCCAGGCTGGAAAACACGGTGCCTGAAGAAACCAGGCGAGAAGCTTCCATTCTCGTGATGTATGGGCCTCAGCCGCTCCTGGACTTACCGTGTCCACTTGCCGCAATACCGTGCCCTCCCCAAAAAAGATGGGCTTCCGCGCATCCACCAGGATGAGGTCAAAGTAGGACTGCCACGGTCGGTGAGCGTTCCCAGGCTGCAAAAGGGAGACACACAGAAACCAGGAGCTGGATTCAGCCTCTGCTTCTCACTGACAACACAAACGGTGGCACCGACTGCCCCTTTCACTGCCAGGGTCTCAGGGCAATGCAGTGTTGGAGAATCACAGCCCTCACTGCAGAAATGCAGCCACCCCTTGGGGAGGGAGGACAAGCAGAATAGATCCCCACTCATTAGATTCTCCTGATTTCGGCGCTTAACTTCATAAGCTCTCTCAAAGGGCGCGGGAAGCTGCCATGTAACAACTGCCCCTTATCAAACCATGGCTTCGAGGCACAAGCACTTGTGACCACTCTTCGATGCAGTGTTTTGTTGACAGTGCCTAGACAGGCATCAGCACCAAGGCAGCACAACAAAGCTGATGAGATGGTTTTGGGTAAAGGGTCCCGATTACACAGATCAGCCCCTGTGGGGTTCATTGACTTCACAGTACGGTGCAGAGGGTCTCCTGGGTCCAACTCTCTTCTAACTGGGGAGGGGCTACTGGAGCAGAGATGGGACTGCTCGCTCCGTGTCTTCTGGAGAGTTTAAGTTAACGGACTGATTTTCACGGCTGACATATGCTCGGGCGCGCTGCTGACAGGCCCATAACAGTAAGTGAATGTGTGAAATGGCACCCGAGCTACACGCTGCGCGGTGGATGAAATAATCAGTATGAATGCATTGAGCAGGCAAAGCAGGGAGCAAACTCTGGTGATTTATTTAACTTAAAAGTTTCAGGGCCAAAATCAGACCCCGCTTACTCCAGCCGAATCAGGACTGGCATGCTTGAAGTCAGTGGGGTCTCCCCAGTGCGATCAGAGTCTGACCCCAAGCCCCCTCTTTCCTTCCCTCTCCTGCAAGATGCCTCAGTAACCTAAATTCGTGTCAAGATCCATACGAAACTGGCTGCAAAAAGCCAGTGGTATTAGACTGCGGTGCTGTTAATACAGCTCGCCGCGCTGAAACCGCTGACAGCATCCTCCTGGAGGCTCTTGGCCCCACGCAAGGAGCTAAACAGCAAGTTTGTTTGAACCTGCCATTCCCGAGCAGTGCCCGAACAAGGATGAGAGTCCTGTCCTGTACAGTGAACGAAGCAAGCACATGACCTGCTACCAAATCTGCCCCTGCAATCACATACCTTTGGTCCGTGTGGAAAATCAAACAGGTAAGTCATAATTTTCTGAAAGAAATTAAAAAATGTTTACTAGACTTAAAGAGCCCCCTAGTCGTGCAGTTCATAAGAGCAAATGTCCTAGCCTGTGCCTTTCCAGGCTGCAGACTTTTCTTATTTCTGCTATTCACCGATAGTTTTCAGCGTTAGATTTGGCGACACAATGAATGAGTGAATAGTTTTTGCATCCGTTGGCGTTAACACGGCCATTTTTGACGGTCAAAGAACAGACTTGCCGTGGGAATCTGCAGACACTTCTGATACATTTTACAGACCTTTAAAAGATCTTCCATCACTTTCCTGTGCACAATAACACTGTAGCATCACACGTGTACGAGGGCTATAAAGACTGCCTCGTTCCCCTGGGAAGTCATAACCCCAGGTTCTCTCTGACAGGAGCAAGCACTCATTGCTGCCCTCTGGCATGGATGGTCCAAAGGACACTGAAGCTTAACTCAGTCCACGGGTCAGGACGGCCTATTGCTCCAAGCACCTCAGAACAGTCGTGTCATGGAAACGTATCTAGGGACCTACCAACATCGCGGCAATACAAAGGGTTTTTCACGGGCTGCTCACGGTGCACACAGCTGATTTCGGGGGCATTTCGCAGCAGCCGATTAGTGGTGGGGCCCTGGCGATCGGCGGAGGGCACCTTCACTCGGTCTACATCACACTGATTTTTTTTTGCCCCACCCCTTGCCGCTGATTTGCAGAAGGCACCTTCCTTCAGCCTACGGCACTACTGCCTTTTTTTCCCTTTGGTTGATTTTGTGGGACGTGCTGGCCGATGCCAAAATTCCCAGTGGCTGCAGCAATGGTGGACAGCACCGGTTTTCATGAAATCCGCAAAGCCACGATTTCGGTAGGACCCTGAATATATGCATTTCAGAGGGCTTGGGGGTGTAAAACCAACGATGCCGGCATTTACCAAGAGTTGTTCACCTGCAGAGGAACAGAGGTGGCTGACTGGCCCTAAGTGACCCAGTGGCAGCGCCAGGCACAAAGCCCGAGACAGTGACAGGCCTGGTGCTCTGCTTTAACCATTAAAGGACTCTCCGCCGCGCTAGGAGTGCCCAGGGCACACTCAGAACAAAGTGACGCTGAGCTCCCCAGCACCCCCAGTCCTGCCGCACTGAGCTCCAGCTGCACTTACGTCTGTGTATTTGTAGTCGCTGTTGGTGGCAAGGAACACCTTCCCGACTTCGTTCATGCGGCTCAGCAGCAAAGGCAGCTTCGCCTGCAATGTCACGTGGGGGAGAGGGGGTGTCAGGAGAACCAGAGCATGGTGATCAGCACGCACACGTTACAATAAACCCTCCTTGCCCACAGCCCCCCCTCGGGAGCACAGCCAGTGGGGGAGAATCTGCTGAGAACCAGTCAAACCAGCCCCCAGGAGCCAGCAGGACCCTGTGCTCCGCTGTGAGGATGTGGACCAGGTCCCTGGAGTCTGGGCAGAGCACATACCAAAATGGGCCCCTGGGTAGGCCAAGTCTGAGTGCTTCGACCCCAGGTTAGGGAAAAGGATAAACCAGGCCTCAGAATTAGAGACCGCTGCAGCCTGCAGCCATTGCAAATCCCAACTCAGCCACTGTAAGAAGGACTGGTCATGACCTGAAGCAGTCTGCAGGTAGGGGTAGAGGCCGGGCTCCCCATAGCTGGCCTGGGCCATGCACCAACTACTGATTGATGTCCTAGAGGTCCATAGGGCATGGGCCTAGCTCTGGGATGCTGCTTGCTGCTAGCCCGTGCTATAGACAATGGCAATTGCACCGCGGGAGGGAAGCTGCAGTCTCAGCTTCCTCAGGCCAGCCACTGCACTGAGCATGCTACTGGGGGGACAGGGCCTTGGCACAACACAGCTGTCCTGCCTCTCCTCTGGAGCTGTGGCTTGCAGAGCTCCATCGTGGAGTGACTGGTTGGGTAACAAGAGTCCCCGTCCCCACCAGGGCCTCGCCGTGCTGTCACCTCTATCATGAGATACATCTGGGAGGGTTTAGTCAGGGATGATCCAGGCATTTTGAGCAGGGGGCTGGACTAGATGCCCACACAAGGTCCCTTCCAACCCTGCTTTCCCACGATCCTCTGGCTTTTACAGTCTGCTCAAGAGCTGTTTGCAGCAACAGCATGTGGACTGCTGAACTGAGACGAAGACTGGGTCTGACCTCTGCTTACTCCAGGAGAAACCACAGTGCTATCCATCTTCTTCCTCAGCAATACCAATCAACAGGTTTATTTTTCCCCCTCCATTTCCTGCCTGTATTCTTATGAGAGCACATCACGTGGCACTGTAAGTGAACCCCACACTTACGTCTTTCACCACATATTTCTCCAGATTCTCGAGTGTCTTTTCCTTGAGGGAGCCCTGAAACGGAAACAACACAACCCGGGTGAGGAAGGAAACTGTGTCCTAACAGACCTCAAGGCCCATTCCTGCCAAAATCCTGCAAAGGATAACCGAGCACTGAATCTGAACCAGGGAGTCAAAGGGCATGAGGCTAGGGAAGTTCTCCGAGCCATCCAGCCCATCACTGGTGGGATGAGCTTACGTACAGGGGAATATTTCACTGTAACAGCATTGTGGTCCTTTCAGGAAAAAATGTAGTCAAAGCGGAAGAGAAAGTGGATGCACTGTACTAATAAGAGCCCAGACCAGCCATCCCTAACACATCAATAAAGGCAAAAGGCCAGCACATAATCCACCTGGTCAATTGTGCAAAAGTGCCATGGAAAGAAAAGCGTCTTGCAGAAACTAGATGCTTCCCTAAAAATGCAAATCAAATCCCACAAAGTGACCCATGTTCCCAAGGGGATCTTGCTCAAGAAGGGAAGCTAAAGGGGCCTTTGGCTGGCATATTCATGGATGCTGATCATCACAAAACCTGGCTAGTGTTACATCTGTGCACCTGCGTGTGCTCTGCAGCATGCAGAGGAGCCAGCTTATGAGCTTCTTCAGCTGGTACAAGCAGCTTGCGGACCACACAAGGCTGTTAATATTGTGGAGTCTGTTTACAATCAACTCAATGTTGCAAAAATTAAAAGTCTGAGCAGGGGTGCTCAAGCCCCAGGCCCTGGGCTAGATATCCAGCTTCTGGCATCATGTCATCTGGCCTATAGCCCTGCACGGGAGGCCAGTCAGAGGCGGTACAGGTCCCTCAGAGCCAGGTCCTCACACACGGGACCAGGCAGTGGTGGTATGGGCCCCAATCCCAGCAGGCAGAGGTGGTGTGTGGCCCCAGGACCCGATCCTGCTGCGTGGGCTTGGATCCAGCCCATGGATTAGCCCACAGCCCCTCATCTGGCCTGTGGGACCAAAAGGCTGAGCACCCTTGGTCTATACCATCTATGTAACATATTAAATGCATGCGTGGCTGAGATGCATATGGGGTGACACTGGTTAAACGTAGGCGAGGACAGTGATGTCTGTGCACAGCAGACAGGGATCAGGAATCAAAAGGGAGGGAGCCTTCTGCATAAGTATCTGCAGTTTAGTGGTTGCTCGCTAGATGGCAAAGCAGCTTTCCTTTCCAGGGACAGGCTCACACCGATCACTTCCACATCAAGGGTCTGGTTCAGTGCACAGCTAAGGAGTGCCAATCACCTTGTAATGAACCCAGTCCACAGCATCTCGGACGTCCTGGAACATGCTCCGGAAGGACATAAAGAGGTCTCCATCTTTAAACCCTGTTTCGCAGCTATGGGGAGAGAGAACAGAGATCAGCCGTGTCACAGGGAGACGAGCAGCCAGAAGACGTGTGCACGGGTCACAGGACCTCTGTGACTAAGGAGGGAACCCTGAGAGACCAGACAGCTCAAAGGCTTGTGTTTCTGGCTTGCGGTAACTGCTTCCTATTTTCTCCATGCAGGAGAAATGCTGCCAGCAGCAGCACATGCAGCCCGCCTGGCATATTCAGCAGCGTGAGATGTGTTTGCTACCTGAGCACGGGTCTCATTCAGCCCGTTAGGAGGCACGCTCCCACTGGGCCACAGAGCAGTACTGGTGCTTCAGGTCCTTGTGACTGAGATTTTACTCTCTCCCGCTCAATCTTACCAGAATACTGGAAAATATCTAGAAACGTGGAATGATTTCTTTGACGCTGAAACGCTGGGGTTACACAGGTCATCCAAGCAATGAATGAAAACGGAGGCTATCGAGATTTACAAAATAGCCGAAGATGTAAAGAAAGGAAATTGGTAGCTGCTATTTCTGTGCTTTCACAACACCAGGAGAGGGGGATATTCCATGGAAATGGAAATCAACACATTTAACCCTGAAAAGGGAACTATGACAGTTTTTCAAACACACCTGTCACTAAGCAGCTCACGTCACCACCGCCAGATAGCACCGAGGCCAAGAATTGACATTAGCAGCCTTCAAAAGGAATTAGCTATGCACATTTGCATATATTTACTGGGGCGGTAAAACCCAAAGCTTTGGGGCATGAGCCAGCCATTAATTTAGACAGATTAGGAAGCAACTTCTCCTGTAGGTAAAGGATACCATAATTGCCCACAACAGGTTACAGGCTGTGTCTATGGGCCCCTGGCCAGATCCAGAATGGCAATCCTAGTGTCCCTGGGCAAACTGCGCGTGTTCAATCTTAGTGAAACCTCGCACGTTGAATGACTGGAAAACTGTCCCCCACGAGTCGTCAGTGCAACCTCAGCTAGATTTGGAGTCTCAAAAAGCAAACTCCATTTTTTAAATTTAGATCTGTCTGAAAGCCCATGCACATAACCCCCTCACAAACACAAAAGAAAAAGCCACGTGTCTCAATATTACTCTTCTAAATTGAGCATGCTGCCAATGCGACAACGCTCAAGAGAAGGCCCAGGGAAGGAAGTGCCTGTGTGCACACACGACGTGGGGAAACGCTTCAAAACGCCGTCTGTAAACAGCAAATCCAGAATCCTTGTACAAGTTTGGAAAATGGGTTCTTGAAAATTATTCAAGCCAGACTTCAACGCTTCAAGGAAACCTCGTGCTGTGTCACACCCACGGCAGGTATTTCACTTTTGACTAAGTAAGGTTTTTAAGTCATGAAACCTGGAATCAAAATGGCTCTGGGCACAGAACTCTTGTCCGATTCAAATACAGCCTCTTAGCAGCTGTCCCTCTCTAGCAGAGCTGGAGCAACCCATACAGTACACAGGTGCACAGCACGAAGGAAAAGCCATCCTGCCAGCGTCTTGAGATTGTAATTTGGCTTTCTCTTCAGCGCTGACTTCACCAAACATTAAAAAGTAAAAAAGGCTTGATCTTATGTCTGCTGAAGGCAGTGGATAGACCGCTTTTGGCCCTAATGGGGATTGGTTCAAAACTTGAACCACTTCAAGAGGGACGTGGACGGCCTCGAGAGGGTCCAGAGGAGGGCTACTAAAATGATATGTGGGCAGCAAGACAGGCCTTATGAGGAGCGTCTGAGGGACCTGAACTGTTCAGCCTCAGTAAACGGAGGCTGAGGGGAGACCTGGTGGCAGCCTATAAGCTGCTGAGGGTTGATCAGCAGGAAATAGGGCAGGCTTTTTTCCCGGGCACCACCAGGGTAACTAGGACCAATGGTCACAAGTTACTGGAGAGCAGGTTTAGGTTGGACATTAGGAGGCACTACTTCACAGTTA
>JAGPOW010002742.1:24242017-24310588 GCA_030014935.1 Caiman crocodilus | reverse complement strand
TCCTGTGACCCTGGCACTCGTTCCTGCCATTGGCGGGGGGTCAGACTAGATGGCCTGCTCTAGGCCCCTTCTGACCCTAGGTACTATGAAACTATGAATTGACAGAGCTGTTCCATTGTATTTGATTTTTTACAAATGCAGATGTTATTTTAAAAAATTACCACACTGTTTGTTGTATGCACACCGAGAGCATACATACCTCGTATACCTGTCACAATTAGTAAAGAAATCTATTAGGCAAGCCAACAGGTAGGTCTCTGCAAAGAAACAAAACAGAATTAATCCAAGGATGAAACCAACACTTAAAATAATTTTGGGGTGCACCGCTGGAAAAGAGATGTTCATGTAACTAAATCCAAACAGCAATAACAGGTGTCATCATGACTTGCATAATCTCAGAGGTTCAGCAAGGACAAGTGCAAAGTCCTGCACTGAGGAGAGAGCGATCCCCTGCACCGGTGCAGGCTGGGGGTGACGGGCTGGGCAGCAGCTCTGCAAAGGACCTGGGGGCAGGGGACAAGAAGCTGAACAGGAGCCAGCAGTGTGCCCTTGGTGCCAAGAAGGCTACTGGCATCCTGGGCTGCATGGGTAGAAGCACTGCCAGCAGGTGGAGAGCAGTGATCTTTCCCCTCTATTCAGCACTGGGGAGGGCACATCTGGAGTGCTGTGTCCAGCTGTGGCCCCCACTGCAGAAAGGATGTGGACACACTGGAGAGAGATGTTTGTGGGGCTGGGGGACAGGACTGGTGAGGAGAGGCTGAGGGAAATTGGGCTGATTGAGTCTGCGGAAGAGAAGACTGAGGGGGACTGAATAGCTGCCTTCACCTCCCTGCAGGGGGGCTGCAAAGAGGATGGAGCTGGATGGGCTCACATTGTAGCAAGGGAAGTTTAGATTGGTTATTAGGAAGAACTTTCTCATGAGGGGGGTGGTGAGGCCCTGGACCAGGCTCCCCAGAGAAGTGGTGGACTCTCCATCCTGGGAGGTGTTGAAGACCCAGGTGGATGTGGCCCTGCTTGGGTTGATGCAGTTGGGGCTGGTCCTGCTTGGAGCAGGGGGTCGGACCACATGTGACCTCCTGAGGTCCCTTCCCGCCCTCATAGTCTGTAATTCTATGATCATGCTGCCAAGCAAGTCACTGGCAAAACTCCCACTACTGCAGGATCTGGCCTTCTCCCCCTGACCAGGACTCACCTGGTAGATTGAACAGTGTGTTCAGAATGTGGAAGCGCTCCGTGTCGTCTCTCTGAATGAACTTGTTTGGGTAGTGCTCCCGAGTTTCTGGCCTGAAAGCAAATAAAGCAGCAAAGGAAGAAAATGAGTGAGGCCACGTGATGCTCTCCAGTTCTTCAGAAAAGGTCAGCTTACTCAAGAGTCCAGCAAGCCTTTGGCAATGTCTGCTTTTACCATGCTGCGGGGAATTACCACTGTGTTGGTGATGAACCAGTAAGAATAGGATTCACTTCACACTCCCGTAACCACGCTGGCTCTGGCAGAGCTACAGGTTCCAGCATCAATACTTAGTACATGAAGTGAACAAGGTTGGCAGAGGAAATGAGAACAGCTTAATCCCAGAGCTGACAGCTGTGTTCAAATCCACTGCACTTGCACTGATTGTTTCATCTCAAACTGAATCAACACCCCCTCCCATTTTCATGCTTTTTTGAGCTTCCACATGTAGTTTTTATCTCTAGAGGCAAGAACTATTCTGTTGGAGGTTATAATGAGACTCTCATCATTAAAAAGCAGAGTGGCAATGTTTAAAAAGGTCATTAAATACACTTTGTTCATTACGCAGCAGGACCAGATTGTGGGCATGTTTACTCCTGTCCCATTCCCCGGAGTCCATGGAAACATCACCTATTTACTGTCGGGGAGTTTTCAGTGCTGTTCATCTAGAGTTTCTGCTTCCTATTGCACAGAATCACAGAAAATGAGGGTTGAAGGGAGCTCAGGAGGTCACTTCTCGTCCAACCCCCTGCTCCGAGCAGGACCAGCCCCGACTACATCATCCCAGCCAAGGCTTTGTCTACCCAGGTCTTAAACACCTCCAAGGATTTACTCAGATGCATTTTGCTCCTAACGCTGTTGCTCCCTCTTTTCGTCTTAGACTTTCCACTCATGCTGGTAAGAAAAATGCTAACAGACAAAGGGGGCTGCAGGAAATCACACTGGCCTTTTCCACACTGCTTTATCACCCTTTGAAAAGGCAAGCTCTGAAAATGTAGTTCCTATGCTAGTTTAAGTCCTTGACCTTTCTCAAGCTAAGATGAAGTGCATCACGTGACGCAGACTTCTGCCTGCTCCAGAGAGTGCTGACACAATTGCCCTGTTTTAACTGATGGCAGGAAACTAAACCTACGCCAGCCCAGGTAAAAGGCCTCACGCATTATTCTGGAAACCTTCCCCACCGCACCTCCTTATCCAATTTTAACAGTCTACAAAACACAGATCTCTGGCGACTGTACTGGCTTTTTTCCCTACAGACTATGAAGTATCTCTACATTAAGGACACCTGACATTTCTTAGATGTCAACTGAATCCACCAAAATGCACATATTAAACCAGAAATAAGCCATTGGGTGTCAGCACTTACCCTCGCATGAAGTTAAACCCATGTGCGCACACCAGGAGGTTCCCGTAGGCATCGACTTTCAACAGGTTTCCATACAGGGTGTCAAACACCAGGCCTCTGTCAAAAAGCAATTAGAGTGAAATCCAAAACACAGCACTGGCCAAACACCCCACGCTAAGAGCAGACCTCTGAACATCAGCTCTGAAACCATTTGCTTGGGTGGAACCAAGTCTAGCGGGTCCTGTCCAAAGCCAAAACCAACACAGGATGCAATTGTGCGGACAGGTTTCTAACGCAACTTTTGTCTGGCTTCTGGGAACACAAACGCATGGCCAGCGTAAAGAGATAACTGATCTGCCCTCTCTAGATTTCAGAACAGGGTCATTTTACTCAGCAGAAAGCTTAGCTATGCCTTCCCCAGGAAGTCGTGCAGCTTTCGATGCATTCGGCACTCACACCTGCATCAGCAGTTCACAGGGAACTCAGCTGGGCTGCAGTGGAGCGCTCACCACGTTGGAGGGATCTCTTCACCCTGCTCATCTCTGGCACACCTAGGAGAGTCAGGTGTGGTACATGACAGCAGCAGAACGGCGCTGCCAATTTGAGGGGCAAAACATGTATGCTGGCAAAGATGCACAATATTTGCTCTTGTTTATCTGGTCACTGGGCTTGGGAGAAAAATGCTGCCTTGCACAGGCATCCCTGCTTTCCCCTCCCCAAGATGAAGACAGTGAATTCACTTAACATGCTCACTGGAATTGTCCTGGCAGGTTCATTAAGGGTCACTGTTGGCACAGCTCAGTGCCAGCCAGGAGGGGAGGAGGGAAAGGGGGATGCAGCTGGTGCAAAACCAGGCGGTCCATAGTGATGGTCCTACTGCTGAGATTTTTGTGGAGAAGCCTCCATGGGAGTCAGAAAAGTGAAACCCAGCAAAGGCCCAAGCGGGAACAACCTTCAAGGACCCTCTCTGTGTCAAATGAACTCCCGTCCCTCTGCTACTATGGAACGGGGAGAAGCGTAAGAATTAAAGCACTGAATTATTCTGCAGGCACCTTCTGTGCTGCATCCAGTTGGACAATGCAACTAGACTGATCCCACCTTCATTTAGATTTCCAGCCAGTTCCCACTTTCTGGGTTTCTCCAGGCGAGCTGGTATAAAGCCCACATGGAGAAACACTTTGTACAATAAGTAATAGTGTATGAAAAATTCGAGCACGTTCACATTCTGGAAAAATTAATTGTCCCCCAAACCTAGGCTTTGAGCGAGTGTTCGCCCAGCTGCGTCCCTTCACTCTTCCTGCTCTCCGTGGTTATTTTGGACCGCATTCTCAGCCAGCCTCCTTCCCCACACTTTCGCTCTGTCGGCATGTCTGTATGTCCGTGCAAAACCCTGTACGAGGCAGGTCAGTCAGTGAAAATCATTCATTTACTCACCTGAGCTCTGTGCCCAACTGCAGGCCTAAAAGGTGCCCTCTGAACACTCAACCTTTAATTTTTATGACCTTTCAGAACAAATATTCAAAGCCTCAAGCAGACTGGGTCAGTATCTTTTAGTCATTTACCTTGTAGGGAATGCAGGATCATAGACAAAATTGAGCAGCTCATGAGGGTATCCAATGGAAACTAATCTTTCTACGGTCAGGTCAAATCCAAGAGATTCGTATTCAGGGGATTTATACACTGTACCAAGATGAGATTTCAGTTAGAAAATATAAAAATAGCCAGGGGGTTAAACAAGAAGACAGTTAAAAATAACTTTTCCATTCTCCCTCCTCCCTCTTCCACACCACCACACTCGGTTCCATCATCTCCCTTCTCTAGCTCAAGTTCTCTTGCTTTGGTGCTTGCAGCGCTCCTGGAATTAGATCATGATATGCTAGCGGCCTTTTGTAGCGTGGAAATGCAGTTCAGATTTCAGCAGCAGAATGCACCAGATGAAATATCAGTCAGGCCATCAGAGCTCGTTGCTTCAGACAAAAATTATTCCAGACAGCATCTCTCCCCCACCCTTGACTCCGCGATATGAACACAACACATACAAGTGATGGTATGCGCACCACTGATCGCACCGGCGGTGGATGCTCTGTCTGCTCACTTCACACCATTCCTGTTCTTCACCACGCTGACACATGAGCCAGTACAGTTTGGGAGCTGATGTGCAGGTGGCAGAGAGTCTGAATTTAATTTGCCGCAGTGCTACTGCTACGAGCCTGGGTTCAATTCTGCAGGCTAATATTAGTGTCAGGAATCCAGCTAGGAGGAGTTTATGTGTGCTGTGGGCTGTCCTGGCTGCCTTTGAAGGGACAGCTGTCAGGTTAGCAGATAATATGTTAATAAACAGGGATGGTACAAGAGAAACATGAGGTGTTACCTTCTTATACCAAAACACTGTCCTTTATACAAGCCTATTATTCTGGTATTTCAGAGGACTCTGCTCATTCACAAAATACACCTTATTTCGCTGCAGAGAAAACATACTTCTTGAGCAGCTCTAGTCTCATCAGGCCCATTTTCCCATTGCACTTCCAGTGAACCGAACAACTCTCAGTTGAACAGAATCATTAAACAGTCATTTACAACGGCTTCACTGTATTTCTCTGGACTAGATGTTTAAGCTTGTTCAATGGAAATTCTGTCTCGGGCTCTGGCCTATGATCAAGATCAGGTCATTTCCACTGTAGTCAGGAGGGAGATGGCAGCGGGCTCCACTGTATTAAACATTTGGAGACCGAAGACATCTGCAAGTCGCACACATATAGGCCCAACTTCAACAGTAAACTCTGCAGAGCACAGATCTGTGTTTCTTATGGCGTGCCTAGCACATCTTTGGGAGTTAGAAAATAATGCAATTAGTAATAATGAATGTCATCTACAATCCCCAGAGGACTAGTACAGGCAAGAACAGACGCATGATTGTGGAACAAGAGAAGCTAAGTCAGGGGGAGGGACACACTTAAGACAAAATAGAGCAGAAAGATGAAAAAGGAAAGGACCATGAAGGAAATCTAGGACGTGAAGAGGGGGGCTGCAGTGACAGGAGGGATCATGCATGTTCTCCAAAGCATTGAAGTGACTGAGTTTTAAGACGTGGGACTGTTATGGGGGGGAGGAATGGGTTTGGTTTGGTTTTTTGCCAAGGCCTATCCTCACTTAGACACGTGACAATTCACTACAAGCTGGAACACGTTTTTAATACCAACACTCCTAGTGAAGAACGCTTAAAAGTAATACAGCAGTTATAAAAGCTTTTCATTATAATAATAGTAAAACAGGCAAAGTTACAAAGCTTTGGGTGCCTGGGGCTTTTGGAAAAAAAACGGCAGATGGAATTGGTGAGGGGGAGAGGCAGAAATACTGAAGGTAAACGAGAGAAGCAAGGTTGAGAAGGAAATCCTGGGAAGTGGACTGGCATTTAAGGAGCAAGAGGAGGCTGGCTATAAAATGTAAAGAGGGTCATGCAGGATCAGAGCCTGGGATGATGAAGCCCCTTAAGCAAGGACGGCTAATGTCAAACCACTGCTGGGACTGGGCAAAAAATATACCTGCCATTAGGCAAATCCTCAGAGTTTCTTATTTAAGCAGCCTGGCACAAATACAGGCCAAAGACAGTCCTGCTAACCACAGTGATTTTGGATTGCTGCTGCCTTATCCCACCCCAGGAGCCCGGACAAATCCCCAAAGGGACTGCACCCAGAAAGCCCCATTGCACTGTGCCGTTGCTGCCGTGGAGCTGGTGGTCTTGGAGGCCAAAGACCACTGTACTGAGCCCCGTGAGCAGGCACAAGCCATTCAAGGTGGACAGAAGGCATTTCTCATCAACCCCCGGAGTCAATCGCTAGGAAAGCTTGGCTGCTGCTAGCACAATTTTCTCTTCCGAGTAACACCCGGGTTTGTCTAATGCTGTTTTCAGAGGAATGGAGCCTGCGCTCACACTTGCATCACGTGGCTTGTGACATACCTGCAAACTCAATCCCTCCCCACAACTAGCTGCCTCTCTTCTACCTACTCACCAGTAAGGACTTCTTTTTAGTCTTCTAAACCTAAGAAAGCAGCTCAAAAGCCACCAACAGAAAAGCTGCTGCAGAGGACTATATGGGACTCTCATACTGGGACAACGTGAGGAACAAATCCAGATCTCCGAGGTGGCAGCCCAGCCCAACGGCGGGATTTGAAAGTATACATCCTCACCTATAAACCCCTGCACCTCACCAGCCTCCTGGCCCCAGCGTTGCAGAAATATAACCTGTCAGGTCAGTCTATTCTGCCTGGATGTCACCACTAAAATAGGAGTCTCCCTGCTAAAACACGACATCAACAGACGCTGGAAACCGGACGCCGGGAGGATGGAAATGGACTATAAATGATGCTCTCCGGTTACCGTGACGTGGTCCAAAATAAACTTTCCTTTAATTAGACACAACTGAGAACAGAGTCAGAGCTCACCCGAGCCCATGTCCCATTTCGACAACACGCCACACCGCAGTACGCAACATATTAATCAGGACGAGCTACAACCTACTGACATTTTCTTGCAAGCTGCGCGAATGCTCATTTGGGTAACGTGAGCTTCCCAGCAAATGATCTGTCTACTTGAGATAACCAGTGTGAACAGACTCGTGGGGCTGCAGCCGCAACGTCCTTGCGGGAGAAGGCACGGTGCTACCTACATACACACATAGGACTCAGTGCTGTACTCGAGGCTGATGCGTCTCTATAGCTCCCTCCTCTCAGTCATCTGCAGAAGAATTTAGAAGTGAGGAGAGAAGGTGCTTTGATAATTTAAAAAAAGTAAATTACTTGTAAATTAGTCTTGGGAACTCCTCCACATTCCTACGCTGGGAGCACAGGTTGAGGTGTGCTGTGCAGTGCTACGGGTGACCTGGATTTTGGAGACCTGCCATGCGGGGCCAGCTGTGCCATGACAGCCCGAAGCACCCCCAACCCCCCTGACCGCTGAAGGATGCACAGCCATCAAAGCACAGGTGTTTCGTCCTCAGGATGCTTTTGCAGTCTCTTGGCCCACCGTGAACATCCTGTCAGTAAAATCTACGTACCTATTATAACTTGCTTTAATTTCCTCCTTTAATTGACCCCCAGGCCTCTGCAAACATGCCAAAACCCCAACCCTATAGGGACAAGTTATTTTTAATAATCCATGTTCCAAAACAGAGAAAAGCATCTGTACACAGTGCTCATGGATTTTGTAACGATGGATCTGAAGAGACCAACCAAAGCTTTGAAAACAGAAGCCAGCGGACAGCACTTTCCGCTTCCCCGTCACAGTGTCTCGTCACAGAATCCCACAATCCACCGTTTCAAAGCGAGACCACAGACGAGAATGGTGACGAGTGGGGCTTCCTTATACAGCACCCGTTAGAAGGGCAGCCAACTTGGAACGAGAGGAACTTGAACAGCGAGGGACGGCACTCTCGTACACTCTCCGTCTGTTACCTTTGCTGCCAAGACACATTCGGTAGCAATTTTATAGCCTTCCTGAAAAGAAAAAAAAATCTCTACAGAGGCTCCAGCATGTGCAAAATGCTGCTGCCAGGATTTTAACTCACATGAGGCAGGTGCAGATGCAGAGTGTCACTCCAGCCTGGAAGGAGTTACACTGGGCTCCCCTGTTAAAAAAAAAAATCACACTGATTTTAAAACCGCCACAGCTCTGCACCATTTAGGACTCGAGTGTTTGCTGGAGCTGCTGCTCTCGGGTGAGGTGGAAAGCAGGCCTGCTGGCTATTCCAAAACACTGCTTCAAACTGATTTACAGAGGAGATGCATTTAGTAACTGTGACTCATCCAGGCAAAATCCTACCCTCAAGTCCACAAAACTTGCTCAAGCCAGTCCAGGAATATTTTACTGGCATGATAAGCTGCACAACTGTTGCTTGAGAGACGGACCCTTCAGGTTTCTCTCAGAAATACGTACAGTCCGTTCAGGATGGGGCTTCACCTTGATTTGCGATTTCGTCGTTACTGCCCCTTCCTGACGTGGTGGCAGGTTACAATGTGGCCTGGTGCCCCGTCTCCTTTCAAGCACGCCATCCCTTTGGCACCTGCCACGCTGCTGTGCGTGTCACCGCAGCAGAATAGCTCAGTCAAGAACCAATGTGGAGATCAGAGAAGAGAATTTTGCTCTGGATCTGGAAACCGCTCCCAGCAGGGACTTGGGATATTGATTCGGCATGACTCATGCATATCAAAACTTAATTCTTGCATTTCACACCCACGTCTGCCGAGCAAAATTGAGCTTTTATGGTCAGGGCATTTTGTGATGTGCTGCTATGGAAAGTGCCACAGAACCATACAAGGCATGGTGCGGGACCAGTTTGCAACTAGAACTGGTACAGGGAATGAGACCTGTTCTGCGTGTTACGTGTATCTGCGAGGACTAAGAAATGACTTTTAAAGAAGTTCACATATCGCTACCCTGAAGGATTTGGATAGTGTTTCTAAGAAGGTCCTTCATAGCACTGCAGTCTGCACCTTTCGTGGAATAATGTCAACACTGTTTTGCAAACGGCACAGGTAAGAAAGTTTGAAGCGTGTTTGGCTTGGCTGGTTTTTGAGAAAGCCCTTCCAGGTCTGTACCTCAATAGCACTCCATGGGGCCACCTCCAACTAATTCAGGCTTCAACAGAGGTGCCGTGTGGCTCCCACCAGAGCCTGCCATCATCCATCACCACAAGTTGGCTGCAGATGATTGACTGCGTGGGAATGGAAGAAAATGCCCTCTCCCGGGCTACCAAATCCAGGCTGCTCCATGCCTGAAGTGTCACAAGCTTTATTCATATTTGCAAATAGTTTGTGTGTCATCACAAACTTCTGCTCCCAAAATCACCATACAGAGTTTGGCCTGGAAGAAGGGTTGGGCCAATGATGGCGATGGCCAGACACTGATTTCCTACGCAGCACAGACAGCTGCATGGAGGCAGAACCTTGTTTCTTGAGGAAGGAGCCAGAGGTTTCTCTGAGAGCCCAGATGCAGCCGCGGGAGCTTGAGCTTTTCGAGGTGGGCTGGGTCACCCCGTCCCATCCTTCCAGGCCCCTGAAGATCACTGCTTCCCTCATGAACACCACATGCCCCCGGCGGCTGGGGGGCCCGGCGAGCTGCTGCAGGCGGTGGTGGCGCAGGCGCTGGCAGGAACGTGGCGGCAGCGAGCGGTGAGCTCTGGCAGGCAGCCGCAGCGCTGTCAGTGGGTGGTGAGCGCCAACCACCCAGACGCTGCCGGAAGCATTAGCAGCATCCACTAGTGATCATGGACTGCCCACAGATGCCACCGGCAGTGCGGCGGGGGCGGGGATGGCAAGCAGCGACTGCCCGCAGGCACCGCCAGCAGTGTTGGCAGTGCTTTTTGCAGGGAGTGCACATGCACTTGCGTGCACCCCCTACGTGTTGATAATGGTTTCCCGATTAGATTTCTTAAAACTACTCGCTAGTCATCCAGGGCTCATGCACAAGAGCAATTATACGCATGCTCTTGGAGCTGCTCTAATTAAAGCACCTGGAGTGTCATGTGCATCAGCAACCCCACACTGAAAAAATGGCAGCGGGTGCACTTTAACTAAAGCTCATCGAACAAGCCCCCGCTGCCATTTTTCAGCGTGGGGACGCTGATACACGTGACGCTGGAGTCTGCTGGAGTGCCGTAATTAATCTAGTCTGCTCCGACGCAGTGTAATTGCAGCACGTTGGAGCAGCTTTGATGCATATATATAGGCGCCCTAAGTCTGCAGTTGAAAAGTACAGTTTTGTATAGTTTAAAAACCATGTTACGGCATACAGACAGCTTCAGCACGGGAAGGTCTGCAGAATCCTTTCTAAATCCCGATGCGATTACTCAGTAAGATAGCAGCCACGGGCTAGAGACTCCTGAGATAACATTAACTGTCCTCCGAGGTAACCTTGCATAAAAGGGAGCAAGCCATGTTTCAGCTGATAGTTGTATGTAGCCGCTCAAGTCTATTCTATTCCAAACCTGCTCAGAAATGTCAGCTTCTTACAGAATTACTCTACTGCTATGATTTAAGCTCTAGGATGCTAGTGGCTACTGTGGAAATGTTAAAAGAACTTAAACATGAATATTACAAGATACGCGTTGTCAGGCATTGACATGGAAACATACCGGAAGAGGCACCGGAAAGCTGGAAATCAGATTTTTAATAAACAGAGCTCATTCCCTATGTTAAAATGACTATTTGGGAGGAAATAAGCTGAAAAGTCATGTTAATCTTCCCCACTGATATCACGCCTTTCCCTCTGCTTTGACAGTATATCACTTGGCTTGGTTTCATTTTTGGTTTTAGTTTTTGACAGAAGCCAATTGCACTTAGAGGCAGAGAGCACAGCCAGGTTTGAAAAGGGACTAGACAAACACAGGGACGACACACTTGTTAATAGCTGCTGAACAGAATGGTTGGAGATGTTTCCCCAGGCATCGCTAAACTGATCGTGGTAGTAACAACGTCACCATACATCGACGTGTAGACATGCCCGTGAGTTGTTTAAGCGTTCGACTGGAATTGGAGTTCGATGTGCAAATAGGTATGTAGGATGATGACTTTAAGAACCAAGTTGGAAAATTCCGGTTTAAGGCTCTGGTTCAAAATACTAGAGCGTGTGCTCAACAATTAAGCAAATCAATAACCCAAGTGTACGCCACACGACTGCTCTCATACTCTTCAAATTAAGCCCACGTGTAAGGAAAAGGCTGAGCAGGCACCTACGTGGTTTACCCAAGGTCGGAGGGAGATTGAGGCAAAGCCAGGAGTAGAACGGGGTTTTCTTGACTTTCACTTGACGGTCTAGGCCTAACCACTAGGCCTGGACAAAGGCTTACTTTCTTACTCCTTGAAGCTGCATATTGCTGGGCCTCGGCTATTGCAGCCTTCATAACATTTAATTCTCCAGGGTCCTAAACAACTTCAGATTGGTCATGAAATTATATTCCATCTTTTCAACTCTCAGCTTTTTTTAATTCACAAATGAGAAAAAAATTGCTGAACTACCTATCACTTTCTTTCTTGAATGGAAGAGGAGCCTTTCCAAAAACTGCCGAGTTAGTCAATAAGTGACTGTTAAGCACATTTTTTACCTAATGGCTTAAAGTACCTTTTCTTTTTTTCTGGAGATTATTCATTTCCATCCACAAGGGACCAGGACCTCGACAAAACCATCAGCTGACTGACTCACAGGATGTTTTTCAATGCCCACGTGCATGCATCTTTTGCAAAGCCAAATCTGGCACCAAATCTTTCCCTGGCTACCAAGGGCCCTGGAAAGCGTCAGAACTGGTACAGTGCTTATACGTACAGAGAAGTGGAATAGGATTCGAGGATCTTGTATCTACCTCCCTACAGTCTGGTAAGCCTAGACTCCACTGAGACCTGCCACCTCCCACAGCCAGGTGCAGGGGTGCTGAACCTGCGACCATGTGGATGCAGCAGCTCCTCTCGCTCGCTCGCGCGCGCGCGCACACACGCACGCACGCACGCACACACACACACACACACACACACACACACACACCTGAGTCTTCTCTAATAATCACGGTGCAGCTGGGAATCCAGGACAGCCTATGAGTGGGTAGAAAATCCATTACTGCTCATGGTCTTGCAAGTATCTTCAGTGCATGGCCTAGTTTTTCAGGCCTGAGACATCTCTCTGCTGGACATTTGCCTATAACCACATCAGCGATAATTCTCACATTCAGCACATGCAGGATCTGCAGGAACAGGATTTGTTGTGCCTTCGAGAGAAGGTGGATAATTAGCGCTGCTCTACGCTGGCACATGTCGCTTCTGTGAATCTTGTGTTCTTCTACTTACTGCTTTAAAAAGAAAGTTTCAAAATGCAACTGGTCTTCCACCCCTGCCCAAGACAGCTTAGTAATGGTTCTAGCTGGGTTTTGTAGCCTTACATTACTGTTGCTTTGGATACGGTGTGTGTTTGGGCTGCCGGGCTAGAGTCTGGTAAAAGACTCCTTGCTTAGCACTGGAAGGAATCCTATTGAATAAAATGTGTGGCTTGAAGCAACAAGCAACAACACTGAAGTCTGAGCACGGACAGATTTTACATACTAGCTAAAGCCACTTCTTAGTTCTCTGCATGTCACAAAAATCCTCATTTTAATCGGCTGTCTCAGAGCTGGTTAGCTAGCAGAGCATTTCTTTGCATTAGAAAATCTGTGTCTTTAAGTCAGCTAAACAAATATTCACCTTTGCTTTGGTAAGTGTTTTTGTGGTTTTTCTCTGACATAATGGAAATTTTCTGTGTTTGCTTGTGGACCACCTTGCCCAGAGACAGCCCAATGAGGATAATAATCCAAAACTGGAAACCTTGCTGCATTTCTATGGAAACTTAACTCCCCTGCCAAAATATGGGCTTAGCTCTTCAATAAAGAGTTAAGCAGGGGGAAGAAATAGCTGCACAGAAGGCTCAAATTGCAATTCAATAGTTTCCAAAAACAGTACGGAAAACAACTTCAGGTTTAAACTGCCATCCAGATCCAATACCCCCAGGGCAACATTCATGTGTATTAGCATCTGAGCAGTTCCACTTTCTCACTGCTGCCCGGGGAGGTTTGCATTCCCTCCCTTGAAACATTGCTCATTCCCTCCTGGAGGCACAAATCTGAAACTGGAACAAAATGCACGGGGGAGCAAAAGAGAAGCTTGGAGACCTATTTCTGGCTCCTCCTGATTTGCTCTAGAACACAGCTTCCCAAACTTTTTCTTATTGTGTACCCCCTTCCAGATTTACCAGCTGCTCGTGTACCTCTACCAGCATATGTTTGATATTTTAACCCCTTAAATGCCAATTATTATTATTATTATGAAAATTAAATCTGCTGTTACACAATTTCTCCTGCATCCCCCACAGAGATATCTTGTACCCCCAGGGGTACATGTACCACAATTTGGGAACCCCTGCTCTTGAACAATTCACTTAAGACTCCAATCCTGAAACACACACGTGTGCAAACAAAAGCCTATTGTGCACGCGCAATTAGCATAATTCCACGGGCAAGTCACGCTATGCGCATGATTGGGTAAGTAGCATATATAAGTGGCCAACCGTGCTGACCCACTGGCTTACGCATGCCAATAAGGAATGTGCACACATTGATAAGCAGTCCCACAGATAACAGGTCAACTGTGTGCTAAAATAAAGGATTTCCTAAGCAGAATGACTCTAAATACCACACATGCAGTTTTCAAGTCAACCCTGCTGGATAGCTGAACCTCTATTTCTTTGTTTTACAAATGAGAAAAACATACTCCCTACATCCCAGGGTTGGTAATTAATGCTTGTAAAGTGCTTTTGAGCTCACTTGTTAAAAGGCACTATTGGACATGGGAAGCATTTTCATGATTTCTTCCATAATCATTTGGACAGTTGGTTGTATTATGTGGAGACGGGTCACTACAGCTTTTTACTTGCTGCCTGCGCTCATTGAAAACCTGCTCTTTCAACAACTTCAGCCTAATACTCTGATTCTTTAGGAAACCATGTAGTGCAGATTAGCAATTTGTCAGTTATTGGAAGAAGATGAGCAACATGTGCTTTTCATGCCTCCTTCTCAGCATTAGGAACCCAGCATTAGGAATACATTAGGAACCACAGCTGCAGATCTCAGGACGCAGCACTGCCCACCCCGAGGCGGCCAAGCTCCCGAGAGCAGCAGTGGAAACAATGCTTGCACCATCTCTATTGTCACGCTGCCGGTATTCCAGCAAGAACAAGAATCCTCCCACGGCAGACCAGAAACGTCTCTGCTTCTTGATCAGATGCTAGTTTTCAAACATAAGGAGGTAAAAACAGCCTGTGAGCCTGTGCTAAACTGCAGGAGTGCGAATACACAAACACGCAGCAGATGTGCAAGCATCTCGGCATATGCACACAGCAGGTGTTCATCTGATTTTTTGCACGTGACATTTGGGAGCTGCTTTTACCAAACTCTATCACTCTGTCTCCGCGGTGGCCACACCACCTGCTTGCTACACGAGTCGTTATATATAGGAAATCTAGTTAGCAGAATCTGAAATAATAAAGGTAGTTGCATCTGCATGGGCAATGGCCAAAGACAACGGCCACTTTTTAGGGCTGAGCATGACCTCAAAACAGCTTGGCTAATTTGCACTGGTTACAGCATGATGAACCGAAAAAGAAGGCATCAGGCAAAACCCCTTTGTCTGATTATTTTTAAGGTCAGTTGCTACAAACAGTACTTGAAATCACCGTATCTGAAAGGAATTACAGGAAAAAAATATTTCTGCTGATGGGTTTATTAACTTTATGGATTCAGCAGTTCAACCATTCAGCCGTATTCAGCGTATTCAACTATCCCATTCTTTTCATCCAACATGACAACAACACCAAGCTCTCTGCTTTTTTTCACCCATCCATCTCAAAGCACTTTGCAAAGGAGGTACATGTCATTAGGCCCATTTACAGATGGAGAAACTGATGCGCAGACACGGATGGGCACGTGACATGCCACGTGGATGTGACATGGCCGCGGCAAAGCATCAGGCTAGTCAGAGAGAAGACTATAGCGCATGTCCTGACTTCTACACCAGCCCCTGTTTATTAGGTCAGGATGTGTAAATGGGCCAGTTTTGTCATTTATTGGAATGGATTTTTAACACAGCTGACATTTAAATAAATATTTAGAAAATAAAAGCTGTGATTGTAAGACCCCAAAATACAATGCCAGGAGGTTCAGAGCAGGTGCGGGACTCATTTCAAGTGGAATAATTTCAAGCTGATGGAGAGAAAAATGCCTGTAGGAGTAAGGCCACACCCCGTTAAAAATCAGGAGTTCTCAGACCTCTGAACTATATTTAGGTGCCATCTTCTCCAGGGTCCCTTTCAAGCAGGATTCAAGTGGAGCTTCCCTCCCAAAGCTGGTTCTACAACATGTTCTAAGTCTTTAGGTTATTTACACAGCTTAAATATAGAAAAAACAGTCTCCTTTTTGTCCCTTGGCAACCTACTGTGCAGAGCTATAGTTGGAATGCAAGCAATTTATAAAAAAAACCCCACTGAAGCCCAGGGGAAAAGAAAAAAGCTGCATGCCTTGTGGATGTTGCAGAATCCCATTAGTTTAAATAGTATTTGGAGGTGAGCTGGTTTCATACCAAAGTACTTCAATTAATAACAAAGTTCAGTTCTAAGAAAGGGGGGGAGGAGGAGGAAGTGTGAAAGAAAAAGTGGGTTTGATTTAAATAAAACCTCTCCAAAACATTGGCCTGGGTATAACAGGACCTTGCTGACATGGAAGGTTTTCCCTCTAGGCAGGTACAGAAGCATAGGCTGGCCTAGGAGAAGAATGCTTTCAGATTTTCACCCGCTGCTCTGAGCATCCCCTCCCAATTTTGGAGGTTACCAGCCTCCATTGCTTTTGATACTTCAAAGCAGAGATGTCAAACATATGGCTCACGGGCTGGATGGATGCTTGCGAGGCTTCCAGAGGAACCAGGAATTTGGGGATGGGTCCTGCTGCCAAAAATTAGGGTAAACCCCACTGGGGGGGTTGCTCTAGCAGTGGGGAGGAGGGTGGTTGAGCAATGACTGCATTAACCCCCATGGCTCCCTGCTGCCACTCTCCCTGCCATGGTCAGTGAGTCTAGATCCAGCCTGAAGGATCCAACACGCCTGCATTAACACGCAAGTACAGTAAAATGACTAAGAGCTTTCAACCCTCCTTATCCCCACCCCCACCCTTAAATTGGGGCCTGGTTTACATTTAAAAGTGTTCCCAGCATACACGTGCCATGAAAAGTCGAGCACCTCCACGTCACAGTTTTGCCAGCAAAAGACCCGGAGTAGACAAAGCTATCCTGGCTGGCACAGATTCTCTCTCCAGGGAAGCAGCCTAAAACTAAGCTATACCAGCGAAAGAACTCGTGCCAGTCTAAGCTGCCGCCCCCTGAAGAGGTACCTCTGTACAGGTTGCACAGACAAGACCTCAGGATTCAGGAAGCTGAAGATGCAGCCTGTTCACTCCTCCAGGAAACACGAGGAGCTGCAATCAAAGGGCCTCCCTGCCTTGGATCAGAAAATGGTGGGTACAGGCGGGCTCTGTAGGAACTCTCATCTCGTAAAACAGGTGCTTGCTGTGATTCGCCATTCCAGGGTGCTGGTGAGCCATCGGAGAGTGCAAACTCCCAGGCCAAACTTTCCACCTGGAGGAGATCTGCACAGCAAATTTGCCAGCCCATGATAAAACACAGCCAAATCACTGGCATGGGGAGCAGCGCTGGCGGGAGGTAGATAAATGAAATAACAGCCAGGCATTGCTTGTCTGAAACATGGTACCCGGTTAGAAGGACTGATTCCATGGGCACGGGGTTAAACAGATTAGCTGTGCCGAATTGCTCACTACCTCAGCTGGATGCAAGCAAAACAGGCTGGGCTCCCTAGAGAAGCGCGCAGACCAATCTTTCCAGAGGGCTTTGTTCATAAAATCTAATCCCAAGAAAGGAATGAATATGGACTCTGTGTTATGTTTGGAGCAGATTAGGAAAGGCAGCTGTTCGCAGTGACCCAGGAGGTCTTTTCCATCTCTAATATCTGTGATGCTGTGAGGATGCATGTGCTGATTTGCCCATAACCTAGAGTGGGAGTAGTCTCTCCATAACAACTCTGCGGTACAACAAATCATAGCATTTGCTTTTAAGTTTGCCAGGCTTTTAAGATCAAAACTTAATTCCATCAGGGCTGTACAAAATGAATCCTTTCCAGCATACGCAGACATGGCAGTTAAATGTCTCACTGACCATCCTTCTTCTCAGTTGATGATGCCTTTATTACTAATTCCCATCCAGAACAGAGGCAGAAGTGATTTAAGTGCAGGGATAGCTTTCCGAATGAAACCATTCTACTATTTATACTACACATAATTTATCTCCTGGAGATGATAAAACTTTCAGCCAGGCCACAGCTAATGCAGAGGACGGTTAGCAATTGAGAAGCCCTCTTAGGCACTACTGCGTAAATGGCTCTTATTAATTCCTCTCCATTTGCCAGGGACTCGGTGTGAAATTACAACCTGTTTAAAACCCTTCTGTTTACCTCAAGTTCTGTCAAGGGACATACATCTGCAACCTCCTTGTGCTTGTCCTGTTTAAGTCCCAGCAATGTCAAGGCCTCCTGGCTTACTTGAATCCAGATCTAATAATATTACTCATCAAACGTTTAGCACACCCTGGGTGCATCTACATGTTCATTAATGTGCCACCGTTATTGCACATTAAGTTTTGTACCTGTATAGCCAAGTACTAAATCAATGTGCAGTAACTGGTGCAACTGCACAGTAGCACTAGCACACAGCTTTTTAGTGACACTACCTGCGCAATAACCTAATACTACTATTCATTAGTGTATTAGCATGGTTTCGCAACAGAATTAGGCTACTGCAGTTAGCGTCTTGTGGAGATGCAGCCCCTGAGAAAGAAATCACATAATGCTCTGCTTGATTTAAATTTGACTTGCCTCTCAGTGGCATTTCTAAAGTGCCCGTCACCCTGCTGTGTGGGCACACTGAAATGCTGGGCTAATGACAGTCTACTGTGCTATTTGCACCTGTTCTTTTTCATAGGCCAGGTTTGGTTTTAGAAGACACAGTACAGAAATACTTGTACATCTTTTTCTGGATGCTCAATAGCTGCACTACCCAGAGGCAGGGATGGCCGTCAAATGCTAAGGGCTTGACACTAGGAGACAAATAGAAAGGTAACAGGAATAGACTAACATTATTCCTTATTTGAGTTCTCCCAGTAAGAGTTGGGGAAGGAGGGGAGCAAAGATGAATCACTCAGATGAAGTGAGGAAGCCATAATTTACCAAACAAAAAGGAACTATAAAAAATCCTTTAAACTTGCTAATTTAAGGATTTAAACATAAAGCTCATCCAAAATTACTACTTTTTGCAGCTGCATGTTCACCAAAGGGCTGCCTGGCAGGTCTATTTGAGGATGCTACGTCCTGACACTTGTATAATGTTATCTCCTTTCCAAGAAGAAAGTAAAGCTAACAGTTTCTGCTGCAGTATCAGAAACCCTGCCTTTGAGAGACTGAGAAAGGTCAGGAAGAAAGAACTAAAGGGTGCTGCGAGGACGACTGCACAGCACCCCTGCACTGCTGCCAACCTCTAACAGTGATTGCTGCAATGGCCCGTCATTCTTCTTTGCTCTAGGCCCAGGAGGGCTTCCAGGAACTGCTGCTCAAACCCTATATGAGGCCTACAAGCCACAACCAAAGTCATGGTATTTTTCTTGAAACTCAGGACATTACTTCAAACACTCTCTCACCTAAAGGGAACTGTGTACTAAAATGCCATGCACCAGTCCAAGACAAAACAGTACAGTGAAGGCAAGGGTACGCGAGTAATTTGCAAGGTTTGTATCCTACACATACTCCTTCTCCAGCACAAACACTTAGGAACCGCTGAGCTTCTAGAAATGGGGGGTCCATCCACCTTACCAGCAAAGGTACGGCAGCAACCCTCTGTGGGCAACAAAGGAAATCTAAGCTTTTTATTTCAGGTTATGCCCTAGCAGGTAAAACCAGCTGCAAATAGTGACCACAAAGTTTGGAGAAAAGGAGGGAAGGCAAATACACAGTAAGCGTGTCTACATGTGCAATTAATGTGAAACAATAAACCCTGGTGCATATCGTGCCAGATTTTATCGCTCCTAGGTGCGCCATTTGAACGTGCACCTGGGACTGCAGCATGTTAAACCAGGTCGGAGCAGCCCCAGCTTGCAAAAGGCCTGGGGGTCAGCCTGCCAGTCCGCGGCTGCTTCCCCCGGCTCAGTGTGCTGGAGAGGGGCTGGCTGGGGCACGAGGGTGCTCTAGTGTGGGGCTAGCTGACAGGCAGCCCCTGCACTGGAGCACCCTCCTGCCCCAGCCAGCCCCGTCAGTGTCCACATGTGCACTGCTGTGCCGTATAAAACTCTGCCATACGACAGTACTTGTGCTAGAAGTACTAACCCACGGAAGAGTTAATAATTCTACGATAAACAATCCCATGTTCTCTGAGCAGCGCTGATATGCTGGTACCCGACTCCCAAACCACAGCCCCCCAGTCCTGCCAGTGCCCCTCATTCCCAACCTGCAGCCCCCTGGCCCTACTGGTGCCCCTCACTCCTGACCTACAGCCCCCTATGCCCACCAGCACCCCTCACTCCCAACCATCAGCTTCCCAACCCCCTATCATGCTGTGCCCCTCACTCCTGACCCGCTGCTCCCCACCCCTAGGCCCCAGCCCCACAGTGTGGGGGGAAGGAGGTGAGTGTGTGGGGCATGTGCCCCTCCATGCCCCTCTGACACATGGCTTATGCCCCACCCCACATCATCCATGCCCCTCACCCCTATAGACTTACCTTGTGGGGAGCTGCTCTCCACAATTCTACCTGGCTGTCACGTGCATGTATGTGTGCCCACGTGCACGTGGCACCCCCTGCCTGATCACCCTCTGCCCCCCACCCCCTCAGCAGTCCCTCAAAACCTGACACTTATTTCCTGATGCTTATCCTGTCTCCTCTGCTCACAAGATGGGCAATATGCAGCTGTACCCCAAAAATTATTCTGTCCCTTGGCTACATCCTGAGCTGCTGAAGGCAATGACCACCAGCCAGGAGTAAATTTCATCAATTTACTTTTTGTAAGGGCTTTGTGGAGACCAAATGAAAAAAGGACCCTGAGTTCCTTCCAAATTCAAGGTCTTGGCATGATTATTGCCTTTAGTTTTGCCTGTATATCATTTAATGTGCTAATGACAGCGCTTGGGATTTTTAAGCCATTTTTAATGATAAAAGTTGATGTAGCAGATTTATAATCTCTTCTGCAGAGGCAGAAGATTAGACAAGTAACTAAGGGACTGAAAGGTCTTCTTATTCCCCTTGGGTGATTTCTTTCCCTCTATAAGCCCCGAAGCGTTTTTCAAGGGACTCAGCTAACATCCACCAGACAGGCATACAGATACCATTTACAGATGCTGCATTAGAACAAAAATCAGGGTTCTTTTTGTTCTTTCCTTTTCCAACCAGAAAAAGCAGCAGTTGGACTGGCTTAGATTGCTCTTTCAGGTGCACATGAAGGGGCAACAAAAAGGATGCTGAAACTTTGAAAGCTGAGCAGGTGATCCTGTATTAGTTTGGCTAAATGAGTCAAGAAAAATGGGTGATGCTTTCCATCTTCCAAATACATTACAACCTACTTGCATTCCCACAATACCCTTGTAAGTACCACTGATCTCACAGGACAAAATACAACTTGTCAAGGGCCACAGGTGGGTCTTAGACTCGAAACAAAGAGGTCCCAGGCCTCTGCTCATGTAATGTCTCTCTCCATTTTGTATCTCATGTAGCACACCAGCCAGTGTATGTGCACGGCTACCGCATGCCTGGATTCAAGTGACCTTATATCCAGGTTCGCTAGGGTAGCCCCTGGGTTTCATCTTGCATGCTAGGAAAATCTTTTGTGACACAGGACACATTCTTATTTTTCATTTTCTCCACCAAAATGTATTTTTTTAATACCTCTAATGCATTTGTTAAAGTCATTTGCTGTTCACATAGGCAGGGAACCCTCCAGTGGGATATATATCCAGTGGAACGAACAGCTGAATGGGGGTGGATGCTATCACTGGGGGGCTGGGCCCTAGGGGTGGGGAGCAGCGGGTCAGGAGCAAGGGGCACAGCATGATAGGGGGTTGGGAGTGAGGGGTGCTGGTGGACATAGGGGGCTGTAGGTCGGGAGTGAGGGGCACTGGTAGGGCCAGGGGGCTGCAGGTTGGGAATGAGGGGCGCTGGCAGGGCTGGGGGACTGTGGGGTTTGGGAGTCAGGGGTACCAGCATCAGGGCTGCTCAAGCTGATCTTCTGTTCAGAGGACATGTCCACAGCACTGCCCTGGTGTTTCACATTCACCTCATTCGCACACCTCAGCTCCTGGAAGAGGCATCCATTATGAGAAGCATGGACCTGCTGTTTTTCTGTTGCAGAAGCGACACCCGCAAGCTTTCCAAATAAAAAGCTCAGGCTTTACATGAGAGGATGCTGTAATCCTAAAAATGCTGTCACAAAGTGTCCCGTGTTTTGATCTGGAAAACACAACCCCCTTATACACAATGTGGATCATGATCACACCTGGCAGAGCTTAGCAATGACGACGTTTACAATTTCAAAGCAGCTCCAGGAATTTTTAAGCAGTAAATACTGAAAGGGTCGGGGAATAATCCAGCCCTTATACACATCAGCTCCCTGCATGACAACTGCTCATACTAAGGAAAGCAGGCCACCCACATGTCAGCTGCAATTCTCCGCCCTCCCAAAAGTGCTGCCTGAAAGCCCCCGCCAGGGTGCTGCATTAAACCATGCTGGAGCCTTTCCTGACCTCACCTTTGCTGCTGACACTTGGTTTTTCTGACCCTTGGTTTGTTCCTGAGACCCCCTCCCCACCACTACACTCATCTGTTTCTAGCTTATCAGTCGATACAGTCACTAAATTACCATACTTGACCCCTTGCAGTGCCCCACATGCTAGCTGACCTTGATATTTCAACTTAAATTTCTCAGTTTGAACAGGTGTGCACATGGCAATTCTAAATTCAAATACCCAGGGTAGCAGATGCGCTATCCTATCCCTCATATCAGTGACACTTTGGGGGGCAATGGGGGCAGGAAAGGAGGACAGAAATTCGTGCAATGTCGAGTATTACAATGAGGAGATGGCAGGGCATCCCTGTGAAACTAAGTGTGGGCTTTTATCTTTTTCTTGTTTCAGATGCTGAGAATCTGATGCATTTAGTTCAACCAACACTTTTATTCCACAGAAATCTGGTCCCTTAACCCTCCTCTGTCTTAAGCTTCCCATCAGTGTCATCCCCAGTACATGATGGAGAGCAAAGTTATACAAGAAAAATATCAAAAGCTCAAAGGTCATTTGTAGCTCTCCCGATGTATTTCCACTCAGAATGTCAAGTTTTCTAACTGCCTTGGCTCAAGTGAAACACAAGACCCTTCATATCCTTCGTGCCTTCTTACAAGCCAAAGAGCCAGGGAATAAGAGCTCACAATCAGCCTCAGTGGGCATGTCTACATGTACACATTTACTGCGCAGTAACCAAAATTACTGTGCAGTAACCAAAAATAATTGTGCAGTATGGGCAGCATTTTCACACACATGCCTGTACTGCGCAGTAAATATGGAGACTTACGCTGACCTGGGAGTAAATTTGATACCTGCATCATGCAGGTATCAGATTTATGACCAATCAGTTACTATGCAGTAATGCATGTATAGATTCATAGATGCTAGGGTTGGAAGGGATCTCAACAGATCATTGAGTCTGACCCCTGCCTAGGCAGAAAAGAGTGCTGGGGTCACATGACCCAGCCAGGTGCCTATCCAGCCTTCTCTTAAAGACCCCCGAAGTAGGGGAGAGCACCACCTCCCTTGGCAGCCCAGTCCAAATTTTGGCCACTCTCACTGCAAAGATGTTTGTCCTGACACCTAGCCTAAATCTACTCTGTCAGTCTGTGACCACTGCTCCTTGTTACCCCAAGAGGCGCCCAGGTGAACAGAGCATCTCCGATCCCTTGCTGCATCCCCCCGATTAATTTGTAGGTGGCCACAAGATCACCTCTCAGCCTTCTCTTGCAGAGGCTGAAGAGGTGCAGGTCCCTCAGTCTCTCCTCATAGGGCTTGTCCAGTAAGCCCCTGACCGTACAAGTGGCCTCCTCTGGATCCATTCAATTCTATCCACATACTTCTTGAAGTGTGGTGCCTAAAACTGGATGCAGTGCTCCCACTGTGGTCTGACCAATGCTGCATAGAGAGAAGTATCACCTCCCTGGCTTTATTTGATATGCATGACAAAGTGTGGTTAGCTTTGCTGATGATTTTGTCACACTGCCGACTAATGTTCATCATGGAGTCAACTATGTCTCTGAGATCCCTTTCCACTTCTGTGCCGCTGAGAGGGTCGCTCCCACCCAGTCGGTGTGATGGATATTTTTGCGTCCTAGGTGCAACACTCTGCACTTGTCCTTGTTGCACTGCATCCTATTATGTACTGCCGACTTCTCTAATCTGTCCCGGTCTGCCTGCAATCGTTCCCTGCCCTCCGGAACATGCCCTTCACCCCACAATTTAATATCATTCACAAACTTGGACAGAGTACACTTCTCATCCACATCCAAGTCGCTGATGAAGACATTGAAGAGTACAGGTCCAAGGACCGAATGCGCAGGACCCCACTACCCGCACCCTTCCAAATCGATACCAACCCGTCTACTACCACTCTCTGGGTGTGACTGCTTAGCCAATTCACTACCCACCAGACCATGTAAAAATCTATGTCACAGCCTCTTCATTGATTTATGAGAACAGGATGAGATACCGTATTGAAGGCCTTGCTAAAATCCAAGAAAACGACATCCACCTCTACTCCTGTGTCTAAGCATTTTATGACCCTGTCATATAATGAAACCAGACTGGTCAGGCATGATCTACCTGCTACGAATCCATGCTGGTCGCCCTGCTGCATTATTTTTCCTTCTGGACTCCCACAAATATGATCCTTCATAATCTTTTCAAAGACCTTTCCAAGGATGGAGGTGAGACTGACTGGCTTGTAATTACTTGGAGCCTCCTTCCTCCCCTTCTTGAAAATAGAGACCATGCTGGCCCTTTTCCAGTCCTTCGGGACCTGCCCCGAGCGCCCAAACAGCCATGCCAGTGGCTCTGCTGTGACACTGGCCAGTTCCTTCAGTATTCTCAGATGCTGCTCATCCAGGCCTGCTGACTTGAACACGTCCAGTCCATCCATGTGACTCTGCACCAAGTCAGTGTCGACCGCTGGTGGGCTGGTATCCCTCTGATGCCTGTCTAAGAGCCCGTTAGGAGACTTATCTTGAGCCCTGTTCAGGATCACTGAAGCAAAAAACTCATTGAATAGCTCAGCCTTGCTGCCCCTTTCTGTCATTAATTGCTCCTTGTTCAGTAAAGACTCCCTGCTGCTCAGTAACACTGCGTGTGGACTGACTTGGGACTAACTTTAGTCCCCAGTTGGTCCACATACAGCATTACTGCATTTTAACACCTGTACTTGTAGATGCCAGCGTATATCTGCTTACTGTTCAGTAAGTGACTGCACAGTAAATTTAATGCGCAGGAAATGCACGTGTAGACACACTCCGTGTAAACGAGTGTGCAGACTTATCCCAGGCAGTCACTGCCTGTGAGCACAGGGAAAATGTGAGGCAGCTCCCCTCACTGACAGTAGGGTAAGTTACCTCATGTTTATTGTGTGGCAAAAGCATGCACATAGGCATTCACTCTGGAGTAGATGACATGACAAGTTGGCACCCTCACTTACCTCATGGTAACTTGCTTGGGTGCCCACACCCTTTGACAACAGAGAATTGAGAAATAGGAAGCTTCCTCACTCCAGGTGGGTGGTGGATCGCTCGCGCAGATCACCACCCTCCATGCAGGGTGAATTACAGCCTTTACCTCCTCAGAGTAAGACTCAAAATCACTTTACTGCTTGTAACCAAGCTCAGCTGATGGGTCATTTCAAAGAGAAACACCGTGGAGGATGGCAGTTACACCCACTGTGAGCTTTGGTTTTACTAAGAGCCATAAGCACTTGAAACTCTACTATAGCTGTATGCTGAGAGACCAAACACAGCTTCTGAGTGAAACACCTCAAGTGAAAGTACTCTGAGGATCAGGACTTTGAGCCTGCTGAGGAAGCAGCAGCTAGCAACCGGTGGCTGTTCTTTTTTCTTAGGCAAAAGACAAGATATTGATCAGGATCAATGACAAAAATCAAGAGGGTAACTCACCAGCAAGCGTGTAATCCATATCAAAACCAAAGCACTTTATCTTTTCCATGGCCAAACTTCTGTTCACAAAGACCCTGTAAAAAAAAAAAAAAAAAAAAAGAGAGAGAGAGAGAGAGAAAATAAACCCATAGGAATAAGCACTTCTGGAATATTATTGTTTAGAAATACATGTATTTGCTTTGCTATAAAGATATGTATCTGATCTCACATACCCAGACCATTCTCAGTATGTACAAATCAGAACATGCCTAAAAAGTTATGCACAGTTCAGCTGGATCTGTCAGTACTCTTGCAACAAAGCCACTATTTTTTTCATGGATAGTCCCAATCGCTGGTGTGCGTATGGACATGGACGCATTGTACACACCTGATATAGTCTGTAAAAATCCTGAATTAAGAGTATATAATATCTTGAACCACAGTTCAAATGAGAGGAAAGTGGTTTCAGAGGATGGAACATAAGGCAATTTTTCTGATTAAAAGAAAATATTCTAGACAGGTGAGGACACAAGAAAACAGTTAGCAATGTTCTGAATCAACACTTACCATTTACTGCTGGAAACTAATCTGAAAGCTCCAAACACATTTAAAAAGAGTCATCAAATTCAGACCAATATTGTTACTAATCATTGATTATAATACAACAGCATATTGTATATTGATTATAATACAACAGCATATTGTGGAGTGAGATGCACCTCCTACCCCAGGAGCTTAGGAGAAATATTTATTTAATTGGTAGCAGTGTTAGTCTCCTAATTCTATTTTTTCCTATCAAAATGTTGTTGCAATGTGAATTTAGTCTAAATATTCCCAGTCTTTGTTTTGATACTAATGATTTTAATCCACTACATTCAACTGATTCCACAAACTAGTTAAAAAACAGGACAGGGAATGCAACGACAACTGCTTTTGGTTGGCTACTACGTGAACAAAACTTCTTAGGGTTTCCCACTAATCTCTATCATGCAACAGATCTGTCATTCCTCAGGAGGTCTAGTTGGGGCTTGTCTCAGCTGAAAACGAAGAATCACTTTTACAAACAAAGCCCCAAATGCAGCTGTTGTAGAGAATTTCAGGTTTTCAACGAGGCTGTCTTGGCTACAAATTCAAATTTTGCTAAAGCAGGGGGGGAACAAAATTGCCTAGAACTTTTTCTGCAAAAGGATACTAATATCTGGGCATTTGCTCCACTCTCACTTTGGCTGGAAATAACAGGCAGAAAAACTAGTTGTCTTTGAACCTGACTTCAGTAATACTTCCTTGTGGAAGGAGTGTGACAGAAGAAAAATACCATTAAGCAACTGAGACAGTATATGGAGCAACAAACAGTCTCTAGTTCGGTAAAGTTTCTAGCTGCAGGTGGTCCTGAAACTCTCCTCCGAACCTCAGTGCATGCTAGGTACCCTATGTAACGTGGTCTGTGACTACATGTGTCAGGCTCCTGAAGCTAACGTTAACGACAAGCAGCGAATGTCAAGATCAAGCTCTCGTACTTCTATGTAAGCAGTCTTACCTCATCTCTCACCGACAGGCTTCTTGTAAAGTTTGCAGCCGTCTGATTCATCGACTTGCCTGAATCGCATTACACAATTCCTGACAGGCTTTTCTAGTACCAGTGCAATTTTGTTTGGATCTGATTTAACTTTAGAAAGCCCATTATGTCTGAACCAAGCCCTCGGATACTGTATTTCTTCCTGGATGGTGCTATAGAGAACACATCTGTGGCTAATTTAACTAGTCACTGGATATCGTTGTTGTTCCACACAAATCCATTTGGAATAGAGTTTCTTTGGCAATAGTATACTTTACCCCTAACCTTCCACACTCACTGTGGGAGTCACAGTTTCCTGGCAAACTGCCTGCCTTTGACAATGGGGTTTGTCACTGAGGGGACTCAGGGGTTAAAGACAACTATTTTTCTCAATAGATTTATATAACATCTAAGCAAGATCATAAATTAAGGGGGAAAAACTGTAAATAACTACTGGGATACAAATGCCTCTTGCAAATTCCAGATGAGGTCATAAACCACGTAAGCTGCTCTCTTGAAATAAAATAAACAGCTTTCTGAGCTAGGGGGCAAAAATGGGCTGAATCTGCCATGTGAACCTTCAGGGTTTAAAAAAGCGTTTTGATAACTCTGAGTTAGGATGTGCCAATTCTAGATGCTATCTGAAAAATGAGACCTTTGTTATGAAGGAGACGGTTGCGTTCGGTTGCTTCCCATGCCAGGAAACGCTAATGCAAGCACACTGGCATGCCGCAGATTCCTGCTCTAAAAGCGGTTTGTGTGCCTCTAAAAGAGGAGGGGGGATTTGAGAAGGGGACGATACAGTTCTGGGAAAGTTAGAAACAGGTTTTGCCCTAGTCGCAGGGCTTGATTTTATACACCACTTTAGTCTCTTCTCAAATGGGCCAACAAATTTGGAAAGCCCTCTTCATCTCTGACATTCCTTTCACTGACCTGCTTCAAAATGCTCGACAAAATACAGGCAAACTGAACCGTGCTGGAGACACCGTGGGTTTTGCAGCTGCCAGGAAATGGCTTACCTCACTTACTTGCTGCAGCTATACACCCCAGGGGATGCCTCTAGAGGTATGTGAAAATGTTTCTATGACATCCACCCATCCTGGTCTTACCTAAGATCTGCTATTCTACACCACATCTAGAATACAGCTAATGATCTGGAAGTGGTACCCAGATAGGTTTAATGACGCCCTAATGTTTCATCCTGAAGGGTTTCTAAGCACCTTACAAACTGATTTTCTAACCAAAAAGTAGTCACTTCCCCTGCTACCTCTGGAGGCGTAACACAGCAAGCATTTAAATGCAATTCTATCACGCAATGTCATCAAAACAGGAAATCAAGAATATTTTAAGCTTTTCGATGGGGAGAGTTTTCAGTAGACAAAAAGTAATTACTAATACTGGCCAGTACAGAAGAATTTATGTGGCAATTCCAGTGAAAGCTACAACCAGATCTTTAGTGACTGCAAATGCTTAGGACCTCAGCATTAGATACCAATCAAAAACCAGCATGTCCTATACATCTTGGTAAGTAGCTGGTTAAGTACCAACTCATCGCCCAATCCGACAAATATTTACCATCAGAAAGCCTTCCAACTTACAGGAGTCCTGCTCAAATTGGAGAGGCCAGTTAAACTAGGCAATACAGGCAGTCCTCGACTTACAACGTTTCAAGTTACAACATTTCGCACTTAAAACAGTTATAAATTGACACCCTGTTTCAACTTTCTGACATCAGTTTTAACTTTACAATGCTTGATCCAATGTGACACCCCGCCAGCGAACAAGTTCACTGTGTCACGCACCTCCCTGGAGAACACCTGTCCAAACTTCTTGGACACTTTCTTTAAGAAAGCAGACCAGACACCAGAAAAACCTGCAGCCAAGACTCCTGAGGAGACTCCAGCCAAGACCTCTTCAAAAAGTCCAGCAAAGTCACGTCAAAGAAGTTCTTCCAAATCAATATGGTTGCTATTTACAACATAAATACATTAATGTAGCTATATTACTCATCTATAACTGATCAAGTACAAAATTCTGGGGTATTTTGGGTGAAAATAGGGTACTGGGCCTTGGTTCAGGAACCAATCCACCATTTATAACATTGTTTCTTATGAGAAAATTGGTTCCAAGTTACGTTTTGACTTAAGACGCTGTTTTCAGGAACCAATTGTGTTGTACGTCCGAGGACTGCCTGTATCTGCAAGCATCCAGAACTTAGAAAATCCCATGTAGTACATCACCACCACTATTCCTGAGAACATCTAGATGCTCTGTGGACATTTCTCACTAGTCTCAAGCCTGTTTTGTTTGATTGCTGTGTTGAGATCAAAGCCAGAGGTAGCAGGCTTGATGAAGAAAGCAACTTTGAAATCAAGAATACTAATCAAATATATATTTACTGGTTAAAAAAAGGTTTCAAAGTCTTCTCAAGCGAAACTGTATGGAGAGAAATGACAAAAGCATGCTTGATCTAAAAGCTGTAAAGCAGCAGCAGAAACACAGCAGTTCTTTATTCCCAAAATATCTTAGAAGAATGATCCTTTCGTCTCTAAAGAAAAAGGAGAGGTGACAGATTTTCTAAGTACTACTTTCATGGTAGTTAAACGAGGTATCAAAGACGCTCTGGGAGTACAAGTAGAGAAACCATCTGTACTGTTAGCAGGACTGTTTAAAAAGTCAGAGTAAGTTGGAAAATAAAGCTCACTGAAAACTTTTTCATGCAACAATGTGTGAAACACTAAGAACAATTTCTTCTTGCCAGAATCGGAGAGAAGATATTGATTTAACTTCTATGGATTTTGGTCTTTTCCATTAGAAAAAGCACTGGAGTTAAAACCAACAAGTTATAGACATGTAACAGCCCCAAGGAACAAGATCAACCACACAGCAGCACAGCATGAATTCTTCCTTAAAGTTCTTCCCTGCACTGACCATCAGAGATTATTATTGCAGACTCCCTGGTCCCCCCTCTCCACTCTTGTAATACATCTTCCTAATACAATATTCTTGCCTTCTATATCACCTTCTTCCCTTTCCCCGTGAATGTTCTCTGCATGCAAGTATGACTGCTTTTTTCAAAGGGCAGAGGTGTCCCTATTACTCTAAACACCTTTTCAGTCTCCAACTTTCAGTGCTCTCCTTGTACAGGACATGAATGTGGGGAACTTAAGTTTACCTTCTTGTGGGCACATCTACATGAGACACTAAATGCATAGTAAGCCAATTCTACTGCGCATTAGTGCATCACGGCAAAAGCTGCGCTAATGCACCAATTCACGGTAAAACTAGTCTACTGCACATTGGCGTCACTAAAAAACCATGTGCTGGTGCTACTGCAGAGTAACGCCGGTTACTGCACATTGAGTTAGCACCTGTTATTACAGGTACTAAACTTAATGTGCAGTAACAATGGCGCATTAATGCACATGTAGACGTGCCCTGTAAGAACATGGTAGCAACAAAGAAGGTAAAGGCTAAAACTGGTCTCCTTTTATCCACTGCTTCCACTCCCTTCTGCAATGTGCAGCCTCCTCATAAGATGGTACACCTGAGAGCTTGTCAGCCCCTGTGCACAAGCCATCTTTTCTGCATATCATGATATGACACAAGAAGAAATTAGTTTCACTTGCTCCACTATCTACCCATACTCTTAAGGTTCCCGTTCAGTGGGTGCTAGCACAGGATTATCTAATTGCTCTAAGAACGGAGGGTAATTTGGAGTACAGAGATTTAAGGGTCTGCAAGTCCCAACAAATACTGGCACAACTAACCAGAAACCAGGATTTGAGCTACGTGGTTTCTGAGCTTTGATTGCCTGAAAGTTGGTCCACAATGGAGATGTAATTCAGACCTACAGCTTTTTAAAGCAAAACACTGAAAAGAACTTGGCTAACCTAGAAAAAAGGGGTTCAAAATGAACTTAAGGTATTGTAAGCAGGGGGAAACATTAGCCAAGAAAGGGCAGGCAAGGTTCTTTGGTAGATGCAATATCTTTTATTAGACCAACTGAGTAGTTGGAACAAAGTTACTAAGAACTATTTAGTTGGTCTAATAAAAGATATCACAGCTACCCAAAGAACCTTGTCTGCTTATGTCTTTAGACCAACACGGCTACAACCAGAAATCCAGGCGAGAAAGGGGATATTTATTCCTTAACTCAAGGGTTGGCAACCTACAGCCCATGGGCCAGATCTGGCTCACCAAGAGACTGCATCCAAGCCGTACTGCAGCAGTGAGCGGGGGCAGGTGGGAACCAGTATCAACCTAGAGGGCAACCCCAGGTCTTGTCCACTGGCACATACCCCTTTACTGCCCCGATCCAGTTTTTCTGCAGTACTTCCTGCTCCTGCCCCAGCCCTCCCTGTCTCTCTCTTTCTCTCGCACCCTCTATTTTTCTCACCGCTGAATTCATCACTCTGGCAATAGGACTTGGCAGCAAGGGGCAAAGGGTGGCAGTGGCGGCAGTGGCAGTCAGAGGCTGTGAAAGTGAGAGAGCAGCCCTCAGCACAGAGTGGGAAGGGGTTGTGGGCTTGGAGCAGCAAGTGGCCAGGTCACAAGAAGCCACTCACCTTCAACGCCAGCTGCCATATTTCTGCCTGCTGCTCCTTAAAGGTTGCTGCCCCTGCCCTAATCAGCAATTAAACATCAAGGTTTATGTCTCAGCAGAAAGCCCAAGAGCACAGCAACTGTCTTATTGCCTGTTTCCTTTTTCAGATCTAAGAACTGTCCTGGGAAACAGAAAAACACATTATATAATAGGGAAGAAGGAAGTGCTGGACATGCAGATGGCAGTACAACAGTCTGACATTCATCACAGCTGCAGTTCAATCTCAGTACAACAGAAACGATCCTGATTTTGCAAACTAACTTAACCACTGCTGAGGCAAACACCTGGATGCCAGCTCTGGCACAGTAAGAAAGGAGGAATGCCTGGACAATAAGGAAGAATCCTTTTTTATTGGGTTTATGCAAAAGCTGACAACCAATCTGTGCCTGCAATGAAACAAACATATGTAGCATTCCTGTACCATGACCAGTGAAACGCTCCAGGATTACACAACTGAGGAGGAGACTTGGCATGTCTTCTAGTGCCTAATAAGCAACAGAAACAGAATTAACACAGTGGGGGAAGGGACCCTGGAGCAGTCTCTTTGCATAATTACATTTTCAAAACATGTCAGGAAAGCTCCTAGAGCAAAGAGTATGGATCTTTTTTCAGGGAGGGTGTGTTTAAACCAAAAATAAAAATAATTACAATAAATTTAAGGCAGAACCTTAATGATGTGATAGGCATGGTAGGGCCCACGAGTGCCTGTTTTATAAAAAGCCTATAGCGATAAGTCTGCTCAAACCATTCCAGATCTGTATGCTCATTCCTCAACATTGAGACCATTTGCTTTCTTCTTTACTTTAAAATGACGCATCAATTAGCAGCAAAAATGATAACACAAGTTAAGGGAGCAAAATGGATGCGTCTGTTTCGTTTTGTCAAATGTATCATTTCTCCTCCTCCAGTCAAAGGGATGGCTCTGAAAAAGTAGGCGCTACGCTCTAGAAGAGTAGATTTCAATCTGTGGTCCACAGACCCCTGGAGGTCTACAGGCTAGTCTAAGGGGTCTGCAAAAGATGATCACGATCAATCAAAAGCATGTGAATAGCCATATTTGTAATTCAAAAGGGGTCCACACCTCCGTTCGAAATTTTTTAGAGATCCGCAAATGAAAAAAGGTTGAAAACCAGTGCTCTAGACCTGCTGCTCATGATGTAAGTACTCTTTCACTAACAGAAAACAAGTTCCCTCTGCTACACAGATGTTGGAGGAGACACTGACCGCATTTACACAAGATGCTGACTGTGCAGTAGCTCATTACTACCGTGCAGTAATGTTGCGTGGCACAAAGCGTGATGCAACACTACTGCACAGTCAGCATTACCAAAAAGCGGTTCAGGGATGCTACTGCGCCGTCATTTAGTACTTGTACACAAGAACTAAAAGCGTCTCATGTAGATGCAGCCACAAGGATGCAGAGCCCTGCTGGAAAAAGTTACCATACAGTATTCTGGCTGAGGCTAACAAGTGACTTCCAAAAATTACAGTGAAACAAAGTTGATCTACAACTGACCCAAGACATTTTGAACAGAAACATGTGGGCACCCTGAAAAGAACATTTATGCTGCGCCAGTGCTGCTCTTTGAAACGCTGGGTGCTTCAGCACCTCCCCGATGTGGATTAATAAATACATAAACTTTCAAATTCCTAAAATCAGCAGAACGGTGCAGACTCTTGCTAACTCTTGTCCCCTTTGGCAGGCCTGGCTCATTCTGCGCATTATTCAAATAACTTATTTTTTTATGTCTTACTTCTTCCATGCACACAAGCCAACAGAGCTCCCTTTTAGTCCCTCTTCAACCTAAGCTTTATAACCAGTCATCCTGTTTTTAAGTTTCTTTTGGAGACAGTGGCTGGATCTGCGTGTTGGGAAAAGGTTCAGTTATGGGGCTGAATAAAGACTCAGATTTGACAGCACTTAAGTCTCATGAATAGTTTGGACAGTAACTTCTGACACCCTGGTCTGAAACATCACTGAGCACAATGCTCTTGCGATGTGATGGTAACACCCCAACTGGAAAATCTGGAAATGACCTGAAACCAGCAGTCTGATGACAGCACAGGGAAGGTCAGATCCAGAAATGTGACTGTGATCCCCTCCCTGTGAAATTCGGAGGGATTTAGACTGAACAGTCTAATGTGCATTTCTGTTTCTATTCAACGGGTTTACTTCCCAAGCACAGCAACATGCCAAGTCGAGCCCGTATGCATCCCACCCACACCATAGAACAATTCACGCAATAAGTTATGGAGTGTTTTCAGATGTAATGTCTTTATGATTAATTTGGTAACCGTGCTGCTCCCTCAAAAATTGCTCCATTCCTCCTTTTCCTGACCCCAAGCACTAAAGTGCAGTAAGCATGCTGAGCTGCATGGTGTCTTCCAGTGAAGTCACACAAGTATAAATTTGTCTTGAATATGGTCTGCCATGGTCTCCTATGGCTCCTCAGCACTGATCAGCTCAAGCAACCCTGCAAAACCCAGCTATAACCTGTCTGAAGGCCTCTGGCATTGAAGAAGTAAAACAATGCTTCCGGGTGTTTATTTACATGGAGTTCCCCTTGTCTGCCACATTTATCTACTGACAATTTACCATCACATTGTCTTTTGCTAACCAAACAGACTAACTACTTCAAGCTTCACATAATACTCAGCATAACATTTCCAGATGTTCATTCCCATGGCTACAAACTGCTGAGCCTGCTGAACCAAGATAAAAACAGGAATAAAAGCCAAATGTATTATTTCGGATGGTGTTAGAATTTCGAATCTTGAAGAAATTAGAAAAATTAACATTTCAGCATTAGTCCCCTACGTCTTTGGATGCTCCAGAAATCCAAAAGACTAATGGATTAAACAGTTTTGTTTTATTGGTGCTCATTATATGGCACTCTCCATCAAAGGATCTCAAAGCATGTTATCAACTTTAATTAACTCATATCATCTCTAGGAGATATTCTACTGGTAAACTGAGGCACAGAACTATGAAGCAACTTGGCTGAGGTCTTACTGCACGTCAGTGGTAGAGTTAGGAATAGGATTCAGAAGACTCAAGGCCAAGTTCCTGTTCGACCCAGTAGAGAACACTGCCCTTCAAAAACAATACCACCCTGGCTGGTAATTTCCAAATCAAACCTCAGAGCAACGTGATCTGAAATGGCAGATACTGAACCTGCCCAATTTGTAATTCTGATGAAAGGGCCAACTCCATCTTACTGCCCGGGTAGATCACCCCCAAAATGACATAATATAAAGTAAAAGCAAATACCTGATTTCTGGTTCTAGGGAATTGTCCGTGATGACACTGGATGAAACCTCAACTTTTTCCATCATTCCCCTTAACTAGTTGCAGCTGTTGTTGAAAACTCACCAGAGCTATCTATGCTAATCCAGAAGCTGACTAGAAGTGTTTGCTCCAAGTTAACAAATAGACAACAGGGCAATTTGGTGGCTCACAGTCACCTTAGTTCCTGTCTAATTCCAATCATGTTAAATGATAGTATTCCTACAGAGGGATTGGCCTGGGGATTGTCTTCAACCAGGAAATATCGACAAGCACTGCCAAGGGAGGAGGCCTCACACGTGCACACACTGAATAACCTCTTAATAACAGCACGTCAATATTATCCCCACGTTAAAATGTATGGTACCAAAGCCAGAAATTCAGTACCTTTTTTACTGACCATTTCCATTAGAACCTAGACGTAATTCAGTCTCTATGTTAATTCAGCTTCAGATGTTTCCTATGAACAGCCTCCAACAATGTCTCACAACTGGGCTTGTCGTTGACATCAACAGTATCTGAGATGTCCCCCTGAAAGCCTGCACACGGGAGGTAAACCCGGTAAAGTCACTGTCTACTGATCACTTGACATTCTGCTGCTGTTTTACAGCCTTCCCGGTGACTTCTGGGAGTGCAGAAAACAAGTGCTCTAAGACCTATATATGCCCCAAAGCCAACATTTCATTCAAATTTCTTTTAGTTTGGCTAAAACTCATTATCCACTGATTTTCCTTTACAATACCCACTGGGGTTCACATTTGCAAGCTGTCCTTGATGTACTCAGCAACAATTATGTTGTAATAACATCCACAGGACTGTAATTTCTGAAACAGCTGTACCAGTCCATTCAAACAGTAAGCAAACCTCCTGGGGGGAAGGGGGGCAAAGGCGGTGTTGGAGGGGACCAAAACCCCAAACCACCAAGGTTTGATTTGGAGAACTCTTGCCTGAGGAATTTACACCCGTGATTATCTACTCATTCATTAGGCTCTGAATCAGTATACAATGCACCAGTTAAACCAGTCTCAAATTGGGATTTCTGCCAACAATGTTAAATATTTAAAACCAACTCACCCAGATTGATGTAACCCAAAATGTCCAACATTTGGGGCAATCTATAATTTAAAAGGGACAAGTTTAGGTGACAAACAAAATTTTGATTTCTTATTTTAGGTTGTCAAAGTCTTAATATGAATTTAAAAAATTTCACTATTTTTTCTAAACAGCAGTAGTTGGATTGGAAAGTTCACCCCTCAAGTGTTTCAACTTTGTGCCAGTACAGGAAAACCAGAAAGTTGCATTAACTACACAAATGCAGCTGACCAAGCTGACTTAAATAAATTATAGAAAACGTGAAATGATCTTTACAATTATTTTGGAATAATGAAATTAGATATAGTAACAGTTAAAGGAACTGGAGGGTTTTGTTTGAGTGAATGCTTTTAAAACAACAGGCTCTCTTTAAGCTAATCAAAACTTACCATTAATAACAGTTGTATTCTCAATTGGCAGCTTTAGTCCAGATATAATCTGGCCAATCTCATATGTTAAAAAATAATGAATCAGTATCCAAAACACATTAGATCAAGACATTCTTAAAAATAACAAATCTATGGTTCTTTTTATTTTTCTTCTAGTGTTTGATTATTAGAGTCATGTTTTCTCTGCAACTATAAAAAATGAAAATTCGAACAAGCGTGTGATTCCAGAAACTGGGTGATAACAATGAAAGCAGAAGAGATGGCAACACAGGAACAAGCTTCTTTAGGATCCATGCTTTATTTTGAAAGTGCAATTCTTTTTTAGCAAGCCATCAACTCGATTGTTTTATTTTAAGAAAAATAAGCCAATAACTCAAGTTTTGAAAAGGTAGAACTGATTACTTTAATAACCCAGGCTATCCAGCATTGCATAATTATAAGCACACCAATAAATTATTATGTGTAGGGCAAACTACAATAAGCCAATATAGTTTTACATAACTAAGAATTGAAATCGTGTGATAGGAAAAGCTGGTCCTGGGTCTGAATACAAAAATCACAGGAGCTGCCAGAAACAGTGCACTAGGGATAAACTCATTTTACAATGTTACAATACCCGATTACCAAAATAAGGCCCATGAAACTGATACACTAAATCCATTACTAATGCCTCTGTGCGCATTTCTAGGAATTCGTTTTCAAAAACTAGCGCAGATTTATGCTACAGTCTTAGCATTAGGTTGTTTTTTAACACAATATTGAATTCCAACCTTAAATTGAAAATCTGTCTCTTTCAATGCATTTCAAACTCACATTTTCAATGGAAATGCAAAGACCTAACAGTAGTTCCAGCTACCATATATTAAGATAACTCCCAAGTCTACAGTAGGATAGTCAGACTATGACAGACTGTTTTCAGATACTCAGATCACAGTCCTGTATATCTTTTACTATCTGAGTAGTCCCATTGGCTCTAGGGAATTATTTGTGAGAAGAAAGACTTCTCGCATAAGTAATGGTTAACAGGATCAAACCCTTAGAGCGTACACTCATCCCCCAACAGTCCTGTCTTTTTCTATATTGGACAGTGCTTAGCACACCTGTCATCTTTATAAATAATATAAAATACATGCAGAACTAAGTCACCAGAAACAAATACAGGCCTGATTCTGATTTTATGTACACTAATCCAAATCAGGAGGAACAGTCACTGGTTGAATCCTGGTCCAACTGAGACAAATGGCAAAGTTTCAAAGAGGCCTTTACTCAAGGAAGATACAGAGGTATAAAACTATAAAGCCTTTTCTGTTTGCATTATCACAGAGCTGCACCCATCAGTTTAATCATGGCATGGACTTTCCTACAGGTCCTTCCTATCCCAGGAGAGTCTCTCTCACATCCTGCCTAGCCAGCTGGCATAAGGGATGCAAATGCCATCAAAACATGCAGACATTAACATACATGTAATAGAAAATGTCAAAGTTTTGGCCATCCATCTTGGGATTAATTATTTACACGTGGCAGCTTGCACACCTTTGACTAACCGAGCATAGTAAGGTGTTTTCCTTTATTCTTAGCATCCAAGATGCATAACCTGTAAAACACCTTCCCAGAGGTGAATCACAAAGGCAATGTGACCTTTAGATGTAAAATATCTAGTGAGAAACCTGGTTTTTGCATTTCCTATATCAGATTTCCACCTCCCTCAAAGGTAGTCCCACATTTATTTGCATTTTCACATTGGGATTCTTTCAAAAGACTTAAAACAACTACTCTGAGTTGTGCAAAAGGAAAGACAAAGATATACTTTGAATATCATGGCACAGTTGCATGCATTTATAATATGGCAGTTACATTTTTAAAATGAATGTCCCCCCCCCACATAAAGTAACAGTGAGTTTTCTAAAGCATTCTCTGATTGTCACCTCTTCAGTGAAGTCTTCTGTTAATGTACAGAATGCATCTCCCTCTCCAGGTGATCCTGTGTTTATAGCACTGAACTGGGATTCATGAGATGAGGGCTCTATTCTTGGCTCTACCCAATTTCTTGTATGATCTATTCTCTCTGTACTGAAGTTCCTTCTCTGCAAAGTAGAGATAATATTTCTTTTACTCCGCACTTTGACCATCTTGTCTATTTAAACTGTAGGCACTTCCAGGGAGGGGCTGTCTCTTATTATAGCAGTACAGTGCCTTGCACAATAGAGCCCTGATCTTATCTGGGGCTTCTACATGCAACTGTAACATAGACAATAGTCTATTGGGTATGATTCTAAAATACTTTTATTTCTGTTCTTATATTTATCTGTGCCATACTAATATGTCTTCCACTTCAAAGTCTAAGCAGTATGTATACTCTACCACTTTGCATTGCAACAATGAGAATGGGCTGGAACAATTACCAGGATAGTTTTGCTACCAGGTATTAATCAACTTGAAAAAATGCATGGTAGTTTCTATTGTAAAATCTAACCTCTGATTAACCTTTCCACCTAGTATATTGCATGGACCTGAACTGCCTGATCTGTAAACTCCAGCAAGGAAGCACAATGTTGTCTTGTATTCTGGCTTATACTTATACTGAGGTTCTAAAAATAGAGGGGGGATTTCCAGTCTCTGGCAAGAACCAATAAGAAATTTCTTTTAAAGTTTGTTTTCCTAACCCTAGACCTTTTGGCCCTAGGGGCCAGATGACTGGTGTGGGGCTGGTGCACTGGCCAGATTCAGTCCACTGGCCTGATCCAGCATGTGTCCCCAGCCCCATGCACCAGTTGAGTCCTGTCCTCATGCACCAGATGCCCCATGGCCCTGGCCTTGGGCACCAGATCTGCCCAGACCTGGGTGTTAGATCCAGCTATGCCCTAAATCAGTGGTTCTTAAACTTTGTCTATTCGTGGACCACTTGGAAATTGCTGAAAGTTTTAGAGGACCACTTCATCTGTCATCAGAAAAAATAAATCAAGTGCAGATATTCTTGATTGTTCCGCAACCTTTCTATGGACCACCTGAATGGAGCTCGTGGATCAGTGGCAGTCCGCGGACCACAGTTTGAGAACCTCTGCCCTAGATCATGCCTGCAGCTCCCACCCCTCATACAGAGCTGTATCACCTGGCACGCAGGGCTTGGAAATTGCTGGTGATGGAGTGGTGGCAGCATTAATTGCCACTGATGCCCTGCTGCCACATTTCTGGACTTGTGAGAAGCCCCACAAGCTAGATGACATGACTCTGCAGGCCAGATCTGGCCCACAAGCCAGAGGCTGAACCCCGCTGCCCTAGACAACACCGAACCACAACTCATATTACATGATTGTCTTACCGATGATATGCTTCTCGGCGGTACTTTTTCATAGCGAGCCCATCCATATTTGCAGGGAGATCTGCTGCGTTTTGGAGTCGGTCGCTCCATGAGGTTGTCATTTTTAAATGAGCGCTTAATTCTGGAAGAGACAGAAGAGAGAACTTGCTTAACTTGGAATGCGCGTTTCACAAAAGCATTGTAAAGCTGTTTCCTGGCTGTTAAAGAATGAGACTGTTCAGGAAATAATGCAAGGTGCCCAATGAAATGGCAAATCCTGCAGATAGGTCAAGCAGGAACTAAAAGAAATATAAATATTGAAAAACTTGAGGGTTTGTACCTGCTGACATGAGGCCTAGAAAACATATATTTGTGCTGCTTCAATACAAAGGCACTAAAATATCAGAATATTTTCCGTTTGCAATCCCAAATTAACTTTATCATGTTCCATTTCATCTTTCATTCACTCCAATATTTTTTCTAAGTTAAATAATGTACCTCTAGTATAATAAATATCCACAAAACGAGAAGAGGTACATGCAAGGAAGAATTTCTTTTTTTTTTCAACTGAGAGTATAAATGAGCTGGAGACACAAGCAGAGAGATTCACCTGGGGGAGGGAGGGGGGTGTCTGGTGGGTGGACTGGCACAGAGGGGTTTATACTAGTAGCCGGGAGACTGGATTTGAAGATACAGGACTTGTCTTCACAGCTAAAAATGGTGGATTTTTTACTTTGGTTCAACTCACCTGACCCTATGGGGAACATTATACACACGCGTAACACTGCCAATGCAAATGTTAATTATTCATCTCCTATCACATAGTTGAGAATTACTGTTTTCATTTCACAACAGGGGAACTCAGGCATACAGAAGTTAAATGATTTGACCAAGGCCAAAAATTGGTTTACTGCTAAATGTACCACTCCTGTACTCAGATTCCTAAAACAAGTCTACAGGTGGTTTTAAAACATGGGGAGCAATTTTGATGGCTGCAGTTGTTGTGTGTGTGGGTGTCTAGACATTACTGGATGGTTGTAAAATTATATAAAAATCAATTTGTTTACAAAACAGAAGTCCCCTGCTCAGCTCTCTCTGCCGCCTTGCAGTAACTAAAAGCAGCGTTTACAAATCATCTTGTGCAGCATCCTAAAGGTCACCAAAATGAGGGTTTGGCAGCTGGCCCGAGGGAACACATTCCAGAGCTGAGAGCTCTCTACCAAGAATTCCCTGCCACACACCCAGGTCAGCTGTGGGAACAGGGAGTAGCAACATTGCAGCCAACCACAACTTCCACAAACAGGGTCTACGGGGAGAAGCAGTGTCTGGAGGAGAAGCAGTGTCTGGAATAGCCTGCTCCCAGACTATTTAGGGCTTACAAATAATTACCGCCAATGAAGCAAATGAAAGGCCGTGCAGAGCACAGAGCACTTAACTATGTGCTAAACATCAACTTTCCTTGCCTACAAGTCAAGCACTCTGCGCCAGCTGGGCAGTTGCAAGCAGAAAACTGCAATTGTTCAGGATGGAAAAGACAAAAGCAAAAATGACCGTGGCAATTTCAATATGAAAAGGGGAGAGTCATCGGTTCCAGGTTAGCTGCTAATGACAGGGCACTTCAGGATACCGGGGTCTAACAAGATCTCAAGATTTGCAAGGGACAAAGACAAAGAGATGACTTTGGTCCCCCAGTGAAGGGAGCAGCCACAGCTCCATCAGTTCCTCAAGCTGCTCCCAACACCTGCCAGCACCAGCTCTGTCTATGTCAGTGGTTTTCAATCTTTTTTCACTTGTGGACTCCTAAAAAAATTTGAAAAGAGGTGAGGATGCCTTTGGAAATATCAAATGGAGGTGTGGACACCTCTGAATTGCAAGTGTGGGTATTCCCATGCTTCTGATTGATCATAGTCATCTTTCGCAGACCATCTGTGGACCCTCAGGGGTCTGCGGACCGCAGGCTGAACACCGGTCTACGTTCAAGACACAGAAGCAATGTCCTGGAGCAGATACCAACCAATTCAGAAGTGACACTGGTCTGACTACCTTTTCAGAGGCTGCATCAATGAATAGCAAAACCCTTCAGAATCCACTGCAGTATAAGAACATAAAAAGATCTGTGTGCCACAGTCAAAATTAGAAGACTTGCTCCATTACTCGAGCCTCCTATCACCATTTCATCTGTTCTGTGTCATCTTCGTACCATGATAAACAGAGATTCATGATGACTCACTGGAAAGGTGGAGCTGGCTATGATGAGCCTCCATACCAGGATCCAATAGCTGGGCAACATCAGTGCTCAAAAAATCCCAGAACACAGTTGTGTTCAATAATCCCTCAGATGCTGAAAATATTTCAAAGGGTCACCTCTAATCATGGCCTAATGTAAACAGGGAATCCATGGAGCTCAGTGAGGACACGAGTGATGTGGCTATTCTTTCCTGTACGTATAAGAAAGTAGCTAGTATCATTCTGTGTATACTGGAGATACTGGAAAGCTGAGATTTGAGTGAGATACAGAAATCCACGTCTCAGTAATCAATGGGAAAGGCTGGAAGGAACAGAAACACATTCATTTACAATTATTGTCTGTAATAAGATGCATGATAAAAATCCTAACTGCAGCAATGCTTGATAATATGCACACTGAAGCAGGCCACCTGCCAGGTAAGTGAGTATCAAAGATTAAGTCACTTCGAGATTAAGTACTAGGACTGCACAAAAAAAGGAGTCCAGTGTTGGCCCAGCCCGGAAATCCTTGTTCACATAAACAGCCTCACTAGCTTTGATATAAGAGTTGCAAGATCCAGCCTACCTGCCTGAGCATAAGTGAGAGAACCTGGCCTGTATGTCTTCGTATTTTTTCTGAATGCAGAAGTTCTTCGTCAAAGATGACAGTGACTGAAAACAAGATGAACCAAACCACCCCATGCATTTGTAAGTCACTGGAATAAACACCAAACATAGAAGGCAACCAGCCAGCCAAGAGCCTGAGCTCCAAGCAGCTGAAATACGATGCATCTTTCTTTAGTTACAAACCTATTTTTGAATTCAGTCATCTGTAAATAGCATCACGTAAATATAGAAACCTTTACACAGATAAAACATGTCAGACACATCTCCCTAAGGTACACTGCAATTGTGGCCCTACTAATGCAACTGCAATTAAGTGCCTCGCTGTTATCCTGGTATAGATTTCAGTTCTGAGAAGTATTTAAAAACTAAGCTATGAAACTTTGATCCGGGGATAACATGAGGCAAACATGCTGTTCTGGATAAGTAGATGGGATTTTTAAGCAAAATATGACGTAAATCAGTGTGACTTTTGTTAAACCCTAACTTGTTTAGGGAATGTGTACATTGGTGTTGGGAGGGTCACCTTCCACTGAAGCACTGGAAATTGGCCGTAGGTGGAGATGGAGGATTGGATGGGATGTACTGGGATTCCCAATGGTACGGACAAACTTCTCAGGTACTCAGCTGGTGGTCTTGCTCACATGCTCTGGGTTAAACCAACCATGAGGTCTGAAGACAAGAAGAATCCTTCCTCTAGGTCAGTTTGCAAGGACCATTTGGGAGTTTCGCTTTCCTCTGTTCACCTCCTACAATTATCTGGGTATATCTTACCTAACACATTCCCTGCCATTACAGGAGTCCAAGGCCCTGGTGGCATCCTTGATCTCTCCAGCTCCCTTCCTGTCTCACACTGTAGTTTCTGAGGCACTGCTGTATCTGTACTAACGACCATAAGTTAGTTATGCGGTATTAGGGTACGCTTATCACTTTTGGTACGTGGAGGGACTGGAGCTGTCCTTCTCCATTCCTGTGGACTTAACATTTATCACCTGGTTGCCTGTTGTTTCATGGAGCTGGACGTGTTGACCCCACTGATCCCTTCCAGCCCTGTGTCCCTATGAATAATTTTTCAAATGCTGGCAAATATAAAGCAACCTGCCAAAGAGGCCTTCCCTGTTAGAAGGTGTTTTACTATTCTCATCACTGGTGGTTGGAAATTTCTGAGCCCCATAATAAGTTATAGGTTTGGGTTGGGTCAGGCTGATTTTATTTTTAGCACTTTGACAAAGTCACAAACCAACACACAAGGACAAATAAATACGACAGCAGCGACAAGCTCACATTTTCCACGTAGTCTCAGGAAAATTCTAGAGCAGAAAACAAGAGGCACTGAACAACCTCCATGTTTTAATATCTCTATAGTGAATTTACTATGCACTATTTGCCTGTCTTCTGCTCACATGTTCAGTTTTAGACATCCCTAATATCATAGACAATGCTAGTCATATGTTCACAGAGTGGACAAACTCTTCATAATTCACCTTGATTTCCTACAATGCCTGGCATCTCAGATCCCAAAGCACTGTGGACATTTTAAGTCCCAAAACATACTGCTGGGCTGAAAGTGGGATTACTGTCATTGAAAAAATTGGGGAATCTGAAGCACAAAACGATGAAGAAACTTAGCATGTGATATCAAGCAAGTTAACAGAACAAGTAGGAACCAAAGCTAGGTGTCCTGACCCCCATGCTCCTGTACTAATCACTACACCACGTTCCTGCTGTTGGAGGTGTGAACAACACACAGACTGGGGCTAAATTCTCCCATTCTAACTATGTAATCTAACATGTCTTCAACATGTAAGTGTAACCAGATTTTAACAATTAGCACAGGTTGTATTATCAAGCAATTAGTTGCCTATTAAGAATGTGACAGACAAACTTCTGCTGCTATCTAGGGCTGTATGCAGTAGCACCAAAGGAATAACAACCAAGACTGACTCCATCTGAGCAGGTTCAAGAATTAGACCATTTCAACAATCTGCGCAACTGATATTTCTTCCTTTCACTTCCTTTCCAAATGTTGCTACGACCTTCTGACAATCCTTTTGTCCTACCACCATTCCCAGCTCTTTCCCTTTTTTTGTCAGCTTCGCACTCAATCATCTCAGTCCCTTCTTCCATACAGATACCCAAGTGCAGCACAACTGTTTTGAGCACCACTTATCCACACTTAAGTCCCCTTTAAGGATCTCTGCTGCACTGCTGACACTGAATCAATGTGGCTGGTAGATGAACTGCCCATTAGTATTCCTCTTGTCCTACCTGCCTGTTTTCAGATTGTTAGCAGCTTGGAACAGAGACCTCAATCTTGCATCTGGCAGATCAGGCCTACTAATCATCTCAGTTGTGGACTAGAAAAACACTGGAACAGGTTACTCAAAGAGGTAGCGCAATGTCTATCCTTGGAGGTTTTGAAAATGTGGCTCGACAATCCCCTGGCTGGGATGATGTAGTTGGGGATGGCCCTGCTTTGAACATGGGGTTGGACTAGATGTGACCTCCTGAGGCCCCTTCACACCCTCATTTTCTGTGATTCTAGTTTAAGCAGTCAGGAGTGTGCTCAAGTACCAGCATAAGGGGAGAGTGCTAAGAAAATGAATGCTGTAAAAACTCAAGCAGAACCAATGGGACAAAGAATGTGAAGAGTGGAAATTGCCAACTGCTTGTATAACACAACTAGAAACCTGGGTAACAAGCAAAAGGCAGGGGAAATTCCCACTGATGATAACACCTGCAACCCAGCCCCAGAGGGGAAGGGGATGTTGCTTGGCCTAGCAGGGACAGGGGAAGGGAGTGTGGCCTGGCTCCAACCTGGGCCCCACTGGAAGATAGGCTGGGCTGCGGCTAGACCATGACCCGTGTGCTGAAAGTTGAGCACCCTTGCTTAAGTCAAATGGAAACTAAAGGAGTCAGAACAGCATTGACTGGATAACATTTAAAGGTGATCTAGGGGTTCTTGCTGGTATTAAACTCAAAGAATGTTTGAATTCTTGAATGTTTGGAGGTGCCGAGCACAGGCCCTGTCATAAGTAATAATGCGACTGAGTATTGCCTTGGTGCTGTAGGGATCCCCAAACAGCAGACTTGAACTCCTGCAGGCACTAGAAAGACATGAATGGAGAGAGCGGCAGTTCAACCCTTACTCTTACTCCCAATTTCCCTAGGTTTTGGAAGATTACAGTGGGCCCTTACTTTTAATGTGCACTATTTCCCCCTTCCCCAACTTCAGGATTAACAATTCAAATGATTTTCAGTGCGTGTCATTCCTTCTGTTTAGCAGCCAATGGCAAAATAATTTCTGGAGTGTGCTCTTAATTACCACTGGTTCTGAAATATTAGAACATCTGTTACTTTAAACCTCTGGCAGTTTTGTGACACCCCCCACAGTTTCTGAATTTGAGTAGAAGCAACCATAAATGGCCTAAAACAGAAAATTGATAGTTTCCCCTTGTGCCTAGCGTAAATTCCTCATTTTAAATCAGTTCACTCCTGGAGGGCTGCCTCTTTGAGTGCCTCTCTTTAGGCTACTGATGACAGCACGCAGCAAATTAGCTTCTGTTATTGGAATGCTAAATTATTTTCAAAGGATATAGCCAGAAGCGTTGTCTCAACTCATAGTAATTAGTTAATTTTTGTAAATGGCTGTGAATGTGAAAAAGTGCTACATAACTGCTAAATAGCATTACATGGGCAAAATCTGGCGGCTGAACTGGGGCTGTGCGAGTACTGAAGTGAGAATGCATGCTACGGTTTTCAAGCCAAACTAAGAAACAAGATTAGATTCATAAGACTATTCCTGTGTCCATGAATTGCTTTAGACTCCTTTCTACTCACGTGTCATTGAAGGTATTGACTCTGACCTATAATCAGCTGTATGGTTTGAGCCCCATCTGCAAACGGCCAAACCACTCACCCTGGGCATCACTGCAATAGCTGAGAACAGCTGAGATGTCTTTGCTAAGAGTATTTGGGGGTCAGAAGCAGCAATTTCCAGTGGTGTTGGTCAAATATATCCAGTCATGCGTTTATTTGATTATGGTCTAGTTAACAGACTATGGTTTCACGAAAGTTATTTCTGGCTGTGTGAGGCACCAGAGGGCAGAAAGCTGATTATGGAGACTATTAAGGACAGCTCAATTTAATTTCTGGGTAATTTTCTCGAAGTCTTGCACCCAGATGATACAGTAATGAGTACATAAATCTAACAAACAGCTTTTTGTGGACTTAGGGACTCCTTTCTCACACACAACTTTTACTGATTCTTACATATATGACACGTATCTGTCCTGCGGTAGCATCTGGGAGCATGGATGATGGACCGTGACCACATAAACATGGAACAGAAAATTTAGGTTGTGAGTTTCTGAGGGCAAAAACCAACTCTGTTTTCCGCTTGTTCGGTTTGTTCAAATTGGGGTCCCAGTTTATAAAAAACATAAGAGCTTCCATCGACTGGGTCAGATCTAGGTGCATCTTGCCCAGCATCCTGTGTCACACGATGACAGAATGGACGCTGAAAGGGAGCATGAATAGGCCAGGACTGGGTCTGGAGGCAGTGCAGTAATACAAATGAAGTGTATGGCACTCTCTACCCCAGACTGCTTATAAGACAAAATTCAAATGACAGGAGAGCACACAAAAATGATACAGTCTTGGTCAGGCAGTAATCTGAACACTTCAATGGCCTGACTCTTGTCAACTTTTTTTTTTTTTTAGGCATCACAGAGCAGAAGAGATGAAGGAGGGACCTGCAGGAGGATAACGAGGTAGCTCTGCAGATGTTTATTGGGAGCCTCCCCAAGCTTGAGGGGCTACATGAGAAAAAGCATGAAGATACTTATTTAAAACTGTAACCAGTGGATGGTGGGGGTTGAAACACAACTGCAGGCCCGAATCAAAATCTTTAATGAATGAGAAAGGCCAAGACGGAGCGGTGATAGGCCTGGAGAGTAAAGATAAGAAGATCTGATAGAAGAATGAGCCGGTAGAGAAATGCAAACAGAGGGTGACACAAAGTGCCAAGCTAGGAAAAAGATCTTTGCAGAAGCATTCCACATAGATCTGAGCAAGATAAAAAGGTATTTATTAAGGGTGGAAAAAAGGATGAGGCAGTAATCAAGCTGTGAGATGATGACTTTTAGTTTATTTAGTGTATGCGGTTTCAGCATCTTGTTTCTGCCATCTTAAGGCCATATTATCAGCAGTGTGAGAAGCCTGCAGGTCACCAGGTAGCAGTCAGCAATGTGGGACATGGTTTGAACCTGTCCTCAAGGGCACTTATTGTCACTGCAAAGGTGCCATTGGTATAGGTTTGAGGCACAGTGACCCTGTCCAGCTCAAAAATGGTTGAGAGGTGCCCCATAACAGCATGGCCAGCTAAATCCTGGTTGACTGACTGTCGGGTCAAAGATGATGTGATAGATTGGTGCTTGTGCTGACCATTCTTCGTGCCATGAAGTGAGGAAAAGTCAAAGGATTTTGAAAGGGTGGACAATACTGGGTGTCTTGAGGGAAGCCAACTTATGAGGGGGGCAGAATATGTCACAGCGCACTGGCAATGTGGGATGATCATGGAGTCTGGTTAGTAAATCTGCTTCAGCATTTATGCGACAGAGATGAGGGGGAGTAATGTTACTGAGGACTGGTAACCATGGGAGTGGAGTGGGGTGCAATGTGCCTGAATGACTGTTAGCTGTGCAAATGGATAACATAGGCCACATCCTAGAGATTTTATGAAGAAAGAACTTGCAAATTATGCACACAGTCTGGAGAAAAGGACCTAGGGGGAGGTGGGAGCTGGAGATGATGACCAGGATACAGGCCTGAATGCCAGGCAGCACAGTGGTGTTGTACATACTATGCAAGAGGACAAAGTTGGGGGAAAGCTCTTTTAGCCATGCTGAGCTGGAGATGGCAGTCAGACCTGTACAGGGCAAGCTCAGAGAGACAGGCTGAGTTTCAAGCTTGAACACAAGGAGGCAAATTGGGATTGCAAGTGGACCTGAGTCCTCAGCATAGGAATAGGAGCTGAATTTGTGGATGAGATAGACGACTCAGGGATAAGGTGCAGAGTAAGATGAGAGGATGGCCAGGAGTGGACCTGAGGAGATCCATCATTAATTATGCTAAACCACATTATAAATGATCCTGTCCCCAAGACATTCAGCCATTTGTCCTTGTCAGAGGAGGAAAGGCATTTTAGGATTTGCACTCAGGAGAGTCATTTTCTCTTCATGTCAGGTTCAGAGCCCTAGACCCTGCTGCCTCAAAGACTGTGTTGGCTCTTCCTGTCAACCTCAGCTTTCACAGTCGTTATTACTCAGCTACGCAGCCTCTCTGGGGTGGCAGAAGTCCAGTGTGGAGAGCCGGGCTCTATACATCTGAGCATCCTGTTACAGTGCCTCTCATGCTACCACTGACCAAACCGTTAAAAACAGAGGACCTGGTAGCTGAAAAGGAAAATAGTTAATGGGGCCACTACTTGGCTTATTAGGCATAAGGCTGCACAAATCTAGATCCAGCCTTGCCTATATGTACATAACTTTTAACCTGAATCAATACCAGATTAAGTGCAGACACAAGGTATTAACCAGTGAACTTCTACCTGGAAAAAGTAAAAAATGAGAGCAGTCACCTATTGCTAAATGTGACAAAAATCAATACATCAGCACCATTTTTTTCCTTTTAATTAATGGAGCTTCCATTCCAGGGTTAACAGGTACCCTACAAAGCAGCAGTGCTGGGAGACTTGGTTAATTAGGGCTTGTCTACACTGCCTGTGCAGAGAGCTAGGGTGCCCTGCTGCAAAGAACAAGCTGCCCACTCACTTCTACCCAGCACAGGCATGGCCCAGAAAGCAAGAGGAGCAGCTGGTTCGATGTAACCCTGAGCACATGCCCAATGACACACCAGTGTGTTTCTTGGTGCACACTCAAGACCATGCTAAAACAGCTGAGCTACTGCATTTCCAGGGTCTGGCATGTGCTAAGCAAGAGCAAGGTGGCAATGCCCTACCTGTCCACAAAATGTTTTAAAATCCTCCAGTGGATGGTTCTGTAAGTGTTGAGAATTATTAACACTTCTCTTCAGAGCACATTTTTAAAATAAAGACACAATTTTCTTTTGTTATTTCTGTGGAGAAAATTAATTTTTGATGGCACCAAAGTTATTGATCAAATCCAAGGCTTTCCTATTAAATCTAAGAGATTCCAACTTCAGAATCTGTATGTGATGCACAGCTACAAACCAACATTCTTGACTCACCAACAATAACAATAACATCTAGTAATTTTTTTATTTTTTAAAGTTTCTAGCCAAGAAACTTTAATGAAGTAAGGCTTCCCACACCCCTGTGCATGAAGCAGGCATTATCCTCACCTTATAAGTGAGGGAAATAAAGCTGAAAGATGGGAGGAGACTCATGAGGAGAGTGTAACTTGGTGGAAGAGCCAGGATTAGAAAGTCCCAATTCCTGGCCCCAGGCCTAAACTACAAGGCCCTCCCCTCAAATATCTATCATTGTTTTCTCTGCCTTGAAAAGGGAACAACACGTTCTCTGATAAGCTAATCCACATATTTTCTAGTATTCATGCTTCTCAATATCCTGTGTAGAAAGGATGCTTTGAAACATCAGTGATGGTTTAATCATTTCTAATTTATATACTCACGCTTTTGACATTAATAACTCACTATTAAAACATTAAGTTTTCCTAACTCCTGTGCTCAATAGCTACTGTTCCTCCTTTCCTCCAAGAATCTGTCCAATTGTTTTCAACTTGGCTAAACTGTCGGCATCCACAACATTTGGTGGCAATGAGTTCCACACTTTAATTGCAGGCTGTCTAAAAAACAACTTCCTTTTGTGAATTTTAAACTTACTATCCACTAGCTTTATTTTGTGACCCCTACTTTGTGTACCTAGGGAGACAGAGTAAATAATAAATCCCTATCTACTTTCTCTCTGCCATTTACTATTTTGTAAACCCTTATGTCCTTCCTCAAGCGTCTCTGGTTAAAACAGAATAGGCCTGGCCCCTTTAATCTCTCCTCATATGGAAGCCCCTCCACATCACTAGTCATCCAAGAAATAGAGCTGAAATTACTTCCCAATGGGCATATCTATACATGTGCTTTAATATGCATTAGCTTATTTATTTATTTATTTATTAGCTGCTGGAGTGTGTATTTGTCACACTCCAGCAGACCCGATTAATCCAGTCTGGTCTGATGCACTGGAATTCCAGCACGTTGGAGCAGCCTCTGCACTCATGTATAGGTGCCCAGGGTACTAATGTGCATTACCTAAAGTGTATTAATGAACATGTAAATGTGCCCCGTGTTATAGATTTTGCTGCACACTAGATTAAAAACACCAGCTTTGAGTCTGTGTGCTTATGTAATTAATTTTATTTTTTACAATGACACTTGCCACAAAGAACAATAACCCCCAGCTATTCAGCAATGAGTTATTGCTCCCCTCTTCTCAGTAGCTGGCTTCTTATTGGAGCTGAATGTCCCAAAAGCTCATCACCTACAAAAACAATCTTGGGATTCAGATATGTGCAAGTATCTGGTACCTGGTCATTAATCTCTGATATCTCTGTGGAGCTACGGTTCTAAGGCACAGATACCAAGACCAGACACACATCCTGAGCAAATAAAAATTTTGATCCAGGGAATGATGAACATCCCATGCTTCTATTATGCAACAGTAGCTCGCTTGGAAAGAGATCTGTAGTCTTTCAGAACAATGGCACCTTTCATGGGATTAGGCTGTACTCCAGGAAGCAAATGAAGCTTTAATGGGGCTTTTCACAACAGTTGTGGTAGCTGACAAAGCACTAGGGATGCACAGTTCTGATCGGCACCACATTCATTCTGAGGGCACACAGCTCTGTCACTGTGGCTCTCGCAAGTGAGCCAAGCCCTCTTCATCTCTAGAACACTGGAGGTAAATGAGGACGCAATGTAATTTTGGTGCCTTTCTCCATTAGCTAAATGTCTCCTGAAAAAAATCTTATATTTGAATCTCTGCTTCATCGACATGTTGTATTTACAAAACAAGCAAAAACACTGTGAGATCACTGGATCTGTTAAAAAAAAACAAACCTGACAAAAAACAAAGAGGATAAAGTATTCTTGGATCCACTTTCTGGCTATGGGGTCCCTCCCTATGCACTGAAGTATAAGTAGCATACACTGCTGCAACAGCTTCAACATACAATACAGAGCAGTGTAGAGCAGAGGTGTAAAACTCATCCATCTGGGATCAGCACTGCACAGAGTATGGGACCCTGAGAGGCTGGAGCAGCTGCTGGATTGAGTGTACCGGGGAAGAGGGAGGGAGAAGGGATCCGTGGACCAGATTCGGCCCATGAACCAGCCCCATGCCATGCCCTGTGTGGGTCTGATCAGACCCAGGAGCAGCACCAGGACTAGATGGTGCGGCTCCGTGGACTGGATCTGGCCTGCAAGCTGTATGTTTTATACCCGTGGTGTAATCTGCAGGTAGACACAGTTGTCAAAGTCTAAGGCTAATCTAATAACCCAGAAACATGCCCTGTCAAAGGAGTTTTATTTTTAAAACATGTTCCTTCCTGACCATTTTCTATTGAGAGCAATCAAGAATCCAATACTTGTCTTTCCAGACTTTCCTACAGGATCTGTGGAGAATCTCAAAGGATTCTGCTTCCTGTGACCTCCCACGCCTTACTAAGAGGGTGTAGTAACAAAGTCTTTAACAAAAACATCATTAGTTTACAGAAGGAAGGATAAGTTTGTGAACGAGGTGCTGGACTGAAATGCTAGAGATTCAGGCCCCGTTCTTGCTCTGTCACTGATTTCCTACCAACCTTTTGTTAGGGGAGCATCATAATTTATATGATACTAACAGCATGCCAAGTGCCTAGCCTACAGTGAGTCTTCTTCCCCCCAATCTCCCAACAAAACCTCTCTCAGGATAACTCAACTAACTCAAGCAAGAAAGAAATTGCCATCAACCAGTCTAAGTTCACCAAAAGCACTGCTGCATTAGCACTCAAAACTACATGAAATGCTCCCTTAGCCCAAGAGTTGAGCATGTTTTTTCTGCAATACTCCCTACCTATCAGTCAGGGGAATCTCAAGAAATGACGCACATAGAAAATCCACCTCTCTCAGATATCCTTGTCCCAAATTCAGCATCTTATTTCTTGTTCACTATATGTCAACAACAAGGCTGGTTTGACGAAATGTTTCCTGCTCTGTGCTCTATCTCTAACGGTCAGACCCGGCCTGTTCTAGGAAAGCTACATTGGCTTATCAGCTGAACAAGCAGGAAGGTAAGGAATTAAGTTATGTGAAATTCACATCTGTGTTCAAGTGCCATTACAGGACGGACCTTTCCTGGATAAAGAGAGCACAGTAAATTCATATTCTGACCTAGATTTTAAGTCAGCAGAGGCAAATGTTGCCATTATGAAACCCAAATTATTACACGTGAAGTTACAAGTCAGCCCTTAGGGCACAACAGTCTCCCAGCAAAGATCGTATCACCCAAAAATGTCAGTTGATCTTGACAGATGCATAATGTTGAGGGACAGTTGAAGATCACTGTGTAAATTGCTGGAAATAAATCTATTTTGTGGACACTTTCTCTGCAATATTCACAGCGTTCTCCACTCTGGCTATGCAGCATTGTTTGATATGCTTTCCAATAAGCAATGTAATTAAAAACCATTCACCAGAGTACTTTCAAACAGCTGTGACAGCAAGTTTTTGCAGTGTCTCATCGCTCTTGGACAAATACAGCTGGCGTGACTTCATGAACAGATGGACCTAAGAGCAATATGATGTTTTTGGTAGTATCAGAGATTAAATCTCCTCTCTTTAGATGCACCTCACTATCAATCAACCACCTTGTCCTAGCAACAAACAACCCAAGCTCATTTTGTGCAACTCAAATCATCTTCCCAGGTTCACTTAAAAGCTGCTTCTACCAAATAAAATAATATATTACGTGGAGATACAATGGGATGGGCTGATGCATCCACATACGATGTTTCTTCTCTCTACCTTTTCCTTCCCATTTCTCCCTTCTGTGACCAGCTAAACTGAAGGATAATATGAACAAGATGAAAGGTTCCCTCTTCTAGTCTTTACTCAAATAAAAAAGGGTCAAGGAATAAAGGCCAAGAGATCACTTAAAAAATAAAATATATTTAACATTTTCCATTGTCCTATATTATGCTTTCTTTGTGTTTAAAAAATAAGTCACTTGTGACTACCATTATGGGACCAATCTTCTGTGCATTAAATCCAGGAAGAGCTTTCTCACTGATTTTAGTGATAGCAGGACTTGAAATCAGGAGAAACTCAGCATGCACGACTATTCAGAAACCACATCTGAAAGAGTCTGTGGGACAGAAGCCTTCCCTTTGGCTTGGATTTCACTTTTTGTGGGAGATCTAAGGTGCCCTAATTACTGCATTTACTTGATCCCAAGATGAGGTTTCTTTCCCCATTTAACACCGGGGGGGGGAGGGGGAGGAGACCGCTTGCCTTGGAATTGAGTATGAGGAGATGGGGGGAGAAGGGGGCAGCCCTGCCCCACTACCACCTGGCCCTCCACTGCCTGCCCCCCTACTGTCTCCTCTCCTATTGCCTCCCTGCTGCAGTAGTCTGGGGAAGGGCACAAATTTAAAATGACTCCCAATAATTAGAGTTTATAAACAGAAAATTATAAAAAATTTATAACAAAGTATGAACAATTTTATAAATTTAAATGTACAGAATTAATTATTGGGGGGTCATCTTAAATTCAGGATCATCTTGGATTTGCATAAATATGGTACGCAGTCTTGAAGATCCAACTTTTGAAAGCTGTTACATACCTTGGGGATGGATGAAGAAAAGAATCTGCCAGCTGCTAAGAGGCCCTTCATGTTGCTTCCCCACAAGCAAAGTGGCATAAGAGTGCTGATTGACTGATTCATTGAGGCTATTTTGTTAACTTTACATGAGCCCTGGAACAAACTGTCTGATATTCTGTGATTGGACATGTCAAAACTGATAAAAGAGAGCCTATGCTCTCAACAGTGCAGAGCTCCATGGAGCTGTGCGAATGAATTCCTTCTAACCAGCTTGATAAAAAAAAGGAAGTCACACAATTCCAGCTGTTTCTGAACACCATGGTACAGTGGTTTTAGAAAACACCTCTCAACATGTTTTGACCTTCTCAGTGCAGGCTTCCACTGCAGACAGTTGGTTTGGTTTTTTTGTTTTTTTTTTATAATTGGTCTTGTTAATCTCTTCCCACCTATTTATTTTTATGTGCATGGAACATGCATATTTCTCAACAGATGAGTAAAAGCGTCATCAGTTTTTCATCATCCCTGTCATCCTGAATGCTATGGTGTAAGTAAGCTGACCTTTATACTGGTTGCTAAAATGTCAAAATGATTTTGCAAGGTGGTTAAAATACATACAAAAAAACATGTTAAAAAAACTAAATCAGAGCCAGGGGAAGGGAACCAGTAGTGGGGAAGGGTCATCGGCTACTCTCCATTTCAAATACAGTCTCGGTTGCATTCTTTATGCTCCCAATTTGGCAATTTATTTTACTTTTATTTTAACAGAACAAGAGAGATGCAATAGAAGTCTACTTTTCAGGAAACCCAAGCAACCAACCACTTTGTCCAGATGGGCAAAACGCAATGACTTACTGACCTGCACTTGAACATCCTCAGGGCACTGACTGACTGTTGCTTGGAACTCAAAGTGAAAAATGAAAAGTGGCCTTCTGCCTCAGTTTGCTGACAGCAAAAGTACTAGATGATTTACCAACCTGGCTCACTACTTTGCTAAACTCCTCCAGTCCAGCTCCGCCCTGCTGTCTGTATCACAGCCTGACAGCACACAGCTAAGGGACTGCGGTAGGAGGTCAGTTTTCAGAGTGTTTGCTTTAGGTCAGGCTTCTGGGTCACTCAATGCACCTGTAACTTTTAAATTCAGATTAGTTCAGTTTTCCATAGGGGAGCAACATTCCATTCACTTTTAAAATAAATTGCTTCTATGTAAAAGTAAACACTGAGGATACTATACTTTATTCCCAAATAAAAACACTGAGATCTGAAAAAGAGGAGGAAAGCAAAAAGAAGGAACAATTATCATGATAAGTCTGCTCTCAAAATTATTTAGTAAAGTAAATGCTGTATTAATGAGTACTGGGTTGCATATGACAGAGAAATGTACTTTATATCCCTTAAAATACGAGTAAGAACAGGACCTCGTCCTAAAGCTCTCTTCTATGTAAATGGTCACTATGACTTCAGTGGAAACACACATGTTAATAAGGGCTCGATGGATCAGTGTCTTAAACAATAAGTTAAAAGCACTGAAAGATCCATCTCCTACATTTCACAAGTATGCAAAATGTATGTCAGTGGGATAGAGACTGAGTGAAAGACAGGGCCAACCTCTACAACATGCTAACTTGCAATGAAAAGAACAAGGCTGTTAGTAATGTTAATAAACTAGCAAGAGTACATGCTGACTCCTACATTACCTATGATTCCAGTAGTTTACCATCACTTCCCCTTTGCTTGTACCATTCTCAGCTGCTGTCTGGTAAAAACTTAAGCAGCAGCATAGCTGACACTCATCAAACCTTAAAACTTCTGAGGACGGACATTCACACGGCGTGCTTTGATCCCATGTTCCTCACTGCACTTTTCTGGACCATGAAAACCAATCCAAGTCCATCAGCTAGATTGGAGTAGACAAAATATGGCCTGCATGCCAGCTTCAGCCCACCAAGAGATTTCATCTGGCCCATGGTGGGTCCCTTGGCCTGGCTCAGCCCAGGCACAGGGGGCAGGCCAGGCTGTGGGGTATGCACCCAGTATCGCCATTCCCAAGCATGCAGCGGCTGGACTCGCTTCCCAGCAGCCCCTCCAGCAGCAGCTCCTTCCAGCTACCACTGCCAGTCTCTGCTATCACCACCAGACTGGCCCCACTACCCACGCATCTCAGCCCATCTGCCCCACACCCACTGCCATAGGTGCCAGATGGAGAGGGCAGGTGGGGTCTCTATGGAGACTGGCCTGGGAGCTGTGCAGGCAGGGCACACTTGGCCGGACAGATGGGATGTGGCCGTGAGCAGCATCCAGGAGTGGGATGAGTAGACAGGGCTGGATTTTGAGGTGGAGACAGTGTGGGGCTGTAGCCTGGGGCAGAGCCGTGATCCCCTGCCCACGTCTCTGCAATGGGCATCGGTTCTGCGTGCAGGGGCATGCAGGGAGTGGATCACAGCTCTGTCCCAGGCCTACACTGTCACTGCCCCACGATCCGATCCCAGCCCTGCCCATGCCTGCCCATCCTGCTCTTGCATGCCGCTCCTTCCTCACCCCGACCCCATCCCATCCACCTGACTCAGTGCACCCTACTCGCATGGGTCCATGAAGACCCCGAGTGGTGACAGTGTGAGGCCAAGCCCCGAGGCAGAGCCACTTAGGGAGTTTTGATGAACTGTTGCAGGCTGGGGGAAGGGAGTGCTGACCCGGTCCATGACAGCTCACCAAAAATCCCTAAGTGGCCCTCTGACCCAAATACTTGCCCACCCCTGAGCTAGATTCAATTCAGTATTTCATTACGTCCTAACATCAGGAGTGACTTACCTACACCTCTTAATATGTAAAAAACGGAGTTGTTTTTGTTAGTAATTCATGGAACTGGCTACATTACTTACCTTGATATGACTACCACATATTGTAATTTTTTATAGTCTCTTCACTTTAGTGTTAAACTAAGATCTACCTCACTAAGTCCTTGGGAAACATTGTGGTAAATACTCACGCGTTACACAAGATGTTAGAGTACAAAGACCTGGGCAAAAGTCAGTTAATCCAAGGGCATGCTCTTACTGCTTTTGTAAGCAAACAATGAAATATTGGAGTATTTCAGAGCATTCTGAGCCTCTGTCTTCTCCAGGCCATCTGTGCCAGAAGAGGTTAAACTGTAATCTGCTTACTAAGCATAAATTCAACATAAAACCCCTCTGGTTGGAAACGTTCCAAACACAACTGGCAGCTGTAAATGTTGCTCTTATGGTTAAATAACTAAACTAGCCATGGATTGTGAAATGACTTCAGGACACTTCAGGGTACAAATGGAGCAAGTGCTGCCCCCAGCCCCATCTCCTATTTAAACAGTGTGCTGGTGAAATGAGCCAGATTAGCAGTTTTGGGTGCTGACATTCTCTGCTCACCTATAGAATGGGGGCAGCACAAGCCTCCTACGCACCAGGACCTAGTAACATACTTCATTTCGACTCTGGAAAGAAACCATTCAGAACTCCCCAAAGCTTATTCTCAACAGCTCTGCCTTTCCCTCTCTGCCATCTCCCCAAGATACAAATACCTTTTTCACTGTTCATACGTTCACTTTAAAATTGGAAAGAAGACCTAATGAGATGTGCATGACCGATATCACACCTACAGATCTATCGCTGCTGCAACTGTCACCCTTCAATACCGCCCTTCTCCATTCTCCTTCAGTTTCACCTTCACTGCTTTAAGGTTGGTTTGTTTTTGGCTGGTAAAATCTGTAAACCAGGAGCCTAAATTACACTGACTTGTATGTATATAGCATGTCATATGTGTAATCAAAGAGAAAAAAAGCTTTTAACTTCCATATCTTGTTCCAACTTGTATCTCTACCAAGACTGCCATAAAGGGAGTAACTTATCAGCAACTGCAATGGTGAAATCTGCAGAAGAAATTTTTAACAAAAGAAATTAAGGTAGCAGTAAAAATTTTAGCTACTATTTATCTGTACCAGATTTGACAAAGGTACAAGAGAAGTGAAAAACTCTACTTTGCACACAGCCATTCAGTATAAAAACAAGTTTGAGTAGGGGGCTAAGTATCACAGAAATAACAGCAAGTCTATTGCTGTCTTTATCTAATGTATACCTTCTTTTATATATTACACCAGTAATAAAACTGTACCTATTCAGCAATTAGTGTGATTTAAAGGCAGGCAGAATTCACTGGGTGCCCATCTCAATTTCTTGGCACCTGAGTTAGGTTATCGTTGCCCCAAAATGTACTGTCCTTAATTAAGCTTCAACACTGAAGCCCTCAAATCTGGCATATGTTTTTTCATAGCACCTGTCTGGCCTTTTTGCACATGTAGGAAGTTTGGGACAGACCAGTTACTCTTATTTAGGCATGCTGAGATTATCAACCCCTTGTGGCAGCCGCCCTGAAATACCAACATTGGATTTTGCTTCCAGATGTCGCATAAGTTGTTGTACATTCTGTATTTTTCTCTTGCTTGTAGTAATAAAGGAAAAGTAAATTTGCACTGAGTGCTCTGCTTGGGCACAGCAAAGCTTAACATTTTAAGAATCACTCTTATGAATGACGACCCATAATATTAAAAATATACAAACCATTAATACCTGGATCACAGCCACAATGCACTGTATGAGCTTCCCCAGTCATATAGATGAGGCCTTTTATGCTAATGAATAATCTCAAGAAAATGTCTATTCTAGAGGTGCACAAGCTATGCCTGGATAGCGGAAGTCAACTTTCGAAGATGGACACCTTGGCCACTTTAAATGTAGCCAGGTATTCAAACATTTTTTAATCCATTCTGTGCTTTCTTGATACAACTGTAAATTGGAGAAAGAACAGAAACAGCACAAAGGGACACCCTCCCCACTTACTAATGCGCACCAGGCCTGACGTAGAATCACCACCTCCAAGAGTGAGACAGGAGTTTAGTCCCAAGGCCATCCAGTCCTGCCCTCCCTATTATTATTTTCACCACTAAAAACCTGTGTTTTTACTTCAGGGTAACGAGTGCACATAAACTCTCCTGGGGTAAAAATGAAGAGAAGACAAGGCACCTCATTTACCATGAGGTGAACTCGGGTAAATCCCAAGCAGGGGCATGGGGTTTACCTTCAGCAAGCTGACCTTGCAGCAACACAATAAATAGTGCCTGGTTTTTACTGACAAGGCTATTTGGGTAGATGTGATATCTTTTACTAGACCAACTAAATAGTTGGAAAAATTGTTCTTTGCAAGCCTTTGGATACAAACGCCCTTCCTTCAGGTGCGGGGAGACTGTTTTTGCTGTTTTCTCCATCTTTTTAGCAGTGAAGAAAAACCTTAAGACTGGGGAATGAGTTACATGTGAAACTTTGCACCCAAACCTAGACTGCAAGAACTAATTTCCCTCCTACGAGGTCAAACATCTACCAAAGGGCAATGTTGGTTTGGGTTGGAACAGAATGGATTTTAAACAATGGCCAAGTCCATGTAGGCGCCATGGTATCAAATTAGCTAGGTCCTGCCAAGCTCCCCAACTCCCAGGCTGCAGAACCAGTGGGTAATTTAGCTCCTTGTGCAGGTCATCAATTTGATTCTACCTTTGTCTCTAGCACCTGTCTTCACGGAGGAGCTGCCAGCAGACAACTTTTCTCCACTGCACCTCCTCCTGAGCCAGGCTGTGTCACTCTTGTTGAACTCAAAGGTTGCAGATTCCAACTCAGTTCACTCCAGAGCACAGCAAGCCTGATTTATAACCAATCCTTTGAATCTTTCCTTGCCCAGATTTACAACTAGATAACCTGCAGGTTCCCTTCTTGAGATGAGGCAAGTGAATTGTTGCTGGACTGCAAGTGAAGAGTATGAAAAGAACAAAAGATATTTGCTTCTTTAAGAGGCTTGGAGTCAAGCTGAACGTCCTATTTGAATAATTTTTTATTTCCTTCTCCATGAATGAATACCGATCCAGATGGAGATGCAGAAAAAACCCTCTCATCTTGGGCAAAGAAAATTAATTGGTTGTATATATTTTCTAAGAAGTTTGCTGTCATTGCTTTCAGATAACGATGTGGTGCTCAAGCTGCAAACACAAGGGACTGGTTTCTTTAAAAAAAAAAAATTGAGGGCTTTTTGTTTGTCATTAAAAAGTCTAATGGTTATTTCTAGGGGTTTTAGGTTATCAAACACTTATTTCTGCAAAACCTAAGTTTGAGTTGAACCTAAATTTGAAGCTACAACTGACAAAACACTGATCCTTTAAGCATTTTTTACAATGTTTTTAAAGGCTGCTTAAAAGCTGAAAATCTGTCTGACAAATTCCTGCTCAAACTGAGTTGTTGCACATCCACGCCCCAGGACACATTTAGAATAGTAATGCAACAGAAGCAAATATATGGGTACACTATCTACTTTCAAACTTCAGAAGACAATGCATATCTTGATCTCATAACATCTGTCTTTTATCTGTCTCAGAAATTGTATTTTATTCCACTGAGCTTTTGGCAATACCATTGTTCTGTAAGGAACTGGACAGAATAAAAGCTGCATTGTGTCACGACACCACATTTATGCTGGAATAAATTCCAACGGTTGCGATGAAACTGACAAACTTCTGATGGCTCTTTTGACCTATTGGCCAGTTACAGCAGAGTGTTTTAAAGTGTAATTCTACTCCAAAATACGACTGTTAAATTGATACAAAGCTCCACGTGGATGGTATTGTATCTCGGATTTCCAGAGCGAAACTGCTCCAGCAGATGAGGACAGTTTTCCTAACAGTTGCCAGTACAGATGTAATATGGCATTGAAAAAATTTGGCTGTCAGTGACATACAAACCAGGGAGAGAAGAGAGAACAGATGACGTGAAAACAGAAACATAGAGTCTGAACTGTGCAAACACGCCGTCACGGAAACAACTCGTGGGCATAACCATCCGATGGATTGGAGCCTCTGTCACGGCGATGCCGCGCTCTTTCTCCCTGGGCTAACAGGTGCACAGGGCAATAAAGTGTATTTTAATCAGTGACCGGATCTAATTCACAGTTCAGGCAGGGCGCAGTTGTGTTGGGCAAGAAGGGGCTGCTATTACGCAGCCGCTCGGAGCCCGTCGGATTCAAGCAAGCTTCTCAGAGCGCGTGTTATATACATTTATTATACATCACATACGTACGTCCTTCCAAAAAAAATACAATCCCGTCCCGCAAGTAAAATCCCGGAACGGACCGAGGATGACGCCAGAACAGCCACTCCCTCAAGCACCTTGCTAGACTCCTGAGGAGATGCGCGGCACCCCTCGGGAAGCACCCATGCTGCCAAGGAGACACGCGGTGCCCCCTGGGACGCGCCCGTGCCACTGAAGAGGCACATGGCACCCCTCGGGAAGCGCCCGCACCACCAAGGAGACAAGCAGCACCCCTTGGGAAGCACCCGCGCTGCCGAGGAGACACATGGCACCCCTGAGGAAGCACCCGTGCCACCAAGGAGAGGTGCGGCACACCTCAGGAAGCACCCGCGCTGCCGAGGAGACACGCGGCACCCCTGAGGAAGCACCCGTGCCACCAAGGAGAGGTGCGGCACACCTCAGGAAGCACCTGCGCTGCCGAGGAGACACGCGGCACCCCTCGGGACATGCCCGTGCCACTGAGGAGACACGTGGCACCCCTGAGGAAGCACCCATGCCACCAAGGAGATGTGTGGCACCCCTCAAGAAGCGCCCGCGCCGCCGAGGAGACACGCGGCACCCCTCGGGAAGCGCCTGCGCTGCATTCGGCGGGCACCCCCACGACATGGAAGATCTCCGGTTTTGCAATCCGAAACGGAGACCGCACAACGCGGGAAAGACAGATGCCGGACTCCACAGGGACGCCTCGCCGGAGTGCGTTGGAGCCGCCTTCCCGTGCGGGGGGGCTGTGAAGCACTGCCGATTCCTGTCCGGGTCAACGCGGCGAAGCCCGAATGGCGCTTGCGGCACCCCGGGGTGACCACCACTGCCAAGGTGCTCGAAACAGGGACGTTTCGTCAGCCGAGAGTGACCGTTAGGAACGTGAGGGGTCATGGAGAGGGGCGTCGCGAGTCCCCTCAGCGTGTGGCGACAGGTAGAGCCAGGGGGTGCGAAGGGCTGGGGGCCATGCCACTGTCCCTCAGGGGCGCGCGCAGCGCCTCAGCCCCCGCCGGAGGAGGGAGGGGGCGCCCCTCCCTAACCGCCCCACCCCCCACCCCTCCGGGCCGGCCAATGGGAGCGTCCCCGAGGCTGGCGCGTCCCCCCGGCAACGGCCCCTCCGCGCGCCGCACTCACCTCCCGCCGCGCGCCCAGGAAACGGCCCCGCACCAACTGCCGCAGCGCCCCGCCGTCGCACTGCGCATGCGCAGGCACGCCCCGCCCCGCCCCGCCCCAGGGAGCGGGGGGAAATGCCGGCCCCGCGCTGCGCCGCACGCAGGGACGGGGAGGGGGCGGGGTCTCCGCCTCGCAGCAGCAGGGAATTGCGCGCGGTGCCTAAGCGCGCGGGAGAGCGGGGGAGGGGGGGGTTTCTGAGGGCCTGGTACACGTTACATACATCGCTCACTCCATCACAAGGTACATGTAGGCCACGCATGCCAAGTCATCACCACGCAATGAACCAGCGAGGCGAGAATTTTGGAGGTAGACATTACATACATCACATGATTCATCCGTCAGTCGCGCAATACATTTAGAGCAGCCGCGCGGGTCAAGTCATCGAACCAGCCAGGCAAGGATTGCTGAGGGCCCTGCACCACGCTACATACGTTGCGCCGGTCACTGGTCTGAAACAGGCCGCACGTGAGGCGCTCGGTAAGGTCGGACGCTCGCCTGCCGCGGCCCCCCTGCTTCCCCTGCGGCGGGTTCGGGTGTGAGGCCTGCGTCGTGTCGGGGGTGACCCCGTTCTGCACGTGGTTGAGATGACACATTCTACGGGACGGTTTGCGCGGGGCTTGGACGAGACGTGACCTCCGCAGGGACTCGGCGATCCTGCGATTCTAGCACGAGCCCGAAGAAACCGTCACGCGGTGAACCGGTCAGTCACGCAGTCAGTTTAGACTGGCCATACGCGCAAAGTACTTCTCGCTGGGTAAAAATGATTCTTCGACTATGAAAAAAGCCAACCAGCTATAAAACGACACTTGAAAATGTGTCACAACTCTATAGCTGGTTTCTAGCCAGCATTAATTTGAATGTGTATCAGGGCCCTTAGGGTGATATTTTGTAGGGGCCAATTACATAGCCGGGATAAAGTTAGACACTTTCAAATGCAAGGCATTCGTATGTGTGTGTGAGTGTGAGAGTGTGTGTGTGTGAGTGTCTTGCATTTGAAAGCTTGCCTAATTTCATCCGGCTACATAGTCCGTACAAAATATTTCCCTAAGGGTCCTGCTATATTTATATCATGACTATATAGATATATCTATCTTTTATCTATAGACAGATAGATAGGTGTGTGTGTGTGTGTATAGATATATATAGATAGATATATGTGTGCATGTATGTGTGTATATATATATATATGTGTATATATATATATTTTGGTCCCTACAAAATATTTCCCTAAGGTCCCTGCTACGTATATATGTGTGTGTATATATATAATCATGAATACATAGATATATTAATGAGATCTATGTATCTATCTATCTTTACATGTGTGTATATATATAGATATCTATAGATAGCTATATATATAGATATAGATATTTATAGATAGGTCCCAATAAAATTTATATTTTGGTCCGTACTAGATAGAGACAGAGATATAAATAAATATATATATATATATATATATATATATATAGGTCCCTACAAAATATCACCCTAAGGGCTCTGTTATATCTACATCTCATGAATATGAATAACATCTATATTACGTTATTCATCTCCTAAATATGAATAACATCCATATAAGATTTGAGTTGACATCAGCCCAAATCTTTAGTGCTTCAGTGATAGTGAAGACAGAGACATCATAACACAAATGAAGATGTGCCCAGAGTGATGCATGCATGTGCATGTAATAACTCGTGTTGACACACACACGCCAACACTCAGCCTCACATGCACAGAGATGGCTACACACACAGCTGTACAGAGACATATATAGCACAAGCTGTTGTGTGCAGATGCTCACTTTCAGCTGCTGAGGAGGACAGGGCAGCCCCTTTCTAGAGGAAAGCCTGTGTCTCTAGCCATGAATTGGCAGCAAGGGCCACATTAGTAACACTGAAGTGTTGTCACTGCATTGTACTTATTAGCTTATAGGGGCAATTGTTACAGAAGGTTGTGCAAAGGTAATTGCTGCCTGTTGTGACACATCTGATATTTGTAGCATTTATCTTAGCCACATAAATGAAGCTACATGTTATGCATATTGTAATATATGTATACGAACTCCACTTAACGACTTACTATAACACTGAAATAATGTAACCAAGTACTGATCATTTCTACAGTCTGCACCCAGTAACAGCACAGACAAGTGCTGCCATATTATACAGGCTGTTCCATCTTCTTAAAGAAGTGGGATTGGAAAGGAAGACAAAAGGTTACAGAGGCAGGCAAATACATCAATGCTATTCCCAATTTCTGTTGTGACATTTATGTGAAAGGGTAATTAGAGCAAGAGGAAGCACTCCTGACTGTAATGCTCATGAGGGGATTTCCACTCTCCTTTCTGAGAAAAGATCAGAGTCATCACAGAGATCAGTCCTCATGCATTATGTATGGGCAGCCATTACTCATAGTATCCTAGAGAGCTGGGCCTCGAAGGGGCCTGCTAAGTCCACCCCCTGCACGGAGTGGGATCGATAAACATCCATGTCTACATCGCATAAAACCTGCTCCTCCCAGGTTGTTCGGCTATGGTCTCCAGTGGGAGCAGAACTGGGCCGCTGTTGTCACCCATGACAGCAGCCTCCCCCCAGAGGAGGGAGTGGGGTTTTTCAGCCATTAGTCACAAAACAGAGCATCCGGAAAGGCACATTCTGATCCCAGCTCAGCCACACAGGCCTGGGGCACGCCAGAAGGTACTGGGACATCTCCAGAAGTGTGCAGGGCCCAGGCAGGGACACAAATGGCTTCTGTTAAGATGAGACCTATATGCCCAAAAGCGGCATAACACTCTGCACCCTTGGCCTTCAGCAATAACCAGGCATTTTATAGTCAACAAGGACAGTCACTGTGGAGCCTCATCCTGCTACTGGAAGCACGGCCATGCAGCATTAGACAGGCTGATTAGGCAGGCAGCCAATAGCAGTTCAACACAGAGATCCAAGCCTGATAACAGTTTTTGACCTGTAAACACGTAGAAGACATCTAACTTCACACACACAAGGAACTCCGCTGAAGTCAGCAGGTTTTGCACCTGCCTCGTTTGTGTTTGTGGATGCCCATGTCCTTCTGCATCTTTGTGCCTGCCTGCCTCTGTGCGTGTCACTATCTCCGTGCAGGTGACTCTGAGTGTGTCAACACAAGCTTTTACATACGTGGGTGTATCACTCTGGGCACATTTTCATTTGCGTGATGATGTCTCTCTCTGCCTTCAGTAGTGCTGGAGCACAAAAGATTTTGGCTGATATCAACACAAATCTCATTCGTTCCTTTCCAAATGGGTTTGCTCCTTCTAGCTGTGCCCCTGAAAGCCAACCAGCAGCAGCTGGGCAGGAAACCATGTCAGATCTGCCTTCATCACATGCCAGCTCTGCAGCCTAGGGAGGCATCCCTCTCCCACGTGACTTCTGCAGCAAAGCCAGGTGGCAAAATGTGCTCCCAGAGCATTTGCTTAATGGGGCGTGCTGAACATTATCTGAGATGTGTATGGCCCGTGTGCAGCGTGTTCAGCTAAGAGGCAGCTTTCCTTTCCATGACAAAAGTCAGGCAGTGAGCAGAGACAGGGAGTGGCTAGGATTCACGTGGTTTAACAAGACCCATGTCCTGGTGGCCTTTGCATAGAGAAGCTAGCAAAGATGCAAGGCTCTTCCTGTTGTTTCTTGCTTGGGATTGCAGCTGCCTGGATTTTGGAAGCACTGGGAGGTTGAAGGAGACAGGGCCAGTTTCACCCATGGGATGGGTGGGGTTCTTAGCAATGGGCTTGTGATGCCTGTGTCCTGCAGTCAAAGCCCTGGTGATGCCCCCCACACTGGACACTTACCAGGCTGCTGTGCTTGGGCCTGCGTGCTTTCAAGTGGCCAGAGTCCCATCACTTTGCTTGGCTTTAGGTCACTACATGAGCTTTGGGAGGAGGCAGGTCCTCCCTCAAGCACCCCTGCTTGAGAGATGAGACCCTGGGGTCCAGCTCTGCTAGGCTTCTAGGGTCATGCTCACCCCTAGACACTGCAGAGCTCCAACCTTGTGGGCACTCTGCTTTACTGCTTACAGCTCTCAGGGAATACTTGGTCCTTGAAGCACATTTACACACGGGTACTTTGCCAAAAGGATTCTAAAGTAAGTGCTTTCTGCTTTAAGTAGCACACATGACATGCACCTCCAGAGAAAACAAAGGCCTGCGCATCTTTCCCTGCCTGTTTCCTCACCAAGCCAATGTTTTGGGGGATTTGGGGCAGTATCTTTTAAGGACTCCAAGGTCCTCTTCCTGTCCTCTTGCCCATGGCTTCTCTTCTGGAACACAAGTGGCTTGACTATCTGCCTGCCCTCCCTCCTTCCCAGTGCATGCACACATGCGTGTGCAGGCATACACGCCACGTGAGAGATCCTTTCCTTTATACCCTCCGGTCCTCTTTATCAGTGGCACCCTAATAGGTTATGTTGAGGTTGCAACAAATCACTGTTCCAGCAGGGTACAGATCATTATTCTGACTACTGGGCTGGTGGGAAGTGACCCTGCCCTAAACCCAGGTTTAAAATGAGAGAAATGGACAGAAATTAGCTGTGTGCACTAGGCATCTTCTGGTGAGCTTCCAGATTGCCCTGATCCTACTGCCTTGCACTTGACCCTGACATACCAAACCTGGTGGGACATCTCCATCTTGGCTTGTTCCTGCCTACCACTCTGCCTCTCTGACAGTGGATTTTGGGGTGCCCACTGGCTTCAGACCCTGGCTGTGACCTTGTCCTGACTCTTGACTTTGCACTGCAGTTCCTGATCCTGGACCTAACCACTAGGCTTGACCACCCACCATCTGGCTGTGATGAGAGTAAAATCCCCCACAAAGTCACCTGGTTGCTTTGTTTACTGAGCACTCGGTCTAACTGATTCTCTTGGGCAGTATCCAACTCTTTGTCTAAGGAGACTTCTGTGTGAATAGCGGATCATCAAGGTTTAATGCATGTTGTCTCTAGGCTCTCCCCCTCAGAATTTCAGTCCCAAACCCTGTCTACTTTAGGATACCAGCTGCTGCTGGAAACTTGGGCAGCAGAGAGCCCCAGCTCTCCTCCCCAGGCCAAGGCAACATGGTTCTTGCACACCTGCATGCCTTTGTTACAGCAGTTGTGCTGCATGAAGCATACTCTGGGAAAACACTGTTTGCCAAATAGATGCTAAAAAACAGCAAGAGGTGCAGAAGTGCCTTCATACACTTCCAGCCAGCTGTCATGGCTCATTTTAATCCACCAGATTCCTGACAGTGTCTCTTCATTTTATTGGTATTTATGATCCTCTTTCCTTTGTCATGGTCTTGATACTCCACTATTCAAACTATCCTTTCTTCCGCAGTGTTGCTGTCTTTTAGCCATTCCTGGTAATGTCCCTCTTCTATTTCACAGCCCTGCAGGCTGCTTTGAACTCAGGCATAGTAATATTAACTCCAGTGGAGAAATGACTGATAGTGAGGGATTGGAGGCATTGTCAAGATGCTCAAGTAGACTAGATGTTTTTTTGACAAATTTGAAGAAGCAATGTACTTTTACATGTAATGATTACAGGATGAATTAAATTATATCTTTGGACTATTTTGACCATTTTTGCCTAGTTTTTGCTTTTTTTAAACTTGATATAGAATCTAGTGAACTAGTGCATATTGCAATAAAGTTGTATTTGTTTTTGCTTGGCTCTTAAACTGAATAAAATAGTGCTTGGTGTGACAGCCAGAACCAGAGGGATTAATAAGCAATGATGTGTGCTTCTTGGAGGCATTTGGTATTCTGCCTAAATTGATAATATTAGTTAATATAAGCTTGTAAGTTTGCAAATTACTTGTCTGTCATAAGTTTAACCAAACTGATGAATTAACTGTTCATGGAACTAACTGGGCCCCAGAGACAAAGCTGTAACTGTGAGATTAGCTGGCCTA
>JAGPOW010002742.1:24215527-24241917 GCA_030014935.1 Caiman crocodilus | reverse complement strand
TGTGTGTGTAAGTTATAGTAAATTTGCCTTTATTCCACTCCCTACTTGCCTCCTTGATCCAAATGAATACACTCACAGTGCCCAGCTGGCCTGTGACAGCTTGGCCCCTAGCATATTAGTAAAGCTTCTAGTTTCTCTTTGGCTGGAGAAACATGTATGTTGTTATAGGTGATGATGCCCCACACCACCTGCATCCTCCTTTCCAAAACCCTAGACCTGCCCATGTCTGTCCCCACCTCTGACCTCCAGTTTCATTCATGCTACAAGCCAGCTTCATTGCACGTCCACACTGCACAGGCTCCTCCATCGGGATCCCCAGCATTTCTGATTACTTGGGATAGCCATGAGAAGAAGCTGCCCTCCCTGCACCATGGAATGGGCCTTAGTACCCCCAGCTGCGGGACAAGAGCTCCCTGTCCAGGGGTGATCGGGGATATCCTCCTCTGCTTGACTGAGCCCCCTTCTGCTTCCTGCCTCCATTTCTTCTTCTCCCTCTCAATTTCACCTTGACCAGCCTTCCAGATGCTATGGATTGAGGGAATGTTGTTCCCCTTCCTTTCATCTGCCCTTTCCCAAGCAGTAGCTTTACCTCCAACAGGCAAATGCACTCTGTTAGAGTCCTAAACCTGGCAATGCTCACTGCCAGCCTCTTTGAGTGGGGTGCAGGCTGGGAGGGGACCATGTTATTCACTGTGATGGTTCTGCTGTCTGCTTGCAGCCATTTCAGTGATCACCTGTGTCATTCACTGCTATTGCATCTTGGTTTCCTCCCTTACCCCCTACTGTGTGCATTTGAGGCTGAGGATTGCACTTTCCAGCCCTCAGCAGCTAGGGGTGATGGGCAAGTGTAGCAGCCACTGATGTCTCCCCTCACTATCCAGATCACAGACCCAGTGGCCTTGCTTCTAGTCTGTGCCATCCTGCACAGGGAATCGAACCAGAATTTATTTGGCTTCAGTTCAGATCCCAGTTCAGATGCACTCAGTTGGTTTAGGAGTTGGTTCTGCTTTAAGCCACAGAAAAAGTGGTTTGGTTCCGGGTTTAAATCCTGATTCTTTCATGCATAGTATGGAAGCAGTTACTCATTTTGGAATTAGAAATAAGCTTCTGAAACACAAACTTTTAAAATTTGTAATACTAATTTAAAGTTTATATAATTAATGTTCTTTTTTAACTTGACTGCACTCAACTTCAACTTTGCATGACTTCTGTGGGTTTTTTGTGTGGTCAAAACAATTATTTTTTCAAGAACAACTTGTTTGAGCAAACTGAAATAATATCTTCTAATATCTGCTGTGTCCTGTCAGACCTCTGCAGTGATGAAAGCAGTCTGAGGCCTGAAAATGTTCTTTCTACTCTCACTTGTGTTGCTGAAACTGCCATTACAATATTAGCTGGGAACACAGTTCAGACATAGCACTTTTGGTGTTCCCAGTGTTTGAATACATCTTCCTTCTTAACAAGGCAGGAGTCATCAGGAAATGACTCAGTATATGGCCCTGTCTTTTGAGGGGCTATCTATTGTTCAGATCTCTTTTTCTCTGTGGAGATTTCACAAACATTAAGAAGAAAGTCCAGTTTATCATCTGATCTTTCACTGTCAGACAATTGCCTTTCATTCTGTAATATCACGGACTTTGACTTCTTCAGAATGAAGCATTTCCATTTTTGCCCATGTGCTGGTTAAATGACAGAAGGGCTCAATATCTGGGATCAAGATTTATACATGAGAGAAAAATATCTTTTTCAAGCAGATTTTTTCTTGCTTTCTTCATGGAGGCTGGTAAGGACTGAGCTAAAGGGAATGAGGCGTTTGCTGTTTCCCATTGGCATTTTCACCAAGCACCCTAAAGGTCTCCCATTGTTAGGTGTGCATACTGAAAGATCTTTGTTACTCTAGCAGTGCAATCATTATGCCTTCGATGGCATTTCATTCTGCTTCTGCCAGATGAGGCTCATGGCTGGAGGTGCCGTGTCCCAACAGAAATCCCGGAGCTCCAAGAGTTGCTCAAGCACGTCACAAGTTGAATACCATCTGGTTGGACAATCTATGATTGGAAGTTTTGATTTTAATTTCCTAACTACGGGCATCTCAATTTTTTTTTTTACATACAGATCAAGCTTTATGAAGCAGCGATTATACACTTCTTCAGCAAATCTTCAACTGCAGGCTGTGGTGTATGGGCAGAAAAGGGAATCTCCCTCACTGTTACACCAGTAGCCTTTGCAGTTATATTAAGTCCAGCCTCTTCAACCATCACAACCAAATGACTATGATCTTGGTCCATCTCTTCTTTTTGACATGCATCCACAAACCTTAAGTTAGCACCACTGCAGGCTGTCTCCCCATCAGCCAAGATGAAATGGGGTGGCGAAACAGACAGAACTATTCTGAGCATGGGCAGAGTTTCATAAGGGCTTGGGGAAGCTTAGCTCTCCCAGTGGGAAATGTAGGAGTGAGGTGCTGATGGTGGGGCTGTCCTGTGTTCTGGGAAATGCATTGCAACAACCAGATTTTGCCACCTGGAAGAGGCAGCATGCCCCCACCCCTCTTGCCATTATTACCCATTATTCTCAACATGAGTACTAAAAACACGCTGATTCCCTCCCCATCCCCAGTAACACAGGGATTGGGCATGGCAATACCCCTGTAACAGAGAGACTGGGTAGTTTCCCAGCAAGCCTGGCACTTCCTGTCCTCTTGACCAGAATGGGGCTGCACAAATGATGCCTCCTGGACCAGTGTTGCCAACTCAGGGGGTGGGAAAACTTGCTAACCAAGCTTCCAAAATCTGCTGGATTTGGGGGGAAATCTAGAATTATACACCTAACTAAGCAAATTTCACTAATACAGGCTGGATGATAAGCAGGTCCAGAGGTCTTGGGTCTCTCTCCAGAGTCAATCAGTGTCAACATAAAACATAAAAATCTTTCCTTTCTTTTGTTCACATAGGGCAGAAGGTGGGACCTCCAACCTGCCTTTCTGGGTTGAATGGCTATATTGCCTCCTCAGGCCACACCTTGGGGACTCTGGTCACTATAACTGGCTGGGATAGTGGTATGGTTTCCCTTGGTTTAACAGATAATCCCTTCCCTGGGTGGGTGGAGATTCCTATTTGATGGCAAGTTGAGTGAGCATTAATGACAACGGGCATGTTCACTACTCCCATTGCCAGGCAGAGAAGAGAGGCTTCCTTTGCACGTCATGATTTACAATGTTTGCAAAAGAAGCCTCTCTTCTCCCTGGGGGTAAGAATGCAAACATGCCCAAAATCGCATTGACGCTTACTTATTGACAGCGAAGTAGTTGGCTTTGCAAGAGGGGCAAATGGAGACAGCATGTCCTTCCAGGCAGGATCCAGGAGGGGTCACATGCATGCAACCTTCTACCTCTATTTAGTTGCTAATAAGTTTTAATTTAGCAGGTTGTCAGAAGAAAACACAGCACAGGGAGCTCCTACTCTTCTTCCACCTTCCGTTACATGTGTGGGCTGGTCTCCTTCAGTTCCTATTCTGTTCCCTTACAGTTCAGATGTCCCAAAAAGTACATCAAGGTCCTGAGGCTTCTCCACAACCAGATGTCTGTGACTGTCCCTTGTAGCGGATTACAGACAGATCCATTTGTCATGTAAACAGAGGTCAAACAAGGAAGTGTCATCGCCCCAACTCTGTTCTCCATTTTTTTGACAATCACCCTGTTCTCATTAAGGACTGGCTCCCTTCTGGAACTGACACTGAATACTGAATGGATGGAGGGCTCTTCAGTCTGGGACCTTTTTGCTCAAAGACCAAAGTATTCAAACCAACCATCCTTTTCAATATGTGCCCTCTTTGCAGACACTGTGGAAAACCTCCAGACTGTGCTGGATCTCTCTGCAGAAGGCTACCAAACTTGGGCCTCTCTCTTAACATCAAGAAGACTAAAGTGCTCTATCAGCCTTCTCCAGGCCATGAATGTGACCCCCCCACTCCCCAAATTACCTTGAGCGAAGCACCCTGAAGGTGGTCAAGCACTTCCCCTACTTTGGCAGCCACCTCTCTCAGTGAGGAGATCCAGCACAGAATCCAGTGCACAAGTGTCTCCTTCAGGAAATTGTTTCAGCATGTCTTTATTGATTGCGATCCCCAGAAAGACACCAAGATCCAGGTCTGCAAGGAAGTTATCATCCCCACACTCCTCTATGGATGTGAAACATGAGTGACCTACTGTTGTCATCTCAAGAGCCTGGAGAGGTGTCACCAATGATGCCTATGGAAAATCCTCCATATCAAATAGGAAGATCACCGCACAAACACGAGCTTCCTTGCTGAAGCCAGTTTTACTGCACTGAGTTGATGATCCTCAAGCACCAGTTTTGCTGGACTGGACATTGTGTGCAGATGCCTGACTTGACTCCCAAAACAAGTGCTCTGCTCCCAGATTAACTGAGGCCTGAGATCTCGTGGTGGCTGGAAGAAAAACTACAAGGACACACTGAAGGCCTCCGTCAAGAAAAGAGATGCTGACATCAAGAGCTGGGAGGAGCTGGCTGCCAACAGACTCCCATGGCGCCACATCCTCACCCAATTATCGCGTGATAATTATTTTGCACGTGTGACTGGTCTGTTGTGCGACGAACCAGTTCACGGCGTAATATAGTGGCGTAGCAGAGGCCTGCGTGTCTGCAGTCCACAGGCAGCAGGTTTCAGTGATGCCGTGAAGGCCTTGCCTCTCTCCGAGGTCCTGAATCCGACTTCCTGCCCCTGTCGCTCTTCTGGGCCTCTTGATAACAAAGCTTTTCATGCGTGAACGTTACATGGAGACAGAGGGTTGTTCCAGGCTCGGCATTGGTGTCGTCATTCGGCATCCCAGGGTACCTGCTGAATTGCACTGATTTCTGTGGATGGATAGTTCCGAGGGGCCGTTTGATAGCCTTGTGCTGCACAGTAAGGGAGGCTTGCTGTGTGTGCACGTTCGCTGCAGAGGTCACAACTCTTCAGAGCTCTAACAACATTATCTATTTTGGGCCTGATCCACTGGTTACACTTCTAGGGACTTAAGAGAGTTTTCCAGGCCCTCAGTGTCTTTTATGTAGCTCCAGAAAGATATCCATGTAAAACTCCTAACCATCAAGGCAATATTCCCCTCCCACCTGCCCCCACCATTTTTTATGCAACTACAAAGCATCCTGAGATGGTAGCATCACCAGGTCATTTCAGTGATCAATCATAGTTCAGGGGAATTGCTGCTTGCACTGAAATGATTGCTTTTTTAAATGCAATATCTCAATTAAACTGTTTCATATTTATAGCAAAGTAATAGCTGGTCATTTCCAGGACCGGATTTTGCTAGGATCTGTACAGACCTATGAGACAAGCTCCAAACTGCTTGCTATCTACTTGATATTCTCCTTCAGCAAATACTGTGGGAAATGTTTGGTGGTATATGATATTCCATACAGCAGATGCAAACGAATTCTATTTTAATAATCTTCAATACTGTAGTCTTAATGCCATGTAGAAAGTGATTGGACAAACAGCCTGTACATTGGAAGAATTAATACAGCTGGTTTAGATTCTGGGCTAGCTGAAGTTGATTTATTTATGAAATAGCAGGTTTTGATTATATGATACCTGGCTTTACCTAAGGTGACATTTAGAGGTATGTTCTGCAACCCTAATGGAAATGGTCCCAGAACAGGACAAGGTGAAGTCAATAGGGTCTGTACAAATCACTCGTAAAATGTGCATATATATTTTAATATACAGTGAGGTTCTTCTGCAAGTCTGGGGGGCCTTAAGCGTGCTGCAGATTTCTATAGCAAGATTATTTTTCCTATTAATTCTATCAAGGTAGTCAAAAATACCTAGCAAGATGCTTATTTTCCATTCGATGCTATAAGGTGTTTCCATCACATTGTCTGCTTTGCTGGTTCTCTAATAGGATCTCCTGTCGGAGATTTACAAGGCAGTCTCCAGACCGTACATTTTTTTGCTTTGAAAGAGCTGCATTGTCATAGTAGGAGGTGTGGGCCTAGGTCAAACCCAGCCTGCTGAGTGCTGCAGTGATGTCGATTGGTGCCCCCCTCATCGAACCAGAGATGTGGCCCTTCATGCTTACCGGTCCCAGCATGTATTGCTTCATTTTAATCAGATTGGACTGTATGAAGGGTATCTTTAAAGGTTGCCTTTTCTAAAATGGGAGAGTGGTCACAAATAACAAGTGACCAGATTAGGGGTCCTGGTTAAGCAAATGTAACCAGTCTACGTGAGCAGAAGACACCTTCTTTAATTACAGTTTGGCTGCAACCCATGCTGAACAATCACCACACCACTGTCACTGAAGCCAAGTTGCTGGAAAAGCATCCTCATTTCATCCATGTGGCACTAAATCCCATTTCAGAGCAAGGAAGCAGAAAATACGTTGAACTTCATCACCTCTCAGGACCTGTAACCTCTGAAATGGAGACTACTGCACTCTACGGGATCACAGAGCAGGGCTGGTCAGAGAGGCCAACGTTCATAGTTTAATTCAGAAAAATGCCTTGTAGAAAAAAAAGAGAGAAAGAAAAAGTGAAGTGTACTAAATGGGATTTTTTTTTTTTTCAGACTTATGGCCACATAGGAAAGGGACAGGGGCCTAATCTTCAGCTGACTCACCTTCCCTTGCCAGCTTAGGCTATTAAATAGGTGGAGAGAGACCAGGAGCAGTTAGCAGACAGGAAAATTGCCCTAAGAAAGTTTAGTGCAATTAGCAGGCCATTAAAAAGGAGAAAGCTGTAAATACCTGTGGAGGAGAGAACAATGACCCATCAAGACAACTGATTCCCTTAGCTGCCTCAATAGTAATACTACAGCTCCTGTGCTGTGGAGCAGGAATCAAAGCAAGGCGCTTCTATCCCTGGCAGAAAATCAGCTTCCCCACTTAAGACACACACACCAATTTTGGGGGGCTGATCTTTTGGGGAAAGGTGAGCATCGTTTGTGATATTTAGTACTCATCTTGATCATCCCCATCCCAGAGTAGAGAGGGAGAGGAATGCCATCAGATCCTACCCAGGAGGGAGGCTATAGCCCCGGGTGCTGAAATGAAGTCTCAGAGAATTAGAGGAAAGAGGAGAGCAGTATTTTATATACAAGTGGAGCTATTGTCTAATAAACCACAGCTAATTGAATCAGCCAGTAATCATGACCAGGCAGCTGTGTTGCTGTACCAACAAGGAAGGTATTTTTACTAAGTATTATTTGAACTGTAGAAGCATCTCAGGGTCATAAATCAGACCCCCTTGCACCTGATCCTGTACGAATATATAGCTAAATGCTGTGACAGGGCAGGGAAGTTATACTTGTTTGCCTCTGCCTCTTGCCTGGTGATCTCCACTTGCCCATCTTTCTTTAAGATGCCCATTCTCCAGCCCTGGGGTTTTGCCCCATAATGAGCATCCATCTGACTGGGTCAGGAGTCATCTATGATGTGCCTTATGTGGCTAAAGGGCACCATGCTGGAGCAAAGCATGGCATTCCTTTCAAATTCATGCAACATCAGGGGATGAATTTCAGTATCTTGAGTACTCACAGTTATTGCATGCCACACTGATGAATGTGAGCAGTCAAGGCAAGTCTATTGAAATTTATGGGCTTACCCCAGCTTGCAGCCTTTCCACATGTCACCAGTATCATTCACTTTGCTGCCAGTGGTTGTCCTCACGTTATCTATTTAATAGGTCATGTGAAACAAGATAGAGCAGGGAAGAGGAAGAGGCAGAATGAAGTACCAGTGAGGTTTTTCCATGGCAGACATATTGCAACATCTCATCATGAAAGACAAGGTAATGTGTTCCAGTGCTTCACCACACCTCCAGTGAGAAAGTTTTTCCTAATATCCAACCTCAACTTCCCTTGCTGCAGCATGAGCCCATTGCTCCTTGTCCTGTCATCTGCCCCCAATGAGACCAGCCCAGCTCCATCCTCTTTGCAGCCCCCCAGCAGGGAGGTGAAGGCTGCTATTCAATCCCCCCCGGTCTTCTCTTCTGCAGACTAAATCAGCCCAGTTCCCTTGGCCTCTCCTCACCAGTCCTGTCCCCCAGCCCCACGACCATTTTTGTTGCCCTCCACTGGATTCTCTCCAATGTGTCCACATCCTTTCTGTAGTGGGGTCCACAGCTGGACAAAGGACTCCAGATGTGGCCTCCCCAATGCTGAATAGAGGGGAAGAATCACATCCCTCCATCTGCTGGCACCGCTCCTACCCGTGCAGCCCAGGATACCGTTAAGTTTCATCACAGAGATAATGCAGATGCTGACAGACAAGCCCTCAGGCTGGGTGGAACCTCTTGTGGATCACCTGTGGCATCATCTTCATGGCATCATCCTTCGGCAGTCTCTGCGGATAGTCCAACCTCCCCTGTGCCAGCTGCAGCCATTCCAGAGCCTCTCTGGGCAGGTGGTTCCAAACATTGCAATGTCATTTTCCCTTTAATGATCAGTCTGTATTTTCTGTGTTACAGATTCAGTTTGTTCCTCCTAGCTTTGTCACTGACTGACAACATGATCTTTGCCCTCTCCACAAAAATTCCTTGACATTATTTGTGAAAAAGGCAGGCCATGAGAGTAAATTTTTCTTAATGTTATGACTGAGTGCACAGCTATCAACTTCATTCGTTAGGAAAAAACCATGTGCCATAAAAATGTGAGAGTTGATTGACTTCTGCTCTAGTTGTTGGCGGGGTTGCTACTGTTCAGATGGCAGCACAGTTGGGAACCTAAGGTGATATTAGGGGTGTTGGTGAATTTCCGCTGTGATTTGGAGGAGCCTTCCTTTGGCAGGAAATTGAACAAGGATTGCGTCTTTCTTCACTGGGCACCAGGACAGAAGAGGTAATTTTTGCACTTAAAAACCAAATATTTTAGCCACATTTGCAAATAGCATGAAGAGAGCAAGTCAGTGGGTGCCTCCTATACAAGACATTTGCTGCAGAGCTGACTAATTAGGTGTGCAGTGAATGTCTCGTGTCCATAAGTGCAGGGCTATTAGGCTCGAATAAGCTAGTTAACTCTGCAGGAGGGCAGTACTTGTAAATACAGGTGCTGTCTGGCTGCAGAGTGTTTTTACTCCTCAATGCCCCTGAACCCTGAGCTGACGGGGCCTCTGCTAGTTCAGGGCCACCCACATCCTGCTCCGTTGCTCACTTTAAAGCAATGTGGGCACATAGAACAACTTCCTTGGTTTTGTTTAAAGAGATGGAGGGGTTTGAACAACAGACCCCCCAGCCTGCTGCTCACTGCAGCCTGCCCTGCAAATCAGAGCCTGCTTGATAAAGAGGGCATCGCACAACAGCATCTACTCCATGTCTATCCCCACATCAGCTCTGCTCTCCTTAGTCTTGGCCCACACTGGAGGAGGACCTCAGCCACTGGCCCACCCTCTTTGCCTCAGATCCTGAGAATGATGCAGGGATAACCTCCCCCTTCTCCATTTCTCTTTTTTTTAAGCAGGACTGACTACTGTAAGTGTCTTCAGCGCCTTAAAAATTGCCAGCAATTGCTTTTGTAAGAGCTGAAGACTGCGTGTTTGTTGTGCATTTGCACTGAAGCACTGTGCCATGGCGAGGTGATGATCACCCAAGACTTTCCTGCCACCAGAGCTGCCAGAATTGCTCCTGGAACTAGCAAGCAGTTTGATCACATACTGTCCTGCTCTCCTGTAAGACACAAGTACAAAAAAATAGCAACATGAAGCACCAATCTGTTGTATTCTCCTTTGGGCAGTTTCTGTTGGAGAACGCACCCCATCTTCTCAATCAGCTTCTGCAGTGTCAGTCCAGTACAGCCTTGTGTTAGTGGAAAGGACCTCCTGGGTCACTGAGTCCAATCCACTGCAGTTGCAGGCACTGCTTGATGTAATCCCTATCATAAGTGCATCAAGCATCACAAAAGTAGTCAGAGTTTTGGCCTTCTCTCCTCCCATAGGAAAATTAGTCCAGCACTTCACTGCCCTTCTAATGTTTGTATCCACCAGCTCTTGTGCCAACATTGCCTTTTAGCTGAAATAGCTCTTCTAGATCTACGGTGACAACCCCCACCCTTCAATGTAGTTATGAAGAGCAACTATATTCCCTTTCAAGCTAAACAAGCCAAGCTCTTCTAGTCTCCTCTCATATGACAGGTTCTCCATTCCCTCAGTCGTCCTAGTTGCCCTTCTCTGCACCTGTTTCAGCTTGAATTCATCTTTCTCAGACCTGGGTGACCAGAAGCATGCCTGTACAACTGCATCCATGTTTCCCTACCTACCTCTCTTGACATGTCTTGAGTTTGTCCTCAGGGTGCAAGAGCGTGCAACTCAAATCGTTGCATAAATCCGTTCTTAGAAAAACGCTGGAACTGAAAACAGAAGACAAAAAAGCCTTCAGCTGTGGTGAGTTGTCATAGTTCATTTGAAGTTGGTTTCCACCAGCCAAGGATCTTGCTTGCAATCTCATCACGTTTTCTTTTTTTTAATCTTATTGGTTTTAGATATGATGGACGCTCCTGGGGAAAGGTGCCTTGTGTTTTCTAGGCTGCAGCATTAGTATAAAATGGCACCTGTGCACTGTCTCCATACCACTGTGCCTCTCTCTAACTGGTTAACAGGAACCCGCTCCAGACCAAGGGAAGAAATGGGTCCACGTGGAGCATTCAGGACCTAGCATTCTGCAGAGGCTGCCTGTTGTGATTGTTATGCATGACAAACCAATTGGTTTCACACTCAGCAGCTGGCAAAGCGCAATGACTTTTTAATCATTAACAACTTGAGCCAAATCCTCTTTGATTTACATGTGACACAGCAAATTATGCTCTGATGAGTATAACTGTAAAATCATTTCCACTGAAACCCCTGGACTTAACCTGGTCTTTATATAACTCACCTTCTGCCTGCACCAAAATGCTAGTTTCAATTTAGGCATGTATTTGATAGCTGTGTTAGTCTGAGACAAAAAGAAATGCAAACTCTAGAACTCTTGATTCAGAGATGATGCCTTTTGATAGATCAACTAAAAAAAAATTCACAAAATTTGTTTTTTTCTGCAAGCTTTTGGGCTCACATGCCCTTCCTTAGGCTCAAGGAACATTACAGATGGCAAAAAGTCCCCAGATTCAATTTACAGATTATAATGAGACATGATTTTTCAGTCTGAGAAACAAAGCTATTCAAACAAAGTTTTCCCTTGTTTTTGTAAGGGAATACATCCATTCTGGCTGTCAGTCGAGCAATGCCAACAAAATTACAGCCAGGATAACTGACCCAAGGTAGCTGTCCTCTCTCTTCTCTGTCTACAGCATGTGCAAAATTATTTCACTGGAAATATAAGGAGCTTGCTTGCTCATGTTCTTTATAAAAGATAGCAGCATCAGCAACTGGGATAGCCTAGTAACCAGTAAGTATGGGCTTGACATGTGCCTTTACCTCCCATTGAAATTTCCAGGGGGAAAAAAAGCAGTGCTGGAGCTTTACATGACAATTACTAAATAACAATTAGAAAAGCTAATGCTGTATCTTTAGATGGTGCCTTTAGCAAACGAATCTCAGAGTTACAACATGAGTCTCTGAGGGAGAAAAGATGGGTCACTCTAAAAAGACAGGCTGACATGGAGAAATACTGCAGAGAGAGTCTAGGAAAGGTTGCATCTTTGCAGACCCAAGAAGCTGTAAGCGATAGAGGAAAGCTAGACAAGCATACAATGATCTGAGTGAGCATTTTCCCCTCTTTTTCTCTGCAATGATTTGATCTTAAATAAATAATGCTCTGCTTTACAGAGACAGTTTTGCCACTGCTTACTTACCACTAGTAGCTGCTGAAGGAGGCAATAGGGCTGCAGGCACTGGTTGTACGTCAGACTTGCTGAGCTGATCGCAGTTAGTAGCTAGAGCCAGGAGAGTGGAGGAATGGTGAGGTTCTGCCTCGAGGCAGAGGCTATGGCTGGAAGCTCGGGAGACTTGTACCTGTAATGACAAATGGGCTTCGTAGATGCAGTGGACACATGCAGCGAACACATGCGTTTAGTTCTGCCCCTCCAGGGCCGGTCAAGATGGTGGCCAGTAGAAAGGTTGGCCTCTCCTTCCGCTGAAGCCAGGGGGGCTCCACTTGGCCAGAGACATCCACTTATGCACAGCTTCATCTCTTTGGAAATCCAGGCGCAGAAGTGTTATTCTGGAATTCCCAGAATCTGGTTTCTGGTACATTGATGAGTTTGAGATTGCAGTGCTTTCTAGATCCAACAAAACCAGGGCATGGCCACAAAAGTAATACCAGGTGTTTCTGGTTGAATAACATTCACAATGCTGATGAGCAGAAAATGATGGCAGCCACCTTGAGATGATGACAGATATTTCCTTTCTTTCAGTGAAATCTTGTGGGAGAGAGTTGAGCATGACCTACAAAGCAGCAAACATCTTTCAGCACTGAATATTTTACTTCAGAGGCACATAAAAAAAATCTTGAGCATCTCACCCACAAAATTAAGTCAGACCTTGGGCCCAGTTGTGTAACTCCGGTTGAATTAATGGCCTTATATTTAGTATGAATTGGGATCAATAAATGAGAACTATATTTATTTCCTGGGAAAAGGAGAAGGTTTTGATAAATATGAATGCTAGCTGATCAGGAAATATTTGATTCAAATTCTAAGTCTTTGTCCTTATGTTCAAGCTGCTCAGTGCCTCGGGACCAGGGCATTTAGGAGAAATGTGTCTGTGCTGAAAACAGGAACATCTCAGGTCTCAGGGACTGAGTGTAGGATGTAGGATGTAGGATGAACTACCCTGGGAACCACCCAACTACTTTGGGTGGGTCCAAAGAAGATGGAGCTGGGCTGTTCTCAGTGGGGGCAGATGCCAGAACAAGGAGCAATGGGCTCAGGCTGCAGCTAGGAAAGTTGAGGTTGGATATTAGGAAAAACCTTCTCATGAGGAGAGTGGTGAAGCCTGGAACAGGCTACCCAGAGGTGGGGGGATCTCCATCCTTGGAGGTTTTTAAGACCCGGGTAGACAAAGCCTTGCCTGGGATGCTATAGTTGGGGCTGGTCCTGCTTGGAGCAGGGGGTAGGACTAGATGTGACCCCCCCACCCCAGGTCCCTTCCAGCCTCATTGTCTTTGATTCTGTGATTCTAAGAAAAAAACCATGAGGCTCCCAGCAGACATTACACTTGAGGGATAATTAGACTGTTAATTGCATAACCCAGCCACATGTTCAGGAACTGCCACAAAAAGGGAAACCGGCCACAAAAATATTACACAAGAAACGTATAATAGTGTTGTGACTGGTTTCCATCAGGCTTTAAATTGAACATTTGGCAAGGCTAGGACTGCACTGGGGTCTCCAACCAGGCCCAGCGTGGCCCCAGGGGCTGACAATTAGCTGATTGCTGGCTGGTCTCGGGGACCGGACGGGAGCTGGTTGGAGCCCCAGGATAGTCCCCATCCCCATCATAGTCCCCATCATCTGATTGTTGGTTCCCAGCTTTCAAACTGCCAGTGCAGGGAAAGCCTGGTATCACAATTTTCGGCTTCCCCTGCAGTAGCAAATAGGGCACCATTTGGATCTGATCCTCAATCCCAGAATACGTAGCATGGCAGGAGGCACGACTCTCGGCACTGGGGATCAGATCCGATCGGGCGGCCTCAGAATCCACAGCCTTTTGCTCCAAGTACCAGGCCCCCCGTGTTGCTTTCTCTAACACACTCACCAAAGTATTTCAACAACCCCCGCTCAAGGAATCAAAACCAGAGCACTGCGCTGCATGCACAGCTCCCTCCTGTCATGATCGGGCATGGTAAGACGAGAAACTGAATCAACTGTGACAGATTTTAGCCCCGTTGCTTAATGCAGTAGTTGAAGACACTCAGAAACCCCGAATGAAGGCAGTATAAGAAACTGCCTGAGCTAGACAAGACCAGGATATGAGACAACAGAGGCATACTCTTGCTGTGCAGAGTCGGATTTTCTAAGGAAGGCAGAAAGTCTGGTGCATCTAGCCAGAAACAGCTCAGAGTTTTCTCTAAATTGCACCTGTGTGGCTTCTGGCACATCACCTAATGCCAATCCCACCTTGTCACACCATGCACTGTAAAGGAAGCTAATTCCAGAAGCAGCTTATTGAAAATGAGAGGAAAACCAGAGTGGATCCAGGGAATGCTACACGTTATAAGCAGGATGAAAAAGACACCTTCAAATTGCAGCAAAAGCATTAACCCAACTGCAGGAGCCTGAGCATGACTCAGCAGAGCAGCTCGTGCTGCAAACTCTGGTAGCAAGGGGGGGTCCAGCAAGTTAACACGGTGCTAACCAGGCTACCGGGAACTGGGCACTTCCACGTACATGCAGTTGCATTAGCTCTCAGGGGTCATCGCAGCCCTTGCATTCAAGGCTGAATTGGGAACCTTATTGCCAATCGAGGGGTAATGACCTTTCTGAGGACACAGCTAGCGAAAGAGAGCTCCCCCGTTGATAGCGATGATAGTGACAATCCAGGAGGCAATCACGTCTGCTGGCTCGTGCGTTCAGACCTGCCCGCTCGCCGGAGGCAGCAGTGCGACGGTGTGATCTCTCCCTCCCTGCCCACCTCTTCTACGGTTGGTTACTGAATCGTTCCTCCCTCGTTGCGTCACGTTGGGGCTACCTGCCCCGATAACGCTGGAGACAGGCTGTGATGCTCTAGGGAAACCACTGCAGCGAAGTGGTGCCAGCCAAGTGTCCTGGCCTTGCCAGTTCAGCAGCGCCCTTTGGCTCAGCAAAAGCTTACATGCCGCTTGGCCAGCCTGGCAATGCTGGGATGAGACCACTAGCTACCAGAATATATCGCCATTGGAAGTCCCCAAGGGAGATGCACACTGTTTGTCCAAGATCAGCATGTATTACTATTTGTCTTTGGACCAGAGGGGCTGCAGGAGATGGCTGGGGCCATGTGACACGCACGGGTGAGCATTGCAAAAACAGTCAGTGGATAAATGGAGAAAGGAAAATCAGAGCCAATCTACAGGCCTTGTTTAAAGAGATCGCTTCACATCTAAGGCTTCTTCTACCCCAGTGGTGCTCAGAGGGGCCTCATGGGCTGGATGAGTGGTGCAGGGTTGGTCTGCAAGCTGGACCTTGTGCATGGGGCCGGTGCAGGGGTTGGATGCTGTGTGCCTGGCCTGTGCGCAGAATTGTGCCTACAGCCCAGCCCACTCCAGTGCGTGGGACCAAGTCATTGGGCCCGCGGGTCTCTCCATGGGTCTGGAAGTCTGGTTGCGGGGGAGCAGCAGCAGCAGCAGTGTGAATTGCCATAGCTCCCAGAGCTGTGACCTGTCCAGCAGCTTGCCCACAATGGAAACGGCTTAGATCGCAGTGAATTCACCCAAGGAGGCTGCTGGCTGCAGCGTTACCCTGCCCGGCTGCCCCGCTGTTGGACGGCCGCGAGGGACGCCAGTTCTCCTGGAGGGGACGATCAGCCGGCGTGTGCAGCTGCGCGTCGCGTACACGCGACCTGACCGTTGGCTTCAGTCAGCCGATGCCTGACAAAGCCACGCTGACAACCAGAGCAAGACAGCCTGCCCGAAGGGGTAAATATCACATGGCCTCATACAGGCTCCTGTCCTAGCAATGACTTTGCTGGCTCCTGCATCTCTCGCATTTGCCAGACCTCTCTTTCAGCTGCTGCCGTCATTCCCCATCATCACTTGGCTTCCCTTTCCCCAGCCTCTCCCACCCTTTCCCATTCCCGTTTTCCTGACCCTGCTTCTCTTCCGTTCTTTTTTGCTGCCAGATTCCTCCCCCCTATCTCTCTCCCATTTTCCCAGTTAATCTCCACCGTCCTGCCCTGCCTTCAGCCTAACACAGCTAGCCACCTCGGTCTCATTTTCCGCCTCTTGTTCCCATCGTCTCCATCTCCCTTATTCCCGTATTCTTCTTCGCCTTGCAGGCCCGTCAGTCTCTGGAGGGTCAAAAATCATTAGGCTCAAACTATCCTTCCAAATAGCTACCACTTACGAAATGATAACGCGTACCGATTCTTCAGAGCCAGGCACTTAGGGAGTAGAAGGCAGGAAGCACTACCGAGCACATCTGCGATACCCTGCCCAGCCGCGTTTTGTAGCCATCGCTTGAATTTCAAGGGCTTGACCCTGTACTTTAATCCTGAAGAGTCGCTTCTGTTGGGTCTCCTGTTTAGTCTACTCTCTGAATTCCAGTTACGCCGCTCGGAAGTTCAGCTACTGGATCAAAATCGAGAGTGACCGCTCGCCCGCATGTCCAGGGAAGAAAGGAGACCAGCGAGCAAAAGGGAGGGTGGTTTTGGAAGCCAGTCTCAAGTCAGAATTAGCTCTTAGCATAGGATCTCTCCAGAGGGCACCGGTATTTCCTGGTTTCTGCTTGAGATGGAAACGCGGCGGCATTTTGGCCCCATTACCTAGTGTCTTGCTTGGGAGCTCAGAGAGGGGCGGAGGCAGGCAGTGACATGAAAAATACTGGAGGAGAAAAGAACCAAACATTTAAGAAACATCGAGAACTGGGTTTGGCTTTGGATCGGGTTGATGCTGCCGACTTGAACGGCCCCTTTCTCATGCTTATAAGTAACCTGCGACACTCGCTGCTGCCAGCCAGGAGCATCACTGAGTTCAAAGTGGGATGGGTTATATTAAAAGCGGGATGGACAGGTCCATCAGGGGATATCAAACACCGCAGTCAGAGCTGCTACCTCCTGCGGGAGGCCTGGAGGGTCCGACAGGGATGAATTATTCAACTTATGTCCTGTTTCCTATGCTCGTCTTCTGTAGCCCCCATTGATCGCCACTGCAGAAGACTGAGCTAGATGGATCGCTGGTCTGACCCAGCTTGGCAGGTTTGTAGGACAACCCATGTGAGCAGAGCCTGCAGAATGACTTCGTGCAGGAACGGGGCTCAGGACAGGGGTGGGCACATCTGGTGATAAATAACAAGCTAAGACCATTCAGAACAAACAAGTTCGGTGCAGAGAAATCATAGCAAGGTCCTGCTGGAAAGGACTCTGGCACGTCACCTTCTCCGAGGCAGGATGAGCTCTCCTTCAAAGGCTCGTCCAACCTGTTCTCCCCGGCAGCCCTAACGAGCTCGTTCAGTGCTTTGCTGTCCTTCCAGACAGACTCTAGTCCAAATCCTGCCATTGAAGCTGGTTACTGCTTGGCCTGGCTCTTGTCGGAGTAACGTAGAGCGACTGATCAGCATCGCTCTGACGATGTCACTGCCCTTATGACCGGTGACTTCATTTCGCGTGCCGTCTGCCGGAGCTGAGAAAACTCAGGAGAATCCAGTGCCATGGGACAGAAGAGAGGCGGATGAAAACCAGGCAATTTTGTCCTCGGCACTGCAAATCTTCACTCGTCAATCTTCACCCATTGACCCCAATAGGATACCTCACCTGATTAAGAATTATCCACGTCAGTCGGCTCTTCCAGGACAGGCCCTTTAAGTGTTGGGTTTATGACCCTCTTTGTATTAGATTATCTATACCGCCATGAAATATTATTGTAACAGGACTGGAATATTTGAGCATTGATATTTCTGGGCAAATGGTGCGGCAGGGGAGGGTGAATTCCCAGGTGTGAGGTGAGAGGAAGGGACCCACGGTGGGTTGTGGAAACACTCCAAGCACAGGGGGATGTGCAGAGATGTAAAAAGAGCCGGGAAGGAAGGGCACGGGGGTCTGCAAGGCGAGGCAGGTGTGTGGGAAGACGGGTGGCCTGATTTTAAACCAACCAGTTAGCTCAAGCCCAAGAACACGGCTGCTTTCCAACGCGCATGCACTCAATAAAACATGGTTTGCTCAGCCGATTTCAGAGCAATCATTTCACAAGTGCCGCAGTAACAGGAAAAGGATGGCTCTTAATGTGCAGGGCTGGGGCACTCATCTCTGGGTGCATCTACACAAGATACTAAATGTGCAGCAACCTAATAACACTGCACAGGAGCGTGCCGGGGAAAACCCAGGCCCCAGTGCTACTGCACACACAGTAGCACCACTTACTGCACATCGAGTAGTACTTGGTTATCCAAGTACTAAATTTAATGCAAAGTAACTACGTGTAGATGCACCCCCGTGTGACCTCAGCCATATTCTGCCCTCCCATCGTGATAGCAAGGACTACTGTCTCCCGGCGCCTCGTTTCCCTGTCTGTACACTGCTTTGAGATCCCCCACGAAGGGCTTTAGCCAGTAATTAAATAGTTCTTGGTGATAAGGAAACCAGGATAGGCAAATTAACTTTCTAATACTTTAGTAGCCAGCCCTATTTTTTTCCCTTGGCGCCTATCCTGCTGGAGTTGTCTACACCTGTTTCTATAAACCAAGCTAAAGATCAACGTGCAAACAGCCCTGGCATTGATTTATGCTTTTAGCTGATGCTCTTGATTTATGCCCTTAACAGCCTTGCTCTTGATTTATGCTTTTAGATGGCCGTGTGACAAACACCTTGGCTCTGACGCATGAATCTGGGCAGCAGAGAGAGCTTCAGATCATCTAGGCTGTAGCAGCCCGGCCGCCCAGACACTTGCCCACGCTCCCTTACTGGCTCCGCACCCAGGCTCAGAGCCAGCGTCCAGTCTCAGCCACAGCAGGGTAAACGCGGAGTCGCTGCAATGGAGCTACTCCGCATTTCCACCAGGGCGGCTGAAATCGGGATCCGGCCTCCGCTCCTCCGAAGCATTGCTACCTCCATTTCAGGGAAAGGAGGAGTACAGCTGGCGTGTGTGCTGCTGGCTTCTCCCACGTGGCTGGTACGAAGCAGTCGTGACATGCCCCTGGGCGGTCACTCCAGGTTCATCACCGCATCGCTGACTTCTGTTTCCTGGGTCTCCCCTCAGCGCGGCAGCTCTAGCGAGGGGGAGACGCCCAGAAAGGGCAGGACCAGAGAGGGAGGAAGCCTTTCCCTCCCGAAGCTACCTGCTGTTCCCTCTGAAGTCACGCCAGACCAATTTGCTTTGAAAGGCGATTTCCTGCAAAGCGGCTGATGTCTATCAGGGGACACGGTGCTCGAGTCAGTCGGCGCTTCCAAGTCCTAACTGCGCCGCTGCACATTTATATCATCAGGCCTGAAACAAAGGCAGGCGGGGTTGGTCTTGGGGCCTCGTTCCTCTGTCCCGCTTTGCTCTGCCAGGTTGATCTGGCTGGACGAGGAGACCAGAGCAGAGCACGCTTCATGGCGTACGAAGAAGCCACCCTGGGTAGCAAACCCTGTTTCCCACGGAAGGGACTGATGCCGCAGAAGTCTTCCCGTGCGGCGCCAGGCTCCATGCCCCTTGGATTTCCAGCTGACCTAAAGCAGCCGCTGAGGACTTCTCCTCGCCATCCTGCACGCAGGAAACGTTCGCTGCTTCGCTCTCTCCGCTTGGACATACCCGCAGCTGACGGCAACGCTCGCAGGCCCACAAAGCAACTCTCGTGTCATTCGCACCACATCTGCCGCCCAAATCTGCTTTCCTGCCGTTCATCATGTGTGGCATATTCTCTTCTGTTTATCTGCCCTCATCATAATTTCTCCGGTCTCTCTGGCAGGGTCCCAGGCTGGAGCAAGGCAAGACAGCCTCCTTTGAGGTCCTATTTATTTATGATTAGGTTAAATCAGCAGGGCAGCAATAGGGAAGGAGTGAGTCACTCTGCAGATGTTTAAAGATTTATACCTCTGCAGCATCTTGCCCCTGTAGAATAAAAAGCAAAGCTCAAGCTGCATGGTTAGGAGCCAAGAGAAGCAGCAAAGAGCCAAGATGCTTCCCCAAGCGCCTTCTTCTGTTCGTCTGCGTGGCATTAAGAGCGCGGCCTCGCCACAAGCTTCTCCTGCGTGGCTGTGGTCGCCTTCCCCGGGCAGGAGGCGCTGGCTGGTGCGCGGCGGGTCTGTGCCGCACCATTTCACGGCCCTGCCATGCCAGTTGTCTTATTTATGTAGCAATCAGCCAGGTGAGACTGAAGCAGCCTTAGCATGGGATGCTCGTTACAGTGATTTCACAGCAACCTCCAAATGGAAGGAGCTCTGCCTGCACTGTGATAGTGGTATCGGCCCTGGACCCAAGAACCTCTGGAAAGTCTTGCAGTCATCAGCCCTGTTGCGAAGTGCGAAACTCCCGGGAGCCCTGGGCTACGCTGTCCGTCTGGACAGCTTCTTCCAAGAAAATGCAGAGACTGAGCTTTGCCCCCAATGCCTATTCGTTTGCTGGAATCCCTTCGGAGAGCTGCTTGCGCCGTTTGGCTGAAAGAGCCGGCAGTCACGGGGTGAAAGCATTCAGACCAAAAAATTACTCTGGCAGCAGTACAAAGGTCTCTAGTTCCAGCGTGCGGCAGGGACCTGCCAACCCACACAAAGAATCAATAGCCCAATTCAGTGCAAAACCTTCCATTCACTGAAAATGAAACCCACAAACACTTTTCCTTTGGCAGAGACACCTCTGAAGATAAGATACTCATTTTGCTGGACAGACTGAGCCAGAGGCAGCAACTGAACAACTGCATTCACCCTGGGGCGCCAGATCAGAAGGATGCTGGGGTGCTAATTTTAGAGGGAAAAATATTATCCTGAAACAGGGTCAGTTTTGCAAATCTTATTCTTGCATGTAGGCCGACTGGAGTCAGTGAAATCGCACCCGTGAGGAGGGATTATTTGCAAGGGATGGAAGAATGAGCCTCAAGTGTCAGTGCTAGACTATCACACTTACTTTACAAGGATAAAGATGCAGCCCCCTTCCTAGCCGTTTAAACCAGCAGCTTGCAGTTACACTGCTGTTTGTCCATGCAAGCCCGGACTACTGGACAGCCAGGAGGTGCCAAGACCCTCCGGGGAAACACAGCTGCCTCAGAAGCAGAGCACGGCAACACTTGCAGTGGTGCAGGGGAACACGGCACGGCGGGTTAGCTCAGCGAGGCACGACGCTGGGCCCAGATGAAATGGCAGAGCACTGAGGAGTGCAGAACGCAGCCACCTGGAAGCCAGCCAGATCCAGCCCAAATCTCAACGGGCAGGCTGCGAAATGCTGGTTGGGGTCAGGGTTAGGGCTAGCAGGCTGCTGTGGATGGGGATTCCTTAAGAAATGGGAATCCCAGGCACACTTCCCTGCATATTAGGGGATTTAGAAGATATGCCGAAACACAGAGCTCATGCCACAGAAAGCAAACACCCCTGGGCTTGGGGCGTTTACTTGGGGTTTCGAATGAGTTATTCGCCAGCACGGCAAGTGAGGATGCTTAAACCACTCGTATGCGCCTAGTAAGGACACCTGGGGATTGCATGGGGAAAAGGAATCCTTCCCCTGCCTGCACGCGCACCCCTGCCGCACGGTCATTTGTACGGGAATTGTTTCTAAAAGCACCGGCTGGGAATAAGGCTCCCTGCGCTAGGCACTGCACACGTGGCCCTGCAGAGCCAACAGTCTAAACAGGGAAAGGAAGAGGGAAAAGCAGAAAGGATCTTCCCACACTGATGGTGGCTGAAGCCCACTTCTCCCGTCTCCCAGGCCAGTGCCCTGTCCCCGCTGGACCGTGCTCTTGCTGAGGGAGGCAGTAGCCACCGTGGACCCAACACCAATCCTTGGCAGACCCAGACAGCAGAGCGTCTGGGTCCCCTTCCAGCCTCTGGAAGAGTCAGAAGGAGCTGCTGTGGATCTAACCTTGGCATTACACAGGGAACATACTTGGTCCCCCAAGTCCTCTTTCTTTGGAAGACGAGCTGCGTTTTGCAGAGGGGCTGCTATCCAAAGCATCGAGACTGGCTGAGCTCAAAGGGAAGGAAAAATGCAACCTCATGACAATGCTTCGCACTCATGCTAACGGCATCCATTTACACAAAAGCCGGGATTCCTTCCCTGGCACCGACAGCCGGGTCTGAACGCAGCTCTGTGTCCCTGGTAGCACAGAGAGGAAAGCTCGAAGCAAGTGCTACCGGGGACGCAGAGCTGCATCCAGACCCGGCTGTCAGTGCCAGGGAAGGAGTCCTGGCTTTTGTGTAAATGGATGGTTTGAGCAAGAGCCTACGTGTTTAATGCTGAATAATTTTCCAAGACGGAATAAAACTGCGCCTAAGGCTTCCAAAGCGAGGCGTGAGACATCATTACAAATAAAAGACCTGCCGATGACAAAAGCCTTTCCAGGTAAAAGCAAGAGATGGTTGATGCTCAGATCTGAAACACCCAAAACTGTAGGGTCATTCTCACCTCAGCGGGATCGGGCTCAGCTCTTTTCTTCTTCGGAGATGGAAACCTGCCACAGAGAGGTTTTGTGCAGGCATTGGGAATCTTTCAGTGTTTGTAGGAGCAAAGGTTTATCCCAGGTCTTTGGAAAACAAGCATGTTGAACCCACGCTAAGCAGCCGGGCACTCAGAGGGACTGATGCCTTGCAGATCGCACTGAAATCAACTGGAGATGTAGGAATTTAGTACTGCCAACCCAGTGCATATTATGCCCCCAAATAACCTTTAAACCAGTATTAATATCATAGCATTAAAACAAAGCCTTGATTCTTCCGATTTGCTTTCTGAGGTTTGAGCCTCGGCAGTTCTCGTCTTCAAGCTTTTCTCTGCTAGCGTAAGGACTTGGGCAAATTCCCCCCCTTTTTTTTTTAGATGAAAACCATGATTCTAAAAAATCTTTCTGAGTTGCAAGTTGCAGCAAGGGAAGTGGAGGTTAGATATTGTGAAAAACTCTCTCACGAGGAAGAATGCAGGATTGCTTTCCAACAGACTAGCTGGATCCCATAATTAGAACAAGGTTTTATCTCATCACCAGCAGCAAAACATGCCAGAAGCAGCGTGCTCTCACCTATTGTGATGTCTTGGAACAGACGTCTACTTCCCTGCATGAAGCAAAGAAGAGTTTCAAAGAGGTCCCTCTCCTGGAAAGAAACCCAGAACAAAAGAAAACCAACTTTGCCAAAACACCCACCCGGTTTTCTATTGTTAAATGTTTCCCTTGGAAAAAAACATGAATATTGGGAGTCTCCCTCCCAAAGAATGTTTTAATCTAAGCCTTAAAAAAAAATAAAAAAAATCCACTCTTTCCTTTTAAAAAAGTTTATTAGCATCAAACCAACAGTATGACAAACAGGATCAGTGCAGCACTGTTATAACGAAATCACAAAGCATCAAAAAGATCATTGTGTCGCACTGTATGAAAAAGCCAACGCGCATTCTGCAGCTGTTAAGGCAACTGGTCATTACTGCATTTCATTTGGAAATGAGTTCACCGAATCATAGAAAACGAGGGCTGGAAAGGACCTCAGGGCTCACGTCTAGTCCAACCCCTGCTCCACGCAGGACCAGCCCCAGCTCCATCGTCCCAGCCAAGGCTTTGTCTAGAAAGCCAATGGAGGTTCCTCTCTGGATAGCCGTTCCAGCGCTTTACTACCCTCCTCGTGAGAATGTTTTCCCTACCATCAAACCTAAACTTCCCTTGCTGCAACCCAAGACCATTGCTCCTTGTCCTGCCACCTGCCACTGCTGAGAACAGTCTGACTCCATCCTCACAGGTGCCAAACAGAGGGGAACGATCAGTTCCCTCCATCTGCTGTCAGCGCTCCTACCCATGCAGCCCAGGATGCCGGTCGCCTTCTTGGCTGCAAGGGCGCACTGCTGGTTCATAGTCGGTGTATTGTCCACTGTTAGCCCTGGGTCCTTTTCCGCAGAGCTGCTGCGTAGCCAGCTCGTCCCCAGGCTGAGACCAGCTGGCTAAGTGAGATTTCTTTTGGTCCAAGCCCCCAACGTGTCGAGGTCACTCTGAATCCTAGCCCTGCCCTCCAGTGACTCTACTACTCCCCGTCTTGGTGCCATTTGTGAACTTGCTTAGCAATGGCCTGATCCTGGTAAGTGCCATGTGCCGTTTGAGGGCAGGTGCAGAAAACCTGCCACTCTTTTTGATATCAGTGGAAGTTGTACACGCTCAAGACCTTAAAAAAAATAAGTAAAAAAGCCTTTTTTTTAAAAAAAAACAATGCAATTAATACATTACAGCTTCCTGGGTGCAGTGTTTGCAGATCTCTCCCAGCTGGCAGGATTAACCTATGCTCAAGGCAGATGGATGGGATGCAGACTTCACTTACTCAACACGGAAGAAATGCAGGAGGAGAGCCCAGGGGGGTGTAATCTCAGTTTGCTAAGGTGATTCTTAGTATGCATTAACATAAATCACAGGCCAGAGGCAAGAGGCACTGGGCTGAAACCCCTGGCGCAGAGCAGTGCTAGAAAATTCGAGTTTAGCATCAAGGAAATGTAATGATTTGTTTGCTGCCTGCAGAACAAAGTGCCAAAGGTCCTGTTGGCTTAGGTGTGTTGCAGTCTGGCACCACTGCAAAAAAGGTAAGCTTTACATAGTATCGGATGCCTAGAGAACATTTGGTTAGGTTAGCTATTTGCCAGCCTCTTTGGATTAAAGGATTTGACTGCCCATGTTCACACAGTCCTGCGCTTTCCTCCTAATAGCACAGAATATGGATGAAGGGCAGAGCAATGAGGATGACTGCAGAGAAATGGTCAACGTGACTGACAAAGCTCATCGGGTTAGAAGCGACTGTTTGTTGCCACGTTTTCTTTTCATTTTATTTCAATATAAATCCTACCTTTTGAGCCCGCTGAGAGATTCTGCAAGCCCATGTCACAAGAGCCACTTGAAAGAGTCATCCCATACTACAAGGAGATTAAGACTATACAGGACTTATTAGCCACATGGATGGGGCTGGGGAAAGAGGGGAAAAAGGAGACGGCGGTTTTGTTAAAGGAGAAAGCACCCAACTATGCCGCGGAACGAGCTTTGCTCTTTGCCTTCAAGGGTGGGAGGGTGATGCATCGCCAGAGGGATTTTGGTACCATGGCTCTTCCATCAGCAGGAGCAAAAGTGACTGGAAAGAATCCAAGGCAAACACAGGACCAATAAAATAGGAAACGAAGTAAAGAAACAGGAAGTGTAGAGGACTGGTCAACATCCCTTCACCCCCAAAGCAAGCAGCACCAATTACCCTCACGCAGAAAACTGAACAGCCCACAGATCAGGCTGGCACTCAGCAAGTGTCGTCCTACCGCACATGCCAGGGTGCCCACAGAACTTGGTAAGTGGTCTGACAGAGGACAGACAGCACTGCATTGAAAGCACATCACAAGTCAGGACCAGAATTACACTCAGCCCTTCTCCAGAAATAAAATGGGCTGACCCAAAGAAAGGGAACGGGGGCAAAGCAGTAGAAAACCAAAAGAGGGGTAATGGCAGGTGCAGCAACTCATTGGCCACGCAACACACTTCAAGAACAGCAGCAACAAGTACGTGCTCAAGCTTCCTCCTTTCTTCGAACAAGGCCTTGACGGCCTACCCCTTAGCGAGGTAGCTGCCACATGGTTCACCGCATGGACAAGCTTTCTTCCAAGATGGGGCAGAAAGCTGTGACTGCGGTTACTGCTCCTTCTGTCTAGCGAGTTAAGCGGGCAAAATGGATTATTCAAACTGCGATCAAAGTGAATTGCTTTCTAAAGAGGAACAGACTTCTGTCACGAATAGGGAGAGGTCTCTTCACTGTGAAGGCAGCGATCAGGGCTAAGCGTTCTAATTTTACGGCATCCCAATGACTCCCCACAGATGCAAATGGTCTATTATAAAGATTGACATTCTGGAACAAAAGTAATTTGAATTAGCCTAGGCTTTCATATGGCCATTAATCTTTGAAAATCAGTCCTTCTAGAGGCACGGGAATACAAGGATCAAATGCAAATTACCAATGTAACACAAATACTTTCAAGTAGTCATTTCTTCACAGTATTACGTATGGAAAAAAAATCACTTAAGCAGTAAGGAAAAAGGAAGCGGCAGTATCATCAGAATAACGAAGCCAGAATGATCTAGTCAGGGATGTCACAACTAGAGGAACACGGATATATCGGTCCACATCGGATCGGCACCGATAAAAGGAAAATTGACATTATGGACAATCAGCTTTTTTTGGCCGGCGTAGCTGATAATATCACTGATACACGCTGCGTGCACGTGTGCAGCCGCACTCGTGCACGTGGCCGGGAATGCAGCCGGGCAGCTCGGCGAGCAGCATCTGGCTGGTAGGTCTGTGGGGAGAAGGGGTATGGCGGGCGGGGGGCAGATCGAGGTCCCCACGGTGAGGGAGGGAGTGGGGCTGGGGTAGGCACTGCCCAGGCAGGACGGGGTGGGGGACAAAGCTGTGGGTGGCTCGTATGGGGAGCACGGCTCCTGCCACTGCACATACCGTGGGGGAGGCACAGGGGACACGTGTCCTTCGGACGTGTGTGTGGGGCTAGGGCAGGCTGCCCGCTGTGGGCTTAGGGCCAGGGGCTGTATTGGGGCGGGTGGGCGGCAGTGGTGGGGGGGGTGGGTGGTGTGGGGGATATTTGGGTGGGGCGAGCCCCCCCCCCCCACCCCCCCCCCCCCACCCC
>JAGPOW010002742.1:24180301-24215427 GCA_030014935.1 Caiman crocodilus | reverse complement strand
CACCCCTCCCAGCACCGCTACTGCCTGCCCCGAGTGCAGCCCCTGCTTGCAGCAGGCAGCCTGCCCTCGTCCTGTGCACAAATCCAGGGGACACGTGTCCTCCATGCCTCTCCAGGGTGCACACAGTGGTGGGAGTCGTGCCTCCCAGACGAGCCGTCCGCAGCTCCGTCCTGCAACCTGTCCCACCTGGTCAGTGCCTGCCCCAGCCCCACTCCTTCCCTCACCATGGAGGCCTCGACCTGCCCCACTCCCATGCCCCTTCTCTCCCCTATGCCCCTTTCCCCACATAGATTTACTGGCTAGACGCTGCTCTCCAAGCTCCCAGGATGCAGAGCGGCTATTGGACCAATGTGGCTGGTTAATTACTGGCCATCAGCATCAGCCAAAGCATCTTTACCGGTGCCTAGCCAGAACTGTAAGCAGGGGGGTGGTTGGTTGCAGCTGTGTTGGTCTAAGGTCAGAGGCAGGCAAGGTTCTTTAGGGAGATGTGGGATCTTTATTAGACCAACTACAAAGTTGCAAAAATTGTTCTTTGCAAGCTTTCGGGCACAAACTCCCTTCTTCAGGCATAGTGAGAGTCTGCTGGTGAATTGTGTGCTCTCCTGGGTAGAACAGAAGCCAAAATCCAGGTCTGTGAAAGCGTCAATGTGTGAGGAACAAAGGGATGGGAGACAATAGAACTGTAAGCAAAAATATGATCCATCCTGGGCTCGATAAGAAACATAGTACACGGCTGAAATGGAACAAGCACCAGGGCCGACGAGCGGATGCACACATTGATGAAAGAGTGGCTAGGAACAGTCTTGTCCTCAGGGGCTGCGGCTACAGATGAGATGCTTCTTTCTACATCTCACTGGAATTCACATAAAAATGGCAGCCTCCAGGGGACCCCAAATCAGGTATTTTTAAATGCCACCAACTATTTTCCCTGTTGGATTTGGTGTATTCTGATGAAGCAAAAAGCAGCCTGTAACCTTTTCAATCTCACCCACTGCGATTCCCAGGTAAGCTGAGGATGGATGGTGTTGACATATGCATTTCTTAGGACACGAGAACTAAAGTTTCAAATAGGCCAAAATAAAACTTTATTTAACCATTACAATATATACTCTCTTATCAACACAATGCACAAAATGTTTACAAAACCATCGCTCTTCTGCTCCATTTTCGGCACTGCTTTTATACAAACCTTGAAAATAAACTGGAAATCTTGGCTATAAAATATTTTTTGTTACATTTTCAGAAGCATCAAAAAATATGATTTTAGGTAAACAAGATCTTTCCTTAGGAGGATACTGTCACAGGCAAAACAAACATTTGCTTAAAGACTTACAGGCCTAGCATGCAGTGTGACCACCCCATGCACAGCTCTGGTCTGCATATGAATAGAAGAAATGATGAGCGTCTTTGACAAAAACAGAACCTGGGAACATTAGATGATCATGAGCTACAGCCTATTAAAATTAAAGCTACCTAAAACCCTTTGTACCGCTTCACAAGTAGTGGAGAAAGAGGGGTTGATTACAGCACCCAGCAGCTTCCAAACCAGTCTCCATTATAATGCAGGAGCAGCTGTTACCAGGCAGCCCCTGGAAGAGAACGGGAGAGCTGTCATTTTGGCTGCAGCTGTAAGGTGGTGCGACCAGGAGAAAGGTCCAGCTCTGCTGCCAGTCCAGTCAGCTATTAGACTTCAACGCGAGCAGAAGCAGGCTGCACATCTAATTATTTTAGAGAGAGCATGCAGATGGAAAGAGGGCCCTCAGCTGGTCCCCGATGTGCACAGAATAACCTGCCGGCAACCCATGTTTCTCGAAGCAAAAAAAAGAGTGCTACCATTCCGCACGGGGCTACACGGTAGTTTATACGAGGCGACCGACAACCAGTCCTGGCCCTAGGGCGGATCAAATTTCTCGCCAAGAAAATGAAATTCCATGTCCTAATGCTACTGATATAATAAATACAAAAAAAAAAGACTGTGGAGTTTAACTACTCATTTTGATCTACATATTTGACAAAATCTTCTCCCCTGTTATTTCTAGATCAAGACGGCTCCTGCACATTCAATTTAAAGAAATAATCTCTCTGTTCCAGAGAAAAACGACACTGTCAAGTGAAAATCATCCCTGAGAGCACCATTCCAGCCATATAGATGTCAGAGGTATGCAAGGTCCGGTGGGGATATAAAATAGCCCTGGACCTACCCAAGATTAAGTTCAGAGCAGAGAAAGGAAGTTAACCCTGTGTGTTCACGTTGGTTTAAATAACATTTACAAATCAATTCAGCAACTCTGAATGTTTTCCATTCCCTGAGCTGGCTACAGTTTAAAGACAGTCATATGTAATATCGAGCATTGCAATATTTAGAGCTGTACTTAAAGCAGCTGCAATTTTTACAGTGGTAAAGTCAAACACCAAGTTACAAGTGTACAGCAGTTAGTGGTGGTTCATTCGTTTCCTGTGATAGGAAGCAAGCAAGATGACCTTCTTTGGCGAGACAGAGCACTGAGGAAGCTTCACGCCTTTGATCCTTTCTTCTGATATTTTAGCCGGCTTTACGTTATGGCTTGTGGAGACACCACAAGACCATAGTGCAGCACAAGTAAACCATCCTGGTGGGAAAAAAGGGAAAATCATACCGTTACCGCTCTTAAACAAAATCAGGTACTGACGGAGGAGGACGACTGAATCCGTTCATCGGTCACAGATCCAATTCCATGCGTCTTCTGAAGACTGGAGGACTATTTTATTTTATATCCCCTTCTTTTCCAGACCAAAGATTTGCATTTGGAAAAGCCAAGGTGATGGGGTACACACTTCCCTCCTTTCCCTTTCAAGAAGGGAAATTAACCCAGAGATTTAAAAAGCTGCCTCTTCAAGTAACCGTTTCACTTTCCTTTTCATCCTAAAACTATTCTTTACATACGCAAAGCCCCATTTACAAGCCATGCTACTCTTTGCACAACATTCAGAACAAAGCCAAATTTAAACAAATGCAAAGTAGGCATCTGGAGTAGCTGGAGACACCCGAGTCAGCAAGAGTGAGGAAGAGACTGGGGTGTTACAGAGAAGAGGGAACTATGTCTAGTATTGATGGAGCATGGAGGTGGCAAGCTTTAATCCCCTCCGACACAGACTTTGCTTTTCGGCTTTAGTTCCTCAAGTCAGAGGTGATGACAAATGTCTCCTCCTCTGGGATGTGTGTTAATGTTCACAAAACACCTTAATTGTAGAAAGTGCTTTCAGTGCAAAGCATTATTTAATCAGATTTCTAGAAGCCATCCACCCCGAGTTCTGGAAAAGGCACTAAATAAATCCCACGGCTCTACCGTGGTGCTGCTCAATATTCCCTTTCCTTTGTAAGATGCTCTACAGCCTGGAAGTGTGCAAGTGTCAGCAACGCTGAAAGAGACAGATTGCAGCAGTGCCCCAGCCAAACCAGAATGAATTCCTTGCTATTTTGGAGGTAGACACCTCATTAACACGTTCACGTACGTATTATATTTCACACAGAGTCTAGGGCTGCGTGCAGTTATCACCTCTCACACAAGTGTGGGAAGCTTTTCCGAAACGCTTCATTACCATGGAACAAGACGTGGCAGCTCAGTGCAGCAGTCCCCTAGCCTTTTCCTGCAGTGCTCCTTTCATGTGCAATGACAAAGAAGGCATGTTATGCTCTCAGTGAAACTAGCCACCTGACTGTGCTCATACATCCCTTCTTCATATCCCCAGACTACACACACATCATTTCACACCAGTAAGAAGCATCTCATAGCCCCTGACATAAGTCTCACATTTCCAATGAGCTACAAGGGATGTGAAAGACAGTAAAATGTCTTTTGCTGAAGCCATTTAACTCCCCTCACCCCTGCAAATGGATTTTGTTGGGCTGACATAAAAGCCATTTGGGGATTTAATTGATCTCGGCGTGAAATTCCCTATCCCCTCCGCTTTATCCGTGTGCTTCCCAGCTGGGGTGGCAAATTCTGCAAGGGCCCCTCGCCTTTACACAGAACGTCTTCCCCTGCTTCTCCCCTTGCTCTAGGCTGTGCCACACAGACACGATCCACTCCAGACACGTGTATTAGGGCATTACAGAAAGGGCTTTGGCTAAGTGACCAACAGGTGAAAACGTGACCGAAATAAGTGACAAGATCCATTCTTTAACAAAATCATAGTTTGGTTATATTCCTGAGCCTACCCCTATTCACTCAATAGCAAAACTCCTAGGACGTTGGACTGGACTCCCGATTGGGACAAAGTTGAATATTATATACCATCCCAAAATCAAAACCTTAGACTTCCATCGCCTTTGGCAATCTTAGTCCAGAGCTCCCACTTTTAAGACCTGCTTCCTTGCTGGTCTGTTGGAAATTCAACTCTAATGCGATACACAAATATCTTTGGAATGGGATCGGCTGCACGGAGAAGTGTCCCAGCACAGCTGATCCACCTCACTGGTGTCTGCAGACATCGCAGGGGCTGTCGGCCCAGGCAGCCAGGCCGCAGCTGCTGTCGGGGCTTCACAGGTCTGTTCCTGTGAGACCACGGCCCTGGATGTCGCTCTCCTCCTCCCCTCAGCCAACCCCCGGGGGTGCATCTCAAGCAGGGGAATGGCAATCGATGTGTCCCCCCGCTCCAGGGGACTCCTGGGGCAAGCATTTGCAATTGCAGCTGCAGTGGGGGGAACTTCCACGCGAGGGGTTTCACTATACTCTGCTCCGATTACTTCTTTATTGGCCAGAGGGTGCCAGTATATATGTGCGCATATATATGTGTGCGCATATATGTATGCACAATATGTGCATATAGTTTAGGTCCCAGGTAAGAAGTTGCACACCACTTGTGTGCGAGGCATTGGTCTAACACACAGCACAACACGGTCTTTGTTTAAACGGCAAAATTATCATTTTAATATTGCCACCTAGCTCTCCGAGCACTTCATCAGTAGATTGCAAGGCACTTTGCAAAGTGTCGTGATCCCATTTTCCAGGAACAGCACGACAGCATTTTTCACCGATGGTATAAAACGCGACGTCGGTCGCACAGCAGCCTGCAGGGAGAACAGTACTCCACGTGAAAGAATAATACTTGCTGCATATAACGGGTGCTAACCAGGAAACAGCTTCTATTCACTTGCCTATTTGGTTACACCACACGCTTATAAAAAACCCTCTTCACCACTTAATTTTTTATACTGGGGACAACCTAAGGAATGTGTCTGAAGGAGACAGCTGAAGTCTCAGCAGAACTGACCTGGCTTTTCTACAGACATGGTATGGTCTTCTTGCTTCCCTTGGGAACTCTTTCAGACCGTGCCTATCAGCACGGACACGTGCTAGCTGCAGCAAGGCCTCTTGTTCTAAAAGTAGCTCCAGTTTTGTCTGTATGCTGTACAGCTCTTTCAGGGCAAGGGAAACTTGGGGATAAGCTATTTCATTCCCTTTCAGCATCTAGTCTTCTTACAACTGTCCGGCAGTTTAACGCTGTTGCAGGAAACAACCCCCCACCCCGTTTTGAAAACAAGATCATGCTGCAATCTCTCTTGCCCTTGAACAGAACAAGGGTGTGGGGAAGGCTATCATAGGGATGGGAGATGGAGAGAAAGCTAAACAGAGCTGAAGCAGCAGTACTAACTGATCAAGAAAGCTAAGCTAAGCTGCATAATTAATTAGAGTCTAATTCAATTCCTGGCTGTAGGAATTGCCATTTAATTAATAAGAGGCCAACAGTCTGAATGAAAAAGAAGAGGGCATCCAAAAATAAGCCAAGATCATAAAAGACGGCTCTCAGGACTTTGCTGATTCGAGGTGGTTTTTGACAGTCTGACAGGCAGAGCGAGGGGCACAGAGGTGGGAAGCTCTGCCATTTGTCTCCCATGTTATCTGTAGCAGGCACCGTAGCTCTCCAAATTTACAAATTCCAACTTTGTAAAATGGCAAGGATATAAATCAAGCCAGCTCCTCCCAAAGATCCAAGGATGAAAGGGTTAGCCCGTATATGGGGCAGATCCAGCCCCAACCGGAGTAGGTACAACCCACTGAGTACAACGGACTTGAAACCACCCACAGCCAGTGCAACATGGTTTATTACTGACCATGACCACAGCGGCTCTCTTCACGGCACTGTCACACACAGCCCAACAGACACCAAGCTAAAAGGGTTAAGCACCGATTTAATTCAGAGTTTGCTTGCATTATGAGAAAGGCAGAGGGGAATGAATGCGTGGATGGACGGATATGATTTTTCTTTAAAGCCTTTAACCAATTGGGGGGTCAGGTTCGACAATGCAGAGAGACCAAACAAGGGCCAGATTCAGAAAAACTCCACGGTCGCTTTGTGCTCCAGCGATGTGACAGCGCAGTCGCTGCCCGCTGTCGAGTCTGCTGCCAGAGTCTCATTCAGCTAATTTCTCCTTCTACCAAGCGTAGGCCTCGCTGGATTTACTAATTAGTACAAGCAGTGACGAATGGATATACTACTGGCGTAACATTTTTGCTGACAGCACTGACCAAAGCAGGCCGCCCCAGAGGATGACTCCAGACCAGTTCCTTATCAAATAACCTTAACGAAGGTGGTGCCAAAGAGTCTGGAGCACACCCGATAACGGCTGAAGGTCTGTGGATGAGAGTAGCTTGGTCGAGGCGAAAGGCAGGGTAGAAATCCACCTTTTAAACAAATCAGAGATGCGTCAGCTTGCTCAAACTGGAGCTCATTTCATCAGATGCTGGGAAAGGATGTGCATTTTTGGACCTGATGCCAGATTAGGGCCCCCGATTCTTTTGCAGAGGGATTGCCCCAATGTGTCCCGTGCAGACAGCAGAAAGCACTGTAAGCATGCATGATATTGGTAGAGGTGCAGGCGAACGAACCGTGGATGTTACAATCCATATGATTTCGTCCAGCGATGCCACCTGTACTGGTCCAGTCCAAAAACGCACAAAAGCCTGTGGCAGAACTCCTGGACTTTGGACACTTCATCGCTGCCCTCAGAGCGGCTGTGCTTAAACAAGGAAACTTGAAAAGCCAACTTCAAGGCACAACTGTGGAGGAAGAAATCGCCTACAGACTGGATTGTGCTAAATATGGTCTACACAAGGGTTTTTATCCTCAATACCTGGATTAACTTCTGTGACCTCTTTGTTCTACATATTTATTACTCGTTAGCCTCTCCCAGCACTCACCCCCTCTCCCCTTCCTTCCCTGCCTTTTGTATTCAAATCGCCCTCGCTCTGACTGCTCTGGGAGCGTCCTTTCACAGCGCTGAACGAAGTGATCTCAGGCTCGTGAAAGCCTATGCATTTCTTTACTTAGTTAGTCCACAAGGTGCATCTCTACCCTGCCTTCTGCCTGACCTGAGGCTAACAAAACTAACTGCCTCTCTCTGCTTACTGGATGAGGCAGTGATGTCTGTGATGTACTCGCACCTGACTGACGACGTGTAGGGAGGGCTGGAAGTCTTCAGAATCTGCACTATACCTAAAGGACACAAGCCACTGCGAGTTGTGCCCGTGCCTGACCACCAGCATCCAGGGTTAACATCCTGAAACCCGCTGACAGGCGGCAGCGAGTAGGCCCTGTGCCGGTAAATAAACCTGGCCAAATTTTTGCCAAATTGAGTCTTGTGGTCAATTGTGTGTGTGATGTTGAGGTCTCCAAGGAAACGCACTACATGTAGAAGATGCCCTGGCCACGTGCTTATACACAAAACTACACCAACCAACGGAGAACAAGGAGGAACCGAACCACACCAAGGATCTCTGCAACCACGGGTTTTACAAACATGGGTCTGCCGCAGGGCCGCTGTTCAAGCGCCTGCAATTCTGATGCACAAGAAGGGAGAAAACACTGCTGGTTCACTCGTGTCAGTTCAACTCTTCATCCTGATAATGTCTAGAAAGACGCTGCCCAAGTTTATAATAGTGGTCATACCTTTTTGGACTTCATGCACCCCTCAGTAGACTCAAGGCACCCCTTGGAAAGTGCCAGCTCTTCCTTTTCGCTCATTTTTTGAGCGCAGAAAATGAGAGAAATTCTTCTGTTGTACAAATCTGAGAAAGCCCACAAGTGTCAGCGTGCTGTTAGTACCGGGGATTCCCATCTCGAATCTCCACATTTATCTTCTGAATCATGTTTGCGTATGCAAAGAGTGCTTAACATTGCCCGGCACCGTGCGGCACCCTCGAACAGATCTCATGGCACCCTGGTTGACAACACAGTCGTAAAAGAGGAGACAAGATTTTGTCTTTACACATTTCCAGTGTACCACCCATAAGGTAAGAAGGCAGGTGTGAAGAAGATGGGATCTACTTGCCCTATCTTCTAGACTAGATCAGATGATTTTAGGATGTTAAACATCTCAGCGTCTTGGAAAAATAAAGCAGTATGTTGTCACGCTCCACCTAGACTTGTTCCAGTCACTGGTTTGTTTTCTCTGTCCTTGCATGGGCACTAATTTGGTGATTAGAGGCATCTGGTCATTAGCCAATTTTTCTTCTCTCACCATGGAGTTACATTAGGGGTATTATCCTTTGTGGAGAAAACACAGCAATGGGTTCCTTCAAGGAGTTTAAAAATGGAAATTTTGGCAAGACTAAGCTGAAGATTGACCTGTCTACCCAGGATACGTCTTCAGTGCAAAAGCCAAGCCACTGCAGCTGCTTCTCTGCCAAAGGAAGCTGGGAGTAGAGACAGTGCAAGATATATTTGCCCTGCTTTTTCTTCTGTAATTATTCACTTTTAAAATGTTCTACCTCCACGTTCAGACAGTCTCTTCGGAGAGAACAGGGTGCTACTCTTTCAGAGCATAGTGAACTCATGTCCAACTCTTAAAAAGGAGAAACTAAGAAACTCGCTACAGATTTTCATTACAAGTGAGATGTGCACAAAGAGGAAAATGAAACGTGACCCCTTTTCACAGCAAAAATTTGAAGCGATCGCTACTGAACATTTGGATCCGTGAACAGAAGTGGGAAAGATCCCGATCACCAACGCCCAGCTGTACATTTTAGAGTGGAATAGGCAGATGGAAATACTGTGGTACATTGTGCTCTTGAACATCATAAAAGCAACAGCAGCAAAGTGCCCTGCTTTCCGAAACCGACAGCCCTAAACCGGGACAGCTCCTCCGGAAGCAGTCTTTTGGGACGTTCTCCACAGAGCGTCCCAATAACTACAGCAGCTCACATCTCTTGCTTTGCGACTCAAGAAACACTGAGACAGACACGTTAGAAAAGAGGATGCAAAGGAAAATATTTCTCTGTTGCAGAGCTAGAGCTCAGCTACCTCTGTGCCGAGGGCAAGGGATAGAAGAGAAACAGCCTTTCACAAACGAGCGCTCGTTTTAACTGTCACTGATGCAAATAACTTCTTCCAGGGAACGTGTTTCACACTGCTGATGCTTAAGTATAGCAGACTTTATTCAAACTGCACTTCCGAAGGAGAAGGTCAGAAGAGCGCCGGAGGGAAGCGGTAGTGATGTTCTCAGGCATTCAGAAACACATTCAGTCTCCCTCACCCATTTGACTCAAACAATGGTCACAGGCAGATCTCAATGCACTCCAGAGACAAAGCGAATCTCCTGAAACAGGTATCAAAGGGGCGGATGGCATTATTCTCATGCAATTCAAACTATGAGAAATGGAAAACAAGTACAAGAACGCCGGTGAGTTAGGATTAGTCTCTAATGTACAACATTACGTATATTTATGAGCTCAAGACCACAGGCTCTGCCATATCTAACCGAACTACTGGTCAAGCTCTAGTCATGGATAATACCAGATACTTCTATAATACATTCTGATCGGTGGTATAAATGCTGTACAGAGGGCTTGTGGAAAAAAGCATTTTTGCCCGATGCCAACAGCTGATGCCTGGAAAACAGCTCTCTAGCAAGCACAATCCTTCTTTGTGCTCCCAGTGCTTTCCATTTAAGAATCAAAGTGCTTTTCGAAAGAAGGGCAAACGTTATCTTCGCTTTGCAGTCCTGTTGGGTAACAAAGTTACGCAGCCGTTGGAAAGTTTCAGTGTCAGTCTTCGTCTTTGATCTCCTCGGACTGCCAATTCCACCCAGTTGCGCACGCGGCTATGCTTGCATCCAGAAATCTTGTCTTTCAAAGTCTGTGCAGCTTTACGTTTCGTTTCCCCCCCCCAAACAAAACGCAAAGCTTAAAAAGAAAAGATTCTGTGGAACGAAATCACCTGTTGAAAGGTTGAAGCATGGACAAGAAAAGAGTTACACTTGAGAAGCTGAGCACCTTTGGACACAGCCACAACATGCAGCAGAACATGTATACCGCAGCCCACGTAAGGAGAACACCTGGGGGGAAACAAGTCTCAATACTGAATTATATTCCTATTCTAGTCATCCGTCAAAGAAACAACATGTTAATCCTCTCCAGTCCCCCACTGAAACCTCGCTGTTCACCTTTGAGTTTTGCCAAGTCCCTATTTATGTGCTAAAAACAAACTAAAGGCACTCTTATTGGTTAAATATTCTTCCCCACTTAATATTTCAAAACAATACAGTCCCATACTGGCGAATAAACAGATGCCACGAACTACGAGAACCTTAAGGCCTTGCCTTTGTAGGAATCATCGGGTTATAAAGAGCATTATTTGAGCTACTACAACAAACGTTACAGGGAGAAAAACTGGGTCTTGGGCACATTACAGCCCAGAAAAGTCAAGACATAAGGCCTCATCATGCTGTGCTGCAAGTACTGAAATTGAAACGATGGCACTGCAAATGAAGGCACGCACACATTAAACACCTGACCGTTGTCATTGCCAAGAGCCCTTTGCCGGAATTTTGAAGTTTGTAACAGTTTTAGACAGTAAAAAGCTAAAATGGCAGGTATGACTGAGCATGCAGGTGAAAGACAGGAGCAGAAGTGCAGGTTTTTTTTCGGCAGCCCGAGATGACAGCAGTTATGATACTCAGCGAGGTCATTACTGTCATTCGCTCGGGGACTGCGCTGTACACGAGAAGCTACTCTGCACGGAGCAGGAGCGGCCGTGGACGAGAGTTCAGAAATTAGTTTTGACACGTGTTGCTGCACGAGGATGGAGGAAGCTATGCATTTTGTCATCTCCACGCTTGATTCGGTAGAATCGGCACAAGCTGTCTAACAACAGCATAGCCTAAAACCCATCCAAAACATCTGTTTAGTGAGCCCCCAAAATCGAAGGTGAAAGCAGTGGTGAAAATGTTTAATCCCCTTTGTGATGGCAACAACACATCAAATGTCAGGCCTTCTTGAAAAATACACATATCTTGCTTGCGCAGATTCAGAAATTTGCTAGCTAAGAGCTGGCAAATACTCTGAAAGAACAAGATATCCAATTGTTCCTGACGAACACAAAACTATACAGGAACAAGAGGGTAAGAAGTGGGCTCCCGATCTCCACCTCCAAGGGCCCTGTCACCCATGCTAACGCCAGCTCTGTACACCTGATCTTCAAATGGATTATCAAACCCATGAAAGAGCCCATGCTCCTCAATACTGAGCAGTGCCCACTACCATTAAGTAAGCCGTCGCCTATGAAAGCACATAATGCTCTCTCCTGGAGAGTGCTAGCAATTGCCAGGGATGGGATAAAATGTTAATGGGGGAAAAAAAGAGATGGCATACTTCTCATTGCGGTTATTGTACTAATTAGTCTCAGAAAAGAAAGGAAACAAAGCTCCTATCCAGAACTAACAAACCGTCGACTGCTCACAACTCATGACATGAAACGCAAAAACCACACTGGCCAACGCATGTCATGCAAGCTACGCCCCACGAGCTTCCTCTTGCTTAAGAAAGTGTTTCTGGCAGATAGTGATGCTATTTTGCTTTTTTTAAAATGAAATACCTTTTTACAATTTCAGCATAAAGCGTTGCCTTCAAATTTACCTGCATTGCACTGTCTCCTATCGCTCGACGGATCTCCCTCAGTGTCTGATAGTGCTCCAGCAAGTGATCACCACATATTATATCTACCTGTGGGGAAAAAAACATTCAAGAATCAAAAGTGCAGTCCCTCTCTGGCTTAGAGAAGACTGCCTGGGATTTTCCAACTCAATTGATACGCTATCTGAGCATCTGCAACTTGGTTACTTGCATTAAAATGAATCCGGCACCGGTGACAGTTGCTAGATTGACAGTCCTGGGGATGAAAATGCTTCTTATCCCTTTTTAACCAAACAGGTTGAACATGAGCAGCAGCACCAATGCTTTTCGCATCGCCCTACAAACAGTTGTTAGCACTGACCTTGTGGGGCCCCTCCTGCAAGTCAGAGAGAAGTAAATTGTTTGCTTTCCATTTACTTGCCAATAAAGGCAAGAAAAAAGATTTTCAGTGGCAACGTGGCAGCCTCACGGAGACCCACAAATGCCTGTCACAGGCATCACCAAGAACAATGGCAGAGTCATATTCCACCCCAATGGCAGGCAACAGCTCTAGCAAAACCATCAAGACTGCAAGCTACAGGCAGAGATACGGTATCCCCTGCACTGGAGGAAGGAAAACGCGTTCACATTTCTGCTGAATAAGAAAGCGTTTCATTTTGGAAGAAATGCCTGAAGACACTCAGGCAAGAAGTGGCTCACGTCATGATGCAGACAGCTAGCACTCGGCACAGCCCCTACTCTGAAACGATCAATATTGCAGGGAGACGCGTGAACGGAAAGCACCGTCAGCAGTTCCAGGCAGCGTCCTCCGCTGCAGTAAATCAAACGAGGCCAGCGATGTCTGCAGTGCTGCCGGAGCAAGTTACCCGGGTATTTACATCAGTTTACTGCTAAAGGAGCAGCCCCAAATTGCTCACATACTTCCAGTAGAAAACTAAAGAAGCTGAAGGGAGGGTGGGGAGGGGAGGGGAGGGGAGAACGGGACTATTTAAACCAATGCATTTGAACGGCTTGACTTATTATTATTTTTTTTACCGCTTACTGAAGTCCTTTTTCAGAGTTATGACACCAGGACACGCTTTACATAAAACTCACACCGAGCCATTAACGTTCCACGTAAGGGGAACAAAGACACCAGGGTTACAGTCCCTGTTCACCAACAGCTAAGCAGAGCAAGAAGAGGGATCTGTGCTATCAATTAATCACCCTGGAGACCAGGATTTGGCCAGTTGGAGGAACCTGGGCAAAGATTTGCCTTGCATCTTTCTAAACAAGGGAAGGTTTGAGGTCTGCCGCCTTGTATTCTGGGAGCACAGTGTAACATCGGGGCTCCTCTCACAGCTTGATGCCCACTGCTACAGAAAAAAGGATGGCATTTATTTTTGCCGTTTACTTCTGTGCCTTGTCTGAAGGTTCATGCTTCCTGCCTGGTTTGCTTTCTGAAGTCCATTTTGGTGAGCGAAGATCAGGAATCGTGGCTCGCTCTAGAGGATGAACCGTGGCTTTGGGAGCCAAGAACATGTGTCCTATGATCTTGCTTGGCCACCAACTTGATGTTTCGTGACTCGTCTACAATCAAACAGCATTTTGTACCCTGACTGCCTCACACATAACATGGGGATTATCAAAAATACCAAAATCCACAGCCACTTCACATGGTGCTGTCATTTTAAACAACTACTGTGAAGTACTTTGTAAACCACGAGGCTCCCACACTTCTGAAGGAAGCCAGTGAGCAGAAGAAGTGAGCTAGAGAGTTACTGACTGGTAATGGATTTCAGGTTATTATTTAAATTACCAACATTCATGCATTTAAATAGTAAGCATGTACACATGCAGAGCCTCCACGTACTTTCTAATTTAAAAGTTGTTTCCCTGCGACTATCCCCTTCCACTTGCATATTCATTTCTTATAACCTCTAACCATCACAGAGCAGTGGTTCCCAAACTGCGGTATGTGTACCCCAAGGGGTATGCAAGACATCTCTGGGGGGCGGTACGTGGGAAAAACTGTGTCACGGCATATTTCATTTTCATTATAATAATTGGCATGTAAGAGCTGAAAATAAAACGTATGCTGGCAGGGGTACGCAGGCAGCTCGTAAGTCTGGAAGGGGCACGCAATGAGAAAAGATGGGGGAACCTCTGTCATAGAGTATTAATCCAGAAGCGGAGGCAGACCTATTCTGGTCATTGTTTGTAGAGGTGCACGGATGCACTGGTCTCGTATCGTATCGGCACCGATATAACAAAAATTGGCATTATGGGCAATTGGCTTTTTTTGGCTGACGTGGCCAACAGCGCCACTGATAAATGCCACGTGCACGCACGCACTAATTATTTGTGTGTTCCAAGCCCGTGTTTTAATTCTTATTTAAAGGATAGGCAATAAAGCCCCCAACTTTCCCCCCATTGAAACCAATGGGAATGTTCGGCTATATATGCAATAGGAAAAAATATAAGCGTTTGCTCCTTTAAAGGACGTAAATAGACCCAATAGCGATTGGAAGTGACTATTTGTTTGGAAATTCCCTTACGCTTAGCCAACTGCTACAGACTCAGGTAAGAGGCTTTTAATAAATTATTTTCACATCCACCCCTCAGAGCAGATGAGAATACGCTTGAATGCCAAATGTCTACTTTGATCTTTTCAATACCAGGACCCATGCTTCTCCCTGCTAACTGCCGTGCAGTGAAGAGTAAGAGGGACAGACGTGCAGAATGGAAAAAGCCCAATCCCATGTATCCACGATGCCTTGTGCTAGAGGCACGTGCAATGCAGCATGCAGATCTCATGTAGGCTGGGCATCACAAAGACATCCTTACACCATGTGGCAATGACTAACTTCTACACAAAGGAGTTGCCAGCAGCACAAGCGCTATAAATCTCCTTCACAACATGGACTCGACTAACCGGTAAAAGTGGAACCAATTAGTACTAATAGCTAGTGAGACAGCAGCTAGTATAATTAGTTTGACCTTTAGCTGAAAAGGAAAGATCAAAGTATTCCTGCTGAATAATGCTAATTTCACACATTACAGAACAACTATTAAAAGCCTTTCCATAATACCGGTTATTTCCATTAGGTCTGTTACATGCCAATGCTGTTTCTCTGAAAGCCACAGTACAACCTTTGATTTAGGGGGAAAAAAAAATCAATGAAAGGTGTGCCTGACAATGGATCAAGCGCACACAAGGGATGAATTTGGCCTAGTAAGCAGCAGACCTCAACCAACTGCTTCTATACAAATAACTAGTGAGGAGAAGGCAAACCAAAGAGCATCAGAGAGTCGGCTTCTGATCAGTAATGGCAGCTGGTGCTACTTTCATTGCCGCGTGAGTGCAACAATGACAAATGGGGTAATTATTCGATTTCTTAATTGAAACCTCCCATTTCCTTTTAGTGGCTGTCGTTATGCTCTTACTATGTGGCAGCTATCTTTGAGACCACAGCTGGCCTAGAGAGACTATGTCGACAACGTACGATATGCACACAGACTTCCCTTTCAACGATTCCCCAGAGGCAGTCATTTCCATGCCTGCTTGCAGAAACACGCACCCAATTATGGAACATTTCTATCCCACAAACCACATTAAAGACATTCGTAAGAGCTGAGCTGCAGGTTTTCTCGTTGTTATCGGGGGATTTGCTTCACCACCTTTGGCAAGAAGGATAACCCCAGTTTTGGATGATCCCAGAGGAAACAACACAGAACAGCAGCTAACTTTAAAATCATGAAGGCTCATGTTCTTAGGAAATGCAACAGCTACACAGTTGTACAGGGGGGACGAAGGCCAAATAACTAACTGACCTCCATACTGGAGGTATCTTTATGTACAAACACTCAAAAAATTACAATTAGCTATTTAAAAAAGGTCAAGCCTCTGAAGAAGAGTACAAGCTTCAGTGGAAAACGTGGGTACCTACTGAAGATGCCAAGGCCACCTTACAGTTAGAAATGTATGCAAGTGGGGACACAAGATCATCATTCCTTGAGGAATTAAGATCAAAACAGTCTCAATAAGAGTAATCAGCTGTCAGCCCATGTGGTAGATACAAAGAAATGATGTCTTCACCGCTCAGGAGGCTAGGGAATTTGAATCATAACCCATCCACAAACTCAAATCCAAAAGCTCAGCAAACAAACTGAACGCCTTCCTTGGACACTCCCGATTGAAATGGTTTTGCTCAAAATTGCCTTTTAGATGTTTGCTGAAAGGTAGTTTATCGTTTTGCAAGTCCATTAACTTGGAGTCACCCGCTCCCCCCGTGTCACTGGTGAAGGTCAAAGAGGAGTTAATATTCCCTCTGCGCACCACTCGGCCCAGACAACGCTAAAGGCCGTCAGCAGTGGCGGAGCCTGGAAAGAGTCAGGAAAGCACAGGCCTTCCCCACCGCCGACGCGCACGGGTGGGTGCCGTGCCCCCCAGCCTCGGGAGGCACGCGTCGTTCACGCAGGAAAGCCTTTTGCTTCGTGGTCACTATTCCACAATCAATAGGTAAGGGCCCACTGCAACGCACAAGAACACACTGGCCATCAGAAATTGAATCTGGGCGCTCAGGTCACAAAATCCACAACTGCCACCCTCACCAGAAACATCCACAGGGAAACCAAGAGTGAAACCCATAAATTGGCAGAGAGAGTAGAAGACAAAAATACTCCACTCTATGTTACGTTTAAAAAAATTAAAAGATCTTGTGAACAGCCAGGCTCAGCCCGGCTTTGCTCATGCTGTGGCAGCTAGGTCACACTTATTTCATGAAGCAAGATCGTGTCAGCCCTAGCTAATCCAGGTCACTTTACTTGCAATGGCTTACTATTATCTTCTGAATCCAATTCAGAACTGCACACCTGGTGTTCAACACTCCCACTGGATTCAGTTTACAGCAGCAGGCTTAGGCATACGAACCCTGGGTCTGTCTCGGTCTTATTTCTAGGATTTTCCACTTTCCAGGCAGTGTGTCTCAGACTTCAAATTCTACCTCTGTAATCCTATTTATCTGCGGCTCTTCCCTTCACCTTCAACTCTTCAAGTCACTTCAGCTCCTAAATAGAAGTCAAGCTTTTTTCTTTAAATGACCCCTTAGCTGAAGATTGTTCTTCAAAGGTATTTTGTGATCCTGCGGAAGATGGGAGAGAGCACAGCTGAGCCGTTAAAGGAAGGGGCCAAGAGCCAAACTCCTAAGTTCACTTCCCAGAGCTGGCGCCGGCATTGCTGCGTAGGACTGAGCAAGCCACTGCAACGTCCCTGGCCCTAAAGGAGGCCATCATAAGCCGTTGTTAAAGAGCTTTGAGAAATGTTGATGAGAGCAACACATACACATGCAACACCTTAACTCTATACAAAGGGCAAAACTCAAGATATTTGCACGGTTTATAAGAAGTGAAGATTAAAAAACTGAAATACAGAGGTGAAATCATTTGTTTAATACCATCCTAAACAGCAAGCAGAAGAGCTGGAAATAGCAGCCAGGAGTCTTGGCCACCAGCTCCTATGACAAAGCTTAACTACCTGGAATTTTTTTTAAATTCCATTTTAAAGTGTGCTTGCACACTAAAAGAAAAAAAATAAAACCTTTACAAAATCCTCTGAATATGAACTTAAGTCACACATCATTATGTCAGGTTCCTGATATTCCTTAGCAAGTTTTACGAAAAGAAAGCAAGCTAAGAATCCTATTGATTCCTCCGCACAAAGTTACAAGGGCGCAAAATTGTGTCGCTGGCCCATCTAGTTCCAGTGGCCAAGGTATAACACCAGCTGCCCTCTCCTGAAAGATCCCACAGCAGCATGGAGGAACAAAGTCAAAGCCATCATCATGTAAATGCACACGCATACTGCAGCTCTCAAGCCGAGTATACAGCACTGCGAGGGGATGCAGGCCAATGTTTGCATATGAAAAAAAAAAAAGTTTCCCCGTGAGCATTGCATTTCCCATGTGCACTTCAAGAGGCACGTCAGAGCAAGAACAGTAGAAACAGGCCAGGCAGTACAGACACAAACAAGGCCTTTGAGTTAGCACAAGCTTCCGTGCTGCAAATAGTGCTGGGTTACAACCAGAAAAACACATCTGCTTCCCTCTTTCTGGGAAGACCTGACCATAGTGCCGCTTGGCCTCGTTATAACCCTAGAGAGTTTTTGTTTTTTAAATTCTCTTCACAGAGCTATTTGGCAGCTCTTAGCAAAATTGGCAGAAGTCATTCCAAAACCACAAATCACTGTTCCACTAAGCAAAGCATGCAGTCAGACCACATTTTTACAGATGAAGAGCAAAAGGCGATTCTCGAAGTTGTTACAATACAGCCAGTCCTCAGACTTACGACCCAAGTGGTTCCTGAAAACCGTGTCTTAAATTGAAACGTCATAAATCAGAACCAGTTTCCCCATAGGAACAGTGTTATAAAATGTCACAGATTTCATAGACAGTAGGGGCTGGAAGGGACCACGTGAGATCATTGGGCCTCTCCCTGTCCTGCTGCCCCCGGATCATGCGGGTGACCCTCCTCTGGCCCCTCTCCATGCTGTCCACATCCCTCCTGAAGTGCAGCGCCCAGAACTGGACACAGTACTCCACCTGCGGTCTGACCTGTGTTGTGTAGAGGGGGAGGATCACCTCCTGGGACCTGCTCGAGACGCACTTATGGATGCACGACAAGGTGCGGTTGGCCTTCCTGACCGTGTCCCCACACTGTCAGCCCATGTTCATTTTGGGATCAATAAAGACTCCAAGACCCGTTTCTGCCTCTGCACTGACGAGAAGGGAGGTCCCCAGCCTGTAGGTCTGCTGCTGGCTCTTCCTCTCCAGGTGCAGCACCTTGCACTGGTCAGTGCTGAAATCCATCCTGTTCTCATCCACCCACCCCTGTAGCCTGTCCAGGTCCGATTGCAACCTGTCCCTCCCTTCTAGTGTGCCTACTTCCCCCACATCTTAGTGTCATCTGCAAACATGAACAGGGTGCTTTTCACCCCCTCGTCCAAATTGCCGATGAAGATGTTGAATGGTGTGGGCCCGAACACCGAGCCCTGGAGCACCCCACTGCCCACAGCCCTCCAGGTCGAAAATGTCCCCTCCACCACCACTCTCTAGGTGCAGCCCTCCAGCCAACTGGCGACCCATCTGACTGCGTAGGTGTCGACACCAGAGACGCCTATTATTTATTTAGATTTCCAAGTCACGACTATCTGTATTAGGAAGTTACAGCAATTTTTACCAAGGGAACTAGTAAATGCACTTTTGTTGTTTTTGCAAGATAATGAATCATTTAGGCCCAATTTGCACAGGTACCACGGGAGAGCAAGCGGCGTAAGTAAAGCCTTATTGCTGGACAACTGTCATGCTTTACTGCCTTAAAAAGAAAAAAAAAGAACAGCCCCCACCCACCCCAAAAGACAACCAAACAAGCAAACCCACTCCTGTACAAAAAAAAAGCAAGCACAAACCCAAGCTGCCGCCTCAATGAAATTAAGCAAATCATTAAAATTTATACCAGCTGGATTTTTCTGGTTACCTATCATCAGTCGCCAGGATCATTTATGAATTATGGAATACCTGCAGCCTTCTCAACTAAACAGCTTTTGGAATTAATTTTCTAAGATTTGCATGGGGATTTAGAAGTTCAAGGAGAATTGGGTGGACTAAACCTTGCATACCAAACTCCAGTGCTCCTCAATCTGAATTCTGACTTGCACATATGCACAGGAAGGCACAGCACACACGTGCACACACTTTGTTTTCCAACATCCTCCCTCCAAGATCACCATCTTTTTCTTAACATGTTCTCTCATCTTCTCAAATCTCCTTCAGTATTTAAGGGCCAGTTTCCCATTTACTCCATTTAGCGCATGCCTGACATTCTGCCCCTGTATCCTCCTCCTATGTGCCTATCTTCCTGTCCATGCCTTTAGCCTGCAATGTCTCTGGAACACATTGCTTTGTTGAAACGACTTTCAGCACTGTAAAACGTCCTGTACAACTAAAGCACTAAATGAGAGTCAATACACTATAGTATAATATGTATATAGTTTAGTATTGTGTGCATGTGCATATTATTTATAAAATAAAAAAAGATAATGCACACGTGTGTATATGTATTTGTATACACACACTAACATAATATAGTGTCCAGAATGATGGCATAAGTCCATGCTGCCAATAAGTGGGAAGAGTCATCTCTTGCATGGCTCCTACCACATACCCTGAACCACAATTTTAGGAGCTTTTAGGATGCTCGGGTTAGAGGAATACTATATCTCAGCTTCTGACCTCTGTCAGGAAACAGATGCAAACTGCATTTGGGACGTGGTCAGGACAAATCAGCAAGAGCTGAATGCATCATTCACACTTGAGTGCAGCCTGCAAGCCCTAACGTACCTGACAAGCAGGGTCAAGGTCCATTTTTCTTCGAAGGAATTTCTCCACATGTCCAATTGTTGCCTCTCCTGAAACTCGCACAAACTTCTTTTCTAATGGCTGCAGAAAGAACAAGCAACGAAACAATTTCAGAATATTGAACATTTTCAGCCAAGGTCCTTTACAGAGAATTTCTTTGGCTACATTTGAATTTCTGTTCAAAGGTCCCACACAATGGCTGGAGAGAGCTAGATTAGATTCTCTTCTGTTCTCATCCCAAATCATTTTAGCATCACTTGAAATAAAAAGCACTATATATAAAAAGACTTCAAGGGTCCAATTCATCTTCTTTTAAAATCAGTGTCACAACCCCAGTAACTGCACAAGGAACAGAACAGTCTCATATTTTTTCTGCAATTTCTGTGTGGTGACTAGGCAGCAAAGAGGTGCAATGTAATTTCCCACAGCACAGAAATTAAATTGTTATCATACAACATTTTAAAGTACCCTTTTTCAGCAAACATCAGAGGTACAAAAGGAAGTTTTATAAAACGATGGTGTTTTCAGGAGCTAAGACTTTGCTGTAGTGGGATATTAAGAATATAAAATCCTCTGGAATTTCCAGCTTTTCTTTTTTTTTTTGCATGTCTTGCAAGATACATTTTGGTTTTGCTGCAAGAAGAAGAGCATCAGCTGAACTAATAAACATGCTGCTGCAGGGAATATAAGTGTAAGACTGGTTTGGAGGATTCTGTGACCATTTGCAAGTCCTTCCACAGTGAGGATTACAGCAATAGGATATTTACTATGCTAGTTCTGCAGATTTTTTAAATTTGATTTTTCTTTTATGGATCAAGTGCTATACCACTGCCTGATGATTTATGCGGATACAAAGAGAAGGCAAAACAGCTGAGCAGGCTGCTGCATGCAACATAGATTTCCTTTTGTTCCCATGAACTACATTTTACATCAACTTATGAATAGTTATGATTTACTAGCCAAATTTCAAACAGGAAGAGTAAGACGGGCCCTAACGGTCAAAGGGGGAGAGTTTAAAATTAAGGAGGGCAGAAGAGGAAACGACAGCAGGTCCATGAATGCGGTGATAGTAAAGATGTAGTAAAGAAGCTGAAAGTGATATAGAAAAGCTGCCAGAGAAGGGATTCAAGGTGGTCGCAGAGGTTCTTGATGATCAATTTTACCACCTCTACACATGCTCAGTCCATGAATAATCCTACTGAAATCAACGGGACCATTTGTGGAGTATAGGGCTGCTCCTGTGAATACAGGCTCACAAGCCCCGACTGCAGAAGCCTAACTTTAAAATTGAGTCTCTGGTGAATGTTACTGGAGAAAAATCTTCTCTCGTTTAACTTGGAGGCCATGCCATTAAAAAAAAAACAAACAAAAACCCGCATCACAACTACCACTTTTAGGGTAAATGAACCAGAAAAGAATTCCTGCCACCCCTTCAACCCAAACCCAAGCAAACAAAGCTTTATACCCCAAAGTATTTATATCTGATAGCTTGGAAAGAAGAATTTTTCCTACTATATGAGCTGGGCTAATAAAAGATATCAAGGTTACCCGAAGAACCTTGTCTTTCAAACAAACAAAAAAACTCCCCAATAAAACAAGTCACTTAAAAAAAAAAAAAAAAAAATCAAAGATTATTTCTCCCTGTCTTGTGATTTGCTGTCTTTACTTGAATAAGAAAAACAGATGAACTGGTTTCTTTTTTGCTTCTACTAAATCTCACTTACAGGTTCTCATGCATTTGTACAAACACGGCAGAAGGTTATTTGTTTAAAAATATACTACTGGAATTAAAGAAAAACACCTTCTGGACTGTTATAATAAACTGATCTTTTATGTAACTGAATCATGGCAAAATTGACTAATTGTCTTCGATGTTTAATACATTAAGAAACACAAACCTCACTATTCCCAAAAGGAAATGCCATACATAACACAAGTCATACAGTTCTCAAGTCGTCAGTCAACAATAAAGCTAAGGCCAGGTTAGATGTAGCTAAGAACACATATTTCAAAATTAGGCAAATAATGACAACAGATATTTGCAGACAGCCATAACAAATAGCACGTTTAGCTCTGATGGGTATTTCTTTGTACCCTAAGCCTATAAGTAGGTGGCTTCCTTTGAAGCCACTACATGCACCGCAAGGCAGCATTTGCATGGTTTAGAAACTTAATATCAGAGCAAGAGAAGATGCTGTACGGATGGTAGTTACTCTGCTTGCATCTCGGCCTCAGTAAATGCTTTCCAATTCCCTTTTAATGGCATTTTTTTATTGCTCTTTAAAACATTTCTGTTGCAAGATGTAAATGAACATCTGACGTGACCACATCTTTCAATGCTCAAGAATTTAATAAAACGACTGAACTGATTTCAGCTAAATTTGGTTTAAAAAGACAATCACTCACTGTACTTGTGCAGTGAAACCAGGCACCTTCCTTTAAGCCCAGTAATGAAGAAGATGAACAAAGAATTGTGTGGGTGGCAAAGGGAGATCAACTGGGGGTAAAAAGAATCAATAAGAAAAGGTCAAGGAGTTGAAAAAAGAAACAATGCCAGAGACAAAACCGAGGAAGTTAAAAGGAGGGCACTGAAAAAAGAAAGAATTGGTTGGAGATATTTCAGGAAGGTGGCCTGCCTTCTAGAGATTAATCTCTCACTCAAAACAAATTGTGCTCTTAGTTCAATTGTGAAATCATTTAAGTGCTTTGGGAAAGGGACCGGCTTGTTTCTATGCTTGTGCTCTGCCAAGCAAAACAGCCCCATTCTCACTTGGCAGCTAATAATGGTATTATTATTGCTATTACTACTACTGATATTTAGCAGCTGCACCTGATTTACAACTATTCAGATTTGTACTTGCAAATGCAGAGGACAGGAATTGTCCCAAATAAAAATAGACCCAAAGAGGAAAAGGATACAGAAACTGTAACAATTTAGATGCCTTAAACGCAAGTAGTCTAGTAAAATATAGTTCCCATCTTTAAATAAAGGTCACCCACAGATTTCATTGCAAATTGTAATAATAAGTTTCTTTTTCATAACTAGTTATCCTGTGCTGACCGTATCTTTTTATTCCCAATATTCTGCTCCAAGAAAAGTTCACTTGAACACAAGACTACATATTTTTAAGTTATAACTGCTTCTTGGCTCTGATTATAATCTTTATTTTTTTTAAGGTTCTTAACCAAATACTGAAACAACGCTCTCAGTCCTCTCTAATTCCAGCTTTTCCAGTAACAATGGCCACAAGCAATGTCCTGTTCCATACTGAGTGCATACCGATTCAGCACAGAAGATGCAATTATATTTGCCTCTATATATTGTGATGCAACTTAAGCTAAAATAGGGAGCTGGATTTCTTTTTCAATTCAATAGGAGATGAATGTCCTCTAGAGAGAACTTAGGGGAGAAGTGAATTAGCCGTCAGCTGGGGAAGTCCATTTAGCTGCCTAACAAATGTACATAAATATGCCTGTATGCATTTCATTTTTTCCCTGGAGTTACTAGTTACAACTCAAATCTACTGCGTGTTGGTTGACAAACATGCATATCCAATTCTGTCACTACACCGCTGGGATTTTTTGAAACAGCATTTCTGAGGGTAGTTACCATCTTGTACAGAATGCCAAATGAAGACACAGACAATAGTGCCATGTCTCTCAGAGAAAAGCTGAAGCTCCAATCAACTCCAGACTAGGGAATGGAAGTTTTAATCTGGTTTCTGTTTCTCCCATACTAAAATGTTATTCACTTGTCTTTGCAATTCCACCCTGTGCCAGTGGCCAAGGATGAATCTGAAAGCACGTCATAACCCAGTACTGCTTTATGCCGCACTGCTGAAACTACGTTTTCTATCGAGGTGAGCCCTTAGTGCAAAGGAATTCTTGTACTTTCCTGCATCAAACATCCCCTATTTCTGGAAGGCTTCAAATGCAAAACGATTTTACCCTGGAGTATGGGTAAGTACCAGAGGTTTAGGGCTTCCAGGGATTGGGGCCACGCACTGGGGCTGGAGGCCACATGGCAGGGCCATCTGGCCATAATGGGGCTCAATCTGGCCACTGCAGGGCCAGGGGGGTCACGTGGTGGGTCCAACCCTGAGCATCGGCTCCAGACACTCTGTGCTGGGTCAGACCCAGCACACAGCCCTGGAGCCAGTGTGTGGACCCAGACTCAGCACAATAGGTCCAACCTGGTACGTGGCTCTGGAATCAGGGTCTGGGGTCTGGCCAAAGGACAGCTCCACACACCAGCCGATCTAGCACATTGCTAGGGAGGGTGGCTCCCCATGGGTCTGAATATGTAGGTGGGGGGGAGAGCAATTAATGATGCTAGAACTCTGCCCCCAACACCAACACCCAGACCCCTTTTCCTCGCATACAACGTGCATGCCAATTTTCCCCTATTTGGTTTGGGGGAAAAGGTGCAAGATACAGATGAGAAAAATAAGGTGAATTAGGGTTAAGTTATCCACATTTTCCAGGTAAACCAGAAGGGGGGGAAAAAAAATCAAATTAAATTTAAATTCAAATCCGAATCCATACCTTAAAATTCCCTGTGCCTTCATTAGCTCTGAAAGACAAGAAACCAGTAAACATAATCAGTATCACTAAAACGCACATTTATTAGCATGCTAAGGCTCCTACACTGATGAGCTACAACAAACCCTTTATGTATTTTTATATTTAAGCCAGCCACTTAGCAGTGGAAATGCACACAAAAGACATGTTCCATGGACACTAAAGCAAGGGTGGCCAGCCTGCAGCACATGGGCCACATGCTGCATTGGCAGCAGGTGTGTGGCACAGGACAGACTAGGGAGGGGACAAAGCAACTCAGTGGCAGGTAGGGCAAGAAGCAGAAAGCAGAGCAGCAGACCAGGTAGGGGGAGGGAATCAGAGTGGAACTTGAGGGCCGCAGGGTTAATTTGTGGCACACCTGCCCAGTGAGGGCTAACCCCTTCACTGAAGCATCCAGATACAATATTAGTTTTTAACAACTGGCTTGGAACCTCATAATTAGGGGAAAAAAGGGTTTTCAAAAGTTAAAAAAAAAAAAGCAGTCCACATATTTATATTGCACTATCACTGGTATCCAAGACCATGAGAGAGACTGCCTCAGAGAGCCCTCTCAATCATCACAGATCTCTGAGCCTAAATGCTGATCACACACAGTGTTTATATTGATCCAGGCTAGGAAAGATGAACAACAGTAGATGCCTTAGAAGCAGCACAAAAAAGACAGTGCCAAGTTCCCGGCTGTAGTAAATCAGAGTGACATGGGCTTCAGCCGAGTTGCACACATTTGGTACGGAGACCTAGCTGGCTGATGGGACACATCGAGGTGAGGAAGAGAGGGTAAAGAAGATCTCCAGCTCAAAGATCAACATAAGGGCAGGGACATGCTGAATTTTGCCTTTTGAGAAACTTCAGAAAAAAGGATGGCCTTAAAACAAACCTAGCCCTCACTACATGTGTAGCACAACAGGAAGCGTGTGAAAGATATAATATGGCATCTCCTTTGTCTTGGAAAGGGTAGACTTGAGTACTGCCCTTCAAATGACTGTGGATTACAATTGCTACTGACCACTCAGACAGATAGGAAAAAACCCCCTTTACAATGCCTGCACACCAAGCCCCAGCTCAAAGTCCTGGATTGACACATGGAGATATCTTGGTCTCTAAAGTACGTAGCTGCCGTGACACAGAGCTGAATAAAAACACTGCAATCAGCAGCTGAAATGCATTTTCAAAGACGAATAGCCTCTTCCTAGAGATGGGGATGGCAACATACTTGCAGGCTGGAAGTCTAATCTGCCCGAACGCCTCCATCTATTGAGACTCACCTGGAGAGCATCCGTCTCACATTACCCATGTCCAATGTTTGAAAAAAATATAGTATCAGAAAGTAAAAAAGGGCAGCGATACACATTTCCATTCCAGAAGTGGAGCTCTCTGATTAACTTCTACCAGCACATGAAAAAAGTAACCGTTTCTGAGGACTGTGAGGACATATGGGAAGAGATTTTTAATCCAATAACTATCGCTGATTAGTCCAATCTACCTGTTCTCCAGTTTACTGAGATTTCACAGTCTTTTCCCTCATTCTGCTCATCTCCAAGACAAGTTACTTCTGATTTTAACTTCTAAAGAGGAAAGCAAAGTAATTCTTAAATATCTGCCTGAGAACAAAGGTTAAAAAAACAGAGTCTTTCTTGCACCCAGAAGCAGCACTTAATATAAAAATTATCATCCAGTTGAAATGACTAAGTTTTCTCCTAGTCATTGACTTCCTGCACTTCACTCGTACAGACACTAAAGCCAGGCTGGACAGATGCACAGCGTCTACTCAGCACCTGCGCAGCGCTGAATTATTTGGGTAGCAAACACTGGAGGGGAAGCTTGAAAGAGCCAGAGCAGTGGAAAAACAAATTACATTTAATTGATGTAAGCATAGCATATTTCTGCAAATCTGAGACGACTGAATTTAAGCTGCCTCCCCAATGATTAGATTCTACCTGTAGAAAAAATTATAAATTTATGATTTTCCACATATTGAATCTACTTATTGAAGGGCTGCCTTAAATTAATTCTGCCCAGTGTGTGCGACCTGTCCCCTGCCCCCTTTACCACCTGCTCCTCCTGTTACCTGCCCATCTCAACACCTGGCCCCAGCCACTCCGGAGCCAGTGACCCAGCACCTGCCCCCCACACTTGCCTCCCCGTATGATGGCACCTGCCCTCCAAAGTCTCTCCTCTACACCTGCCTCCCATCCACCTACCCGCCAACCTTCCCCCTGCCACCTCTGCCCCCCCCGCTCTACCCCCACCCACTTATCTTCTGGTTTAGGGGAGGGAGGAGGGACACAGAGGGAGCAGAAGTGGTGAGCAGTGGTTGCAGCTCCAACTCTGAATCCAGGCTGGAGTCAAAGTTGGAGCTGCACTAGCTGTCTGCCCCTCTGTACTGGAATCCAAGATGAGGGGCTTTACCCCCTCTATGTTAAATGGGGAAAAAATCCTTGCCTTGGATTTGAATAAATATGGTGAGTTGCATACAAAACCTACATTCTGGGTCTAAACTGCCTCAGTGTCCCTTTTGATCTGAGAAAAGAAAAACGCACCTCCTGAGATCAAAGAGAAAAATGTCATGCCATAACCTTAAACAGGGGATAATAAAATACATTTACTCTTCTCCATTAAATCCAAATTATAACTCTGTTACCGTTTAGTCTAAATAAATCTCAAGGAGATTTCTATATAGTTACTAACCAACAGTAATTTTTTTTTTTTTTTTAAAGAACGAGAGAAATGGTGGCACAGATGTGTAGCCCCTAGAGGATACGCTCTGGGTTCCTACATTATTACATTTTTTTTTTATTTTTAGGTGTTGTAATTCCATTTTAATATACCAGGAAAAATGCAGCACCTAAAATGATGAATGTACCCGAATTATCACTCCCCTCTGTGCTAGCTGCCCCTGCCACCTACTGGTACAACACGTAACATGATCTACCAATGCCAGGTCCCAGGGAGATTTGCCCAAGGCAGTGGTTCTCAACCCTTTTAACCAGAGGCACCCCTCAGAAAAGGCCCGCTCTTAGTTTTCATGTGGTTTTACCATGGAAAAATTGCAGCAGAACAATTGCTCTACTAACAACTCAGAAAAACCACAACAGGTCTGCATGTGTTTTTAACTCAGTGAAAACCTGTTTGAAATCTCTGGGTTTATCCTGTGACTCGTGTTTGTACACTTAAGAATGCTATTAGCAGGCATGTCTACATGTGCCTTTTAATGCATAGTAGCTTATTTTAATGAGCATTAAAGTGTCACAAAAAAAAGTGCTTTCCCTAATGCGCATTAAAATTGGCAAATACACCTTTTATTATTATGGAAGGTGCCTGTACATGAGTGTAGAGGCTGTAATTACAGCATGTCGGAGCAGACTTGTCTGCTGGAGTGTGGTAATGACTGTGCTCCAGCAGCCTCCTGCGTCTCATGTATCAGAGTCCCTGCGCTTCAAAATGGCAGCAGAGTCGCCCGAGCTTAAGCTTGTCGAATGAGCTTTAGTTCAAGCGCCCCGCTGCGATTTTGAAGCTCAGAGATGCACTTTAGAGAGGCTCTCAGACCTGCTCTAAGTAACGTGCTGCCTCCCTTACTCCCAAAGCACGTGTAAAAGTATCCAGAGGTACTAAATTTAATGCACATTACCATAAGGGCATTAATGAATGTGTAGACATGCCCCCTGTGTGGCACCTCACAGCACCTCTGGAAGGATCTCGAAGCTTCCCAAAGTGGGATGACGGCCTGTTGAGAATCACTAGCCTCACTCAACAGAACCCTGCATTAACTGTGTGGGTGAAGATCGCATTTTTTACTTCATTACTGTAGAAAAGCACTGAAAAAATTCAGTGATCAGTCACAGCTAATCTTTCAAATTGTAGGGCATGCCAGAAACAAGGTTGCTTATGCCACAGTTTGCCCTCCTGAGGCACATGCACATTCTGTTATAGTCCTTAATGACATGATTGCATATTCTCTTCCTAAAGTACTACCCCAGGACCGCCAGTTTATTCGTTGCACAGAAGGGAGAACTATCACCAAGCAGATAAGAATACATCATTTGTTTTTCCTCCCACTGTTCAACGTGTGGTTCCTAGTCTAACTTATTCTGCTCTAAACACAGAGTTGTTAGTTTTCTCAAGGGCTTTTTCACAACTGATTTGTTTTCACACACTCCTGTGAAGTGAGGGGGACACCATTATATTGGGATTGCAGATAGGAATTTGAGGCAGAGAGAGAAATTTAGGTCTGAAGTATCTACTAATTGAGTGCCTTATCTGAGACAACCAGAATCTGATTTTTCAGAACACACACTGTTATTGATTCAAGAACAGATCCCGCTGCTTGCAGTTGCATTTCTGAGTGCCCAATGCTTCTTAAGGTAGTTGCCCAGGGAAGAGGGATACACAATGACTACATATGAAGAGTTTGGTTTAAATAACCTGCCCAGCCTCATACAGGAATTTGGAGGCAGAGGCAGGGATAGCATCCCAGTCCCCAGGGCAGCATTCAGCTGTCTGACTTGAGAGTCCTTCCCAGCACCTTTCTGCAATCCTCTGCCTTGTTTATTAAGCCATCTTACAGACAACAGCTGGTTTTGCCACACAACCACAATTCCCCTTTGGAGCAAGTGGAGTTAATAAGGGAGAGGTCTTGCAGAAAAAATATTGTGCAATCACATAATTAAAGATATCATTATGCATATGCACGATGGGGACAATTTAAGGTTGCATAAGTAGCCTTAATCCAGCAACTCTTAATTTTTAATGGTTCAGCTTGCCATACGAACAATATTCTTTTCATTTAATGCATGGAGATTTTCCTAGGTTTAAAAAAAAAATCTGAAAGAAGCAGGCATTTTATATGGCACCATATTGACACCCACATCTCCTCGGCAAGGTTGGGACCTTCACACCAACTACACAGATCTCTGCTACTTGCAGTAAAGGGGCACTTGGCAGCAACAGGTTATTATCCTCTCTGTGAATCAGCACTAAAGGGGCATGAAACAAATTTACGGTAGACTCAGCCATTCAGGATGGAAGTGTATGTTCTTTGAAACAAAGGGCAGGAGAACCCATCTTAGATTTAAAAATAGTGTCTGAAACACAAGCAAGCATTTCAGAATAACTATAATGGGATATTACAGTTATGCTGTGCTCTGCCATAACTATAGTGGGATATTATAGTTATTTTTTAAATGCATACTCATGTTTCTTACATTTATGCAGAATGCTTTTCACATCTTTCACTTACCCAATGAACTCTAAAAGTAATGAGACATCAAGTTCTGGTGGGATTCGGAAAACTGATCCCAGGACTTTTCGTGGCCTTCCTCTGCTCACAGGTACTGGCTGTGGGATAGCTAAAGGTAGCAAAGCACCAAAAATACAAACAACTTGAATTAAAAAGTAAAAAATCCATATCAGTGTCAGTCAGGCATAAATGATCACATAGCTCACCTATAATTGTGTCATTATTTCTGTCCCATAGCCTCTGTACCTCAAGCAATTATTATTTGCTCGGAGTCAACAAGCCATCTCTCTGAATAACTGTTTAGAGACAATAGTGGGACTGGAAGGCAGTTTACACCAATTCTTTACCTTCTAAAAGGGGTCTCTAACGATTTTTAAGCTCTTAAAAGGTACAGATAACAGCAAACATTTTCATCTTACAGATCTGGAATTACTTTTTATCCCAATTAATTTAATAAAACAAAATCATGCATAGTACACATATTTATTTCCTGGTTATAAACAAAGCATGTATTTTGTGATTGGACATGAGGAGAAAACAACAACAACAATTTGGATTGTAATTGGATCCAGAAAGGATTGAACTCTTTCCATGACCAGTCAACATGCAAGATTAGTGAGACAAGATTTTTCCCCTTGCAAAAGTATCCTAACAAGTGGATATTTCCTAGATGTATTAGAGGGTCAGTCTGAACGGAAGGGGGCTAAAAGCTAACCCTGGTGCAGCTGAGGGTTTGTGCGGTCTGTGATTACACTGGATTTTGACTTAGGAAGTCTGCTGCTCCAAAAAGGGTTGAACTCTCTCTGTGATCTGGCCAGAAGCTAAGCCAGAACCCATCGGGCTGAACATCCCACTGGAGGAAACTGAAGCAGACCTCTTGCAGTGCCGTGCCATACAGAGATGGCACTTTCACCACAGCGACATATTATCGCTACTGATATAAACAATGCTGCACACTCCTGAATTAAGCAAGGCAGAGAGATGTGTTGAATGTTTGTGCTGTAAGACCCTGCCAGATTATCCCTTACTTCAGAGAGATACACACACTACGCTTACAGGCACGACAACAACAAGACACACTGCAGCACACTGATTAAATGAAAGTGGAACTACACATCACTGGTTCATGCCTTGTAACAGCAAGCCATCACTCAGACTAGTGTTAAGATTTAATTACATTTCATCTTGAATGTTGTATTTGCTTCTCTAAAGTGATTATGAACTCACCTGGTTTAGGTACTTCTAGACCTCTTTCTTTGTAGAAGTCATGCATTTGCTTTTTCTCTCCTGAAAATAATGCAACACAGGTTGGACTTTATCACATACAGCTAATATAATATGTGGCTGGTTCTGACAACTAATTTTCAACAGATGGAAGAACTACATTGCATGAACAGACGCTTATTATGTGTTTCTAGGACAGCACCTTCATTAGCATTTCATATGACAGAAACAATATTCAACAACATACAACAATTTAGCATCAGACTGTGTCTAGTGAAGCCAATTAGGATTTGGAGACTTGTCACAAAATAGTTTGTCTTCTTAAGCAGTGCTGAATACTACTCATTAGCTTAATCATACCTGGGGAAGTTAATATGGCCTCAGTGGTTTTGAAGTTTCTATATTTAGTTAATGTACATATGCAAAAGAAGCTAGCGCGTTACCAGATTATCAGCCTGATATATACGGGTATCCAGGACATGTTCTAGTGTCCCAACTAATTCTAGAGAGAGACCTCAAACGCAACACTGTCAACTTATGATTTTTTTCAAATACAACAGGATTTTGGTTGGAGTAAGAGTCAGTCTCAGTATTGTTAGATGTTCCAGCATTCTGCCAAGTTTTAGTTCTTTCTTGTAGAAACCGCCATTGATTGGTGCCTGTCCCCACTGCCCATTCCTGGGGTAAGGAGCTACCAGCAGATCTGACTGGCTCAGCTTTGCCACCTCTCTCCTCAGAAATCCAACATTATTTTCATAGCAGAAGTAGGCCCTAAGGTTAGAATATTTGGCTGCCTTTTCTGCTCCCCAGATCAATGGGGACTGATCTTTCCCTCCCTTTGCAATACTGAACCTGAGAAGGAGAGGTAGAAGATGAAGGACACTGTTGCAGCTTATCCTTGCATCCCCAAATCTGAAAGGAGACTACTGCAGCTGAGCCCTAGTCCATGACACGAAGGTGAACAATTCCAGGAAAGGCAGACCTGACAGGGAGAGCAGTGCTTGACAGATGTAAGAGCTGGAAGAGAGGAAGAACTAAGGGCTTGGGATATGTCACACGCACGTTCTCAGGATTATGACTGATTTGCAGTTTGAAGGCTGGAATGGATGGCTTGGAAGGATGTCTCCTTCCAAACACAAGCAGGGGGGACAGCCCCCACAGGATGAGCTAAAAATCACCTTTCAAAAGATTTGGGGATGATAATATTTAATTACCTAATACATGTGCTAGGGATGGGCACAGGGAATTGAAACAAGAAGAAACATTCCAGGTGATGGACCAAAGTGCACTAATTAAATCATTCTACTATTCATACAATCTTTAGGCCAATATCACAACAGTTGAGGTCTGGTCCATGCTTTTTCATCTTTTGAGGTTGGGAATAGTGTAGGCCGCAGCTGAAAATGGTTTTCTATTGCACTTAAACATTTAACTTATTGCCAAGTTTGCTCAACTATATTCCCCATCAGCATAATAACTATGCAGACAACACAAAAAACCCAAAAACCAAACAAGCCTACACAAGTGACTGTCAAGTTCAAATTTCAAGTGGAAGAATTAAAAAAAAAAAAATTCTTCTAGCAGTAAACCCATGAATAAAAAATTTCTACATGAAATTCAGATTCCTTCCCTGAATCATTATACAAAATGCTACATGATAAGACTCTGAAAACTGAATGCAATTACTTAAATCTGGACTACAGGAAGTTTACAAATCTCCATGCAAGCGTACCTATAGAACCAGCATCGACTCAACCATAACAATTACAGAAAAAGAGTCATCCATGTCATTTCAAGAGACAAAATTCCTGCTGCAGACTGTTTGTATAAGAGCGTTTTAGCATGCTAAAGGACACCAATTTGCATGGCTAGTTCAGTAAGAGATATGGCCAAACCAACTGCAGCATTTGCTAAAAAAACAAAAAACCAAAAAAACCCCCAAAAGTATTTTGACAGTCTGTAGTAGCCAAGTGTAGAAATATAGTGCTCTGGATTAAGCAGGTATCAACTTTTTTATTCTAGTCCTTTCAACGTAATTATGTAATCAGAACACCAGGATAAAAATGAATTGAAAACAGAAGACTTACTTTCCTCCAGATTGACAACAAGTTTATACACGATGTCTTGTAACTGTCGGTCCAGCCTAACAAAAGAAAGGAAAAGAACTATCCTTAGGAACTTTTTGTATGACTGTCCCCTGCATAACTGAATATTTAATAAATTGCAAAGCCTACTGTAATGAACACGAACTGTCTTATGTTAAGCACAAAGCTCCTTACATTAATCATGACATTTTTTGCAGGGCTGCCAAACAGATTGCTACACTTGGTGCATACCAACAAGACAGAGGGCTCAACTCTACCTCTGCATGTAGCTCTTACTGATAGCACCTGAGGAAAACAAACCACATGAGCTGAAAAAGCACTTTCAGGAAAGCATGAAGTATACTTCAAAAGCTAATGTCAAATATCTTAGCTTAAAGCAGAACCTTTGACATATTTATGGGTTTTTCCCCTTAACCTGTTGATCAATATAGCTCATTTGGATATATCACCTGCAACAGCATGCTTCTGCCTAAGAAGCAGAAAATGATTCTATAGCGAAACTCAGTCTAATTGCCTGAACATTAATTACAATACAGGTAAAGCATATGCAACATATGGATTCTTAAACTATTTTTTCAACTGCAGTGGTCAAGGATTGTCTCAAACAGAAATCTAAAAAGATTATTGAATATTTTTAAAAATCTAACGTCCCATCCCTTTAACAGCAGACACATTAAAATAAAGGAAAACCCATGAAATGAGATGACTATGTTACCTGATGTTGTAAAGAGGCTGTGTCTGATGTACAACAATGTTACACTTTGGACATCGGTTACTGTAGTAAAAATGTCTAACTATGCAGCTTTTACAGACTGTAAAGAAAAAGATTCAGAAGTCGTAAGTGTTTTGTTACGCTCTGCAACGTGTTTACTGAAGATAATGCAGGAGGACGATTAGCTACAGACAGTGGCAACTGTCTGGAAACAAATTAAACAAAATGAATCAAGTCAACTTAATTTTAATGTATAATTTCACTTAGCAGACATTAACGTTAAAGTGAATTTAAACTCATACATCAATTTGGTGAGGGTTTTTAACCCTAACTCTTTCTCCCCTTCTCAAGGTATTGGGCAACTGGTTCTTGTGTTTCCAAATAGCAAATGTCCTCCTTGGCTGGTACCCGCTAGTGATGGGCTACTATTTTGGTCTCTTATGTTACAAATGGTTCGGTCTTCTCCAGCTGCCACGGGTCTGTAACCAGTGACAGGAGTCTTCTATTATCACATAAGATATTTCCACTTGCTTTACCAGCACTTTGTTTAAGGCAGTGATTTTCAACAAGAGTGCTGCGTCATCTGTGTAAAGGTGCTGCGTTATCTGTGTAATGGCAGTGACCTGGACCCATGCGCAGGGAGTCCAGGTACCATACTGACAGGAAGCATGCATGAGGCTGGGCAGAGCCAAGAGGAGCAACCCAAGGAGTGATTATTATACTTATATTACATGTTATATTATAATACAGGAATGCAATTAATTAAAAATTTTTATTATAATATTTATACTATATTTATATGTTCTTGAAATAGGGTGCTACTACTTTCTGAAAACCTATGGAGTGGAGCCTTGAGTCTAAAAAGGTCCCACTGAATTAAGGAAAAGTTTCATAGTGCCTAGGGTCAGAAGGGGCCTAGAGCAGGCCATCTAGTCTGACCCCCCACCAATGGCAGGAACGAGTGCCAGGGTCACAGGACCCCAG
>JAGPOW010002742.1:24094815-24180201 GCA_030014935.1 Caiman crocodilus | reverse complement strand
GTACCTATCTAATCTACTCTTAAAAATGCCCAAGGTAGGAGCAAGAACCACTTCCCTAGGAAGCCGGTTCCATGTCCTAGCCACCCTAACTGTGAAGTACTGCCTCCTAATATCCAACCTAAACCTGCTCAAAGTTGTTCAAAACAATATAAAAAAAAAAGCTAAATATTCAACTATTTCTAGCACAACTGCCTGAATAATCCAGTGCTTTCTAAGTAGCAAGGCTACAGTACTCTTGAACATTTGTTGGTTACAATTTCCTATTGATACAAAGTAAGAATGAGATTGCAATTTTGCTAGGAAGAAGCCAGGTAAAGTCAATGAAATATTTAGCCTCTCTCAGTCTGTTACAGTTATAAAAAGATGCTTTTCAGCAAATCTGTTAATAGTAGCATCTAAGAAACCAAGATAAGAGATTATAATATTGCTCTGTCCATTTCACTTCAATCCTGTTTTAAGACTAAGAGGTATGTATTTAGCAAATACCAAAATTAAAGTTTTATTCATTTATAAACTATAAAATCAACTTCATAATTAGACCAGATACATAAATGTAGGGGCTTTTTACTTGCAAAGAATCAGGAAAAAATGATTTTAAAGTTAAAATCTGTTGTTCAAATGCCGGGAGCCACATATCGCGAGATTGTCACGGTGTTCTGACAAATGTATTAAGTACTTTCCCAAACTATAAAGTACATAAAGATAATACAGCATCTATCAAATTGGCGACGGTGCAATCTCTCTCTATCCAGGGCTCTCCGATGGGATAGAGATAAAAAGCTCTCTTAGCCAGCCTTCCCAACAGATGTAAGAGGGTTTTACTAGCTTTCAGGGAGAACTGAATCCCCTGTGCATCTGCTGGAGGAGAGGCTGTTATAACAAAAGCACTGTGAAAAAATTTAAAAAGAGAACGAGAGAGTGAAAACCAGACAGAATATAAGATGCACGCCAGGGATTTTTCCATGCACTCGGAAATACTTTCGTGTCCTGCCACAGAGAAAAGCACGCAGCAAACAAGCTAACTTTAAACAGGAAATTTCATTTGTCAGGCATGGAAATATTACCCCATTCTGATAGCTGATCTCTCTCACCTTAGAATTAAATTTGTGAAATCAGCAGTACTTACATGTATGAAGGCACTCCGTAATGGTTGTAGCATCTATAAAGTAACCTTTGCAGATGGAACACAAGATGTACGGATTCAACTCAGAAAGGTTTATCATACGCTAGAAAATATAATTGAAACAGTTTCAGAATACAGGTTAAACCGAACGATGTACTCACTCTCATTTCTGAAGTCTAATACGTTATGGATGGAAAGTTTTGTGCCCACAAACAACACTTACTACTTATACTAAGTTTTCCCAAGTGACAATAGTTTTTCAAATAAGATCTTTCCAATGTATCTCCATTTGTTTCTCTGCAAACACAGCAATTGAATTAATTTCAGAATAATTTTGAAAAACAAGTGCAGTATAAGCAAATCCTGCAGGGTACTGGATAGTAATAATAAAGGGAGTACTTCACTGGTTGCAATGAAGTAGAGGTTGGCAGCAACAGAAATCGTTATTTCAGGAGCGCCCAACAAACTGGACAGTCATCCCTTGAGCACTGTTTCAGTTTCTGAACTGTCTCCTAGATGCACTGGTTTCAAGATGAGCTTAAATATGTGTTAAACTAGTGCTAGTTTCTAGGTGCACTTAACTTGTGTGTCACATTAAAGGAAGAGCTGAAATTACACTGCTATGGATTTTGATTATAAAGTGTGTTTATCAACCAGCCATTTTTTGCAGTAGTTTGTTAGCGTAGATAAGTATGTCTTTCCTTACAGGATTAGAACTGAAGGTAGGACAGGGCAGCACCTTCAAGATCAGCTGGTTCAGGATGGCGTCCGTCCTGTAATGCTGATTTTTCAAAAGCCTATTTCTCATTTTATGGTGTGGCGGTTTATAAAAGCCAATTACTTTGACATAGGTCTAGTGTCCAGCAAGTTTGCTCTCTTGCCCTTTGCCCACATCTAGTCGTTGTTATCTCTAGCTCGTTGCAACTTAGGACTCTGCAGTCAGTCTCCAGCTTTTTCTAACCTCTCTTCTATGAAGTTGGTCATCATTTTTCTCCGTATTCATCTATTCCAGGCCTTTCCACCTCACTGACTCTGGCTTACCACCAGTATCTGTTGTCTTGGGACCTATTCTGATGCCCTCAGCATTTCTGCGAAAACTCGCACGAGCGCTTGGACTCTTTTCACAATACACAGAATCACAGACAATTTGGGCTGAAGGGAGCTCAGGGGTCACATCTAGTCCAAGCCCTGCTCCAAGCAGGACCAGCCCCAAATGCATCAGCCCAGACAAGGCTTTGTTGACTTGGGTCTTAAACACCTCCACGGATGGAGATTGCACCACCTCTCCGGATAACCTGTCCCAGTGCTTCACCACCCTCCTCATGAGAAAATTCCTCCCAATATCCAACCCCAATGTCCCTTGCTTCACTCATTACGCAGTCATCTTCTTCCCCTTCGCTTGGATCGTTTTCTCAATCAAACAGCACTCGCTGTCTGCTCCCACCAACCCCAATGCCAGTTCCAATCTCTGTCAACGTTAACATATCACTGTCCCTGACTGCTCCAAAAATTGGGCCGTCATCTTTGACTTCAAGGTTTCCTCTCCTTACTCCGAAACAAACCGCACCCTTTCCACCCCTCCCGCGTTAGTGACCTCCCTGCCACGGCAACTCCGCAGCTGCATCTGCCCTTGACGAAACAACGTGCCCCTCATCTGAGGGACGCCTGCTCCACTTGACCCCGCAGGGCATCATGGGAGCAGGAGCCTGCCCCACTCAGCACATGGCACTGCAAGGCATTCTGGGAGTGGAGGCACCACCTGTCACCCCCCATGTTGCAAGGCATTCTGGGAACGGAGGCACCACCTGCCACCCGCTCAATATGATGTTTCAAGGCATTGTAGGAGTGAGGGGTCACGTGCCCCCCAGTGTGGTATTGCATTGTGGGAACGAGGGGCCACGTGCCCCCCCCGGTGGTGTCGCAAGGCATTGTGCGGCCGTCACCTCACGGTCCTCGTCGGAGTCGAGCTCGTCGCCACCGCCGCAGGCCCTGAAGCGGGCGCCCGGCCCGGCCGGCAGCTCCACATCCTCCAGCTCCTCGTCGTCCTCGTCTTCCTCGTCCCCGTCCGCGCTAGACTCGGAGCGGCTCCGCTCGAAGACGAAGGGCAGGGCGCGGGCCCCGGAGCAGCCCGGGGCGCCCTCCACGTCCACGTCCTCGTCCCCGTCCCCGGGCGCGGCGGCGCCGTCGTCCCCCCCGGACAGCCCTGACACCACGGAGCCCGCGTCCGTCTCCATCTCCAGCTCCATGGCGGGGGGAGGAAAGTGAGCCCCACGCGGGATCCGTCACGGCGCCAGGCACGGCAGGAAGTGTGGTCCGCGCGTGCAACGCTGCGCACGCGCACCGAGCCCTCAGCATGATGGGAACGGCGGGGGAAAGCAGCCTCTTGTGCGCATGCGCACGCCTGCTCAACGGCTCTTGGGAAGTGTAGTTTTTCTGGTTAGGAATCTAAAATTAAAAGCAGGAAAAGTGTTTCAAGTCCGGTAAAACCGGTAGAGCCATAAAACCTTCATTTCCAGAGAACCTTTAGCTGCCTTTCAGTTCAAAAAGTTTCTCCCTTAGTTCAGTCCCGGAGATGCCCCCACATCTGTTAGTAGAGATCAGTTTTAAGGATGAAGATTTGAGACAGTGGAAAATTATAGTTTCTTGGGAGTCAAATATAGAGGAGTCGTCTCAGTTAATGCAACGGTACATATGGCTTGACAGTGAAAAGGAAGAGTGAATGGGTAATGCAATGAGAAGTGTGGTATTTTTTTCCCTTCTGTTTACCAGTATTTAGGGTTGCCAACCCTCCCAGATCGGCCAGGAGGCTACTGAAATCGGCATCCATCTCCCAGTGACTACTGAGAGCAATCTGGGAGATTTACATGTCATTGGCGATTTAGCTAACCTTACGTCACGTTGAGGGGGGGGAATCACTGTTATAAAACACAGAGCATATTTTATTTCCTAATTCATCCCGAAAGTGCCCAGGAAACACTGATCCCAACGGCTTGCAGGAAGCGTTGAAAGTTCGCAGAAAACATTGATCCCAAAAGTCTCCAAAAAACATTGATCCCAAAAGCTTGCAGAAAACATTGAAAGCTCGCAGAAAACATTGATCCCGAAAGCTCGCAGAAAAGGACACTTTCCTTGTGATCTGGGAACCGGGAGTGCTGGTTTTCTGTCTTTCCCAATTAACAACCCTATTACCGAAAGGCACTGGCCACGCCGCAGCCCCGGCCGCGCTCCCCTGCCTGTGCCGTAAAGGCGCGCCCGCCGCGTCGCAAAAGGCGGCGTTGACGTATCGAAGGCGCCGGCGCTTGGCGGCCGATGGCGGGCAACGCAAGATGGCGGCAGTGCCTGAGGAGCCGGCGGAGGTGGCGGTGAAGCAGGAGGCGGAGGACCCTGCCCCGCCGCCGCCCGCCCCGGTGGCCTCGCCCGCCGCTTCCCCCGCCGAGGGGGAGGCGGCGGCGACCCCGGGGGGCGGCGGCGGCGGCGGCGCGGAGGCCGTGCCCGCCAAGCCGGTGCCGCCGGCTCCTGCGTCGGCCCCGACCTCAGTCCCGGCCTCGTCATCCTCATCGTCCGCCTCCGCGTCGCCGCCCGCGGCCGGCCTGGACCGCCCGGCGCTGCTGGCCGTGCTGCAGCTCCTGCGCCGCAGCAACCTGCGCGAGTCCGAGGAGATCCTGCGGCGCGAGGCCCGGCTGCAGCCGGACGACCTCGCCGCCGCGCTCAGCCCCGCCGGGCTCGGCGCCCCAAGCGGGGACGCCGACGCCGATGCGCTGCTCAGCCGGGTCGCGGCCGCCGCCGCCGCCTCGGGCCCAGGGGGAACCGCCGCCGCTGCTGGCCCCACCGGCCCCGCTCTCCCGTCCGCCAGCCCTGCCGCTGCCGCCGCGCCACCCGCCAAAGGCAAGTAAACCACACGTTGCTCCTTCTTTCCATTTCGCCGCTTGCTCGGTCTTTCCACTTGTCTCATGCACATTTTCTCGCGTGCCCGTCACTTGCAGTTGGAGGTATTGCCGTCGAAGACCAGCCGGACGTGAGCGCGGTGTTGTCCGCCTACAACCAGCAGGGCGACCCAGCGCTGTATGAAGAATACTACAGCGGACTGAAACACTTCATCGAGTGCTCCCTAGACTGTCACCGGGCTGAATTATCCCAGCTGTTTTATCCGCTCTTTGTGCACATGTATTTGGAGTTGGTCTACAATCAACATGAGAGTGAAGCAAAGTCTTTCTTTGAAAAGTAAGGCATTTACACTCCTGAGTTTGCCTTCTGTTATCTCTACAGATTTAACTAAACAAGAGAACTTTATTAGCAAAAGGAAGGCAGGGAACAGGGGGAAAAAACCTCCTATAATTGTGGTTATTGGGGAGTTTTAGGAACTACCTTTATGTGTCTTATGTTTAACACATCTAAAATATGTCTAGATAAGAGTAATGGGCCATTTATAAATTGTTGCATTAATATAACTATAGAAGCAGGGAACGTAATGTAGTCGGGAGTCTTTCTTTGTGTCCTGAATTTCTTAACATGCTACCTTCATATGTTAAGATGCATTAAAATGACACGGCAGCTCGTCACTGAGAATCAAACACAAGGGAAAAGGATAAGTTTTTGTAAGCTTCCATCCCAGGTTTCAAAGTTCTCTATGAGGAATGAAAAAGTAACTTAATTTGTCTTTTTTTGCCAGACCTCTTGAAGTCTAATTCATCTTTTGGTTTAGAAACATGGAGAAGTTGGGCTGGAAGGGACCTCCAGAAGTCATCTAGTCCAGCCCCCTGCCTGAGGCAGGATCATCCCTATCCCTTGGTTTAGACCAAGCATGAAATAATGCAGCCCCAAGGCATCACTTTTCTCAGAGAACTATGACAAGTAAAAATAGTTTTGCACACATTGGTGAAATATTCCCATCCATGAGTGTTTTTAATGTTATCAGTCAATATAAAAAGCATCGTATCCCCAGGCTTCGGTTAATTTTGTTGGCACTGAATGTTAATGATATTAATACATTTATAGTTGGAAAATGTTAAAAGGCATATTTTGTGAAAATGCTTAGTCCAGTACGAAAACTATGCCGAAATGATTAATCATTTTAGTAAGGATGGCCATTTAATCCAGTGTAACATATAATGCATTGGGCTGATGATTGGCAGGAATTAAATATGTTATAGCATGGTTTGGAAAGGATGTTATTCTTAGTGATCAGGCCAACAATATTGGTAATAACACTGCCTACCTAAAAATCTCCTTACAGTTCTCCTTTGGTCACATACCTTTAACATGTTGTATTATTACTGTTGGGTAGTGTTGTGTGTGCTGCATACAGTTGCACTTTAGCTGTGACATGCTTTCATATGTGGTTGTTAAGTACACTGAAGTACCTAACAATGAGGTACCAATAGAGATACCAGAATTCTTGGAGATGTGATATCTTTTATTAGACCAACTAGATAGTTGCAAAGAAATTAATTTGGTTGGTCTAATAAAATATATCATCTCCCCAAGAGTTCTGATTACTTTTGCCTTACAGACCAACATGGCTACAACCTGTATCCCTGAAATATAGGGATATGTAATTGCTTTGTGGGGCGTATCAAATCCATGAATATGTGTACGATTTTATGACTATAACAAATAGTACTTCATATTTTAAGCTAAAACTGTATTTCAATAGGTTTCATGGAGATCAGGAGTGTTATTACCAGGATGACCTGCGTGTTTTATCTAGCTTAACCAAAAAGGAACACATGAAAGGGAACGAGACCATGCTGGATTTCCGAACAAGCAAATTTGTGCTGCGCATTTCCCGTGACTCTTACCAGCTGTTGAAGAGACACCTGCAGGAGAAGCAGAACAATCAGATCTGGAACATTGTTCAGGAGCATCTCTACATAGACATCTTTGATGGAATGCCCCGCAGCAAACAGCAGATAGATGCTATGGTGGGAAGCTTGGCTGGAGAGGCAAAACGAGAGGCAAATAAAGCAAAGGTATGAGGCAAATCCTCTTACACTATTAAGCAATTGCAGTATGTAGAGAAATTTGTCAGCTGCCTTAATAGAGCAAGCAATCTTGGATTCTGAATATGAATAGCCTAACTGACAACATACCTGGGACAATAACGGTAAAGGTTGGCACATTTATCTGCTGCACCGAAATTAAGATAAGTAAGCATTTGTAACTGGTCTCTGAAGAACCTCTCGGGCCACTGAAAGAGACATGTTTATTTAGTGGACTGAATGCAAGTCAGACCCCCTAACTTGTTCAAAAAAGATGGTTTTCCCATCTCCAGTAGTTGTTATGAAAATGTACTATTTGTATACTGTTGTAGCTTCTTAAAACATCAAGAGTAATATATAGATACTATATCTCAACCATAGGGATTCGAAGGGATGTTGTGAGAGAAATTGGGGTGATCAGCATCTCTCAGGATTGTTATTTGTGAGAGTCGAAAACTACATACGAGTCCAGAGGAGAGCCACGTGCATGATCAGAGGTCAGGAAAACAGGCCATATGATGAGAGGCTGAGAGCTATGGGACTCTTCAGCCTGGAAAGCGCAGGCTCAGGGGCGATCTGGCGGCCACCTATAAGTTCATCAGGGGTGCTCACCAGGATCTGGAGGAACGTCTGTTCACCAGAGTGCCCCAGGGGTGACAATGTCAAATGGTCATGAACTCTTCTATGACTGTTTCAGGCTGGACACAAGGAAGAACATCTTTTACTGTCTGAGCCCCCAAGGTCTGGAATAGACTGCTGCCAGAGGTGTTTCAAGCACCTACCTTGAATGCCTTCCAGAGAAGTTTGGGTGCTTATCTTCCTGGGATCTTATGATCCCTGCTGACTTCCTGCCCTTGGGGCAGAGGGCTAGACTTCGTGATCTTCAGAGGTCCCTTCCAGCCCTAATGTCTATGAAATCACAAACTCTTTAAGTGTTAAATGATAGTGAGTTATATAATATCAAATACAGTGGTTTTAAATTGGGACTGTGCTTTTTTGTAACAAGCTTGATATTCATAAATTGCTGCTTATGTTAAACTTGTTCCATTTAAAAAAAAATGATTTTTTTTAAAAAGTAAAATAATGCAGACTTTATTATGTGACTTTCTAAATTGGATTGCAGGTTTTCTTTGGCTTATTGAAAGAGCCAGAAATTGAAGTCCCTTTGGATGATGAAGACGAAGAAGGGGAGAACGAGGAAGGAAAACCAAAAAAGAAAAAACCGAAAAAAGATAGCGTGGGATCAAAAAGTAAAAAACAAGACCCAAATGCTCCTCCGCAGAACAGGTAACTCGTTAAATCTGGTCTGCTTCTTGCTGATTTTGGATTGTTTGCTTTTCAATATCTCTGCTATGTTTTTTAGTCCGGTTTTAAATGAGGCTTTTGTTACTTACTTTCTTTAGGAGATATTTCCAGTGGCCCAAAACACCTGTTCCTTGGGAAGATTTTTGATGTGTGCCCTGTTTTCATATCAGAATTTTATTTGCATTATCCAGTAGCTTGTTCATTTCATGCTCAGCAATACTTGTTTCTCCTTCATGGTTATCCCTCAGATGTTCCTAGAATTATGAGATCTTCTTCCCTCATTTTCTAAACCAGGGGTGGGCAAAATGTGACCTATGGGCTGGATGCAGCCCGCCAGGCCATTCTATCTGGCCCGTGGGGCCCCTAAAATAAATTAGAAAATTAATATTTATCTGCCTCTGGCTGCCTGTCAAGCAGCCCTCTACCTAAAATAATTACCCGCCCCTGTAATCTAAACTATATGTATCAAATTAAATGAACTGTTTCCTATTAGTCAGTCCTTCCAAACCCCCATTTTTTACTGTTTGAAGTTCTACCTCTGCCTTCCATTCTGGCAGTGATCTACCCAGGCATTGCTGCTGCTCCTTCATTTGACAGTTCCATCTCATGGGAGGCCCCCCCCATCCCAGTCCTTGGCTCCATGGACCACAGCTGGCATGCTCCAGTGCACCAATCCTACAGTGCTGCCATCACAAATTATTAATGTGATTTAAGGCAGTCCTGCTCCATTTCTTGTAGAATTCCTCTTCCTGAATTGAAAGACTCTGACAAGCTGGATAAAGCAATGAACATAAAGGAAGCCATAAAGCGTGTGCGTCTTGGCCCAGACTGCTTGCCTTCTATCTGTTTCTACACATTCCTTAATGCTTACCAGGTTAGTAAAGGTGGCTTTTGTGCCATAAAAGAAGTCAGAAATAACTGTGGAGGCCATAAAACACGATTAAACATTATTACATAGTAGTTTTTGCCTATCTCGGAAATTATTTTCTTGGCACTTAAAACCATAAACTTAGAGTCACTGGGTCACACCTGTATATCTTAATTTGACCCAACTGAAAAGTCTTATGAACATACGTAACCGGGATTACTTAAGGGGAAATATGCTCATAGTACCAGAAAATTATTATTTGGAATAAGCCATTTCTGTAGTTCTTTCCAATTAGGTATAATGCAATGAAAAATTTAGATCCAAAGTCCAAATGAGTGAAACTGAAGGCTTTCTTAAACTACCTTAGCTCCACTGCCTGTTTTGCTTATTTACGGGTGTATCTTTTGTTCCTCTAATTTGTTCTAAGCATGTGAATAGGGGGCAGTTCTTCCTAATGTAGTGAATCCTGAATACTGCAGATCAGGGGTGTCAAACTCACCTTGCACCCCAGGCTGGATCCAGACCACAGGGCTCCTTGAAGGCTAGATCTGGCCTGGGGTAGTTCCAGGCTGGATACACAGTGGCGGTGGAAGCAGCTCTGGCTATGACCTGGGGCACAAGACCACAACAGCAGCAGTTCTGGCATGGGGCGCACAGTGCAGCTCTGCACCCTGCCCCATGCTGGAGCTGCTGTCACCATATGCCCTGTACTGCTGCAGCAGCTTTAGCTCCTGCATGGGGCACACAGCGGGTCCAACATAAAGCGGCAGGCCCAGTGACTGAGGAGGTGGGGCTACAGCAATTGGTCATAGGCAAAGCAACTAAAGGGTGATCAGGGCTGGATCAACCCTCGCTTGCCCTTCTGCCACCAATTTTCTATGTCAACTGGGGCCCAAGAGCCCTGAATTCTGCAGTAGGCCGTTCTTTCGTCTGTCCCTCTTTCCCCCCCCCGCCCTCCCCCTCATCCCAAACTTTAGGAGGCCTTCTAGTAGGCCAGTGGCCCAGGTAGAACAGCTCTGTGGGTCAGATCTGATCAGCTGGCCATAAGTTTGACACCCCTGCTGTAGATATAATGTACTGGAATGTTTGTGAACAGTTTTGCTGTGTTGTCTCTTAAAATAAGTGTAGTTATGTGTATCTTTATTTTAAATGGTATAACTTTGTAGCAGTTACTTGCTAGGTTTTCAAATACTTATGCATTCTGTCTTAAGGTAATCCCCTTTTTTATACAAAATGGAGGTAGGGTGGTTACAGGATTTTTCTAGTATTTGAACTTTGTAATTAAAAAATTCATTAACTTTTAAAATAAGTAACTTTTTTGTGTACAGGGTCTTACTGCAGTGGATATCACAGATGACTCTAGCATGATTGTAGGAGGCTTTGCTGACTCCACTGTCAGAGTGTGGTCTGTGACACCAAAAAAGCTACGCAGTGTAAAAACAGCAGCAGGTAATGAAGGCAAGAAGATACACTCATCTTAAGTGTTAATTCTGGTAGAACTCTGTTTTTGCAACCTGTGCAGAGAGAGGTAACTTTGCAGGGCCACTGTCCTAACTCACTGGATATTGTTAGTTCGGCTTCTACTTATAAAGCAAATAACATACCACTTCTATATTTGGATGGACTTTGTTTTGGTAGTAGTATAGTATATAATGAGCAGAATCAAAAACATCTCCAGAAATTTGTATTCTGACAATTACAGAGCAGAGAAGGTATACTAGACAGCTGATGAGGGAATGTAGTTTCATTGTAGCCCTATTTCAGCAAGATACTCAAACAAGTGCTTGTGTATCTTGCTGAATAACAATATGTATTTGGAATGACTAATCAGAATTTGTAAATCCTAGGACCTCTGGGTTGTGGAGATAAATAGTATTTTGGAGAGCTTTGCAGAGAAGCTGTGCTACAGAGGAAGATTTCTCAAGCACGCAGTTTGTGATGATACCAGAATGAGGTCTTAAAAAGAATCCTATAGATTGAAGGCCAGTGTCCGCTCTTGGGTGTATTGTAGTCATAAGTTCTTGAAATCTGAAAACATGGGTGTATGTACATGAATGCTCATCTACAGCAGGGGTGTCAAACTCTCCTTGTGCCTCGGGTCGGATCCAGGCTGCAGGAGGGCTCCTTGTGGGTTGAATCCAGCCTGGGGCATGAGGAAACAGCACTGGCAGCTCCAGCTCTGACCTGGAGCATATGGTGATGGCAGCTCCAGCTCCTGCCACGTGCCATGGTGGCAGTTCTGGCTCCGGCTCCATTTCCAGCATGGGACACACAGCGGGGGCCAGCAAGGTAGGACCATAGCAGTGGTGACACACAAAGTGGCCAGCGGGTGACCATGGTTGCACTGACCCTTGTTTGGCGTCCTGCTGCTGATTGTCATGTCCATCAGGGCCCAATTCTGCAGCAGGCCATTCATCCCTGGTCATGTCCCCCAACTTTTGATGGCCTGCTGGTAGTTTATCAGGCTGGATAGAGCTGCCCAGATACAGCCCATGGGCCATATGTTTGACACCCCTGATCTACAGCATCTTTTTCCCAATTGATGTGTAGGGTAGTGTATTGCTGATTGATATGAAGAGCCTGTCACTCCATTCTTGAATTACCTTCATAGCCAAGCTCGTATTACCTTTTATAGCAGTTTCCTTTACAGTAGTCCTAAGGAAATAGCTTCAGTTGTGCTACATGTAACTTCAAGTTTAAAACCTAACATCTGATTTTTAAACTTCCCTGCTGTTCTATATTTTGGTATTAGTGTTCAAACTGACAACCACTATTCAGAAAAGATTTTTGTTTCACTTCATACTTTCAGAGAACACCAATAAAAAAATGTATGTTCTGCTTAAAAGATGAACCTATTTTTGCATAAATGTAAGTAAATGTGCTCAGCTTCTGGCAATCACTATACGTGAAATCTGCATATTTGCTGTAACTATGAACCTCTGGAATTTTACAGATCTCGGTCTCATAGACAAAGAATCAGATGATGTCTTAGAAAGGATCATGGATGAGAAGACAGCAAGTGAGCTGAAGATTTTATATGGTCACAGTGGACCTGTCTATGGTACCAGCTTCAGTCCTGATAGGTAATATAATTTAAAATTTGCCTTGGAGAGGAGGTCTTGAGTTCTAATAAGATGCTTCTTGCTCAAAACTAATTCTTAAAGCAGCTGCTTCCGTAAATTGAGATGAAATTTGTTCATCTGTTTCATAAGAAGCCATGACAGGTGGGTTTAAGGGCCTGATGTCTTGAGGCTCATGCATGTGTTGTGTGGTTACTGAGTATCTTCAGTGTAGCTTGACATCAGTAGGAGCTAAGAACACTTAGCACCTGGCAAGTTCAGGACTTAAGATAGGAAACTGGAAACTCTTACTTGAAAGCCTTATCTTAAATTTGATTTTAACTGCATAAGCAAACTGTAAAAGGGAGACAGATCATTGCAACATTTATAGCTATTATGGTAATGCAGAGATGAACAATTTTGTTAGCATTTATACTTATTGATGCATTTCTAGTTTGCTTCCCACTAGAACCTCCAGTAAGCCTTTATTTTCCAGATATGTGATCATGGTAATCTCATAGTCTCTTAAATACAGTAAAATCCTTGTTATCCAGCATGATTGGGGAATATCAGGTGCCAGTTATGTAAAACTTTTAGTTATCTGAGGCAGATGACGTGGGGTGGGGGGCAGGGGTGGTGACAGCTAGATATGGAGCGATGGCACCTGCCACGTAAGACCTTCTGCCCCCTGCAATTTGGTGGGCGGCGCCTGCACGGGATGGTGCATGGTGGTGCTCCATCCCTGCCTTCCTGTGCGTGCCCCTTAGGGCCTTCTCCAGTACCCCCTATGGGTTCTATGGGAATCTTTTCATATAGCCGATGGTGGCATTTCTGAAACCAGTTCTTGAACAGTTGCATGCACTGGTTTATCAATAGCTTTTTGTTTTGAACAGAGAACTGGACCCCTAATTATGACATGCTTCCTTTTACATAGACAAGTACTGCAAATTTGAATAGAATATAAGCCGTGGTTTGTCCCTCTTCACTGTAAGAGTTCCAGTAGGATTCCCTCTGAATCGGGAATATCTCAGCCCATTGAAAGTTCAGATCATATAGTACCCTGCAGCACAATCCCAGTAAATGGACGGTGCTCTTACCCCAAAGACACACCAGTAATCTTGCACTAGACTCCTAGTATTCTGCCTAAGTCATATTCTTTCGCCTTCTGATAGGAACTACCTGTTATCCTCCTCAGAAGATGGCACTGTGCGACTGTGGAGTCTGCAAACATTTACTTGCCTGGTGGGATATAAAGGACACAACTATCCAGTATGGGATACGCAGTTCTCTCCCTATGGGTATTACTTTGTATCTGGTGGACATGACAGAGTGGCTCGGTAAGAACCTGAAAGGCCTTTTTATTGGAATTTTTAATAATCCGAGGCTTGGAATATCGAGAGAAACTAACCCCTTAATACTGGTGGCTGGTATTTTCCAGCTTTCATCTCGCTATGGGAAATGAATTTTATTACACTTGGGTTAAAAAAATTAAACCAAAAACTAATGCAGTGTTAGCTGAGGGTATCATGACATTATTATTCTTACAGAGATGGTGTTCCTTTGCTTTCAAACCATCTGGTTAATATGGGAAAATACATATCTTTGATCCTTAATGTTGGAAAAACCAATGTAACTCTTCCATTTCTTTTGTAATGGCTGCATCAAGATACTTTTCTTCCCCTTGAAGAACAACCTTTAAAACAGGGGTGGGCAATTATTTGGGCTGGAGAACCACTTAGAGAGAGCTGGTGAGCTATTGTGGGATGAGTCAGCACCTCTCCCCCTACTTTCAAAAGCTCACCAAAACTCCTTAAGTGGCTGTGCCTGTGGACCTGGCCCCATGCTGTCATCACCTCGAGATCCAAGCCCCAACCTTGGAATCTCCATGGAGACTAGCCTGGGACTCGCATGGGCAGGGCACACTTGGTGGAGTGGATGGGGTGGGGCCCTGGGCAGGCAGGGAGTAGTGTCCAGGAGTGGGATGAGTGGGGCTGAGGCCTGGATCTTGGGGCGGTGACAATGTAGGGTCGGAGCTGGGATCTTGGGGCCGTGATGATGCAGGGTAGGGGCTCTGGGCAGAGCTGTGGTCTGTTTCTGGCACACTCCTGCCCATGGAACTAAAGCCTGTTGCAGGGATGTGTGGGGAGTGGATCATGGCTCTGCCCATTCTACTACTAGACACTGCTTCCTGCCCACCCACGGCCCTATTGCATCCACCTGCCTGAGTGCACCCTGCTAACGTGGGTCCAAGGCTGGTCTCCAGAGACCCCAGCTGCCTGCTCCGTTGTGGTGGTGACACCAGCAGCAGCAGCCAGGAGTTGCCACTGCCGCTTAGGCTGTTGGGAAGTGGAATCCGGCTGCTGCACCACCACTGCGTGCCCGGAGGCAGTGGGATGGGCCACACGGACTATGGCCCAGTCTGCTCCCTGCGCCAGGCAGAGCCAAATAAAGTCCTTTGACAAACTGTGTCCAGCTCACAGGTTGCCTTTTGCCCACCCCAGCTTTAAAACAGTCATTGCTAATTGCATAAATTGGTCATCTTGAGGTACCTGGGTAACAAGCACCACATAAGGACAACATCATGTTTTCAATAAGGGTCTAATTTTCTTATAGTTTTATAAAAAATGCTTTCCTTAAGGCTCTGGGCAACGGATCACTATCAGCCTTTGCGTATATTTGCTGGCCATCTTGCTGATGTCACATGTAGTCGGTTTCATCCCAACTCCAACTATATTGCTACGGGCTCAGCAGACAGAACTGTGCGACTCTGGGATGTTCTGAATGGGAACTGTGTGAGGATCTTCACTGGACATAAGGTAGAGGAGTGTCAGATGTAGAATCAAGGTAGCTGCACTGTATTTTACTAACATTTCCTACAAGACAATAGTCAGTACTTAATTGATATATGTCTGTAGATCTACACACACACTCTCACAATTTTTTAATGTTCAGAAAGTGTGTGACTGTTACTTTAGATCTATTGTAAGTTGTCCCATGAAACAGACTTCCCTCCCTTATAAACTTCTATTCCTGATGAACGACTAGTTTATTTCTATGTTTGTATGTCTGCGTACACTTAATTTTTAGAGGGTAATCAGGACTCATAGTAGAGATGATATCTTTTACTAAACCAACAAGATTTTTGCAACAAAAAATCGTTAATTTTGCAAAAATCTTGTTGGTCTAATAAAAGTATCATCTCATCTCTACGACGAGTCCTGATTGCTTTTGCCTGTAGAGCAATACGGCTACAACCTGGATACCTGACACGTTTTTAGAGGGTAGCATTTGCAATGAATACAGCTTGACGTCTTATAGATTCAGGTAGATTTGTCTAATTTGGCTTCTCCAACTGACTTTGTTCCAGGGACCAATTCATTCGCTGGCATTTTCCCCTAATGGAAGATTCCTGGCCACTGGAGCAACAGATGGAAGAGTGCTCCTCTGGGACATTGGCCATGGTTTGATGGTGGGAGAGTTGAAAGGGCACACCGACACCATTTATGCTCTCAGATTCAGTAGAGATGGGGAGATTTTAGCATCAGGTAAAACTTACTAAAATGTTCAGGTTTTCATTCTCCGGTAAAAACACAGTCTAAAATGGAACGACATGCTTTTTTTTATATAACTGAGATCCTGATCCAAATCTGTCTCCCTTCTCAATGCAAAGGCTCAAACTAATACTTAGCAATGTTAATACTTTGTAGTTATAAAGCAAATACTTTACCAGATTTTTGAAATTTAGATTAATTTTAATGTAAGTGGGTATACGATTCCTTAATTCAGCTAGAATTGAGGCATAGTAAGCAATTTATTCAAGAAGCCATTAGAATGGGAAATCTGGTATTTTATAACTGAAACCAGCCTTAACTGTCAGACCTTTGAAAGTAGATAGAAAGTAGCCTCTGCTGAAAGTAGATAGTAATTGGGGGGTTTGTACCACACTGCACGTCCATGATGTGCTTAGTTTGCAGCTAAATTTTCTTCTTTCGGTGTCTAAGAATTCAGTAGTTGTTTCAGTGGGGTTTGGATAACGCTTCCTTTGCCATGTCAGTGTGTGTGTGGGCCTCTAGATGCTGACTGGCATAAAAGACATCTGACCTTTATGGAAAAAAAAGTTTTAAAAAGGTCTCAAGGTAAATCTTATAAATCCATGTTTTTTGTACATGTGTGGCTGTATAAAGACCAGGGATGTTCAAGTGGTAGGGGGCACCTGACTTCTGAAAAGCTTTACTCATGAGATGCTCCCAGCTACCGAAGGTTACTTAAATAGTTGTCATTTTCTAGAACAATAGTAGGAATAAAGCACACTTTTTGGCCCTGTTACATTTTTTACAGATTTCCCAGAGAATCACTGATTTCAGTTGTCACAAGGATTTGAAACTTGGTGGGGGAAGAAAATAGGGTAACCTTTTGTCAAGAATGTATCTCCTGTCATTCCCCAGAGCTTAGTTAGAAATTCATTGCTAAATGTAACTCTAGTAAGACTAGAATGAGCCTCTAACAGAATTCAGTCAAGACTGAGAGCAGCTTCTCTACCATAGAAAGGTGCAGCATTGGACTGTTCAACTTCCTGGCAACCAGGGGCTGTATGCTGCAGGAGCCATATACCCTACATATTCCCAGAACCCCTGCCATATACAACCCCTCACGCTGTTCCTGTTGCTTCCCTGGGAGCCGTGCAAGCCCCTGTCCTCCTCTCCCCTTCCCCTCAACTGCTCCAGCAGGGAGCTTACTGGGCCCTGTCCTATAGAACTGCCCTGCCACAGACCCCAGCCACCCCTGCAGCATTAGAAGCAATGGGAGGAGTGATGGTTGGAAGTAGCCCATGAGTCACGTGTTAACCCCTCCCAGAGGTCACCAGTTGGATACCCCTGGACCATGTTAAGGCTCTAATTTTGCAAACATGCACTTACAAATAATGCACTTGAAGTCCATTTGCTTGCAGCATTTGGGTGTAAAGCATTTATGCTTTGGCCTGTCCTGCAGTGGCTGAAGAAAAAGTGTTTTCCAGCCTTCATTGCTAGTAACTTGGCTGCAGCCTTGTCTCTGCATCATTTCAATACAATTATCATTCACTGCTGCTATGGCTTCAGTAAGGGCATGGAGGAAAACATTGCTGAGCGTTCCTTTTTCTGTGTTGCTTTTTAACTCTGCCCTGTGCAGGACCAAGGCTCTACATTGTAATTCCCCACTTTGTTCTTAGGTTCTATGGATAACACAGTCAAACTGTGGGACGCTGTGAAAGCATTTGAAGACTTGGAAACTGATGATTTTACAACAGCCACAGGACATATAAATCTGCCTGAAAACTCACAGGACTTGCTACTGGGTACTTACATGAGCAAATCAACCCCAGTCATACACCTTCATTTTACACGGAGAAACTTGCTGCTGGCTGCTGGAGCGTACAGCCCACAATAAACATGAAGCTGTGAAAGAGGCTGTGTGAGTCAGTAGTAATGACCTCAAAATGACTACCGGATTTGAGATGAAAGAAATCTCTTGTACAGATGGACTGTGCCTGGTCAGTTGGGGTGGCAGGACTATGTAATTAATACGCAGATACTGTCATCTCAGTTCTGCTGTTTCATTTTTAGCCACAGCTTGAAAATGCTGGAAAATGATTAGACATTGTGGCTTCACAGGAAAGAATTGTTTTATGGTGCTTTGGAATTTTTGATAAAAAACAAAAACAAGAAAAAAAAGAGAGAAAGATGGCTGTCTCCTATTAAGAGAAATGGTAACGGGCTCTGCTGGAACATCACTTTTGGAAAGTTAACAGCACCTCAGTGAGCATCTTGAACATTTTAAAAAGCACTTAATTTATAGCTGGAATTTTGTGGAACTTGCCTTAACCTGGGCTGGGCAGCAGGTTTGTCTGGCTGGAACGTTATCCTACTTGCTGCAGAAGGCACCATACACAGAAGCTTGTGGTGAACTAAAAACTGAATATATAAGCACACCTTTGTATAAAGGTCTGACTCTGTTTCAAATCTTTCTGGTTTTCTGTATTAGAAATACAGATCTGGTCACTGCAACTTCAGGGTAGGATAAGGTGTCATGACTAGCAAGTAGCTAGAAGTAAAATCTGAACATCTGCAAAAGCAACGAGACAAGGGACAGACATAACTGAAATACTCTTACTGCCTATTAAAACATGCTTTCTGAAGGGAAAACGGGTCTTGTACCCTTTTAGGATACTTGGAGGAGGCCTGGAAAATAATTTAAAAAAAAAAATCCCCCCCCTTTTTTTTCCCTTTTACATGAAATTAAATTTTTGTCACAGCTAGCAAACTTAGGAATGGGGAGAGCCAGTGAAAAGGCAAAAAATGAACTTTTTTATTCCTTATGCTAATATTTGTGAAAAGGCTCTCCCCTCACGCACACTGTTGTGATGCTGTGTTCAGCAGCAAAGTTCAGGCCTGATATTCTTGATGTTTCTAAACAAAAAGACCTGGCAGAACAGTAGGCTTTTAACCCCTTTCTGTCTCTATACAAGATGAGGAAGCAAAGACACTAGCTTGAATTTAAGGAAACTTGAGTAGGAAACTCCCTTCCAACTCATCCCATCCCCACCAAAACACCCAGAAGCTTTCCATGCATTGCGTATCAAAAGTGCAGACACTTTTCACCAGTGGATCTCACCTTTAAGAAGAGGGAAGAACGCTTTGAAAATAAATGATAATGATCCTGTCTGTTTCATGTGAACTTCCCAACACCCAATACGAGCAGGTGGCTTTTAAGTGAAAGTATGGCAAAACTGAACAGTACGTTAAAATACTTTCCCTACAAGAGGAAGCATGTACAGTTTTGACAGCTAAAAAAAAATCACTGCCGCTATCTGCCTTTGTATTTTGTACAGTTTTATACTTTTGATATGATAATAAAAACTAAAAATGTCATTCTGTGCATGTTTCTGGATTATATTACAAGAAGAGAATTAATCCCCTCTTAAATTGTTGCAAGTTATGCAGTGCCCACACAGCTATACCAGCAAACTACCAAATGAAACAAAGTAAAGTGATACAATTTACACTGCTACATTTAGGACCAAATTCTACACAAAACCTCTGCCAGTTTATAGTTCAGACCAGGAGTCGATAACATGGCCTACAGGCTGGATCCAGCTTGCAGATATGGGACTTAAAATGCAGTAGTACTCCTTGTGCCACTGCAGGGAGAAGTGCCTGCCTCTGACCCAGGGTAGGTTATTCTGGTTGACAGGCTGCACTTTGAGAACCCCTAGACTATACTGTTCTTTCTAAAGCATGCAATTAATAGTAGATGGGTTTAACAGTACTGTATTTCTGTTCCTGTAGGGGAAAGGACAAGAAATGATGGTCTAAAATTGCAAGGGAGAGAAATTTAGGTGGGATAGTAAGATCTGGTGAGGGTGGTTATTCACAGGATATTAGAAGATATGGAATTTCCATCCTTGGGAACTGTTTGGACAAATGATTGCTTATGGATTCTCCCTGCTGATGTCTTACTTCACTGCACTGTCTCAGCAGCACAGCGCTTCACCCTAAAGCAAGACTCCAGACTAACCTGATAAATTTGCTAGTCCAGAGCTCAGCTGGTAACAAATGAGCAGATGGACTGGTTGCAGCCCAACAGACTCTGAAGCAGTTGACTGGTCCAGATACTCTCAAAGAAGAATGCATGGAGGTTTTACTGGACATTATAGGATGGCATCATGTCTGCATGTCGGACAGGTGACCGACTACAAGCTTGTGAGCAATCTGTGCTCTAGGATGAGAGCTTGTATAGCCATTAACTCAGGTGGGGAGAACTAAAGCTGCCCAAGTGAGAGGCTAACAGGACAGTCTGAACCAGATCTGGCTTTAAGCGGGGGTTTGCACAACTACCTGAGCACTTCAGATAAAATGTCTTAACAGTGCTTCGGGGGTGTTGGTCTGAACTGGCAGACGGGGTTCTTTGGCTAAATATATCTTTGACTAGACCAAATAAACAGCTGGAAAAATTATTCCAGCACAAACACCCCTCTTCAGGCAGAGGGAGGCCTGTTTACTTCTGGCTGGGCTTGGCCCTAAGAGAATGCCTCGAGTTCACTGCTCTACCAAACTTTCACTCCATTGCTGTTGTGCCTCACCCTGAAAGACACATTTGGAAAAGGGGAATAAGAGATGAGAACATATCCACCTTCTTGACTAACCACCTCATAGATAACAGATGTTACAATGGGAAGATGAACAGCAATGTTAAAAAGGAATGGGCCGGGGCAAATCTTATGACACTTAAAGCATACAGGATAACAGCAGGTTCATCTAAACTCTCAGTAAGCATGAACTTAGACGGGAAAAAAAATGTATGCATGGTTGTACTAAGAATTTTCATAAGAGGTAATGGCCCTGTATCCATCAAGTTCCCATAGGGAAATGGATTTTTCCCTAAAAGTGGTTTGAGGCTATTCAATCAGGTGTTCTTGCTGATCTGATAGCAGTCTGGATGCTGCAAAAGACCCAGAGAAGCTTAAGGATTTGAAACAAAGGACAAAAGATTTGCTCCACATACACTAGCTCTTTCACTAGACACCAGGGCATGGAGCTACCAGTTAACACAAATGAAGACAGCAGAAGGTTCAGGACTTATCTTTAAATTGATAAAAGTGGTACAGAATGAAGTGCAGACATTAGCCACTTGCAACCAGGACAACTTTTGAAGTTACATTTACATGCAAGTTCTTTCATGGTTGAGAAGTTACTCGTATTCAGTACTGATTTTAAGATGCTATTCAATTGAACAACCTTCTGTCAGCTGTATGCAGTCAGTCTGTTTAATGCAAACATCCAAGAGTAGAACAAACAACTTGCCCTCCACGGGAAGGATGTATATACAGGCATATTGCATCATACGTACATTGAACTTGCACAAATTCAACTATATGCGGGTGGGGAGGGGGGGGCTTGAGTCTGCACATGGTGCTGCTGCTTACCTGGAGACCCAGCCACCACCATGCTGCCAGTGATGACTGCCTCTGCCTCCAAAACCTCCTGCCGCTGCCATGGAGCCATGCCCAGAGCTGTGTGGCCAGCTGCTGGGCACGGTGGTGGCCAGGTGGCACACAGCCATCCCAACCACCACCCTGTGCTACGCTGCTCTAAGTGCGGCTCCACAGCGGCGGTGGGAGGTTTTGGAGGCAGAGGCAGTCACCACTGGCACGGTAATATGCGATTTCACTATACGTGATTTTCACCTTTATGCGCTGCCTTCAGAACGTAACCCCCGCCTAAGATGCGACATGTCTGTAGGTTTTGACAGCTGAGAGTTTACATTATGCTTTCTTGTACCATTTTGTACTGCTGACATCAGACAGACAAGTCACTATTCATGGTTTATTAAACTACATAAGAGGACATCCACTCTTGCTTCCATTGAAACACCATGAGATGGGAGCTTTAGGCATGCCAACCTGCCAAGAGAAGGGAAATTGGTTTAACAGTGAAAAGTCGTTGAAGCAGTAGCAAGTTTGGCAGTGCTACTAGCAAAAATAATCTCCTCACCCCTTTTTTCACCTGGCCAGTTCCATCCCTACTCTTACCCCTTCCATCTCCCCATGCAATGTTCTCCCCCCTGCCAGCTGTCCACCACCCTTAATGGTTCCCAGCCACCATCTGTGCACCTTTTCCCCCTGCCCCCACAATCTGGCTCAGATCAGTTTTGCATTTGAAACAGGCAGCTTCCTCCTTCACACTTGCCTGGGAGGAGGGTATCATCAAGAGCACAGCTTCCTGCTCTCACTTCGTGAGCCTACCTGGCAGGCAGGGCTTCCCAGTGCTTACTGAAACTATACAATTTAACTGCTTGAGTATAACCATCTGTGAGCTGCAATTTTTTTAAAATAAAACTGAAAGTTCCCACAGTATGGCAAAGGGCACTGCTCTAAGACAAAAGGTTACTTATTGCCTGACAATTTTAAATCTTCCACTTCAAAGTACAGGGCACTCAAGCTTGAAAGAAAACATGTTCCAGAATTCCCTTCAGTATTGACAACATGGTTTTCCTATTCTTGTGCTAAGAAATAGCAGGCATTTTCCAAGAGCTATTCTGTCAGAAGCAAGGGTCTTTGTGAGAAAAGCTTCAGATCAATTATCTTATGCACGACAGATTTTCCAATTGAATGCATTAGTCAGTCAATATTAACAGAGCTACCAGCCCTGCATGCAATCCCAGGGCACTGGAACAACATTATGTTTTTCACCCAAGTCAATGTTAAGACCTCTACAGAGAAACCTGGCATATCTGCACTGCATGTTTATTGATGCAGGACAGAACAGCCAAATTGTGAGCAGATTAAGCCAGAGTACAAGCTAGCAAATTCGGTTTGGAGTTCCTAAAAGTGCTGGACACACTGTCAAGGCAGCAAAAAAGTTGTTTGAAAACTCCCAGTTTGAATCACTTTTGATGTCAATGGTTTAAATTACTAAAAAAGGCACACACCAAACCTCCCTCTTGCAACTCTTTCTATTCACTATTTGCTAACTGATCCGCCACTTTAAAATCCCCTTGAAAAGATTACCTCTTTCACAGTGCTCGCAATAACATAGCTGAACATGTGTTATCTTCATTTCAAACCTTAACCAAACTGTAATGTATGCATGCCTAAGCTTCGCAACCATGTAATCCTAACCTGGTGACATGGGTTTTAGCCTCTCCCTCTTCAATCATCCCACTGAAGCAGAGACAGGAATTGATGTTGGTGCTAGAAGAGTTCCAGGCCACTTACCGCTCTATTTTTCTGTTACAGCTGAAGCCTTTTTTTTAGACCTTGCGCTGAAGAACAGGACAATTGCTGCAAGGGTGGTATACGTGGCTATTACCCACTGTGGGGAGAAAAAAAAAAATTAAGCTTAAATTCTTTCTGAAGTACACTGGAAACTCAATGGGCAAGGGTAGATCAGCAAGTACATACATTCCTCCTGCCTGTCAGGGTGTAGGAATTGAAGTATTTCTGAAAGCCAGTGAACTGGTGTTGACTTCCTCCCTCATGTCCTGCCATGGTTTCTTGTCCTGAATGCAGCAATAGAGAAGTTAATGCAATGGATTAGAAAGATGCATCTGCTTGATGGTTAAACGGCTACTTAATCAAGGCACTGAAGTTGCTATTAGTGCTTTCAACAATTATGCAAGTAGTAGACCAAGGTGCATTTAGACATGGAATATTTAGAAACTGGAAGTAGAAACTGGCTAAGAGGGAGCTTTCAATCTGTATACAAAAACAGATTAAAAAAATAAAGAGAAACAACCTGGCTTTTTCTCCTTCTACCCTCTAAGTAAAGGATACGTGCGGGAGATGGGCTAGTAGAAAAATGAGAAAAACCCATATTCTACTTAGGGGAGCACCAATATTTTTGGGGCTGATACTGATGACCAATTATTAAAACGAGCCATGTCAGCAGATACCGATCCGATTGCTGCTATGCAGTCTGGCAGCTTCCAGCTGGTAAGCGTAGGGAGGGAAGGGGCAGATTCATGGATTGCGAGGGGCCGGAAGGGACCTTGGAAGATCATCGGATCTAGCCCCCTGCACCAAGCAGGAATGACAGATGGGGCTGGGTGGCCCCAGCAAGGTGACCATCCAGTCTCCTCCCGATTTCCAGGGTAGGCGACTGTACCACCTCTCAAGTGAGCTTATTCCCCAGCCTGGACACCTTGACTGTGAAGAAGTTTTTCCTGATGTTGAGCCTTGAAACAGTCTTCCAGATGGAGGCCCCTGCAGCGAGGCGCAGGTGCAGTCCAGCTGGGGCATGGGACCAAGTGCCAAGTGGCTCATCTGGGAAGCTCCCACCAACACAAGAGGCACGTGGCCCCCAGATCAGCGCGTTGTATTGGATGGACCGATGCATCGGTGCACCCCTAGTTCCAACACAAAGATCCGGATTTTAAAGAGTTCTTTGGAGTCAAGTTTCCAGAGGTAGACATGCATTGTACGTACTGCAACTGCGACTAGGGCCGGATGGGAAACCTGAACGTCCCTTTGCGAATTACCTCGTCACAACCCCCGCAGCAGGTGAGTCTGCTCTTTCCGTTCGGGGCCCATGTTGCTAGCCACCCCGCGCCACCACGAAAAGGTCACCGTTACATTTTGCTGCACCTCAGTCCCCAGCTCTGCCTCAAACAAGGTCTGGAAGAGATGGTGACACCACTCGCACACCAAAACAAACTCAAACTTGGGTCCCCATGACACAGGGGCGCGAGCCACTAGCCTCAGCTTGGCTCCGAGGCACGTTTTCATTTATGGTCGCGGTCAGCTGACAAATGGTGATACACGAGTTTCGTGGAGGGCTGCTAAAACAAACATCGCCGCGCTCTGACTCTCCCACAATGCGAAATTTACCGGCGCGACAAACTCCCGCATGCATTTACAAAAATATTGGAGAGGGAAGTAAACCAAGAGATCCCCCCGAACAACAACAACAAAGCCAGGAACAACAGCTTGAGACGCGGTCATTATTCTTCCCAGCCTTCGCTTTCGATCAAGGATCTTGCACGCGCGTTGGGCAGCCTCGCTCCGTCCACCCATCGCACCTGGGCTGGGACGAACGCGCCCTCCTGTTCGTGTCCCAATGTCCCGAGCGAGCACCCGTACTAAGGCGGGCTGTAGCTGCCCTGACGGTCCTCAGCCTTTCCCGCACACCCAGCTCCGGCCATCTACCAGACAAGATGGGGAGCTCCCCGTCCCGCCCCAGGCTCCTCGCCTCGCCTCGCCTATCCTCTCCGCCACACTGACCTCACCCGCTACCCTGCAGCTCAGTGCCCTTCGCCAGCAAAATGGCAGCGCCCGGAAGCCCCCCTCGCGTCTATTTCCGCCCCCACCCCCGTGCGCCGCTCTCGCCTCGCGCAGCGGACATGACGTCACAAGGAGCCGCGGATTGGCTAAACCGCTTGACCTTTGCCCTCCCTTCCTCAGGGGTAGTACTTCCGGGTAACGCTGAAGCCGCTTCGCGCGTGTTGCTGAGTGAGGTGAGCGCGGGGCTGCGGTGTTGCCGGGCCAGGAGCTCTCTAGGCCCCGCTTGCCTTTGTTGGCTGATGCTGCTCTGGTTTCCGTTCTCTGATGTGTAATACATCTGACGTGGGTGTCTCTCTGTTTGGAGGAGTACTTAGCTTTGACTTGTGTGTTTGTTTCATTCTGTCAGTAGCATCCTGTTGCGCCTGAAATGGGATGGGAGGAATGGCAAGGTGACGATCGACAGTGGTTTAGAATGGGAAATGCAGAATGCTGCCGCATGGTCGGTATTGCCAGTTTTGCAGGGGAGCTTCAGGAGTAAAATGTAAGGCCCTCGCTCAGGATTTGGGCATGCTAGCACGTTTTCACGTGCCCCTGGGAAGTGCAGTAACTTTGAGTCACCACTGGGTGTCAGAACCCATTCAGCTGCCAGCATCCTCTTAATTCAGCCTTTCTCAACCCATGGGTTGTGACCCAAAAGTGGGTTGCAAGAATGTGTGAAAGGGTTATGAAAAAGCTTTAAAAATGGAGAAACATTTTCCATTTTTAAAGGAGAATCCATGTTTCCTAAAAATATGGAAAACAGTGGCTTTTGTTTTGCAGGCTGTCGGCCTCCATCCTCCAAGGAGCTGCTTGAGGCTCCCCGTACCCCACATGCACCCCTTTGCCCCGTACACTAGGTCAGGGCTGGCCATAGATGTTTAGCACATCCAAATGAATCCGGATTAAAAAAAAAAGGTTGAGAAGCACTGCTCTATCTAAACATGCATGTGTTGATCCAGAATTAGCACCGATAATTCTGCCGATAATTAGCATTAGATAGCTGTGAAATACAACGCCGATTCCTGCAGCTGTTAGGGCACTGCTGTAACAACCTGAGTGAGGTTATGAGGTCTGACTCTGTAGTGGTTTGTCTGAAGCAGGGCTGTCCAACTGTCCCCAAGGGATTAATCTGTGGTCCCTGGGCTCATGGTCTAGGCCATGCTCCCTCCTTTTCTTTTTGTTGCTGCTTCTTGAGTCCCTGGGCTGTCCTGACTTCCTGCAGCTTCACCCATTCATGAGGGTGGGGTGGAGTGGCACCACCAGTGGGGCTGAGAGAGCCTGTGGCTGGAGGCATCCAGGAAACACATCCGGCATCTGTGTTGAAATTGAAAGGATATAAAATAAGGTTTTCTACGTGCTGATTTCAAATGGTTTTGCTTTAAATCAGTTTGTTTACTGGGAATTGGTTCAATCACGCCCAAGGTTAAAGCATCATCCTTAATGTGTATAAAGTACTCGGTTACAAGCATGATAATATACAAATGTTAGGGAGTTGAAAACATGTTAAGAATTCTGATAGCTGATGTGTTGTATTGCTGATGTCTTGGAATGTGCGTTGACATGTTCTCAGAGGCCAGTATTTTTTTTCTAACCTTTTAGTTGCCGTCAGATAATGTGTTTATCATTTCCTAACTGCAGAGACATCAAACTGCTTTCTCTTTGGCTTCAAGACATTTTATTGTCATGTCACTCCAGCTCTGATGTAAAACAGTGGTGACAGCTGCAGATCTCATTACTGTTTGTTTCTTTTTCCTTTAGAAATGCAAGCATGGCATCTACTGAAGAAAGCTTCCCTCGAGGTGGTACCCAGAACAAACCCAAAAAGGGGAGAGCACCCAGGCAGTCAATAGAGCAGGATAACTTATTTGATGTGAGTTGCTTTCACCTGCGGAGCAAATCTGCTCAAGAATTATTCCAGTGCTGAATAACATGAGGAGCTGGCTCTGTGATCCTTGCTTCCATGTACTTTGACATTCTTGTCTGAGTACAGTTTGCAGTATTCATCTCATTAATACTGATCTTCATCATGGAGCCTAGAATTTAAATGACTCTTAAAAGTATCACTAGTATCTGACACTTGCTGACTGTTTTGGCAAACAGTTAATTCAATGTAATGAACAAATCTTCACCTTTTTTAATATCTCATGGGTGTATGAGGCTGTGCAGTCTGCCTTGAGATAACAGTGTTGGGCCAGATTCAGCCCTGATGTAATGACACTGCTCTTGGTGGATTTGCATGAGGGAGAAACTTGAACAAACCTTTGGGTTTTTCATGTTCCATGGACCCTTCAGGGTCTGTTACTTTGCTATTTTGAAAGTGTTTCAAAATTTAGCAAAGTTGCTTGCTGAGGAGCGTGGCCCCTAGGCGAACCAAACATTTATTGTCAGCTTCCAGCCTAGTCGCTGTCACACCAGGCGCTACAGCTGTCTTGTGAGCTCAGAACGTGTTTGAGTGCACAGTTGGTTCAGAATCTAGGCCCCTGGTAAATCTGGTTCAGCCATTCTGGGAATGCCTATGTAAATAAGGGGCTTATTTAAGGTTTTTTGACAGGAGGGCTGACTATAGGTTTCTTGCTGTTTGGCTTTAACTCCATAATGACTTTGCTCAGACTGTTTTGTACTAAGCGTGTGCGTGAGAGAGAGAGGAAGAAACTTGAACAGATACAAAAACTTGAGTGTAAGAGACTGCAGAGGAATTCTCTTGTCAGCCTGAACTCGCTAGTGTTTTCCTCTGAACTGGAGTGGTTAGTAACTTTGTTCTTCCTTGATGTAGTTGTTGTGGAGCACAGCAACCATCTCTTCAAATTCTTTTTTTCTACCCCTTAAAATCTGCCTTAGACCCACCATGAGGAAGGATCTCAGAAAAGGAAGAGGAACCAGGAGCAGCCAGAAAAGCGGAAAAAGCTCAAGACGGAGAAAAAACAAGCTGTTAAAGACCATGCTGGAGATTTTGACCTGCTCACAGTTGAGGTTTGTGTAGTATTGTTCAGAGGCAAGTGTTGGCTGCTTTGCTTACGATGCAGCTGTGAGGTGTCTTTTTCCTAGGTCTTCTTGCAGCCACCAGCCTTCAGGCCAGTGAGAGCTGGTTGTCTTTTCACAGCCTCTCCTTAACTGATTTGAAGGGTGAATACAACAGGCAGGGCTCTGCTGGTTAGTCAGTTATTTCCCTCTTCCAAGCAGTAGCATCATATCTTAGTGACATGTACTGAGAAAACATATCTTACTTGAGGTTTTCTCTAGCGATGCAGGCAGAGCATTGATTTTTGTCTTGGGATGTACAGTAAACAGCTCCTGAAAGGGAGGGACTTGGCTTCATTAAAGGTCTGGTCCCAAACCAAACCACTAAACTATACCACTAAATTGGCCATCACACAACTGGGCCACCAGCTTGAATCTTCAAGCTTGCCCTCACCCTGTGAGATATCTCATTCTCTCCCCACTGTCACATTGGTGTTTCTGTCATATTTTCCCCATCTCCAGATATCCTCATGAGTCTGAACAGGGAATACCAGACTTGTGTCTTCTCCCCACATTCATTTATTTAACCTTTAATTGCCTCTGCTCTGTCACTCCACTTCCTCAATGTTAAGTCTTACCTCAGAAAGGAGACACATGGGAAAAAACATATCAAGTACTGGAAGGTCTTGAGGAGATGATCAGGGGCTCCTGTTTTTCATGTCTTTTAACACAAGAGCAAGGGCACAGATTCACAGAAGTTTAGGGCTGGAAGGGACCTCATGAGATCGGCTCCAGCCCCCTTGCTCTGGGCAGGAAAGGCTGCTGGGGTCAAATAACCCCAGCAAGGAATGCGTCCAGTCTCCTTTTGAAGATCTACAGAATAGGTGCCTGCACCAGCCCCATGGGAAGTCTGTTCCAGAGTCTGGTCACAAACCGTTCCGTTTAATTAAAAAGATGGGGGTGGATAAGCTGGAAGCAAATTTTGTCATACAACATGATTAAATTTTGGAATTTGGCCTCAAGAAGGCATTGGACCAGGGTTGTAACATGATTAGATGTCAGTGTGGGTTGCAGAGTTTTTACAGTTAATGGTGGCAGAGAGATATTGCACTTTGTCAACAGATTGAGACTAGGGTGAGGTCTGAGGCATGGATTTTCCAGTTTCTTGCCTGTGGTTCTTGCACTGTTCCCTGAAAGAACTGATTTTGGCCAGTGGTGGACGGGACGCCAGTCTAGAGGGAGCTTTGGTTTGGTTCTGGGCTGTGTTTGGAAGAAGGATGAAGCTACTTCCCATCTGATTGCTCTGTGAATCCTTGGGTAGAACGTGCCGTAAGATACCACACTGCCAGCGCGAGGCACCGCCTCCAGATAGCAACTGGCTTCACCTAGCTTGAGAAGCTGCTGTCCCCATCAGTCATTCCTGCCTCATATGACAGGGAGGCATCTCTTCCTGCCCAGCCCCTAGCCCTGACAAGAGCGCACAGTTTACTGCTGTCATTGGGTATCCCCGAGTGTCCTACTTTTTGCTGTTTGTAGAGACCTTCTCAGAGGGCCGCTTCTGACTGTGGATCAGCTGGCCAGCAGACCTCTCTTGTGTGAGGCTGCAACGTATACTGACAGAAGGGCTTCTGCTGCTGGCTTGGCTATATCGAGTCCCTGAAATGGCATGAGCAGACCTGACAAAAGCATCCTCCTGTCTGCAGAGTTCAGCTTGCCAGGGCTTTTTGCCAAAAGAGCTGCATCATTTTGCACTCTCACTATCATAGCTTTGCTGGCAGCATTTTATGGTGCAGCCCAGGTCTGTATTGTGCCAGCAGTGGGTTTGGAAATGGCTGAGCATTGGCAGAAGTGCTGGAGGTGCTTTGTGATGCAGGTTCCTGTGGGGAGTTTGCTTTGGCTTTCAGCATGGCCCGGGGTGGGGAGCATGGGACTGGGATCCAGGGTAATTGGGTTCTCCTGCCAGCTCCACCACTGGCCTGCTGAATTGTCTTGGGCAGGTCCCTTTACCTCCCTGCATCTTTTTGTCCTGAGCTCTCAGTGCTAATACTGGTCTCTGCTATGAAGGGCGTGGAGTTGTGGTGGTGGAAAATGCTGTGATCTCGCTAGAAGCTGTAAGCTCTTTTCTGCTTAAATCTGTAAAGTCCCTGCTCAGGATAGAGTCCTGTGTATGGTGTCTTCTCATATTTGACTCATGAAGGGATCCAGAGCACTGCTTTCTCTTCTCTTCCAGACCCTGAGTGAAGGGATGCTGTTGCTTGGCTGCGTGAAGGAGGCCAACAGCTTTGAGCTAGTGGTCAGCTTGCCCAATGGACTCACCGGCTTCGTGCAAGTGACAAGTATCTGTGACTCCTACACCCAAATGCTGAGTGAGCAGGTGGCCAAACAGGAGCTCTTGGAGGTGAGGGGGCTCTGAGCGGTGGTGTGCATCCTGGGGTGGGTGAGAGCAAAAAGGCCTCGCAGGCACCAACCCTGAGGCACTGCAGAAGAATCAGGTCTCTGCTGACAGATGGGAGACCCAGTCTGGATCACTTTTTCCTGGCCTTGTGTTTCCTTCACCAGGAGAGCCTGTGAACCCAACAAGCTCAGGGTCTTCAACAGCTGCCATAACCGAGCAGTGGTTCTCCAGTCTTAAAGCTTACTGTGTGTGTGGTGGGGGAGGAAATCAGGGTGTCATTTAGATATCTCACTTCCCAGCAGGTATGAGAAAACTACCCTCTTTCAAGCCATCCCCCAGAGGTTGGTCTGTGATGTTCTCCACCATGCCAAGATATTGCAGATTAATATTCAATGCAGCAGTCTGTTCAAAGTAGCCTGTCTAATTCCTTGAGAGCGTGAATGTACCAAAGGAGGAGGTGAAGCAAGTCTATTCCCAGATCTCAGCTTAGCAAGTGCTTGTTTAAAATTGTGCTTGGAGGAGGGATCTTTGTAGTGAGAGATGAGAAACAGTCCCAGCTCTCTTCATGCCTTGTGCTAAAAAGGGACCTGAGAGTGGGACCATAATAGGCTCAGGTGGTGTGCCCTCATTCTTATTGGTCACCCCTGGCCATGTGAGTCCTGAGCAAACCTCACCATTGATGGTGAATGACCAGATGGTTTCAGCTATGTTGTTATTACATGCCTCCTTCCTTGCTGGTGTCCTGAATTAGCTGTACCCTGAGTGCCCAGACTTCATGGTACATTCTGCCTGGTTATACTGCTAAAAGCAAAGCTTTCCCCTCAGGTCTGTATTTCAAAATCTTCCCTGAAATGTTGTAAGATCCAGCATCAGTTAACATTGCTAATCTTGAGCCTTTTCTTGCCCTTATTTTAATTTTATTGCTGTTCAGGATTTGAATTCGCTGTCAGACCTGTACCCACCAGGGATGCTGGTGAGATGTGCTGTGACCAGTCTGCAGAAGACCATAGATGGACATCAAAGTGTCAAGCTGTCTATTAACCCCAAAGATGTCAACAAGGCTCTGAACACTTTGGCTCTTAGATCAGGCATGGTATGTGTTATGGATTCACGGAGGCCTCCCTGGACGTTAGAGTGGTCTCTCCTTCCTGCCTCTTCCCTGTATACATACCTTGAGTAGATTCATTTTGTCCTTGCATGGAATCAAAGCAAGAATTGGTGCTTTTCTTTCTCTGTGTAATTATTTTGGTAGGTAGCATAGCATAAAGCAATAAGCTGTGGTCTGAGAGTTGTGAGTCACGAGATATTTCTCTGCTACTGACTTGTTTGGTTTTGGGCAAGTCACTTAACCTCTTGTCTATGCCTCAGTTTCTTTATCAGCAAACCAGGCATAATATTTAGCCACCTAATCAAAAGAGATGTTTTGTGCTTAGTTGTTTTCATGGTGTCAGCTTCATTCAGATGATGGTCCCGTGTCTAATTTGCACGGCTATTAATTTTCAAAGTCCTTTTGTTATTAAAGCTGCAATTGGCCAGGAATCCCTAGGATACCTTTCTTGGCTGGACAAGCAGAGCAGGAACACATTTTCCAGAGATACCATAGATTTCTTGGTAGGGAGAGTTGAATGTATCCAAAGCAGTGTAGGTGATTCCAAGATCCTGGCCCCATGGTGGGAGGAAACTTGTGTGCAGGCAGCCTGCTAACAGAGCCACATTGTTCGTGATGTTGAGTGGTGATGCTTCCCTCCTCACAGCGACTTTCTGGCTTGGTATCCAGTGTGGAAGATCATGGCTACCTCGTTGATGTTGGAGTCAATGGCACTAAAGCGTTCCTGCCTCGTCAGAAAGCCCAGGATTACCTCAAATCATCCAACAAAGGTAAGGTGGAGTCCATGGTAAAGCTAAAGGTAGGGAATAGGGATGGCCTGGAGCCTTTCACCTCTGGGTCATTGATGCAAACACAGCTCAGGTCAGCGAGACCCATGGTTCCTGCCAGCAGTTGGTGGTTCAGTGGCATTTAGGCAGTGGACATTTCCTGATGGAGCAATGTCTCCATTACAGATCCTTCTGTTCTGACTGGTTATTGTTTATAGAATAATAAAGAAGCAGGGCTGGAAGAGATCTCCATAGGTCACATCTACCCCAACCACCTGTCTGAGGCAACATCATCCCTATCAAAACCATCCTGTACAAATCCATAATTTGACCTCTTAATAAAACTACACAGTCAACCCTGACACAGCACAAGACATCATACTGAAACCTGCCTCAAGGAAAGCTGGGGGACCACAGTAGCCAACTTCCTGCTGCTGTATAAAGTCGTTAATACAGGTTTCCCTTGATTTAAGCAGGTTCGATTTATGCGAATTTGCTCTTATGTGAATGACCCTTTTGTACCCAGAATTCGTTATATGTGAGGTAAATTCACATATATGCGATTATGCAGCATTCTCCAGGCCTATGCCAAAGTGAACCTACTTTATAATTTAATAAATAGGGATAGGTTCCTGTGTCGGCTGCTCCTGGGGCTGCTCCAGCATGGGCTGGGGTGAGTGTGGACAAGTGGAGCCCCGGGTGATGCGTGGTGCAGCACTCACCTCAGCCCTGGTTGCAGTGGCCCTGGGAGCTGCCTGCAGCCACTGGGTTGCACCATGCCCCAACCCCCTGGGGCTCTGCCTGTCCCCACTCACCCCAGCTTCTGCTGCAGCTGTTCTGGGAATGGCCAATGCCACCTCCCTATAGCCACTGGGCTGCACCATGCCCTGGTGCAGGCAGCTGGTGCCAGCAGCTCCCGGGGCCACTGCAGCTGGGGCTAGGGTGAGTGCCGCACACTGTGCTGCCTGGGACTCCGTTTGTCGGTACTCACCTTAGCCCATGCTGGAGTGGCCCCAGGAGAAGCCGACACAGGAATCTATCCATAATTCTTACATTCTACATAAAATAGGTTCGCTTTATGCAAATTCAATTTATGTGGCATTCTCCAGGAATGCACGTACTGCATAAATCAAAGAAAATTTCTATATGCTGAAGAGATCCTGGGAAGAGGGTCATGCCCCCAGCTACAGAGAAAGGTTCCCCCCTTCTTCCTCCAGTCAATATCAACCTAACCATGAGGTAATTAAAAAAAAAAGAGAGAGAGTTGGAAGGGACTTCTGGAGGTCATCCAGTCCAACCCCCTGCTTCAAGCAGGATCAAATTCCTTCCTGACCCCCAAAGTGGTGATATGGTCTGACCCTGAGCAGCGGGGCAATACCATCTAGCCAGGACCCTGCAGGTTTAAGTCTCAGCAGGGGCATTGGCACAGCTCAGTGAAAATCTCCAGCGCTGGCTGCATCCAACACCCAATACCTTGGAGGAAGGCATAAAAAAACTCCTAACACAGGAACAGCAGCGAAGGAGAGAGAGGGAGCTGGAGTTTCCTCCCACCCCATGCAGTAGCCAGCAGAAGCCTAGGAAATATTCATAGTAGAACATAGGCATAGCTGTGCCTAGATCATCCCCAACCAATGTGTGGTTGCATAGAGGCTGAAGTCTGAGTGGGCATAAGGACTAAACTCCCTTTCAGCATCTCTCCCATCCCCAGAAGTGGGGCTCCAAGTTCTGGCTCAGAAGGTGACTAGCAAGGCAGTGGGTTATCTGGCATGTGTCCTGTGTTTGTAGGGGCTGAACTGAAAATAGGGCAGTACCTGAACTGTCTTGTTGAGGAGGTGAAGAACAATGGGAGGATTGTCCGTCTGTCTGTGGGTCGGTCTGAGGTTGCTGCTGCCATTGCGACCGAAGAACAGAACTGGACGCTCAGTAACTTGCTGCCGGGGCTGGTGGTGAAAGCCCAGGTTCAGAAGGTAAACTTGCATTTGTTAATCTAGATTTTGGGTGGGCAGGGACGGCTGGCCAGGGATATGTTCTGCCTTGAAGAGCGTGAGCTGGAACTAGATGAATATGCAAATCCAAGTAAGGACTTTCTGCCTGCTGGCCCTGTTGGCTTGGTGTGGGATCTGAGCTCTGTGCTGCATGCACTGCCAACTACAAAGCCCCTTGGCTTGCAGTGCTGATAAGCCACTTCGTGATTTTGTAGCATAAAGGGAGAGCAGGTACTCCATAGGAGTAAGGTCTGCCTTTTCTCTGCAAATGAGTAGGTCTGGCTCGGAAGGCACGAGAGCAAGTGACCTAGTGTTGCATCACAGCACCACCTTTCCTACTGTAGCCTTCCTACTAGAGAGGTAGTGAACCCTTTCATTCCTGCATGAGGCTGGAAGTGAAAGGTGACAGCTTGCTGCAGTACTGGATGAAGTGTCAGGCTTTCTGTTCCCTGGACTCGTCCTCCTCGTTGCCCTTCCTGCTGCACCTACAGACACGGGAAGGAGCCCCATAGAATGGTGGCGCTCCCTTAAACCTCCACCCTCTGGAGACAGCTCTTTGGAAGGCTGCAGCGATCTAGTCCCTCCCATTTGTGCTCTGCCTTCATCAAGGTGAACCTAATAAGACTTCAAGCATTAGAGGTGGCAGCATTAAATACCACTTCCTTTCCCCTTCCCATGAATGGGAACACCTCCTCTCCCCCTTTTGTTCCGTGCTCTTGGCAGAATCAAAGCTTCAGTTCAGGCTCTGAGGATTTGTTTACTTATTTTTTGCAAGCTCAGAAGTTCCATGTTCTTGTGCCTTGTCTGACTGTGGGGTTTTTGGCTCATGCCGAGCTCTTTGGAGCCATGACAACATGCACAGTCTGGTTTCCAAGGAAAATTGGAATCCCAGAATGCAAAGGAAATGAGTAGCTCTGGGGGCTTGGGGCTTTCAGGACAAATGCTGAAGGATTCTTTTCTAGCAGATGCAAGAAGTAGACACCTGAGCCATGGGCCTATTCTGGCAAGTGTACGTGCTGCTGAGTACCAGTGGAAATGTCTGTTTGTGACGTGCCCTGCTGAAGAATGTCTTTCTTCCCTTTAGGTGACTCCATATGGTCTCACTCTGAGTTTCCTCTCTTCCTTCACTGGGATTGTGGACTTCATGCATCTGGACCCCAAAAAAGCGGGGAGCTATTCACAAAACCAGACTGTAAGTAGATGGGGGTGTGGTTGTGGGAACCAGAAACCTCCGTAAATTCCTTCTTTCCTTTCCTTCCCTAACAACTTGGTAAAGGAGGGAGGGGGTCAATGACAGTTGGCAGGATGGCAGAATTGGCTTTGACTATTTTATTTTCCCAAGCTTTCTCCCCAGTTCCTCCCCCCCACTGCTTTTTTTGAATTCTGAATGTGCCACTAGGGACTCTGGGAGCTGGAGGGTATAGCTGGCAGAGGGTTTATGCTTACAGTTTGGGAAGCTGAACACGTTGTGCAGAATGGGGAATAACTTCTTGGGAGGACTTACTGCTTGCAGTCACATTCTTCCCACCTTGCTGTCACCAGACTAGCCTCTCCAGTGTAAATAACTAAAGAAGAGTTTCCCAGCCTGTAAAGATACTGGGTTTGACATAGTGCTTTCTATCATCTCTGAAGTCCCAAAGATACAGCATGGGGATCTGTTACAATGATTAATGATAGGATGTGTGATTGAAAACACTTCCACGTCTTCCCATTGCTGGCCTACACCATGCTGTTGTCTTCTCCCCAGGTAAAAGCCTGCATCCTGTCTGTCCACCCTACATCCAAGGCAGTACGGTTCACTTTACGGCATGCCTTCTTCCAGCCTGGTGGCTTGCTAAGCCAGCTCTCCAGTGATCGCTTTGGGGCCGTGGTGGCAGAGTGTACAGTGAAGAGTTTCTGCAAGAAGGCTGGTGCCATCTTTGAACTGGAGGATGGCACTCAGGCCTTTGCACGGGTAAGTACAGTAATAAATGCCATGGGAGCTAGGGCCAAGTGACTGTGGTGTTGGAGCTGCCAGACGTTTGTGTGAAATCGCTGACCAAAAGAGTGTTTCTGAGGGAGCAATGTGATAACTTGATATGGAAACCTTTTGTAGTAGAGTTCCTCCATAGTGTTTGGCATGTGAACATCACCATGTGCTGTTAATACACAAGAACTGGGAAGTGAAAATCTGTTATCAGTCTGTGTTATCCAGGAGAAGAGAGCTGTCAGGAAAAGTCATTAATCTTAGGCTAACAATCCACAGTGCTAACAGCCAAAGAAGGAAATGCATATTTTTTAAGTTCCTTTTAACATGATATTGCATCTGGAACATAGTAGGGTTCCATGGGTGGTACATACTGCAATAGGAAGTGGGTTTTGCCATTTTGAACTTCTGCTTCCAGAAACACACAGCTGTCTGTCCAGATGAAATCTACTGGGTAGGGAGGGATTTGATTTGAGTAGAGGCAAACTCCACCCAAACCTGCTCTTTGAGGTGTATGGGGGGTTTTGGGAGTAGGGGAGTATTTTTGCAAACGGGAAACAAGAAGTACAGGGCGGGGAGATGACACTTAACCCTTGCTGGGTAGGACAGGCTCCTTCTGGGGTTTTATTGGGGAAGTTAATTGATGCCACAGAAAACAGGTGAAATATTCAGTAACATCTTAATGGCTTGACGTTGAAGTGGATGATGTCAGTCCAGGCTGCTGTGGGGCTGTCTTTCCCTGGGCTTGGTAGGCTACCCCTAGCGTGACAGCTGCAACACCGCAGAGCTCTGCTGTGGATACTAGCTTGCATGAACCTCCCATGGGCATGGGATCTGTGGATCTCTGGCTTAGCAGCACCCATGTAAGAATTGCTGAACCCCTTCCAGAGACCCCCCCAGTCTCACTTGTGCAAATCAGTTCCACCTCCTGTTTCCAAATAGTTAATCATCTCTTTGTTTTCATAGCTGAGACATCTCTCAAACACCAAAAACTCCTTGAAACCCGGGACTTTTAAGACAGGAAGCAAACACAAATGTCGAATCATTGACTACAGCCCTATGGATGAGGTGGCCATTTTGTCCCTGAAGCCGTAAGTTCTGCATGCAGTTACTGAGTTGTTTGTGAATGTAAGGGGGTGAAAGTATTGATGACAGGCAGCAAAAGTTATACTGTTTTGGTTAGCTGGCGCTCAGAACCTGGAGTTCCCAGCTTGCTGTTTGCATAGTCCCCACCATGGAGTTTAGCCAGCATTGTGACAGCTAGGAGGGTGTGGAAAGAGCACCCCCACCTCTGCTGATTTAGCTGTGCTGGTAAAATCTCAGGGGGAGAGGAAGGAAGGAGTTACTGGGACAGTGGGAGGATCGGCAACTGAAGTGGTCAGGGGAAGGGAGGAATTCTGGAGGTCTGCGAGTTGGGGTGAGAGCAGGATGGTCTTTATCGCTGCTAGGTTTCCCTCCAAGTTCAAGCTGACTTACGGCCACCTCTTGCTATGTTTCTTCCTAGTCAAATTATTGATGCTCCATTTCTGAGATACGAGGACATCCCTCCTGGGCACGTGGTGGAGGTAAGATCAGGGAGAATGTGACATCTGTGATGCTGTTGGGTGCTTTGCTTGCTGCAACACTCAAGCTAATGCATTTTCCCTCTGCCTTGTTCATGCCCTCTGGGACTTGGCACTTGAGAATTCAAGAACAGTATTGGCAAAAGTCAGTTGCAAGTAACTGTGCTGAGTGAGGTTTTGACCCAGATTTATTGCTTGACTTGTCTTAGTGAGGGTATCACAGCCTTTCCAAAGCCCAGCGTACCTGATTGCATGTTGGATAGATGCAATCAGATATCATGTTAGATGTGTAAGGTCCTCAGTTCCTGAAGTCGATGAGAATTTTGTCCCTGACTTCAGCAGAGCTAGGACATGCTCCATGAATACAGCACAGTCTTATAAGGGGAGCTGTGCTGCTTCTCATGTACACCTGGGGCCTGGTTAGTGTGGTTGATTGATCTCTAGGTGACCTGGGTTTCTTGTTTGGTGGTGGTAGTAGGTGGGTGGTCTGGCCTATATGTTGGCCATTTCCCCACACGCGGACAATGGCTGATCCTGTTCTCTTCTTTGGGGGCTCTAGGGCAAGGTGTTGGCTCTGAAACCCCTTGGGATGCAGGTGGAGGTGACTGATCACATCAAGGGACTGGTGCCTCGCCTGCACCTGGCAGACATGCTTCTGAAGCAGCCTGAGAAGAAGTACAGCGTGGGAGACAAAGTCAAGTGCCGGGTGAGATCCCAGCCACGGGCCCAACAGGGGATTGAGGGCTGACTTTGTTCTAAATCGCACTCTTCCACCAGAGCAGTGCCTGAATGCTTAAAGCCTGACTCCATCCTCTCTCCTCCCACAGGGCTGTGTGCACGTATGTGCTGGCTGTTTGTGAGTGTGCAGTGCCTATGTGAAAATGAAATCACTCCCTTTTCCCTGCTCCCCTTCTTGCTGGGCATCAGACTGAATATTAGGAGATGCGGGCCCTGGTGGACATGCTGGTGACAGCTCTGCTGCTGTGTGGCCTAGCAGGTTACACCTGCTGCTGCATGAATTCAGGCTGGGAATCGCCTTGTTCCTAGTTGGGCCCCAGAAACAGCTAGGGACTGAGTTTTTGTGGGGGGTTTGTGGTTCAGCTTCCTTGATGTTACAAGTCACTGAGAATCAGGTCATGGGTGTTTGACTTGTGCCAACAAAGGTAATAGGGTTATCAGTTGACTTTGTGAACTGTTTCCTGTTGATAAAGCACTGACAGTGAGCCTTGCTGCCTTTCACTATAATACTCAGAGATCCTCTCACAAAGAGGTCTTGAAGTGCCAAATACACTCACTCACTATGTTTAACAGCTTCATAAACTGCAGCCACAACTTGAAAAGGCACATGGAGATGAATGGACATGCACTGGCTTCTAAAAGAAACCTCGTAAAGGATTTTTAAATCCCAGCAGTTCTCCCTGCCAATGCCTGTCAGTATTGCTAGCTTCTCCTTTGGGCTGTGTTTTGATGAAGGCCCCTTGGAATAGACAAACAGTGAAAGTGCTTTGAAATGATAGTACTTTAACACTGGATCTGGATGTGTGTATGTTTGGAACAGTTTCAGAAGGGCAGCAGCCCTTCTCTTAACATCTGAATTGTTAAGAGTGGGCAAGTTGGAAAAGATTCAAATAGAGCTGGATCACTCCAGCTTTATCTTTGCATGAAGCAGTGTCTAAAGTTGGAGTGATTTTGCTACATTTGTATTGTTCCTGTTTTGTCCACCTGTAATCATTAAAACGATGCCACTGCCACCCTTTTGAAACATCATCCCTACCCCTGCTCGCTTGGAACTGTTTTGCGTCTCCAGTCTGTTCTGCTCTGAGTGGAAGCTGAACAGCTGTGACTTTAAACTGGTGTCCTTCTGGCTTCAAGCTACAGTGGTTTAGCTCCACTATACCAGTTTGGTAATGAACAGATGAACTTGTTACCTCATTTCAGCCGATGCATGTTTCTGAGCAACCTGTCTCCCCTCCTCTTTTAAAATAGATTCGTGTAGCATCTTTCCACAGCTAAGTCTTCCTTGGAAGGAGGTAGAACATGTAGTTGCTGGCTGTACACTTACTTGTTTCTCTTTCTTCATGTGTACATATAGTTTGCCATCCTGGTTTTGTGGTATGTTTGCTGTTGCTAAGTGCTACATTTGTCCTTTGGGACATATCTTGACACTGACCTAGCTGATAACAGACATGAGTCTTTGGAGAGCATTTTCCAAAGTGGTTTTTCCATTGAACTTGGCTTACCAGGTCATGCGGTGCTTTGTGTTGGTGCACAGTTGACTTCCTTTTGGTCATTTCCCATGACACCAAGCTGATGTCTTCTCCCAGCTGTCTGGAATAAGCTCAAGGTTTGGGTTGAAAATGCAAACATCTGAGGGGGTGAGGCATGGAGTGGCTTGTTTCATTCTTGGACAGTCTGTTGGCCTACTGCAACATGTTTCTTTCCCATGAGATCTTTCAAAGCAGAGAACAGGTCCAGGCTATCTTGCAGGCTTCACCTCTAGGTTAAAGGATGAGCCTCGGGCATCTGACAGAGTGGGTTTGCCACCTACAAAAGGTCATGCCTCTGAACCAGGTAGTCTCTAAGCATCCACCCTGGCCTGCCTTCTACCTCTGCATTAATATCTGTGGAGGGCCTTGAGATCCTTGGAAAGAAGGCACAAAAGATGGGGGAAAAGTGCTACAGTATCTGCACATCTAAAGCAAGTATGGGGGGCAGGAAGTGGCTTGTATGCAACAAGTAAAACTCAAGGGTTGGTTCACTTCACCTTGCCTTACCCTTTCCCCATGCTCCTCTAGGTGTTACTGTCCCATCCTGAAGAGAAAAAGCTCATCCTCACTCTGAAGAAGACTCTCATCGGTTCCAAACTTCCAGTCCTTGCCAGTTATGCAGCTGCGAAACCTGGCTTGGTCACGCACGGCATTGTGGTATGCGCCAGGGAGTTCGGCTGCATCGTGAAGTTCTACAATGATGTTAAAGGCCTGGTCCCCAAGAATGAGCTGGGCTCGGAGCCCATTCGTTTCCCGGAGAAAGTCTTCTATGAAGGCCAGGTAACTAACATCCTCCTACCACCTGCTCCCTATGGAAGGATGGGAGCAGGAGACACAGGCTAGCTAGTGATGGCACTGCACCTAGCGAGTTAAAGCAGACTGGCCAATGCTCATTGTAAATGAGCTGCTGCCATGGTTTCTGGGCTACCTTCTGTTGGAATTAGAGAGCATCATGAATAGTTGTGACTCTCAAAGTTGGGGGAGACAAAGAAGTCTGGCCCCAGAGTGCTTGCTGGTCAAGGTGCTCAGTAGAGGTTTGGGGAATTTATGCTGCAGCCCTTGCTTACCCTGTTTTCAGGGTCTGGAGAATGGTGCTTCGTCAGTCTTAAGTGGCCTGTTCCAGACCTGATACCTTAACCAGTGTTGAAGAACCCAGGCTCTGCTGTTTGAATCAGGGGATTAATTCATCATCTGTGAGGTCTGGGTTCTGGTCAGAATTTTTTCTGGATCTTTTGTCTGTCCTTCATCCTGCTGGCTATAGAGCAAGTTCTCTGTCTTTTGGATGTGTGGCTGGGAGTTGAGAAATATGGTCTCTTGTTTTGAGACCTGCTCCCAGCTAGCACTGTGACCCAGGGCAAGTCCCTGAACTCCTCAGTTTCCCATCTGTATTTCTGGTGGGGTTTGTGAAGCTGAATTTGCTGATGCCTCTAAGGAGGTGAGACCTGTGGTTGTGAAGAGAATTGCTGTGTGGTTGTTTCACTGCCTTTGCCCTGCTGCTGGATAGAAAGGTCAGGGGTGGCCCTAGGGGGGATACGGCACTGAACCCTTTTTCCTCTCTTTTCCACAGGTTGTCAAAGTAACAGTCCTCAAATGTGAGCCTGAGCAGGAGAAACTGCTGCTGTCATTCAACCTGACTAGCAAATCAGCTTTGGAGGACGAAGCAGAGCAGGCTCCAAAGAAAAAGCAAGAAGTGACCTATGAAACTGGACAGGTATCAACTCTACCAAGGCTCCACTCCCCTTGCAAACTGCTGCCCTGAATTGTCACCCTACTGCTGTTCATCTAGAAAAGCTATTCCCAGAGGCATGCATATGGAGGATCTGATCTTCTTTTGAAGTGGGAGAGGCAGAAGAGGTTGTGCTTGGAGTTGTGATGCAGACACCAGTAGTTCCAGTGTGTGGAGTGAGCTTCACTTCTGGGCCCTGGAACTAATGCTGTGATGTACTAACAGCTGCCTTGTCTTGCTGAAGAGGTGGCTGCATGACAGTGTTGGCTAAATCTGTGCCATCTAAAGAAAATAGCGGGGTTTGTATGTGCTCTGGAATCCCTTTGGGGTTGAAGTTGCTACCAGCACTTGAGCACAAATATCACTGCTACAAGACTGGAATTATTCTCTTGAGTTGAAGCGAGCCTACCCTCCCACAAATCTGAAATCAAATGGATTTTTCAGGGCTTTGCCCTCTCTGGTGGTGGGGATGGTCATCTTTTTTAACAAATATGTAAGGGTTTCATAGGTTCATCACTGCTGGAATAAGGCTGGTCCTTGTCCATAGCTGGGATGCTAAGCTGGAATCCCTACAACCCAGTGGTTGCCACCCTCAGGTTGCAGAGGAAGGGACCTTGAAAGTGCTTAACAGTTTCCATTCCAGGGCTGTTTTCACATGTCTCCCATTCTCTCTTCAGATGGTGGATGTGAAAGTCTTGAAGAAGAGAGAGAATAGTTTGGAGGTCTCAATCTTGTCAGACAATGTTCCTGCTCACCTTCCCATGATGCACCTGTCCGACCACATTGTTAATTGCAAACTCCTGTGGCACTGGCTTCAAGAGGAGGACGTTCTCCCCCGGGTTATGTGCCTAAGCAACAAGGGAGGGCATGTTGTATCCTTTGGGGATCTGGCCATGAAGTACATCACTTGACAGAGCAGTGTTTTAGATATCTAGGTTGTACAGAAGGAGTAGGAATTGCACTTATTTTGGTGTGGGCTGGCTGTATCCAGTGCTGATGGTACCATGAAACCTGGGCCAGTCTTGGGAATGAGTGAAGGTCAGAACAGCTGATTTCTTGTATACCTCCCCACCTGGAACTGAGCCCTGTATAATATTGCATATCCCGTCATAGACAGGTACTGTTTGTAGCACTCGTACTTCCTTGGGGGACCAGGCCTCACCACACATTTTTCACATGAATATCAAGTATAACAAGATTTTAAGCAAGCAACTTAGAACAATTTTTTTGTGCGGCCCAGAATTTTAGAATTCCATCTTCCACATGGTGTAATGCAGTGTGGTGTGATTCAAACAGCGCCCAAGATACTGGCTGCTAAATAATCAGTGCTGGGAAAGCAAGATAGTAACCCAAGCAGCATGATTCTTAAACTGCAGTACTGCAGAACTTGCAAGGACTTTAGGAAACCACAGTTGATGATAGATGGTGGTAGCTGGGGATTTATTAAGCATCAGGGCTGTTTCTGTCTTCTCTTCTGCTTTTAAGGCTCTGGTCCTTGACTGTGGTTGTTCAGATGCTGTGCAGAAAGCCTGCATTGATTTCTGCTGTTGAGGAGGGGCAGGTGGCGAGGAGCTTTTCTGAAATCCAGCCGGGGATGCATCTGACTGGTTTTGTGAAGAACATTATGCCCTACGGAGTGTTTGTGGAGTTTCCTTTTGGCCTGGCCGGACTGGCACCCAAAGCGGTAAGCCAGGCTTGACTTCTCTTTGCAAAGCAGCTTGTTGGCACCTCGGAGTTGTTTGAGAGGCAGGCCTGAGGGCTCAAGGAACAGCACATCTGCAGACTCACTGCCCAGCTGATGGGGTGAAAACTGATGCTATCATTGTTTTAAATTTGCTTCCAAAGTGAATAAAAGTAAATGGAAGGAAGCCACTTTAATGCTGAGTATGACTGTCCACACAAGGGTTTAACATGGTTTAAGTAATTCCCTAATACCCTCATCCTTTTCCCACACAGGCCATGAGTGACAAGTTTGTGACAGACACCAAGGACCATTTTGTGGTGGGGCAGACAGTGGTTGCCAAAGTGACAAGCATCGACGAGGCGAAGCAGCGGGTTCTCCTGTGCCTGAAGCTATCTGAATGTAGCATAGAAGATCCCGCTGCCAAGAGCATCTCCTTGTTGAGCCAATGCTTTGAGGAGATGAAGGAGGTTAGGAGCATCATGAGACAAAGAGGTGAGGTTTTAGCCAGTTTTCACAGCCCCATGCCCACATTGTCAGAGCACAAAACTGAGCTCTTGGGAAATAAAACCAGGAGACAATGCTTCGTGTTCTTTCAGATAAATTGAGCCAGAAAAGCAGTGGCTTAATTTGTGAGCAGAGCTTATTAGGAGATCCATATGGATGTAGAATGAGAGGCCTGGCTTTTAAAGGCTATGAACAAAGAGAACTTTTTTGGGCACAAACATATCTGTCAAAGGAAAGGCCTCATGCTCCCATTGAAATCCATGGGAGTTTTGCAGTCTCTCAGTGGGAGCAAACCAAGCTCTAGAGTGACTGAGGACAGAGGGGAGAGACGCAAGCTGTGATGTTATCCTCACCCTGATGTAGACCAGAAAGGGTAGGAGAGGTGCAGAGGATCAAAACGGGTGCTCCCCAGCCCCTGTAAGGTGAAGAGAAGAATTGTGGGGTGTCCTGGGAACCTTGCTCTTCTGTTTGGATTTACCTGATCAGGTCTTAGTGCCCTTGACCTTCAGAACATCTCTAGGAATAAGCCTTGGCAAGGTAAGGCAGAGGTGGGACCTGCCTTGTGTGCAAAAGGAATAGAGAAATTGCAGCTTGCTCATCCTTGATAGAAAAAAGCACCTGCTGCCTGCCTTCCCCTGACGCTGTCTTAACAGCCATGGAGTGCACTTTGGTTTGTGTGCACAGCTGCTGTGCAGAGCCAGTGTGAATAGTAATTGCTGTCACTCAGGCCTGAATTCTCTGGGTGCTTTCTCTCCGGTGAGAGCCTTGATCACCTGTGTAAAGACCCCTCACGATATCCAGATATATGCACCAAAGAGAGGAATATCAGTGCATGCTTCAATTTAGGAAAGAGTTATTAAATAGTGATGCGTGGACACCAAGAAGAGACACCTTAGAAATGCAGAAGATGCAATGGTGAGACTACAATGAAAAAGCTGGAAAAATGCAAACAAAGAATAGAATAATTGGAAAAGCAGTGAGCCAGGCTGTGTTAGCACTGTGTGTCTGGCTGCCAGAACAGCTCTGCTCATTTATAGATTAGCAGCCTTGGGGAAAAGACTCTTTCACTAGTACTTTCTTTTTGAAACTAGGCAGAAGACGGGGCAGAGTTGCATCCCACAGACTAAATAAATCTTAGACATGAGCTTTCACCACACCCCCTTCAGCCAACAAAGAACTTCATTAATTGACTTCAAAATCTGCTTCTGTTGGTGTCTTTTTGTAGCAATTATGCAAACAAGTAAAACACATCTATCAAAATAAGAAACAACTGTGGACTGGGTTAATGAGAGAGTACCTGTGCATTACTGATGTCAGCTGGATGCTAATAATGAACTTGTGCCCTGAGTTCCAAAACCAAGTAATCAGTTAAAAGGGTTAACAATGATGACTGATTTTTATCAGACGTCCTTAATTGGACTTACAGTATCTGTGGGCACAGAAATCTATGTTTATACATGTACCAGTCATCGCGTAACTGTATAGAAATGGTCCATTTTTTGGCTGGGATTTGCCAATACCATGCCTCTGCTCCTTTTCTCCCTGTCTGAGCATTGGCTTTCTTTGACATCTGCAACAAAACGCCCACTAACATCAGCGTGCGTTGTTAGGCCAACAAGAGTGTTTTTTAAAATCCCATACCTGTGACACAAATGCAGTATTTGCATGCTCGGATAAGTTTTTTAGCTCAGTTCCTTAGAGCATGTTGCTAATAACACCCAGGTCGCAGACTGATCCCTACACGGGAGGTAAGACCTCCCTTGCCTCAAGCAGGGGGTTAGATTAGATAACCTTTTGAAGTCCCTTCCAGCCCTACTTCTCTATGATTTGCCAGATAACATTAGCAAATTTTGGCCCTTGTCTTTTAAATGACACATTTATTTGTGTTTGAAACCACATGGCTTCCAAATCCTGTTTTTTACCAAACTCTGAATTACATTTCCAACTTTTGATGCTGGCTTTTTAAAATAATCTTAGCCTTTCACTTGCCTGAATGTAGCAAAGTGAGATTGGTCAGGTGTATTCAGATTCTCCTGCACATAGCAGCGTGTGCCAAGGTTTCTTTAGGGCAAAGGAGCATTTGCATCTAATCATGGCAATTGAGCAGAAGTAATTTCAACTTGTTTCTATTTCCATTAAGTTTTAAAGCGTTTTTACAAGCTCTCAGTCTAGGATGTAAAGGATTTTTTGTAAAGGTGGGAACACAGGCTTTTACAATCTCTTCTAAACAAGAGTGAAAACAGTCTCATTTCTTGCAAAGACGTGATTTAGATTAAGCTAACTCTGCCTTTTCTCTCTCCATCTGTCTAGGACATTCCAAGGCAGCCCAAAACCTTTGCAGCTTAATGTTCGGGCAGAAACTGGACTTGGTTGTTCAGGAAGTGAAGGAGGACGGCTCGGCACTCTTTAGTGGCAGCAGCACTGCTGGATTGACTGTAACAGCCACTTGCCATCACCTGGGAGGTCGGGAATTTCACATGACCTTCTCTTGTTGCTCTGCCCGCTGTTGTCATCATGCTCTAAAACCCCTTAATCTGGGATGAAATAAATTGTTGGGGAAATTATATAAAATATTGCTTATTTCAGGTGCAAGAATGGGCTCCTGGGGGTCTATTTCTAATTGTATCACAAACTCATTGAGGCAAATTGATTAAGCTACATCTGTGCCTCTGTTCTCCGCATCTGTAACATGGGTATAGCTCTTTCCTTCTCAGGTTTTTGTAGGGCTTAGTGTTTTGAGGTCCTGTCTGGTAGAGCAGAGCAAAGCAATGTATCTGTGAGCAACGTTATAAATACCTTTTCCTTCCTCCTGTAGAAGCTGGAATGTGTACACTAGCTATTTTCAGCAATTCATTTTGGTATTCCCCAGGGATGCCACACTGAATTCAGAATGTTTTTTCAGTATTTTGTTCTGTCATTGTTTACTAGAGGTGGTGTTTTGGTACAACAGGACCATCTCATTTATAATGCCTCTTTATCACTGTTTAAAGATCCATTTATGTTTGGGCACGCCCTCTAATCTGCATACTGATTCCAGATAATAGAAATTATACCATTATAAAATCAGCTTGATTGCACTTTCTGTCACTTTTCTTCAGTGCCACTAATGTTGGGGTCATTGGACTTCATTTCCAAAAATGAGGTCTTGTACATCTCGCTGCTAGTAGTAGCTGTAACTAATGGATCTTTCCCCAAGTGAGTGTGTTACCACTGGTAATTCAGCTAATCCTAGTGCTCCTGGTGCTGCTCGCCTCTTACATGCCAGTGGGTCTCAGTTGCTTGAAATCCTTCGTTGCCATCCGCAGTTAACATTCTCACTCTTGTTTATAGACAGGAACCTTGTCCCTGGTCAGAAAGCAAGAGCCTTGATTCTGCATGTAAATGCCCTTAAATCCGAAGTTCATGTCTCCCTTCGAGAAGAGCTGTTAAACCAAAAAGCCAAGCAGGTATGTCTGACTTGTCTTTTATTCACCTTGGTGTGCATCTTCCTCTATTAATGTTTCTAATCTAAAATTCATCATCACTGTGTCTCTTGTGGCAGGGAGGGAGAGGTGTTGGGTGGTGGGGAGGGCTGTGGATGTCCTGGCATTGAAATTTAATGTTCCTACAGCAAAGTCATCATCTCTGCTTGTTTCTTAGTTGAAGGAAAATTCCCAGCACTCTGCTGTCGTGCAGCACGTTGCAGAAGAGTTTGCCATTGCCTCATTGGTGGAAACGGGTCAGCTGGCTGCTGTCCCCGTGGCCTGTCATTTCAATGACACGTTCCGTTTTGACTCGGAGAGGCTGAAGGTGGGGCAAACCATTTTGGTGACCTTAAAAACAGTGAAGGCGGGTGAGCATGGAGTCCTGCTAGCAGTACAAGGCCCAGCAAAGGCAGTTATAAGACCCCGGAAAGAGTCCGAGACATTTGAGGAGACCTTGGCTTTAGTGCAGCACTCGCTGTGCATAGGGGATACAGTCACTGGGAAGGTGAAGTCTGTCAAGCCCACCCGCATCACAGTTGCCATCAATGACGACCTGACAGGCTGTATCCACGCATCGCAGATCTTGGACAAAGTTCCCGTCGGCACCTTTCCAACATCCAAGCTGAGATCTGGGCAGAAGGTGACTGCGCGGGTCATTGGAGGCAGAGATGTGAAGACGCACAGGTAGAGGGAGAGAGCTGCTTGGTCCCTTCCTGGGGAATCTGGTTATGGAGCAGTTTTAATTCAGATGCTCCTCATTCCAGCTCTAGAGGCTGAGGCCGTAGGGAAATTTTCCACTGTACTCTGCCCAGGCTGGGGGATTCTGTACCATTTATGTACTGCACTTGTACTACTGGAGGTGGGAGGTCTGCCCCTGGTATGGGTCATAGGCACAAAGATGTGCGATATCCCTCTTAGTCAGAGCTCCTTTTGCTGTCCAGTGAAGCAAGGTGCATTCTGAATAAAGGCTTAAGGGCTTGATTTTCAGTAGTAATGACCATCTATAAGTCCCACTGGAATTCAGTGGGGGTTTGGGCACAAACTCCCAATCTAAACACCTGGGGCTGCTGCTCAGCTCCTTGATGGTTGCATTTCAGCCTTCCTTTGCAAGGGAGGAAGCGCCTCAAAGGTAAGCTGAGGCAAAGAACGAGAAAGCCTCTGCTTTGAGGTGGCAGTAAATGCCTCTGTATAGAGGGCATTAGGGGGAAGTACTCAGCATTTTCCTGTTTTCCAGGTACTTGCCCATCACCCATCCACACTTCACAAAGACCATTCCAGAACTCAGCCTTCGGCCAAGGTAAGAGCCTTGGTTTCTGTTTAGCTTCATGTCAGCCTGGGTTAATGTTTGTAAGTGCTTTGCAAATGGAAAACCCTGAGAGCAAACACCAGCTCCCTGCCTGCTTCTGTGGAAGAGCCTTGGCTCAGTGGGTTTGGTAAAGCCCATGGGCGGAGACAAGAATGTGGGCACCTTTGCATCTGGGGGGCCTGGCTCTTACATGCTGCAGAGTTTTGCTTAGGGAGGGCTCCTTCACCTTCCAGCGCTGTGATGGTTCTCCTATCTCTTACTTTTGTGAACAGTGAGCTGAAGGGGAAAGGCTGCACAACCCTGAACACTGAAGGGGATGAACTGAGCGAGAGGCTCAAGCCTTATGAAGTCGGGCAGACGGTGACCTGCTTCGTCACGAAGGTAGGAGTCGGAGAGCCTTCCTGCATAATGGCAGGGAAAGTTGAGAAGACTGCTAACACTGGGCTTATGGACTGGCAGTGTCTGGCTCCTCAGTAAATGCTGTGTCAGGGCATCCAAACCTCACCCCTCTGCTGTGGGGACATGGCAGGGAGTGAGGAAGAACAGAACAGCTCCAGCCCTAGGAGTGATGGGGCTTGCCTCATTGATCCTGTGCTAGGTGCCAGGTAGTCCCCAGGGGATGGTTCCCATTCACTGGTCCAGAAGGTCACAGATTCACAGAAGTTTAGGGCTGGAAGGGACCTCTCAAGATCATCAGGTCCAGCCCCCCTGCTCTGGGCAGGAAAGACTGCTGGGGTCAAATAACCCCAGCAGTGTGCATCCACTCTCCTTTTATACCAGGGGCAGAATCCCTTGGGAATCCCCCCCCTATGCCTGACATAAGTAAGCTCAGTATTGGCCCCAGTCTGTATTTGCTTGAGTCACCGCAATAATGGGCAGACCCCCTTTATACCTGAGATATCACTAGGGAGGGACCATATCATAGAACAGTAGTGTTGGAAGGGACCTCAAGGGCAATCTGGGTCAGTTTCTCTTGGCCCCTGAATTTCGTAGTGAGGTAGATTCTGGCAGAGAATTACCAACAGCAAGCCCTGTCTTGAGGAACAGGGAAGGAAGGAGTCTTTTCCCTTCTTCGCCTCAACCTTTCCACTCCTGCCATCAGGTTACATTTAAAGGCTTAGAGTTCTTTATATTATTGGACTAGATGCAGGCTCTAGGTGAGGTCCTGCTGGCCTGTCATGCATCATTATGGTCCTCTGTGGCCTTAAAACCTGTGAAGTGTCTCTTAAGTGCCATGTCTTCTTCTGCGGCTGCTTGATTTCCCCACAGTATAACGTCATCAAGGGCTGGCTGGAGGTAGAGGTCACTCCGGACGTTCGAGGAAGGGTTCCACATCTGCTGCTTTCCCTCAAACCCAAGGTAAGGAGCAGCCAAAGAATAAAGTGCCCAAAACACTTTCCTGCAGCAGGTTAAGCACTACACTCCAGTGCAGGAGCCTTTCAAATTGCCTTCCTTTTCCTCCTTGCTTTTGCTCCAGCCTCAGAGTTTGGCCCTACCTTAAGCATTTCCAGCTGCACTGGTTTGCAAAGCTTCTAGTTAATTCTTCTTTGGCCTTTGTGTGAGCTCTCAAAAACTGCTGTTTTTGTGGGATTTTTTGTGCAATTTTTTTGGTGGGCTTTTTGTTGTTTTGTTTTCTCTTTTAAAGCTTGCCATCTGTGTAGTGCTGTCACTATGTGGACAGCACAGTCCATGAGTGGCTAAGCAGGCGGTATCAATCAGGAGTAGGGACCTGGAGTTATGGAGGGCTTTAGTGGAACTAGCCTTGCACTCTTCTGCCCAATTCAGCTGTCTGCTTCTCAAAGCATGTGGACAACCTGGAAATTAGCACAACTTTTCTTAGCTGCACTCTATGTTGCAAAACCACTGATGTTGGACATATCCTACTTGTAGGACAAACCTGTTTATCTAGGTTCAAATAGATACACGTTAGATGTCCATAGTTCCTATTTGGAGCTTCACATGTCCTGAGATTATCCTAGTCAAAGTCCAAATGAATCACTGAGACATCTTTCCTGGTGATGAGCAGTGGTCTCTCTCCTGCCAGGTCTTCAAGCATCCAGAGAAGATCTTCAGGAGCGGACAAGCTTTGTCTGCTACAGTGACTGGCATGAATCCCACCAGCACCAACCTCTGTTTGTCCCTTACGGGTATGTTAAAGTCTTGTTTATCAGCAGTGCTCCTCCCTGGGCATCTCACCACCCAGGTTGTGGTCAACAATTAGAAGTGGGCCTAGACTGGAACCTGAATTGAGCGGGTTGTGATTCAGAGCTTAACTGGGTCTGTGTCATGTACAGGGCCAAAGCTCTATCTTCTGACTTTCCAGAGATCAGAGCTTTTGAGACTGGTTTTCAGACTCCCTCTGTTTTGTACAGCATCAAGCCTTTGGAGTAAAGTAATGGTTCTCTTCTCAAATGTCCCAGGCTGACTCTTTGTCTCTGTCTTCTGAAGCAGCTTTGCTTTCTGAGTAGTATCTAGTGGCCTGCAAGGCATTTACTAATGACCACAGGTCTTAGTATAGCAAATGTGGGGGCATGTCTGGGTCCTGGTACAGCAGAGTGGGGTAGGTTTGTGGGGGGTGACCCCAGCATTGTATTATGAAAGGGGCAGTGAAGTGAGAGCACACAAACTACACATGAACAAAAGGCTATGGGCATGGTTGGTGACTGGGGCAGAATCCTCTTTATTCACTCTTCATTGCCGTGAGGATTTGATCCGTGGGATGTATTAGACCTATGTGGTATCTGACTCAGCCCCTCTGAACTCCTCCCTTCTGCAGGAATCCACTCCCTAGAGAAGGGAACTATTACTTTAGGCACCATAAAAAAGGTGACCCCGCACGGCTTGATTGTGGCGCTTCCCTTTGGCAAGATTGGCAATGCTAGCCTCTTCCACCTGAGCGATTCGTACATGGAGCAGCCCGGGGAGCATTTCCGCGTGGGTGAGATCATCAGGTCAGAATCTCTCTTGTCCTCTCATCTTCTTAAGTCAAGTTGGGGACGTGGAAAGATCCTTCCTCCATAACCAGTCCTCTTTGATAGGGTTTGACACTAGTCCAGCACATTTCAGCTTCTTCCTGAATCATTTTTGTTGTGTTCCAGCTGAAGAGGCTTTAAACAAATCTTTTCAGAGTGTTTTGGAAAGTGTCAAGGGGCCTCCAACCCCAGCCCCCCAATGCATTTGGCTTTTAAGTGCTTAAACTTGCTTGTAAATGTCTGAAGCCATGTCCCTCATTCCATACACTAAGTGTGCATCCGCCTTTAGTTCCCTCCTTGGCCCCTGCTTTGTGGAGGAGAAGGATATCCCAATCCTTAGACATTAGACATGGGATTTAAAGAGACCTATGTTGAATTCCTACCTCTGTTATGAACTTGTCTGTCTCTGGGTGGAAACAGATGTTGCTTGACATCTCATTTGTGCTGACATAACATTTTTTTTTATGGTGATACAAGTTGTGAGCAAATCGATGTCACTACCCTTTGTCACACCACATCAAAGGAAAATCAGTGGCACAACAAAAGTTAGTAATAGACATTGCTGCTTTATTGCAGCAGACACCTATTAGTTCTCCGGCAGAGGAGTACAAGCAGCCTAAGTTCCTCCTACTCTCCAGCCATCCTGAGCTGGTGCTCTGGGGGCTCAAGGGCCTGTGAAGCACCTGCTTGCTTGGTGCACTTAGAGAGGTTGCTGCTTTGTAAGCAGAGAAGTTGGAGTTCCCTGCTCAGCCAGGCCTTTCTCTTATGATCACGGGGAACAGGTCTGGCTTAATGAAGAGATCGCATTGCCCCTTCTCCCACACCAGTAAGGACAAGGGGTGACGTGCTTTGCACAGTAAAGTAGCATATTATTGCACATTGATCTCCATTATTTGGTGACATCTATATCTAGTCTTGGGCCGTGCCAGCCTCCCATCTGTAGCAGGGGAGTACTTGCACTTCTGTACAACAAGGGACTATGGTAACCTGTTGATTCTGTTACTCAGATACTGTGATGCAGGGGACCATGTAACATGGGTGGTGTTCCTGTTTTCAGTTGACATATGAGCCATTCTCCCATACAGTCTGCAATAGACTGCAGGTGCCTTGGAGGACTGGGCTCTTCATATCCCATAAGGCATGTTTCATGCTCCATGTGGCTGTAAAAAGAGCTTCTGCTTCCTTGTGGGACTTTTTAAATTGGGCTTCCTGCTGTCTTTGCTGTCCCCCATACCCAGGTGTTGCATCCTTTCCAATGAAGATGGCAAAATCCAAGTCTCCCTCCGGCAGTCCAGGTAAGGGTCCTAACCTCTGGCTATAGACCTGAGAGTTAAAAAGTGTGGTAACATCTGGTATTTAATAGTTTAAGTGTTCTGTAAGCCTGTTGGCCAATACGTGTGCTCAGGTTTATAGCATCAGGCTAATAGTCCAGACTTCGTAAGAAATTAAATTGGCTTTGGATGTTTGTTCGTTCCATGTAAAGGAATTTCCGTGTACCAGAGAATGTGCAGATTCATGGCTCTGGATGTGGAGCCCCCGTCTGGGTTAACATTTCATTGTTTTTTATTTACGCTTGTTACAGGCTTGACTGAGATGTATCCGTGCCGCTAGCTCTGCCCCCACTCAGCTCTGGTTTTGTGTGCATCCTCGGTTTTTGCTTTGTGCCTTGCCTCTTGCTGAACTTTCTTTGGCTTTTCTTTGAAACAAAAACATTTGTTTCTCACTGTGTAGTGAAAGCAGAAATGAGCTACTCTGTAGTGCAGATGGCACGTTGCTTCTCAGACAAAACTGCAGATTAAGGGCCTGGATTTTTTTTTTTTAAACTCTTAACTTTTTGTATCCAGGCAGAATTGAGGACACGAAGCATGGCATCTCAAGGGTCCGATTGTGTACACAGATTGAGCTCTTAAATGTATTTGTATGATGTTTGTGCTGCACAGTTGTGGACTTGTCATGTGAAGAGGCCTTAATTCAGCCTCGCACACAGCGGGGTGGGGGATTCCCCATGTTTTCACAAAGCCTCAGTCAGTGCTTTTGCCCTCCTACATATTACATTAGATTTCAGGAAAACTGTGACAAGGCATATTATCTTCAAATCCCCAGTGCAACAGCATGGAGCTCTGTTATGCTGTGTACGTTCTGGATAAAGAGGCAGACAGTGCACTTGAATGAACAAAGATGCTTCTGCTCCTGTGGAAAGGACTCACTGCTTTGCAGCCCCCAGCAGTTGGGACTGACTCTTCCCTGTAGCAACACTAGCATGTAGACCATTCAGCCAGTGTGAGGTGTTTTTAACTCTTGTCTCACTTGTCTGTCCTAGAACAAATCCTAAGAGCAATAGTGAAGTGGAAGATGCTGAAATTACTTGCATCGATGACGTGAAGGAAGGCCAATTGATCCGAGGCTATGTCAAATTCATCAAGCCTTCAGGCGTGTTTTTTGCGTGAGTAGCGTTTGACTGGAGGGCTAGTGGGTGGTGAGGGTCCGGGTGAACATGTTTGTCTTGTGGAGACAGGTCAAGAATTTGATCTCCCTGTTGTGTAGCAAACGTTCCCCAGTGCATTTCTTTCTGGAAGTTAGAATTGTCGTCGTGTTTTTCTTATGCATTCAAACTTGCTTTAAAAACGTTGTACAGATTAAGCTGCAGGTGAGTGCACTGGCAGGCTCCTGTTTCCCGTATTCCTCGATCCTGACCTGCAGCACCCTTTGCCGTTCCTGCCTTGTATCTCTAGCATGGAGGGTGCAAAGCATGTAGTGCTTTGACAAAGAAAATCAGATCTTCCCATGGTGCTGGGTTGCCACTGTGCTTTGAAAGCCCTGTTGCATCTATAGCTTTGTTTTCGAAGCAGGTGCATGTGATGTCACCCACACCTTTTTCTCTTCCTTCCAGTTTGTCCAGCTCTGTTGTGGGCCGAATCCGGTTCCAGAAGGTTGCCCCTTACTTTGTATCAAAGCAAGCTGTGTATGAGGAGCACCTGCCAGAAGGGAAGCTGCTCACAGCCAGGGTCCTCAGGTTAGTCAGGCTTCCAGCGTGGGGCTGGAAAGTGGCAGATGAGAGGGGCAGGAGGAAAGATGGAGGGTTCTTGGGTAGAACCGAAGCTTGGGCCCTTTCAACACCTGCAACTTCCTTTTTCTTTCCTGTTTTTTGCCACAGTGTGAGTAGCCAGGAGGACCACATAGAGCTCTCCCTCCTGCCTGAGGACACTGGGAAGTTGAGTGTCTTGCCCAAGTCCCTGGGCCTGCCCCTCCATGAAACAAAGCAGGAGAAGAAGGGAGAGGAGCTTAAGAAGCTGAAGGCAAAACGGAGAAGACGAGACTCTGAAAGCAAGCAGGTAGCTACATCTGCCTGATGGTTCAGGCCCAAATGAGAGCCTAGGGGTGGGCTGTGAATGGCCTTGATGATCTTCCCTGTCTTCTCAGTGCTTCAAGCCTCTTGAAGGAGGAGGTTTTCAGGGTTTATACTTTCCACTCAGGTTAGCAGGACCTGTAACATGAAATCTGTAAAGAATAGGAAAAGATCAATATTCTTGGAAAGGAGCTATGTCTTCCATCAAAGTAACTGTCCTCCATCACAAACGGTACCCCAGCGAGGCATGCATTATGGGCATGTAATGTCTGCTTGTTCCAGCTCTTGCTGCCTCCGTTCTTCTGCTGTAAATCAATCCTGTGTGGCCAGACGATCCATATGGATGGGGTCTGTAGCTGGTAATCGTAAGGGTGGATTTTAACCTGGTAACCAGATCTTACAGCAAGAGCACCTGCTTTCAGATTGGGCTCAGTGACCCTTCTCTGTCACCCAAGGCATTAGCAGGCCCGTTGTGTTCTTTACCCACCACTAGACAGAAGTAGGGTATTTTGGGGAAGAAAAAAACCCCACCAGAAGTGATTTTTATCTCTAAGCTTTCTAGCCAGCACCTTTGCGGAGCATCTGCCAGCATTGGGCTCCTAGTAGTTGGCTTGACACAAAACCTGGGGTGCTTGTGACTTTTCTCCCATGGCTTGTGTTGTGACTAGTACACGAGCAAAGAGTTAGGTCTGTTGTTTAGGGCTTCTCATTAGTTTTCTCTAGTCAAGTGGAATTATTACCTAGTCTTCCTGATGGTTTCCCTGTCTGACCCTTCACTGCAGGAGGCAAAACCAAAGAAAAAGAGAATGTATCCTGCTGACAAAGATGACAGTGGGGTTGAAGTCTATTGCTGGGAGGAAGAGGAAGAAGAGGAGGAAGAGGAGAATAAAAGCAAATCCAAGGTGAGGGGCTGCCAGAGCCCAGCAGAGGGGTTATGAATAAGCAGTGGGGTCCTGGGTGCCTGGGATGGTGGGTTTGGACAGACTGGTACAGAGTAAATTACTTTGAGGCCTGTGGTGACATGTATGTCCAGTTCTGCCTAGCTCATAAGCCTGGTAGCAGCAGCCTTGGTCAGAGCCCATTATCATAGCTCACACTTTGCATGTAGTTATTAGATCTCTAAAGGGATTCACATCCCCACTTGGCAGGCACGCGGTTCTTCCAAGGGCTCGGTTACTAATGGTCAGTAGTGAGGCAGCTACAGATCCTGCAATCAGATCAAGTCTCCAGGCTTTGGCCTTACAAGTTGGGCAAGATCAGTTCTGGGATGAGGGGCAGCATGAGACACCAAAGATATGGGGGTGATTTGCCATGTTGCATTCTGCTCGGATATTAATTGTAGCCTGTAGGTGTGCCAGTCACTGCCCGTGAGGTCGCTATCCTAGATGCTCTACCAACACCAGAACAAACCCCAGGTCCCTGCCCCAAAGCGCATATGATATATATATATATTAGCAAGAGAAAGTAAATGGCTAAAGAGAGATTTATTTATTTATTTTATTTCATTTATTTGTATGGAATACAGCAAACAAATGACAGAACAAGCTATAAACATCCTATAAATAACAGCACTGAGGAATAGATTTTTTTTAGATTTTAGATTTGATATGTATGGCAAAGCATTGCCGGTAACCTGGTGCGGGTTTTCAGTGCAACCATTAAAATAATAAATGGGGCATTCCTCTGTGACGTGTGCTATAGTTTGGTTTTTGCCGCAGCCACACTAGGGGTCTTTAATAAAATTGTATTTATGTAGTAAGCAGTTACGTCTACCTTGTCCAGTACGAACCCTGTTCAGTGTCGTCCAGCTCTGCCTTGGTGAAGCGAAGCCAGGGGGTTTAGATGTGGGGTCTGTGATGAGAAATGTATTAATGATGTCAGTCGTGTTCCATTGCTGGATCCATTTTTCCTTGATGTCAAAGTTTCATCATTCAGCTCTTCTCCCACACTCCAAAATGGCCTTCTCGACTTCATTGGCTTAGGGGGATCATTAAGTTCCTCAAAAATGGGTAGCAAATTGAATGTAAGCAGTTTTTTGGTAGACTCTTAAAGTAGCCTGCAAGAGCAGGAGGAGGGATATGAGAGAGAGCAGACAACAAGGGAATAGGAGTAGATCTGCTAGTACCTGTTATGAGATGAGGGAGCACACAGAAACTCAGGTGGTTAGCATGGCAGGCAGATGCTGTGGCATTTCTTGCTGGTTAGGGAGGCCTGGCTCTCATGTCCTGGCTAAATCTAATGCCAGTTCTGCTCTTCCGAGCCCCAAATCCTTGCTGCAGTTGCAGCTAGATATGGTACGGTTTGTTTCTTGTCCTGGTCTCCAAGGCAGTATGACTGCATTATCAAACAGCTATCACCCTCTACCTCTGGGGCAACTGTATTTCTCGTTGTAGGGTAAATGATTGCTCTGCATACACAGAATGTGTTGGTGGCTTTTGGTTTCATGGTGAAAGCTCCTATATAAATATGAACTGTTCTTCCCCACCCCTGATGTCTGCTAAGTCTGCAGTGACCCTGGCTTTGCCTGTTGCTCATCTCTCCATGGTTCAGGTTTTTATGATAAGTCACTGTCCAGCAAGGGCTGGGGGGATATTTTGGTTATCCAGCAGTAAATGCTGCTGTTGCGGTAGGTGGGAATATTCGCTGTCTCAAGCATGATGGAGGCAGCAGTGAGAGTTTAATATTAAACCAGTGGCACCTGTCTTGTCTTCCTTCAAGCAAGAAGTAAAGCACATGGAGGCTCCGAGACTGCAGGTTTCTGCTGACTTCACCTGGGACGAGGGACTAAATACACTCAAGGTGCCGGCATTGAGTCAACCAGAGGAGAGCTCGGACAGCGAGGAGGACGATGATCCACAGGCCATGGTGCGGTAACTTAGGTGGTGCCATAGTCCCAGGGGCTTCCATGGCTTGCACGGAAGCCCCTGGGCACAGCTGCTATGACTTGTCATCTTGTCACTATCTACTGTGCTGACTCTTGCATCAAAAACTGTCTTAATATAGGGACTGCCTTCCCCAGCAAAGGCTGCCTAGATGGTATTTAGTTTCTGTTCATTGTGTAGATAAAGTCCAGAGTGAGGGGTACCTATTCATGGGGCTGGGTGAGTGGCAGACTTCCTGGTTTGCTGGCAACATTGAAAATCTGGGGGAGGGGGCGGTCATGCACACGAATGTAGGCCAACTAAAACATTCAAAAAAAATTGAAATGTTCAGCTGAACCATAAATGTTGTTAAACGCTTTGAATAGTTAAAGGAAATTTTAAAACAAAACATCGTTTTTGGACCGTAACACTTCTTATTTAAAAAAAAAAAAAAAAAAAAGTCAAAATGAATCATCTGGGGTTTTTGGGGGGTTTTTAATTTTTTTTTGGTGGGGGAGGTGTCCTAGACAAGCAGATTGGGAGCACTGAAACCAAATTTTATGACATACTTCAGTGTTACTAAAGCCTTTTGCTTTGGGAAAAAATGATGCCCAAATCTGCTCTGTAGAGCAGATGGTGCAGACGGATGCTGGATGAGCTGCACTTCATTCTTGCAGCCCTGGCTTCCTTCAAGCTCTGCCACTAAAGCTGCAAGCCAGCCACAGCCCATGCCTTTCTGCCAACACCTTTCAGTCTTGACCTGTGGCGCTACCAATCCCTCCATTCCTGGCTTTTCTTGAAGAGAAGTCTACACTTATTGCTGAGGCAGTGAGTATGAGTCTTGCTGGAAGCCATAGCTTGTGTGATGAGAGAGAGAGGCTGGAATTACTCGTGAATGCTGTGAAAGGGTGATCTCTGGGATCTGAGGTGCAAAGCTAGTAAGTTAGTGTTCACCCCTAATAGGTTTAATTCAGAAAAACCAATATTCTTCCTTGTGATGCTCTTCTGCTCAGACATTGTGCCTGGGTGGTAAGCAACCTGTTCTTCCTTCCTTTTCCTTTCAAAGTAGGAGTCCAATCTCTTGTAGATAAGCCCCTCGACTCCTCAAGATGCCCAGCCTTGGGCCAAGGTTGTTTGGCTGTCTTGCATGTCACACCATTCTAACTCTAGATAACCCTGGAGTAATGCTGCTACTGCCTGTTTTCAAACCCCTCTCCTTGCCTTTTCAGCTGAAGAAGCAAACTAAGAAGGAGAAAGAGCTGGAAAAACAGAGAGTGGAAAAGGAGCTCTGCAAAATAGAAACTGCCTTGATGGACCCCACCCGGCAGCCCCAGAGTGCGGATGACTTTGACCGCCTGGTGCTGAGCAACCCCAACAGCTCCATCCTGTGGCTGCAGTACATGGCTTTCCATCTCCAGGCCACCGAGATCGAGAAGGCCCGCGCTGTGGCCGAAAGGGCGCTCAAAACCATCTCCTTCAGGTAGAAAGCTTCTCTTCCTCCACCTGCCTCCTAGAGGACACCATCCTGATCTCTGTGGGTCAGCGATTCCTGAATATTCCCCATGGGCATTGCCTGCCTTCAGAAATGGAATGGAGTGGGGGTGCCAGCAATCTTCATAGCGCATCAGCTTTGCTGACCCCATACAATTGGAGGGCTGTCACTCTCAGCTCACTCTGCTTTGCATTAGGATTAAAGACTGAAGTTGAATCTCTCTGTTGGCTTTGGCTGGCTGCAGCCCAGCAGCCATTGCCTGCTGCGATCCCATTAGACCTGAAAAGTAAGCAGTGCCTGATCTGGGATGAAGTACTGCCAGGGTGAGACACCAGAAGGATCAGGCAGACGCTGCAGAGAGCCACACTGGTAATTCTGGAGGTGCTGGCTCTGTACTTGGCAGCACTGAGCATATTCCCCAGCCTGGTACTAGACAGTGCCATGCTGCTGTTGGGAGACCTACAGCTCTCCTGGCTCTTTCTGTAAGAGGCATTTCCTTTGGTATTGTGATGCACGGCAGCCTGAACATTTTACTTTTTGTCTCCATAAAATTGCCCCTGCAATTCAGTTTGGCTGTATAGTTTTCCCTTTCTGCCACTGTTGTATTACTCTGCACCCTAAAGCCATTGCTGTGCTGTAGCCCTGATGCCACCTGGTTTTCAGTGGTGCTCTGTAGTCCCTTACTCAGGTTTTCAGGTGTGGCGAGGCTCGGCTCATGTTGAAGTGGCTTGAATTCCTCTGCCGGAGACTGAAACGGGTTGGCTCTGCTTCACTTTAAGGGAGGAGCAGGAGAAACTGAATGTGTGGGGAGCTCTGCTGAACCTGGAGAACATGTATGGTACTGAGGAGACGCTGATGAAGGTCTTTGAGAGAGCTGTTCAGTACAACGAGCCCCTGAAGGTCTTCCAGCATTTGGCAGACATCTACACCAACTCTGAGAAGCACAAGGTAGGTGTGTGGGGCCACTGTTGGTCCAGCGTGGTAGGAGTTAGGGTCATAGCTCCTCACTGACCAGTCAGGAAACTGCTCTTCAGTGCAGCCAGACCAGGCTCCTTGCCCAGCGTGGTTGCAAACCAGAGCAAATGCTTTGGGCTAGGCTTGGGAGACCTGTTGGAAGAGGAGAGGGGTGCTCATTTCTTGTGTGGATCTCGTGGCCAGCATGACCTCCTGTCCATTTGTCTAAAATGTATCCTGGGTTGTGAGCTGGTAATTGCTGTTAGACCACGGGCACTGTTAGAGGTGTTCATGCCAAAGCTTTCTCTCACAAATCAGGTATTTGTACATTTTGCCTTGTTCGCAACAGGTTTCAGTTATGGTAGAATTGCACCTGTATAATCACGTACATGTGTAAGGGTACATGAATTACATATGTACCTGCATGTCCAATTAAACGTGTTGCTTGTTCTGTACCAAGCATGAGGCCTTTGTTCTGCTTTCACATTTCTATGAGGTAACTTCTAATCCTTCCAGGTCTTCTAAGATTTTTGGGCAGTTTTTAGTTGTTATCTCTTTTCTACTCATCCTAACCAGGGTGCCACAGAGCTCCTGAGAGCATCCTGCTACCCTCTAAACCTCTGTTGCATAATTGGATCTTCTGCCTGTTGCTAAGCTTTGATTTCCCCCATGCAGTCTGAATGCTGTGCCCTCATTGAGAGGGTAGAAGGGCTGGTAGCACTGATGAGAATCAGACCTAGCGCAGGCAGGTACCAGGCATTCTTCCCAGACAGCTGCACCAGTGCATTGTAGTCTTGATTTGGTGAGTCTTTCTGTGAGCCTGTCCCTAGCAGTGCTTAGCAGGTGTCCCAGTGGGTCTCATAGGCCTGAGACACCAAAGGAAATGACATCTCAGCTCAGCTGCTATGCTGGTGAAAATCCAGGAAGTTAGCTACCTGTGCTTACTGTTCCATCTGCAGTCGGGAGCAGGAGTGGCTTTAGGATACTGCACACTGTACAGTTGCACAGGACCTCAGCATGGCCAGTGGCATTATGGTCCTGAGGGCATTATGGTCACGGGCTCGATGCGTTGTCTATTAAAGAGTAAGGGCCTGAAATGTCCTTTGCGCGGGGCTTCAAAAGCTAACCAACCCACACTGCCCCTGCTGCTAGTCAGGAGCTTTGGATGGAATCCGATCTGGGTTCTGACCCTCATTTTGGTCATGCATTGCTGTGTGAACTCTGGGAGGTTGCTTGACTGCTCTGAGCCCCACTTTTTATTTAAAAAAGGTTGGAGCAAATAATATTCTTCTCTCTAAGCTCCTTAGAAGTGCAAGGGTCAGAAACGCCATGAGAGCATGGCTGGGTGGTCTAGCTGTGTGACTGACCGCTCCTTCTCTCCTTTGTATCTCCCCAGCAAGCCGAAGACCTGTATCACACGATGCTGAAGCGCTTCCGTCAGGAGAAATCGGTGTGGCTGAAGTACGCCACCTTCCTCCTGAAACGAGGCCAGGCTGAGGCCACGCACAGGCTCCTGGAACGTGCCCTTAAGGGACTACCAGTCAAAGAACGTGAGGACTTTCCCTCTCCCTTCAAATACCTGCGCTCTCCTTCCCCTGTATCGTCTTTCTTCTCTTCCCTCATGCATGTTACTTGTGTTTCTTGGGAGGCTTGGCTGATTCTCATTGATTCTCTTCTGATGTTAGCAGGTGTCTCTTCTCTTTACAGATGTGGACGTGATTTCCAAGTTTGCTCAACTCGAGTTCCAGTTTGGGGACCCAGACCATGCCAAGGCTCTTTTTGAGAGCACACTCAACAGTTATCCCAAACGCACTGACATCTGGTCCATCTATATAGACATGTTGATCAAACATGGCAGCCAGAAGGAAGTACGGTGAGTGCTGGCAAGGCAGAGATATACAAGAGCGTGGGTACTCTGCAGCTGTAGGCAGTAAGGGAGGGATATTCCAAAATAGTGGAGAATCCATGTTACGTGAGAAATGGGGTTGGGTTGATTCTCACTGGAAAGGGGGCTCTCCAGGTATATCTGCAGGGCAGAGGCGTCTCCCTGATTGTTTTCCAGCCCTACGATTCTGTGATCTTTCCCAGTCTTGGTCATTTAGTCCAGGATGGTTCCTGCCTAAACCATCCCGGATAAATGTGCATCTAATCTGCTCTTGAAAACTCTCACTGATGGAGATCAGAGCACCTCCACAGGCCCATGGAGCCATGGTATTCAGCCCCTGGGGATCCTCATAGATTGGGAGATTTGGCAGCACAAGCGGTGGAAGCACCACATGACCAGATCCAGCCCTGCCCAGGCCATTGACCCACAACAGGATCAGGGCCAGGCCTGCCCTCCTGCATGTCCAGATTAGGGCCAGGCTGCTTCCTGACCACCCCACACATGCGGCCAAATTAGGGCCCAACAGGAATATTGAATCCCCACCAAATACACCCTGCATGCCAGATCAAGCTGTCCATCCAGCCCACAGGGTGAAAAGGTTGGACACCACTGGTCTAGGCAATCTGTTCTAGTCCTTAACTCATCAGAGTTAGGAAGTTCATCCTAATATCCATCCTAAGTCTTCCTCATTGCAGTGTAAGCCCATAAATATCACAACGGCATGTTCTAAATAAAAACAGAGGACCTTTTGGAAATCTAGGAGTAGAAACATTTCAAGCTCTCTTTGTCCTGTGTAGATCACCCTAGCTAGTAACTTACTGAGGAGGTTTTACTAAGCTGACTTGGGGAGCAAGAGACTACGACTCCAGTATTGCACACTGACGCTTCAGACACTAGTATAGCAGCTTGTTATTAAATGAATACTCTTCATTGCACTCTGCTGTTCTTACTGCTGGGAAACCTACTCTCCTGGCAGTAACATGTGCGCTGAGTGGTTCAGTGCTGCTTTGTGTTCAATGTAATAATGTAAAACAAAGGAGGGGATGGATCATTTTTTGCTCTCCCATTGTATGGAAAGGTTCCATTCACTAGCATTCAGAGTAAAGGCAGCAAAAGGAAATCCTCCTTCCCACAACATGTAGTTGATCTGTGTCATTCACTGAGCTCAGGGTGAAGTACTGTGACTGGATTCTAGAGGAACAGCTACAATTGTCGCTCTAAGCAGAGGGGAAAGAGTTCCCTAGCTTTCTATTCCAAAGCTTTGCTGACTTGAAGGGATTTTCTTCGCCAGGTATACCAGCTTTCTGCAGCAGGTTGGGTGCATGTCCTGGTTTTCTTGACCTTCCTCTGTACTCTCCACTGTTTGGAGGCAAGACTTCAGATTTCGGAGCCCAGGACTGTGATTTCATGTTCTGAACGGGCTTTTGCTTCCTTGCAGGGATGTTTTTGAGCGGGTCATTCACCTTAGCCTGGCACCAAAGAAGATGAAGTTTTTCTTTAAACGCTACCTGGATTATGAGAAGAAATATGGCACAGCGGACACTATCCAGGCTGTGAAAGCTGCAGCGCTGGGATATGTGGAGTCCAAGAGTTCCCTTGCTGAGAGTTAAGTCCCAGAGCAGAGGGACTTGATTACCGCTTCCAGTGGCTATGTGAGCAGAAGGGATGCACAGAAATGGACTGCAGGTGTCCACAAACAGGGCCTCTTGTGAGAGCACTGGCAGCCAGCTGGACTGTCCGGGACCCCCCGAAGGCAGAAAGAACCTGCTGGCTGAAGAGAGGCCCTTGTTTGTGGTCATCGCTTACCCAGGAGTACAACTGGCTTCCCATGTGCCACTGACTTTTGGATGTAGTTATTTAAATGCAGGTTGTTTTATAAGCAATAGAAACAGCTACCCCTGCCTGTTCTGCTTTCCTATGGAAAACGTACATTTATTGACTCTGCATTTTTCAATACAATTGATAAGTCAGCCTCCCTTTAGAATTTTTCTTTTCCCTCCATCCTTTTTTCAACACTGCCAAGAAGGTTCTTGCATCTCATCTACATTAGTGTTGTCAGAGATTGGTCTCTGGTGCCTTTTTGATGCTGCCAGTCTTCTTGATTTGAGGCTTTTTTTAAAGCCTACAAGTATTTAATTGAACTTGAATTGAAAATGTAACATTGAAATGATCCTGCTGAAGGTCAGAACGTTTCAGGAAATGGGATAGAGGTCTCTAAACTGAGAGAAGAAGCTAAGTCTTAGATGCTGGAAAATAATTGGTTCGGCTTTTCTGTTTCAGACTGTTTCCCTAAGTACCAACAGGTCTATCCCTGTATGTGCCCCAAACTGTCCCGTCTTAGCTGAGCACGTCGGCAGCCATCTCACGGCCTAAGCCCAGTTGGAATCCAAAAATAAACCTTTCTCCATCTCTTTCCTCTGGGAGGCTTGCTCCAGCATGTATTCTTAGCTGACAAATTGGGCTGCTCGCAGATTCCAGTGGTGCTGCCCCTTCCTTGCACAATGTGGCTGGAGGAGGGAAGTGCGCTACATGAATGTTTTTTGGAGCAGGGACCAGAACTCAGTCATGCCCTTCTAAGTGTTTCCCCAAATCACCTAGAAGCAAAAACTCCATGTCCATTAATCTTTCATCCTGTCTCTTCATCCGTTTCATTTATGTAAGAATTTCATTACCCCTCTAGTGTTAAAAGGTTTCTACCTTGTCTCCTACATCAGACTGAAGACCTCCCACTTGTTGGAGAATAGCTTGTATCAGGTTCTCTGATTGTAGGTAGAGTCTGATGGTCAATCCTTGCATATATGACTTCATATAGGCAAACTTGCACACCAAGAATCAGAGGATATTTGTGCTAAATCCTAATCCCAGGTTGGGAACTTTTTATGGACTTGTTCAGTGGCCTTTCAGCCAGCGGGGATCAATATGATGAGGTTGGGGCCCTCCAAAATTTTATAAAGGAAGACCACAAAAGTTTTGTGACTAACTCTTTGTTAAAAACAAGTAAATAAATAAATGAGGTTTGCAGTTTCCAGTTAGTTTTAAACCAAGTAGGATTAATTTGTGGACTCTCAAGCAAATTTTTTGTTTGCTCCTTTCAGACCTGGAAGCAGAGGAAATGCCTGTCATGTCTTTTTTATTTACTTTTCCTTACCAGGTTTAAGGAGAGTGTCTGAATAACAACCTCAATCTGCATCTATTCTTGGCTCTCTTCTCCATTGCAAAACCACAATGAATTCCTTGCTGTTCCCTGCATCTTGCACTTGAATCTTTTGCAGCGCTCCCGCTCTTACTCCCTATTGTTTGAATGCCTGAGTCAACTGGTGGGTGTGAATTGCAGCCCATCATTATCCTCAATCTAATCTCATTTTCAGGGTTTTAAATTCTTGAGATGTGGACCCTGTAGAAGAGCTGCATACCCTCTCTGTACCCTCAAGTGGAGGAGCTAGAAAATAAATTAAATGCCCTAGTGAAGGCTTACTCTGCCAGGCCCTGGGAAACTATTAAATCACTTGCTGTTTCTTTGCTTCAGTTCCCCATCCCTGAAATGGAGATGACAGACTTTAAATACAGTGGAGGTACCATCATAAATGTGGGAGGAACAATACGTAGGCGCAAACTGAGTCTTGAGCTTTCTGGAATGAAGGTCTCGAGCTTTGTGGCCGGAAGGACTGACCCTGTTTTGTGGAGGAGCCATGCAGAACTTGCTTTGCAACTTTGGGCAATTCATTTAAGTCAGAGAGGGCTCAGGGCAGGCCTCCAATTGTCCTCCCAGGTCTCTGATTTAACCCCCAGACCCGTTTTACTTTGTAGATGTGGTTTTGCCAAACATACTCCAATGCTGGCTTCTGAGGTGAGGCACAAGGGCCGGACGTACAGGACTGCATTTTCCTGCTTTTTCATCAAGTCGTTGGGTTTTCAGCTTGGCCGAGGGCTGGAGCAGGTCCCTGTGGGAGGAATTGGACAGTCAATGAAGGACAAGCGGCTCCACTCGCAGGTCCCCTACATTACATTGGGGCGACCAGGCTGGGCGTGTGGCGGTGGCAGGGGATTTTAACATCCTGCTTTTCTACTTCTACCCCTGGCTTTTTGTCCCTGGGCTGTAGCTAGTAAGGAAGAGCCAGGGCTGCTGTTTTTTCTGGCAGGAGTCTCCCCTTTCTGTTCAGGAAATACGTGTGCGCCCACAGCCAGCACCTGGGGGGAAACCACCTGTCAACGGGGCTGGAGCTCTGCTTTGGCCTTGCGTGGCAGCAGGCTGGGGGAGGTTTGTGCCCCCTGAGAGGAATCTGCTCCACGCTGTTTGGTTCCCTCCCTTTGACAAGAAACCCAAAGCACTCGCCTGTGCGCTTGTTTCCTCGGGCTTTTACTCTGCTATGATTTATTCATTGCTTCTGCATACGTTACACAATGGGACCAGCCCGCTTTGGGTCCTTCCCCTGCTCACGCTGCTGCTCCCTTCCCGACAGCCATTGGATTCCTTCTCCCCTCGGCCGCCTCGGGGTTTTCAGGGCTGCCTCTGGTGCCAGGGTCACACGTGGGCTCTTCAAGCAGCGTTGTCGGTTCTCCCAGGATCGGGTGTTTTTAAATTCCCAGTCCTGGCATCCCGTGAGTGGCAGGCACTGAGACTTTCCTACAAAGGCAACATTTAAGCTTCTAGCTCTCTTGTTCACAAAGCAGTTTGAAAATTGAACCTAAGTGCCTCAAAAAGCCTAGAAACCACGAGAGAAACCATTTAGTTTTTTCTTTCAATTTAATGATTTTTTTCCTATTGGTTCCAAGTGCCCAGCTTGCGATTTTTGAGCACTTCAAGTTGGCAGTATTGGGAGAGGCATGGTCAAAGCTTATAAAATTAAGACCACAAATAAGTATAGAAAAAAGAGCACTATAAATAAGAAAAGCAATCTCTGGTATGCCACTGATCCTTAACATAGAAACAATTGTGCGCATGTCATTCAACATGCAATTAAAAACTGTTTAACTGCAACGCTGGAAAAGCAAGTGGTTGACACAACGGCATGTCGAGAGAAGGAAATGTAAACTCCACCTGCATCTCTTTCTCGGTGATGCTTGGTTCATAAGGCCACAGTGGGGCTAGTCCAGGAGTCATTTAAGGCAGTAGAAAGAGTCTGAGAAGCACAATTAAAGAAGGGCAAAGTTGCAGCTTGCCACTGATGTTAGCCAGTGCAAACTCTTCATTTCTATGTACAGCAAATCGGCATGCAGTCTTCTTGCTGCCTGGTTTTTGGTCCCTGTCCAGCTGGAGAAAGCTATTTAACTGGTACAATTAAGTATAAGGAGTATTCTGTAACTTAGGTTATGGCAGGGGTGGACCTGGCTAGTGCTAGGATAAGAAATTCAGTGTGCTGCAGGGAATGACTGTACAGTGGGTGCTCACCTGGCATGGTGTTGGAGGATGCTGTTCTGCTAGTGCCTGCCAGGGCCACAAAACCAAAATTAAAACTGGCATGTTTAAAAAGTCCATGGCACTTTGGGAAAGACACAGGGTGTTCTCTGCCCTACCTAAACTCCAGTAGGAAAACTACCTTCTGCTTCACTAAGTATCCCTCTGCAGTATTGGACTCTGGAGTATTTCTGTGCATTGCTGAACTAGCTGAGTTCCACCCCAGCCAGGTGAATTGCTCCTTCCCACTCTGCTACAGTCTCTGAAGTGCTGTGGGTGCTGCTGCAGGAAAGGCACAGTAGACCTGCAAGATGAAGGCATGATTTTTTTTTTCCCACCCCCTCTGAAATGAAGGAATGCCAAGAGGCTGCAACATTTACAGGTGGGAAACAGGGACCTCAGCCATGCTGAGATATTTGCTCCTCAATTTATCCCTGCATGTGCAGGACCCAAGCGTTCTGCCTGTGCTGCCTTGCTAGGCGGTAAGTAAGGTGCATGTGTCTGCATTTTGCTCCACTTTGTGGGAGCAGCAGTGACAGTCATATCCCAGAGAGGTAGGGTCTGGTTCCCCAGCAAGCACGGTGCAGCTGGTCTTTATCCAGAAGCTGTCGATGCCCTGTTGCTTGCTGTGGTCTAAGAAGAATAATCCTATCTGGAGGATCATTCACAGTGTATTTGGTCGCTGTGCACCTGCGTTGATTATATTGTTTTGAGTATAAAGTAACAGAGTGTGGGGAACTGGTCCCTCCTCCCATAGGCAGCTGGCTCGCTTAGACAGCTAGGAAGGCCATTTCCTGACCATCAGGCCCCGGTCCATTTCCCTCGACCCCTTTGGCCCATTTATGGAGCCGGCTGTAGAGTGGGAAGCCCTTGTTTTCCCGGTAGATGTAGACCCCCGTGATAGCGTTCCACTGCGGGCTCGGCTGGACCCCCTCCACTGGGAACTCCTCCACCAGCTCCTTCTCCTCCTTGTTCAGAGCCACGAAGCCGAAGAACTGCTTGACGTTACTGGCAGCCAGGATCTTGGAGTGGACTTCAGCGGTGCGGCGGAAGAGCTTGGCCTCGTCGGAGCGGTACTGGGCCCAGTAGTCTTCCTGCCGGTAGCTCAGCGGTGAGCAGCAGTGTTTCAAGCACTTGGTGAGGAAAATCAGGACCGCAACAACACCAATGAGCAGCCATCCGAAGAGCTGCAGGAAGAGACAGAGAGCCGTGGCATTGGAACCGGTCTCCAATCAAAACGCATCCAACTCCGGACTCTGATCTCAGAGACTGCCCCAGGGTTTGCACCAGTATATACTGGGATTTTTGTTTTTAGAGGACCCTAAGACTTGGGCTTTCTTATGTCCTGAACATAGGACTGGTGGAAGTGAAGCATTAATAGCCCTGGCTTGTATTGCTTTGAAAGCAGAGATCCTGACCCATGTTCTACCCATGCACTTCAATCCTGACTGGAAACGCTTCCTTCTCCACTTCTTTGTCCTGACTGGAGGCCTCCCCTGCTCCCACCGACCTGGAACCCTCTTGCAGCTTGGCCAGTGTTTTTCTCCCCACGTCCCCCTTCTGAAGCCCCCTCCTACTCCAGATCACGGATACTCCTAAACGCCAGGACAGACATCTGGCTGGGGTCATCTGACTCCAGCACTCTTTCTGGCCCAGGGCAGGTTGGACTCAATGATCTCCTGGGTCCCTTGCGACCCTAGCATCTACGAAATCTCACCTGTACCTTACTGGCCGGGAAGTACTGGTGAGTGAAGTGAGGGTCTGTGTCTAGCCTGGATCCAGCGTGGTGCTGCAGAATAGCAAAGCTGCTCAATCAGCTCGTGTGGGGTCAGTTGGAAAATGCATTCCTCTGTCTGGATAACACATGCTTCTCACTCACCTAAGACCTGCCACCTTTCTGTAGCTCCTCACAAAGCACGGGGACAACCTGATGGCAAATGCAAAAGCTAGGCAGGGTTTTGGCAGCAGAGACTGGCCTCACACTGACTAGACAACTTGCACCTTGGAAAGAGACTGCTCCAGGCAGCTGAACTGGAGAGTCGTGCAGGTGTGGGAACTGGGCTCTGAACAGAACTGGCTTCTTGGGGGCTTCTGCCTTGCCTGGCTTCCCAGCCCGGTCCTTCAGTGACGTTGTTAACAGACGGTGGCTGGACCAGCCTTCCCTTTGCAAAGGGGAGGACGATGAGGGACAGAGAAGGGTAATGACCTGCTCAGGGTCATGCACAAGCTTCTGAGCGACTAATGGACCAAGAAATCTTACTGTTGCTTCCCCACACTAGCTGAGAGACAACATTTTCATCCCAAGCCAGAAAAAGACCCCAGGAGCCCTGCTTCCTTCATCCTCAAGACCATGCTCCCTCCCCACTTTATACAGGCAAACAGATCAGTACCTGAGACTCGTATCTTAATCTTCTGATCACTTCTTCTTTAAAGTTAGTCAGGTTCGTTGACATTTCTTTACAAGGGAACTCGGCCAGGGTTTCTGCTCCGTACTCAGCTGGAAACTTGTCCAAAGACGTTGGAGCCACAAACTCACTCAGGGCACAGATGTAGGCTTCTCCGCGGAGCAATGAGATGACGGACCAGGTGATGGGGGCCACCGCTGCCCGCCCCAGGATGGAGCCGAAGAGCAGGAAGGTGGCCGGGCTGGAGAAGTTCTTGGTGCCCCGCTTGTGGCACTCGGCCACCAGGTTCCAAGTGTGGTTGTTCAAGATGATGCCGATGAGGAAGAGGGCCAAGGCTGGGACGCCGATGGCAGCCAGTCCATAGATGTAGTTCCTGGCTGGGGAGCAGGGGCAGTGGAAGGCGACCACCGAGAAGATCTCCTGACTGCCCACCGTCCCCAGAGCCACCAGACCATTGAAGATCATCACATCTTTGCTCTTGAAGAAGAGCGAGAAGAAGCGGAAGTTCTCAGCGATGAGGGCGGCCATCTCGTCTTCTCCCCTTCTCCGGCAGAGCTTTCCAGGGGAGGTGGGTCGCCTCGCCTCGCACGATCTGCAGAGGACAACGCACCACAGACAAAATGACATAGCCTTACATCTGCCAGCTTTCGAGGGGCAGCAAGAGAGACCTGGCACGCGTCCCCGTGTCTTTGGCAGCTGCCCTGCCCCCTTAATCAGCTTGATTTGGGCATGCAAAGAGGTGGATGGAGGCCTGACTAGTGGGCTGGGGCCGGGCTCAAGCCATCCTGACATCAGATGTAGCCAGGGATCGCACGGTTACTAGGAATGGAGCAGCCCTGGGCTCTGGGGGCTGAACCTAACCTTTCCCATTCACTCCCACTCCTCTCCCTAGCTCTCTGAACAGAGAAGTGGTGTGTGTAGAGAGAAGAGCTGCTCCCTTCTGTGAGGCTGGATGATGCTGAGGGTGAGTGTGACCAGAGCCCTGAGCCACAGGCAACTGGTAGGGGAGGCTATGGGGGGGCATGTGCCCCTCCTGAGATTGGCCCCCGACTCGGCACCGCTCAGAACAGCAAACCACGACCCCGCAGAGCCTGGTGGAGAGGCCGCAGCTCCTCCTGCAGGGCCCATGGCAGCCGCAGTTGAGGTTTAGGTCCACCCACCCTCCGCCCGGGGGCAGCTTGACCTGTGTCCTGGCCGGTGGTCTGCAGCTTGCTGGGCTGGCCGCTTTCTGTCTGCAGCGTGCGTCCCACCCCGCCCCAGGCTCAGGAAGCACCAGTCACCCCCGCCCTGAGCAGCACTTGCTAAACTGGTGCTGCCCCAGGAACACCAGTTCGTTAGCAGGAGTCTGGTGCCTTCTGGTCGGCCTGACAAGGTAAGGAGCTGGTGGGACCGCACTGACATTCAGATGATTTTGGCAAGGCTGTTAGGAATTTGTGTGCGTCTGTGGCCTTGTTAACTGAACACCCGGTATTCTTTCACATATATGTCCTTACAACAGCCCTGGGAGGTAGGGCAATGCTGTTATCACCACTGTAGGAATAGGGCGAGAAGCTACGTGATCTGCCTAAGGTCTCTCAGACAGTCTGTGGCAGAGTAAAGCCTTGATCCCAGCTCTCCCAGGTCTTGGGTGAGTGTCCTACCCTCTGCCTCATCCTGCCTTTTGAATGCAGTCTTGCATTGGCTTCCCCCAGCATCACAGCTCTGCCCTCACTTGCTTTCAGGGCCCAGAGTAAGATAAATAGTAGTGGTATCAGACTTCACCCTCATTCCCAGGCTGTCGCTCATTCTTCCCCACAAGGATTTCAAATGACCTTGACAAACACGGAGTAAAGGAAGAGCGGAGAGAGTCAACCCAAGGTACAAGGAAAGCCTCAGGCATTTGGTTTCCCTGTGAACACCCAGAAAGACTCTCTGTGGGGTTGGTTACTAAAAGACCAAAGAAATTGCCTCTGAGCCCATCTCTGCAGGGGCTACCTCCTCTCTCCTGAGAATCTTTAGCTAGAGAAACCCGGTAATGTGTACAAGCGCCCTGTGAGGCCGGTCAAGCCTTTCTTACTAGATTACCATTCGCTTTATTATTCAGCTCTGCTATAACCTTGCAATGCAACTTGGGGCAAATTGCGTTACTTCTGTGTGCCTACCTGGGGCCTAATGAATGTTTGGAGACCGGCAGGGCCAAGCGGTATGCTATCTGATGATAGTAACAGCAGACAAGAGCAGTTGTAGTGAGTGCTCTTGTAGCTGTGCTAGTCCAGGGTATATATAAGAATATTTTTGTAATGATATCTTTTCATCAGACCAACTACGTAGTTGGGAAAGGTGTTGGACAAGTGTTTAAATAGAAAAGGACATTTAAAGCAATTATTTTTGTTTCCCCCAGTCTCAAGTGTAGGTCGTGTCTGCTTTTTCCCCTGGAGCTGGGGAAAGGCGTGTTTAGCCTGGAAGCTTTTTTCGCATCTCTCTCAACTCTGTAGTTGGCCCAGTAAAAGAGATCGCCAAGTCAATCTTGCTTCTCTGATAGTAACAGCAGACCGGCTGGCTTCGTAGGGCAGTTTTAGGCTGGGTGAAGGATCCCCAGTCAACAGGATCCCATGATGACGAAAGGATTGGTGCTCTGTGGGTTAAAAGCTCCCTTGCCCTAAAATAGATACAGGGAGCGTGGTGCTTTCTTGGGCAGTGTAAGTCTTGCTATACTGGTAGCCACAGCAGCGGGGTACTTCGTACAGGCCAAACTGCAATTTTGCCAGTCCTCTGAAACAAATCGCATTTCTGCCAGCACAGCTGGAACCTGCAGTGTCCCCCTAAGCGCAGTCCAGCCCGGTTGTCCCGCAGGTTGCGGCTACATGTGACAGTGCCAGCACGGAGAAATGGGGCTGAAATCTTTTTCATTGCTGTGGGTGCGCAGTGTCTGCGTGCAGCTGCCACTTCGTTAACAAGGGACCCCTGCCCGTAGCATCCACGTGTGAGAGAGCCCAGCCTCTGGCAGGACTGCTCCGGCTACTGGGCTTGTATCACGGGCTAAAAGCCATCTGGATTAGCTCAGCCTTCCAGATGTGTATGGGCCTTTCGGGGGGGGGGGCGGGTCTGACAATTGGGAAGGCTGAGCTGATCCTGATCGCTGCGCGGCTCCACCCTGGGCCACGGCCCAACTGGTCAGTTATTCCCAGCCCCAAGCAGCTCTATTCCACAAACGCTGCCCAAGCACTGAAACCCGAATGCTGGGAGCCCGGGGCTGGATTTGCCGCCGTGCTGTTTCACAAGCATAACTCATTCCTCAGAAGAGCCACGCTAACACACTGCTGCAGCAACGTGGGCATGAGTCAGACCATCCTCCCCCTTGCCATAAAGTTTGCCTCATTTAGTTTTCAGCAGCACAATACTGGTGGGGGCAGAGAACTGATGCACACAAACCAGCCCCTGCCAGGAGCCCAGGCCTGGCAGCAAACCACGCACAAATGGGATCCGTAGCAAACAGGAGCCCTCCGGGCTCGGGACGATCCTCCCGCCAGAAGCTGGTTCGGTGCCCAGCCTGGGTGGGGCATCTATGTACATTTCTTTCTAAGCAGCCTCTATTGCAACCCTGGTCCTGAGACGAGCATGAAAACCCAGTCACTTACTTGAGGGGACACGGGGAGCTGCCTTCAGACCTGCCCACGTGCTGGTCACACGCGGTCCAGGTGCAGCTGGCTCTGCCACAGCAGGGGAGCAGGGGGAGTGAAGATCTGGCTCTCAAACTGCCTGCAGACGATGCCAAACCCGTTAAAAATAGCATGCAACTGCAGCAGCTTCCTCTCCGTCCCGCTCTGCGTTGGCTTCTCCCTGGCGGGGGGGGGGTGCTCTCGAAGCCCAGGCTCGGGGTGGGGTTTGTGTGGCAGAGACCAGCCGTGAACTTTCTCTTTGTCAGAACCGATGTTGTGCCTTTAACTAAAGAGGCATGAACATGAGTTAGTGGAAAAAATGCATCATCCGTCCCCAAAATGGAGTGAGGCTGCTCAGCGGCAGCAGAAGGCGTCTGGCAGCACTGTCCCAGGACTGGAAGAGTAGGAGATGCTGAAGTGCTTGCTCACCAGTGCAAATCCCACCGGTGGGCTCACGCCTGTGGGCGTTTGCAGAGCTGGGCACACGGAGCAGAGCTCTTCAGGGTGCCGGGCTGCAGGGAGCAGATGCAGCCTCTGCATTTGATAGGGATGGGGACTGGCTCCAGCTTGAATAGGAGCCCAAGGCGTCGGACCGGCTTTGGAGACGGTGGGGTCCTGCTCCCCATGCTGTCCTGGGCCAGCACCTGGACACCGATCCAAAATAATGGGGCCCAGGGGGTGCAACCAAGCAATGCAAGGGCTGCTTCTGGAAGCGCAGTGGATCGGTGGTGGCTTTTCAGCTGGGGACTCCAGCCCAGCCAGGCGTGGGGAAGGGCGGAGAGGAAGTATATTCCCAAGAATTGGCAGGGGCGGTGCATTCCTGGATTTCCCATCGGCAGAGGACGAGGCCTCGCTATTTCCCTTCCTCCGCCGCTGCCTCCTATTCCTCCCTCCTTCGCTGTTACCCGCCATGCTGCTTAGCTTGCTGTCCTTCGTGGGCCTGGCATGAAACCCAGGACCCCAAAGTCTGCTGGCAGAGGTGCACACGCTCGCTGGTCTGTGCGTGGCTTTGGCTCTTCCCTGGGGCAGCTGAGCTTTCCCCATGCCCTGTGTTATTGCAGGGGAGAGCCTGCCTGTGGCTCCTGTGCTTCAGGGGGGTCCTGCTACCTCCAAATACACGCTTGGCTCTGGATTCGGATTTGATACTGCCTCTTGCCAGGGCTCTAGCAGTCTGGTAATGTGGTTTCAGCCCCTCTCAGGGTACTGCTGCTTTAAGCCTGGCTCAACCACATTTGCCAGGTGCTGGGTGAATCATTTCCCTTCCCTCCGCCTCCCCTGCTCGGCTAATTGAGAGTCTGAGCTCTTGATGCACAGGAACTGCTGCTAACTAGGTCCAGTCCATGCCCTGCACCCAGGGCGTGGGATCACAGTTAGGAGTCCGGCGGCAGGGGTCATCCACGTAAGAATAAGGGGGTGCCACGGCTGACAGCCTCAGCAGCCCCCTGAGCCCCTTGGCCACGGGGAGCCGCTCCTCGTGATTCATCACCGCAATTGGAGATAGGCCAGGCCTGCAAAACCATCTGGTCCGTCCCCCGCGCCCCCCCCGGGGCAGTTCCCTGCAGGGCACGGGTTCTCGGGCGCGCCCTGCGATAGCGTTCGGACCAGGCCACGTGAAGGTGATCCCGCAGGCTGGTGGATCTCCCGGGGAAGGTTTTTAGCCCGATCCCTCCTTTCTGAATCCCACGCCAGAGCTGCCAGGACCTGCCAGTCTCCCTCCCGGGTGTTTCCTCCCCCAGCTCGTCCCGCTCGGAGCCGAGCCATGCGGATGCTGAGGTCCTGTCGAGGGTGCTGCGCTAGGTTAGCACAGTTCGGCGCGCAGATACAATTCACAAGACCAACCCAGGGCAAATCTGTAGTGTCACAACCGTTCTCCCCCGTTGCGCTCTTTCTGAGTGCTTTGCAACGAGACTTCCTCTGTTATGCTTCCATAGTCAAAAAAATACAGGGAAAACAAAGAACTGGCATTTTCCGGGGGGGGGCCTCAAATGGTTGAGAGCCACAGCTCAGCCTAGAGGCACCCTGCCCTGGGGACCCCCTGCCCCAGCCCCCACCTTCCCTGCCCGGTGCCCGGATTCGGAGTCAGAGGAGCGGGGCAGCCCGTGCTCTGCTGTTTCAGGCTCTCTGCAGACTCAGGTCTACTCAGAGCATTTCTGCAAGTTTCCTTTTTGTCCTCGAGAGAAACCGAGTTCTGCCAGGGGGAGGCTGGGGTCCTGCTTACCCTTTGCCCACCCCTGCCATGATGGCCCTGCTGTGCCGATGCTGTGATCCTGCCCTGGTTTGTCTGCTACCCCCTCCCCCAGGAGCCCTCAGGGGTTTACACCCCTGTTTCTGTCTTGTGTCACATTATTTCCACCCCAGTTACTGGGCCAGGTGGTGTCTCTTCAAGCTTGTAACCGCTCAGTGTGCGGTGCCATGCCCCTTTAAGGGGGATCCTTGGGTTGCTTCAGCAGGTGTGCAATGGGAAGAGCGAGGTTGTGGGTTAGGGGAAGAGGACTTTTGTCAGCTTGCTCCTCTGTGAAGCTGAAGGCTCCCCTCCCATTCAGAGGCTCTGGGAGACAGGAGACGTCCTTGAGGGTGAGGTTGGAGCTGGCTGGGCTTGCACCCAGGAGAGTGGTTATGGAGCCAGGACCCAGGTAAACGGGGTGTCTGCTCACCTTTCCCCGGGACAGCATGCTCCTTTGCTAAAGGGATGCTTAGGGAGAGAGGGCACCGGGATCTGGGAGCCCAGGACTGGTTCCTTCTGGTCCAGCCTCTTGCTATCAGGGGCCTCCTCCCCAGGAGCAACTGGGTCAGACCCTTGCATTGAAATCATTGCACCAAGTGACCCATATACTCCATTTCCCCCGTGCGACACCCTGGGGTGGAAGGGTAGGGTCCTGCCTATTGAAGCTGGGCTCCTTGCCTGTGGGAAAAGGTGCTGTGATGGCCACAAAGGCGATGCCAGGTCAGGCTGGGGGCCAGATTTAAAAGGAAGGAGTTTCCCTTTGCCAGCACTGGCTGGCTCTTCAGTATCTTAAAGGATCTGCGAGGAGGGGGGAGCATTGCTAATCCTGGAGGCTAATAACCACCATGATGAAAGTCAGCACGATCCAGCCTGGTGGATTACAGCTGCCCTTGGCTGAAAATTATAAGAATGGAAACAGCCTTTCTCTTGCAATTGCCTTGGCTTTGGTGGTGGAGCCTTGCAGCAATTTGTTTCTGGGCAGGTGCCTTGATTAATTCTGAGTGCAAAATCAGTGTTAAAACTGTGGCACCTGGCACTCTTTTCCCCGGAGCCAGACCCACTAATCCTGCACTTACTTATCTGTTCACGGATAGCCGCTGGCACCTATCGCTGTGTGTCCCTCCGTAAAGCCAGACACAAATACCTCTGTGTCTTCTGCAATCACTTCGGTTCTTGCTGGACTGTATTTTGTTGCTTTAAAAAGGTGGGTAGAAAAGATTTCCAGGGGACGCTTAATCGCAAAGAGATGCGACTGAAAAAAAGGTTAACTTGGGGAACAGTAATGAGGGTGCGAACGTTGGTGAGTGATGTGATTACTTTTATGTAGGAATTGTAGTGCCTGGGATTGGGTGGTGCCCCTGGTCTAACTCGAGTCCTTTAACGTGCCTTTGCTGCAGAAGTCTGGGTTTTCTGTATGGCGTGGGTGAATACGGAGCCATCTCTGACCCTATGGCTTTCTCATATCTTGCATGTGGTATGAACACTCAGCCTAGCACCTCTTGAGGGCATTAGCTGTGGTGTAAAACTGCTCCTCGAACGCCTTTCAGCCTGGATGGAAAAGTAACCCCGCAACGCTGTCCCGCTCTGGCTCTTCTACGCTAGCGAAATGCTGCAGGCAGCGGGGAGGCGCGCCATTTAGACTAGCTGAATCGGAGATGCGCAAGTCGCAGCTCGCTGATGCAGATGCAAACTGGTTTCTTTGCATCTCCAGCTCAGGAGGGGGAGAAAAAAGCCCAGGATGTAATCTGTGAGCCTATATACCTTTTACTATTCTTCATTTTTTATTTTTTTATTTAAGTGGCTTTCAACAAATGCCCTTACTACAAGATCAGTTTGTGAGGCTCTTCGTGATGGGAAGGAAGCGGAGTCAAATCTCCAGGTAAATTCGTCTGTGACAAACTCGTGGCCCATTGGGACTTCTGGGTTGTGTCTCTGCTGCATCCCAGAGCTGCTGGGCACTTCGGCCCGGCCCGGCTAGGACATGGTTCTTCTGCTGCCGCTTGCCTGACTTCAAAGAGAATCTCCCCAAGCCCTTAGCCGTATAGGACCAGTGGCGCACAGACGAGCCATTTCTGTTGCATCTGGTATGTGCTAATTAGTTCACTGCAACATCCACAGATGCTGTGCTCAGACTTATTTGAAAGCTTCCTGTGGCCTCTGGGCCCTGGGACTCATCTTGCAGGGATTTGAGCTTCGATCCTGGGACTGTAGCTCGGCTAGTAAGTGGTGAGGTTAGGTCACTAGACCGGATGCTTTCTCACAGCTCATGCTTTAAAACCAGAGAGGCACGTGCCCTCAGTGGGTTACTGATAATACTGCCTAAGTGCCGAGGGTTTGGTCACACTCGGTGCTTTACGTTCCCACTGCTTTTTAGATGGAGAAGAGCATGCAGAGAAAGGGAAGGAAGCGCTGCGGGAGTCTCGTGGTATTGCCTTTAGCAACAGACACAAAACAGCCTCCGTCTTGCTACTGTCACATCCTGGCCTGTAGTGCACGGGCTTCCCTGAGACCTACGGCAGAGGTGCCGTTGCACAACAAAGCTGGTTTCGGGGGACCAGGAAGGGCCGCTGGATGCAGGGAGCAGCTGTAACCTGTGCAGCTGGGGGGCAAAGCCATCTGGGTTTGGGACTGCAGCATACAGGGCGTGCCAAGGGGCAGCGGCATTGCCACGTGGCTTTGCACCCACACACCTGGCTGCTGTGGAAGGGGGACGCCTGGTGCTCATCTTCCCTGCATTTTCCTTTCTCCCATCTCCATCGCCCCCCGCTCCCAATCGGGGTCGGGGTCTCCGTCTCCCCTCGGCTAGCGAGGCAGGGCTGGGTAGAGGGCTCTGGACTGATTGCAGGTCTTTGCCTCCCTTGGAAGAGAAACCTGGGGCTACTCCTAGCCCACCCTCATACTCTACTGTAGTAGGCGATGATCTCCCTCTTGGGCAGGCTGATGGGACCGAGCGGCTGGCTCTCGCCAGCCCAGCCGTTCCTATTCTGGAAGAGCTCCTGGTGGAGGCACAGAGGGGGCTTGCATTTGTGCCAGCTCTTCAGGAGCTTGTTCATGGTCCCCTGGTCCGTGATGCCCAGCAGCTTCTCCTTCTCCTTCTCCTCCCCTGCCTCAGAGGGGGTTTTCTCAGGCAGGTGGGGGTGCCCCATGCCCATGTCCTTGTTCATGGCCTCGAAGAACTGCTGGATGCAGACCTTGGCGAAGCTCTTGGCGTGCTCCGTGCAGGTCTCGTCGAACAGCTTGCGCTCGATGTCGATGTAGTGGGACCAGTACTTGCTCTTCAGGAAGGCAGCCTGTGTGAAGCAGGGCCGCAGGGACCGCACGAGGAACGCCAGCATGGTCATCAGCAGCACGAAGGACCAGCCCAGAGCCTGCAGGGGTGAGGAGAGGGAAACCAAGCGGGTCACAGGGCGGAAGACTGAGGGCAGGGCCTGGCAAAAACTCTCAGCACTGAAGCACAAATCCCTGCCAGACCAGTCCCCCTCTAGTGTTAATAAGACGGGCACCTTTAAATATAGGACAAGGGTCTACCATAACCACAATTCTCCTTTGCCTGTTGGGAAACAAACTGGAGAGCATTTATGTGTCGGACTAATGATACAGGCTGGGACGGTATTGCCTTTTAAGAGGCGATGGGGGAGAGGCGGGTAGGGCATGGCTTTGAGTATAGTGGGGGAGAAGGCTGTTGGCAGGTTTCACCGGGCAAGAATTGAGCAAAGCCGCTGTAGATAACATCTCGGTCATCGGGGACTGAATTGGCACCGTTTCCGAATGGCCACTGCACCTCCCCACCTGCAAATAACTCAGGTTTGGGGAGGTGGGGGAGTCCGTACCTCCTTCCCAGAGCCTCAGCGTTACCGACAATAAAGAGGCAGCTGCTGCCTGCGTAGAGACGAAACCCACTGCGCGCGATTCCCAGCCAAGTGCCCTGGCAGATTTAGGCGTGCAGTGTGGTTCACGCAACAAACCCGGAGATTGCAAATAGGCACGCAGAGCGATTAAAGCCCTTCTGGTCTGTTACGATCTTTCTGAGTTTTCTGCAGCAAAAGAATTGCTTCGTTATTTTTCTTTTTCTGCGGTCAAACGGCGAGAGCTAAGAGCCGGCCTTGTCTGAGGCTGCCTTGAGTCTGCCAAGGTTGAGAACTGCTGTGCTGCAACCTCGAGGGGTCTCGTTGGGCCCGAGGGCAGGGAGGCAGCTCTCCGGGGCCCTTGTGCTGCTGGGAGGGTGGGTGGGTGGGCCGCTGCCCTGTATCCCAGTGTATCGCAGCAAATGAGACCTCTTGATGTGGCAGGAAGTCCCATAGAGACCCTGTGGATAGCTTCATCCCCAGCTGGGGAGCTCTGCTATTTTCTGGCCCGGGATTGAGCATAGATAGCTTTCATACCAGCAATGCATTATGGTGGGGAGCAGTGAAGAGTCTGGGCGGGTGTACTCTCAGACTCGTCCGTCGGTGCGGTGCTTAAGGGTTTGGTGTTGGCCCGGGGCTCTCGGGATGCCCCGGTTTGCTGGCAGGGTCTCTGCATGTCGCCACTTCATCCTCTTCCTCGGCTCCCCTGAGCTAGCGGAGGGGGCAGGTGTGTTTGAATCGCCGGCAGCTGATGCTGAGCCCTGGTAGACTGCCGCTTTTAGTGAGGTTTATTAGCAAGCAGAATTTATACCGGGAGTAGAGCCAGGCTCTCCCGTAGCAAAACTGGCAGGCGTCTCCCTCATGCTATTGCATCTGTGCAGTGCTGACTGGGATCAGAAATACAGAGGGGGGGGTGTCTGTCTGTCTGTCTGTCTGTCTGTCTGTCATGGGCTCTGCACTGCTAGTCCCTAATGGAGATTCCCCTTCAGCTCCAAAGGCAAGGACCTGGGCTTCTGGGAGTACAAGCTTTGTCTCCAGCCATTGCCACGGCCTCTCCGGCTGTTGAAGACCAGCTGTCCCGTTTGGACCGTCGGGTGGCTCTTGCCGCCGAGCTGCAGGGAATTTGCATCCTGCCTAAGCTGCCGGGAACAAACAAGCAGAGGGCAGGCCTACTGACGTGGGCACCTTTGCGTGGGTCACTTATCCTTTGGCTGCATTTGCATTGCAAATGAGAAGGGTGCACAAACGAGACGAATCGTGCAAATGCAACTACACGTGCTTGTGCCTTTGATGTGGGTTGACCTTAGTCGATCTCCCACTGGCACAAGCTCTCTGGACCTCCCCGGCTTTTGTTTCGTATTGCAGTTATCATAAGCGATACCAGACCAAACGAGTATCTAGCCTGGTGTCCTGTCTCTGAGCGCTGCCTCTACCAGTGCTCGACTCGCCAAGACGTGCAATCCCATTTCATGGAAAGCCCTGACGAACAAGGCCTTGTGGTCCTTCTGTTGGCTTTGGGTGCTGCCAGTGCTGCCCTCCATCCTGCCACGGTCTCACTTTGCTTGCAAAGTCGTTGGACTTGGTCACATCCAGCATGAGTGAGCAATGGCAAACAGGCTTTCTGCAGAGCGGTTGAATCTGGGAACAGAGCATCAAGGCCTACGTGGCCTGTACTCTGCCAGCCCAGGCCAAGCAAGCTTGGATTTGTTGGGACAGCTGTGCGTCCTTAATGCAGTCAGACCCAGATACCCTTGTGCGTCGGCCCCGTACTCTGTAAGTCTGTTTGGTGCCGACCCTGCTCCTTGGTGGGAATGCTTTCCGGAGCTCTGAGCCGGACTGAAGGTCTAGACTCCATCCCTGTCTCTACCCAGGACGGTGCCTCGTGATCTTGTCCTATCTCTGCCTCCATCTCTACTTAAAATTGAGATGATAATACTTTTCTGCCCTGGATACAGGAGGGTGGGATTAAGACTTTTAGGGAACCAGTAAGTCTCCCCCTTATCGTGCCAGGCTGCTCCAGGCTTAGACGTGCTGCACTGCCGTGTGTGGGCGGTGTTTGGGAAGCCATGCGTGTGGCATGTGGTCATCACAATTAAATGGACATCTGCTTTTCAGATCCATAAAAACAAAACCTAGCCACCTTGAGCATCTTGACAGTGCACCCCGATGCATCGCTGGAAGTTATGTCCACACCTGAGTTCATGTTCACCTGAGCTAATCCTGTTTGCTAGCGTTACGAGCACTCCTGTAGGGCTGTGAAATAAGAGCTATGTGGCCGGGGGCAGCTGACAGATGGCAAAATTGCAGAAGCGAGAACGGTTCGACCTAGTGCAACATCAAGACCATTAAAAAGAAGACATGGTTGTTAACACCCGTGGACTGAAGAGTTCAGCAGGGATTGGGGAGATGGCTGCCAGCCGGTTGGTTTAAACTTTGGGTGGACCAGGAGTCAAAGTGTTGGGGGGTGACTGTCCACAGGGACCCCCCCAGATCTCCCACTCCGACTACTCCAATATAATCTATTGAACGTTGCCTGGACTCTGTGAGAGAAAAAAGCTGCCCAAATACATTACGGGTGCAGGGCCGCGTTTCGGGGCCGGGCAGGCAGCTGCAGCTCTCGGTGATGCCAGCGGGAATTTCCCCCGTGTGCCAGGGCTGAACATAGCCCAGGGCTCGTAGGGCTCATTTACTCACCGCCAAAATGCAGCTGCTGCTGGACCAGAGCATGCGGGTGGTTTAATGCGTGAGCTTAGGGGAGGGAGCAGCTGAACCCGGGGAACTCGGGGACGCGTTATCATACTGGGACGTGGCCGAGACGCTGAGGCTCTCGCGTTCATTACCAAGCAACCACTCCAGCTTTGCAGAGACAACGCCGGCTGGGAGCTAGGTTGAGTGTAGACTGAGGGAAGGGTACCTGTTTTGGTCTCCCACCCAACCCTGCTTGGCTTGAGAGATGCGCGGGCCCCCCCCTCTCACCTGTGAGATGCAGCGCAAGTATCTGATGGCCACCTCGCTGGGGATGAGCTGCTGCCCATCATAGATGTCTTTGCAGGGGATCCGGGCCAGCATCCTCTTCATCTCCTTCTCGGACAGGCCCGAGTAGCTCAGGTTCCCCAGCTTCTCCACCGGCACCGCGGTGCTGAACGCGCACAGGATGCACTTCCCGTCCAGCAGCGTCACGGAGATCCAGACCGCGGGCGCGATCATGGCCCGCTGAGCCATGGAGCAGAACATGTAGCGCAGCACGGCCGGGTCCTTCTGCCTCATGCCCGTTGGCCTCCTCCACTCCTCCGCCAGCATGGACACGTTGTTGTTCATCACGAACCCCAGCAGGAAGAGGACGAGCGGGGGCACGAACAGGATGCCCAGGCCGTAGGCCAGGTTGTAGTGCGGCAGGCAGGGGCAATTGAAGTCAAAGGCCGCATACATCTGGGCGCTGGCGAGGGCCATGATCCCGCAGATGCCGTTCATGAACGACTCCTGGTTGGACTGGAGGAACTGGAAGATCATCCGGAACTTGTCCATCTTCCCCGCCGGCTTTCGCCCCGCTCCTCGACCCGGCGCCGCGTCTCGCTTCACTTTCCTCCTCCTCCTCCCAAGACCGAGCGCATCGCTGCAATGGTCTCCGACTACTTCTCATTGCATTATTCAGTCCCCGGGAAAGGACCCCGCTTGCTGAGTCCCTGCCCTGATATTTAAAGCCGAGGACTTGCCGCTTTCTTTAGCTGAAGGCTGGCAAAAGTCCCAGCTGGGCTTCCCCCGCCTTGGCCGAGACCTACGAACGCTGCGTTCTCAGGAGCTCCAGGGCTCGGAAACCGTCCTCCTCTGTTCTTTGTTGCACCTGCATCCCTCCAGCTCTTCGGCTGCCGATGCTTTGGCTTGCCTGGGGGCGCTGGCGCTGTCGCTTTGTGCTCCGCGTCTGTCTGTTCTTGCCAGTAAAGGGAGTTGTCTCGACTCCGTCGACCGGCTTGCAAATGTGCTGGGGCTGCGGAGCGCTCCTCCCACACCTGTGCACTCGGAGGGCCGAGGGCCCGCACCCCACCTCCCGGGGAAAGGATGGCAGGTATGCAGCCGCGCCCTGCTCTCGCAGGGCTTTGAGGCCCCGTGCATCGCAGCTGCAGTGATTCATGAGCTCACCAGCCCCCTTTCCCTACGGTGCATTGGCTTTTTGGGGAAGCGGTGCTGACTCCTCGCTAGTAGTCGCAGTCTAGATGGGGAAGGGAGGTGAAGGGGAGCCTCGAGCGAGGAGGAGTAAATTCCCCCGTGCTCCCATGCGATACACCAGGCAGCCGTGATCTCCTCTGCTATCCCCGCCTCGGTCTCTCGGACACGCGCATCTACAACCAGATGGCACTGGTAGCATTTAGGACTCTCGTGGGGCTGGGAGCTCGGGGATCGCCTTTGCAAAGGCTAGCCCTTGTAGTCTCATACCATCCACTGGCAAATATCATTCTCTCTGGCCTCAAGGAAATGAAGTTTGGAGCCGGGTGGCCTGGCTTCAGCCAAACCTGTTCATTGCTCAGTAGAGTGGCACGCAGGATGAGCCCTCTGGCTCCAGAAAGCCTTGAGGAAGAGAGATGTTAAAAAGCCAACCCTTCTAACCGGGCTTTCTGAGTGGTGTAGGTATTGGGACCTCCCCAAGGAAACATTAAGGTCCCCTGGCTGGGGACTGGTAGGATGGCCATGGCTGGCCGCGGCCCGTTTTCCATACCGCGTGAATCAAAATGAAGTCGGATAGTCTCACTTTCTTCTCCGGTGCGAGAGAAACCTCTTGGCTTCGCAGGGAGACGGGGCTACACCTGGCTGGGATAGACCGTGTCTGACAGCTGGGGAAAGGGCTTGAAGCTGCTGCAAAGCAGGTTTGCATTGGCTATCGGGAAAACCATCTTTGTAGTTGCACCAGTGCGGCGGTGGGCTAGATGCCTAGGGAAAGGCATGGGTTCGCCATCACCGGAGGTGTCCGAGAAGAGGTTCAGCCGCTGGTCGGAGATGACCTGGGTGGGGCGATGTCCGTGTTGTACTATGGGGATTTGCCAGGCTTCTGGGCTTTGCTGGTTGCCCCCTTCTCTCCTCTCTCTGCTACATGCATCCAGGTATTTTTAAGCCTTCCTTGGAGGCCTCGAGTGTTGGCTGCAGCCCAGGCTGGGGACTTGGACTGGGATGTGCCAGTGCTCCTGCAGGGACTTGAAGCTAGAGGGTCTTGCGCCTCCACTCGGGGTCAGACCGCTGGCCCTATTTGGGGTCAGGAAGGGATTTTACCCTGTTGTCAGGTTGGGCGGTGGGGGGAGGACGTAGACCTCTACCTGGGATCTCTCAAGAGTACTACACGGACTCCCAAGGGAGGTGGTGCTCTCTCTTACCTTGGGGGTCTTCAAGAGGAGGCTGGACAGGCACTGTGGCGGGGCCAGTAGGGGGCGCTCCCGTTTTGAGCCGCCCACCTCCCTGCGCCCGCCCACCTTCCAGGCCCCGAGTGCCTCCCTGGGGTGCCTCGCGTCCGGCCGACCCCTTCCCTGGAGCACACCCGCTAGCCTGGGGTTTCCGCTGCCACCAT
>JAGPOW010002742.1:24064169-24094715 GCA_030014935.1 Caiman crocodilus | reverse complement strand
GAGATCCCTGCCCTGAGGGATTCACCAGCAGCCTCTCAGGCTGGCACAGGGAGAGGTTTCTGGAGAGGGGCACCCATGGTGGCATTTCTGCCACAGGCACTTGGCTGGGGCGTTACGACCCCGGCACTCGCTCCTCGGCACTGCCCGGGGCAAGGGGTCGGAGCTGATGACGTGTTTAGGTCCCTTCCGGCCCTAAGCACCAGAAAAGGATGAAGCGGCTGGTTGCAGAAGTAGGATGCTGGCTGCTGCGGTTCCCCTGCTTTACCTGTGCCAGGATCGGGTGTGGTGTCCTGCGTTGTGTTGGCGTTGACACTAGCTTTGCAATGAGTGTAGACTCTGGATGTGTATGAGAGGGTTTGGACAGGGCTGATCCTGCCTCAGGCACGGGGTTGGATTAGACATGACCTCCAAAGGTCCCTTCAAGCACGACTTCTCTATGGCTTTCTGATTCTCCGAAATGAAGGCATTTAAGGGAGGGAGGTATATCTCAGTGGTTAGGGCACTAGCTCAGGATTTGGGATGCCTCATTTCAATTTCCAGCTCTCCCTGAGTATAGAGAGACGCTGAGTGTATCCCTCTGGTCCTGATTCTCTTCCTAAACAACTCGTTGAATAGCAGCAATGCTGTTGAGGCCCTATAGTAGAGATTGCGAGGTCCCTGGGTGCTATGGGAAGGGGTGTGGGTAAGACAAAGGCAGCAGCTGGCGCACACAAGGTAAGTGATTGTTGTCCACGGTCTTGGAGTCGGTCGTTGGAGGATGGAGGAACAGAATTCAGGAGTCTGGCTCCTTAGCCGGAGGGTTGGCCCTTACTGCTCTGCCTCCCAGACATCCCGATGGTTACGCCACGGCACACAGCATCTCGTGTGTGATGAATGCTGAAAAGCACTCCCGTGTCAGCCAGGCAGCCGTATCTGTTTGCAGCTCGGCGCTTGACTGCATGCTCTCAGCAAACCGGGACAGATTTGGCTCCATGGATAAAGAGGAGGCTTGCGATGGAGAAACGCTGTGTTGCAGGGTTAGCGAATTGCTCATTGATTCCTTCGCTCACCTGGTGTTTGAATTTGGGGACGTCAAGGGCAGGTCACATCAAAGCCCCAGTGAGTCAACCCAGTAAAAAGCCTCCCGTTGTTTGCAGTGGGGCTTTTGATCTCCAGAAAAGTATTGTCTTGCATTAACCACAGTGTGCAAGTCTAATCCTGCAACTTCACTGGAAGTCAACGGCAACTTGGCATAGAAAGCTATAGGAACCACTGTCTCGATATCTCTCCTCTCATTGCTTTCATAGCATTCAAGCTGTTGCTTATGAAACCTTATGCCTCTCTGAATTAGTTAGTCTCTTAAAGTGCCAGCTTGCCCTACCTTCGGTCTCGGGGCTTTCTTAGCCGTTGGGTTTTGTTCGGTGATTCTACTTGTTGTGGGCTAACTTTGTGCGCCTTGGGACATAATGCAAGATTAGGACGTTCCTTTCAGGACCTGGCATGCTAATGCTTTGTTTGGTGTTTGCACGCAGCAAATCCACGGATGCGTTGCTTTAATTCCCAGTGAGCCAAACTAAACTACGTCTGAGGACTTTAATACACAAGAAAGTCTTTTAAAACATGGGGAAATCATGCTCGTGCAAACAGATATGCAGTTGCAGTGCATGAACGGGTAAAAAACATGGTGTGTACATATGCCCTTGGGAGGTATTCTCCCCCAGGGCTGGGCAAACGCATGGCATGCCTTTTTCTGGGAATTATCTGCCCCCCAGGCATTGCTTTTTCATGAGTTTAACTCTCACTGACGCAGTAATGCGGTGCATGCAGCTTTGTCTTTGCTTTCTGACTCATTCTATCTGAGGATCCCAGGACGCTTTATGCTCGAGCATTAATTAAGCATCAGTCCCCTCCAGGGAGGTAGGCAACGTTGGTACCCCTCCTCTTCCAGGTGAAGAAGGTGCGGCACGGAGAGTGGAAGTGACTTGCCTACGTTGCATGGAGTCTGTGGCAAGTGAGGAGACGCCCCAAATCTCCTGCCTCCCAATCCTGCACAAACCGCACGGCTGTCCTTTTTTTATTTTCCTCCTTTTTGCACCCGTTTCTCGCAGCCCTTCTCAAGCAATTGAAGCCCAGAGAACATGAAAATCAGCATGCAAAGGGGCCTTGCAGAGAAAGCTAGAACGTCGGGCTGAGCCCCTGTAGGAAAACAACTCATTTGACTAGTGTGTGCCCAACAGGATGGACCGGATTTCCCCAGCTCTGATTTCCAGCGCTGCATCAGGGAGAAGTACACTAAAATCGCCTGCCCCTGCCCCAGCGGGAGGGAGATGCCATCGGTTCAGCAGAGCCCACGAATGCAGCTCGGGTTGGAAATGAAAAATCACGAGTGATTTACCAATGGGGCCCGGAGAGACGTCTCGTTAAGCTGGAAAATCTATAGTCGCGGGAGGACTGGCGTGTGGTTCAGCGCCGATGCTGAGCCCCGCTGGGAGCCAGGAGTGGGCTGGCAGATTGATAAATAAATTGCTCCTTTTTAACGTCTTCGGAGACTGCGGGCTGATAAGATGCTGACGTGAGGGAGCAAATGAGCTGAAGCGCTGCATTTCGTGAGCACGGCCCGGAAAGGGGGAAATCTGTGCTTGTAATGCCCAAAAGCTGTTCTGCCATTTCGTAGCCCCTTTGCCAAATACCTTGTTGCTCCACGGTCCTGAATCCCTGCTTGTGAGCCGGTGTCCTGCCTTTCTGGATGAGGATGGGCAGCACACGTAGCAGGGAAGGGATGAACGTGGCTCGTTCTAAGCAGAAAGGGTGTTTCTAATGGGGTTGTCGGGCCCTGATGATCAATCTCTGACTTGCCATTTGACTGAAGCAGCTGGCGCTGCCCTTGGTGCCAGCCAGCCTCCCCACGCCTTCTGTTGCCCCCCCAAATCCGGACCTGCTATACGTCACTATGGAAGGGGTGATGAACTGTAGACGGCGAGGGCCGGGGGGGACCTCAGGAGTGCATCCTTGCAAAGACTACCATGTGCACGCTCCAGTTGGGTTTGTTTTCTAGCACATCCTCCAAAGCTGATCTTCTTCCTGAGCGCAGGCCCTTGCTGCTAGCGAGGCAGGACCTACACGCGCCTGCTTGCATACAGCTGGGGCCTGACGAGAACAACTGCTTTAATCAGTGGCGCTGGACAGAAACGTAAGCTACACTGGCATTAAAGTTGAAAGTCTGACTTTTTAATGGTTTAACTCCTCCTCTTCCCCCAACAAAATACTAGCATTGTCGTGTTATAAAAACAGGAAGTGAAAAAGGACTGTGATTTATGTGGGAGCGAGTACAGAAATGCGCAAGGGAGGCGCCTGACTTTAACTCTGCCCACGCGGTGGCATTCACCCCTCCTCTCGCACCTTAAAGACTGAATGTGGGGTGTTTTGAAATCTGAGTTCAAATTTTTGGGGCAACCAGTTGGTGCCCACTTAAACTGGGATCCTGCTGCAATAGATAAATCCCCCGAGCTGGCATCAGGAAGCTGGACCTAAATTCTGTGGCATAAAACTATTGGTTTGTTTGTTTGTTTTTTAAGTGCCATCAACTTATATTTAAAGCACAGCAGTGGAGGCTTTCTTGAGTTCATTGGAAGATCCCACAAAGCAGTGGTTTTTAACCTTTTTTTATTTGCAGACCCCTAAATGTTTTTAATGGAGTTGCAGACCCCTCTGAATTGCAAGTGTGGGTATTCGCATGCTTTTGATGGATCATAGTCCTCTACCACGGATCCCTTGGACATTGTCCCCCACGGTTCTGCAAACCACAGGCTGAACACCATTGCCACGCGGTATAGTGATTTCTCTGATGGTTTGGTAGGAAGTTTGGTTCGGTAACCTCTAATTTTCAACAGGCAGCTCTGTTTTGTTCTGGAAGCGCAAGGCAGTCGAAGAGCGTGGTAGGTGAGATGGGGCAGGTAGGGTTTTTGGCATGTGGGACAATGCAGGAGCTTTGGTTTTTAGGGTAACCGTGTTGAAACCATTTCAGCAGTGAGATCATTTCGGCGGCAGCAGCATTAATTGCCTGGGTTTCAATTGGCACGGTCCCTGGAGAGGGATGGGAGAAGCTCGCATCTCTCCTGGCTGCAGTTTCAAGCTGATAAGACTCGGGCACATGCTACTGCATTAGTTAAATACTATTTCCCTCTGATGGGTTGTTTCACAACTCAGGGGGCGGCGGGGGCTACAGTTTTTTCGGGTTTTTCTTTTTTGATTGAAATGAATGACCAACAAAGGCATGTGGGACTCCTCAGCAGTCATGATTGTCCTTGGGACCGCTGTACATTTAATGCGAGAGTGTTTACTGCCCTTCTCATTGTGCTGGCACTGGGCTGAAATATTGGCTTGGGGAGCTGAAGTGTCGCCAGCTTGGGTAAAGCTGGCATCCCATCTATCCCATCTATCTACCCGGACTGCTTCCCTTGTAAAGACGGCGTTTCGGCAGGACCGTGCCCCCTTTAAACCTCTGTTTGCCTGGAGACGTTGGCCTTCTGGGCAGCTGCCCACCTGTTATTCACAGTGCCCACCCAGGGCACGGACGTGCACGCTCTCTCCTTGCCCGAGGGCTGCCGCGGGGTGGTCTGGCTCACGTCTAAGGGCGGCTTGCCAGAGTACCACATTTTTAGGAGCTTGTTCACTTGCTCCTGGTCTGTGATCCCTCGCAGGTGATCTGCCTCCCCTTCCCCCTCCTCTTCCCCCCGGGGCACGTTGAAGCGCCGCAGCTTGATCTCCGTCCGCATGCTCTCGAAGAAGTGGAGGATGCACTTGTTGGCGAAGTCCCGGGCGTGCTCGCAGCAGGTCTCCTCGAAGATCTTTTGCTCCATGTCGATGTAGTTGCTCCAGTAGCGCGTCTGCACAAAGGCAGCCTGATTGAAGCAGGGTCGGAGCCAGCGGGCCAGGAAAGCCACCACGATGAGGAGCAGCAGGATGCTCCAGCCCAGGGCCTGGGTGACAAGGAGAAAGCAGAGAGACGGGATCAGAGGCGGAGGGAAGGGCACTGGTGTCTGGACACAAGAATTGCCCTTGACTGGGCCGGATCATGGGTCCACCTTGCTCGGTCTCCTGTGTCCGGCGGAGGCTGGAAGGGAGGGGGAACAAGGTCTGGCCAGGATTTTCCTCCCTCCCTTGCAGCCGCCAGCACCGAAGGTCCAGGCAGGTCCGATTCGGAGGCCGTGCTCCTCGCTCCCATGCTCAATATCTACGGATGCCCCTTTCCTCCAAGCATGTGTCCAGTCCCTTTGTGAATCTGGCTAAACTCTCCACTTCCCCCACATTTAGCAGCAACGAGCGCCGCGTTTTAATTGCACTCTGTGTGGGGAAAAAAAACAACTTCTTTTACTTAGTTTTAAACTTACTCCCTACTAGTTTCATTTTGTGACCCACCTAGCTCTTGTCTGGTGAGAAATAATAAATCCCTATTGACTTTCTCTTCATCATTTAGTATTTTGTAAACCTTTCTTATGCCCCCCGCTCTGAGCTGAGATGGCTTAGTCCCTTTAGTCTCTCCTCGTATGGCAGCCCTTCCGTAGCCCATACCATGATTCATCCTTGCTGTCCTTTTCTGGACTTTCTAGTTTTTCTAGAGCTTTTTTGAGGCGTAGGGACCATAACTGGGCCCAGTATTCAAGGTGTAGATGCACCTAAGGGGCATTATGATGGTTTCCATTTGGTTTACAATTCCCTTCTCAGTAATCCCTAACACTATGCCTTTGTCTGGCTATCTGTTGTGTGCAATATTCTTTATTTTGTACATTAAGTCACCATCCTCCGCTGCATCTAGGTGCCAACCAGCAAGACGGCGCTCTCCTTTTCTGCTACCCTTCAGTGTCCGGGAAGTGGAGCCCAATCTCGCTCCAGGTTTAGTTCATGGCAAATCTCACATCGGCTCCAGAAGGAGCAGCTTGCAGTTCTCTAGACTGCTCTGCGTGCCCTCAAGGACAGCTGTGACTTACTTGCGACCAGCATCTCAGGTACCTGGAGACGGCCTTCCGGGAGGTGTTGTTTCTCACGAGTTCGTCCTCTTTGCAGGGCACTTTGGAGAGCAGGAGCTGCGTCTGCATCTGGGTAAGGTTGGCAAAGCCTGCAAACTTTTCAGGGTCGATGGAGCCACTGAAAGCGCAGATGAAGCATTTGCCATCGAGGAGGGTGACTATGATCCAGACAATGGGGGCAACCATGGCTCGCTGAATGATGGAGGAGCACATGTACCTGGGTGTGGGAGAGAGAGGACTGAGTGAGTGATCCCTTGATCTCCTGGGAAGCTGGAGGCGTATACTTGTCCGTGGCACTCGCATCAGTAATGTTAGCTAACGATACTCCTTCACTCAACCAGCTGAGCCATTTACATTGCTCCAGCTGATGCCTCCCCTGCTCTCGAATCTCCTCCCTGACTTTTGCCTTGACTTGTTCTCCAGGGATCTGATTTGCAGCCCGGTGGCTTTTTGCCCAGCATGTAGAGACTATGGTTGGTCAAGATCCAGCCAAGGATCATGCCTGGTTAAGGACACTCGTGCTCACTGTGTGCACGTTCCCCCGTCGGTGCCCTCTTCCTCTCCCTCCAAATCCAGCTTCTGCCCCCAGCCCTTTCCTTGCCCAGCATCCTCTCAGCTGAAAGCTTGGAAATGATGCATGCTTTCATTGATAAACCTTCCCCCCCCGCCCATGGGCTTTTCCAACTAGAGCAAGCAAGGACAGCGCACACCTGCGCAGGGTGGCTGCAGAGTCCTGCTGGTGTAGCTAACTTTTCCCCAAGCCCACTTCACATGCACGCTCATGTTCAATGCTCTTCTCTCGTCCTGGCTGCTCTGTACTTGGAGCTCTGAAGGAAGTCTGGCTCGTCCCATTGAAGTCAATAGGAGCGGTGCTCACAATGGGAGGTCCTGCAGCCACTACTGAGCGTTTGCACTCTCTCGCTCCCCTGGAATAAGCTTTCCAGTGCCTCACGTCCCCACAAAATACCATGTGTCCTGGGTTAGAGCCAGGCTCTGCCAGCTTTGCTCCTGTTGCAGAGCACCGTACTCTAGGCATCGCCCTACTGACTTCAGGGGAGAGAAGTGGCACTGGGTGAGACACGGTGCCACAATCTGCTCCTCAATACTTAATCGTCATTTCTGGGTGGCATCCAAGCACGCGTTCGCAGTACGCTGCCTTAGAAGAGATGCCTGTGGTAGGAGATGATGCCTGGTGAGACTTATTGCAAGGAAACCCTCCGTATCGATTCCCAAGCTTTCAGGATGCCGCTAGTTAGTTCTATAAGAACCGGGGAATTTGGGCCCATGCCTCGATTTGTCCCCAAAATGCACCTGTGCTCGCGTGTCTCCTCGAGCAGCATCCATCTGGCCCGTGGCGTCTGTCACCATTAACCTGACATGGGTAGTATGTAATCATTTGCCTTTGAATGCCAACGAGCTCTCCTTTAATTGCTTATCTTCTGTGCTCTCTTGCCTCATTTTAACTTCTTTTGTCAACTTGCTTCTCCTGTCTCTCTTATTCCAGGGCAAGTCAGGAGCAACTCCCTGGCCCATCAGTTTAAATGCAGAGTGCCCTGTGCATCCTTGTATGCCGGGGCAGTCGGCAATGAGTTTTCTAAACTACCTGTGCTTGCTCCTTCTCTCATCGGGCTGTTCCTGTGCCGGGACACTTTCTGTTATGCTGCTGTTTCCCTGAAGGTGCTGAGACTTGCCGTGCTCTTGCCCTCCCTGATTCACTGGCTCTGCTATAAGGCCGGGATTGTTAGCGGGCTGGTGGGGCATAAGAAGGGAGCTCTTGGGAGCTGAGCTGGGAAGAAAGTGGAGAAACAGCAGGAGAGCAAAGATGCGGCTCACCCGAGGGCTAGGAGAGGGGCAAAGGGGACTGAGGCCTTCCCGGCAGCGCTTTCCCCACCTGATGATGGCCAGATCCTTCTTTCTTCCCCCCGTCGGTCTCTTCCACTCCTCCAGCATCACCACAGACTGCCTGTTGACAATGAGCCCACAGAGAAAGAGGGCAATGGGAGGCACAAACATGATCCCCATCCCGTACGCCGCGTTGTACTTGGGCAGGCAGGGGCAGTTGAAGTCAAAGGAGGTGTAAATCTTCACGCTGGCCAGGGCGAGAAGCCCGCAGATCCCGTTCATCACCGACTCGGAGTTAGACTGGAAGTACTGGAAGATCATCCGGAACCGATCCATGGTGCCCCGTGGGCCGGGGCGGCTTCCCCCGGAGACCCGCTGACTTAGTCTGAGAGCCTGGCTCCTGTCTCTGCCTCACCGTGCTTGTTTTCCTTCCCCCGCTTTTCCCATCCCCAGCACTTCAGTGCCTGCAGGTGTGTTGGTGTTGGGGCCGTCACTCCTGCTGCCGGGATTGTGTGCTGTGCAGTGATTCATCGCCGGCGGTTGACCTGGAGCTAGTCAAATAAGCTGGTCTGTTTGCATGCCTCCTCCCTGTCCTTTGCATTAGGACGCCCGGTCTCTCTGAAGCTGTGATTTAGCAACTAGAGAGAGCTGGGAGAAATGGGCTCTGTGCAGCTCTGCATCCGGCTTGCTGTGTGACTCCGGGCAAATTGCAAAGGGCCTGATCCTATCCTACCTGCTGAGCACGTCTACACGTTCATTAGTGCAATGTAATTACGGAGCATTAAGTTTAGTACCTGCTCAGTAGCACCGATTACGGTGCATTAAGTTAGTAACTGTTATTGCAGGTACTAAGCTTAACGCATTGTAATCGGTGCTGTTGTGCATTAGTGCAAATGAACGCTGGTTTTGATACTAATGTACTGCACATTAGTGCATTAGCGCGGTTTTTGCCAGCTTCGCTAATGTGCAGTAGAATTAGTCTAATGGGCGTTAAACGTCCCCACTGTGCGCCCAAGTGGACTGAGGTGCCTGGGTGTGATCCTATTCAACTCTGGGAATCTATTAGTACACCTACTTGTGCAACACGCCGGCGTTTGGCTCTTGAGACCAAGCTGTGAGGAGAAGGAAGAGGACCCGTTCCTATTTGTATTAAGTTTTCCAAGGACGTGAGCAGGAACAAATTCCATTTTCACCTCTAAGAGGTGCACTCTGCATCTTGGTCGGTCTCCGTTTCCCTGTCTGAATAGGCCTCCTCTTAACAGTGCTTGAGCACAGAGGGTTTCTTTGGCCTCTCTCCAGTCCTGTGACTGTTATTAAATGGTGCTCTTCAGGCAGGAGACCAGTGTTATCTAATTGTTTCCTGGCGCTCCCTCATGTCTGTGTCCAGCTGTTGCCTCTTGTCTTCCACTTGGAGCATTGGCTCTATGGAGAGACAAGCTTTGTACAGCACCTAGCGCCGAAGAGCCCCAGTCGGAGACCAGGACCCCGCTGTGCTCCGGTAACCCCCGTCAACGATCCTTCGTGGTCACAGGTGATTGCCTTCCACGAATGCCTGATCTGTCAGCCCGAAGATGGCTGATGGGACAATTTGGTATCGCCAGGCTCAGTTGCAGCTCAGGTATGTGTCTCTATGCCGGGCAGGTGGGCAACCAGGTGGTCCCGATCCTCCCCTTCTCGCAGAAGGTATTTTCCGCCCCGCCACCAAAGAAGCTTTTTTTTGTCCCTCTTTCTGATATGTAGTCTCAGTTTCTTCCTCCTGGCTTTTTGTTTCGGATGAGGCGAGCATTCAGCCTCGCTTACAACTTGGGATCCGGCAGGTGTTCAGAAACCCCAGCCCAGAGCACGTGGTGGATTTGCAAGTGGGGAAGGCGCAGATCTGCTTGGCTGGCGGGGTAATGGCAGCAGATGAAAGCAGTCAAATTCCTTCTCCTTGAATAAGACGGTCCTGTTTCAAATGCTGGGTTAGCTTGTGTATGTTGCTTCGTCATAAGAAGCCACTGGGCCAGGCTTCTGTTGGCCTAACGTGTTTAAAAGCTGGAAAGGGTGGAGGGTATGAAGTCCTTCCCACACGTGCGCACACCTGCTGTGCTGCATCCCAGCGTGGCCGTGCTCTGTACAGATGTGCTCGAGCTTTGCAACTACAGACCTTGAGAGTCCGCCTGACCTGGGCGTGCAGCTGGGTGGCTGCTCGGGTCACCTCCTCGTGTCTGCGTTGTGCCGGCGTATCGGCACGCACAATTGCTCGCCTACAGACTCGGAGCTGTGACGTCCTTCTCACCAGCGTCAGGCCGGCTTCTCTCGGTCTGGTACCTGGTCCTCTGTAAACCAGTGCAGCCTGTTCCATGGTCTGGTGACTAGACCCGTACTCCCACTTAGTCTTGTCTGGGTGAGGAGAGTATGTGGACACCCAGCAGGACTAAAAATAAGCCTTTCAAAGGGCAAACGAGTGGCATGCAAGCTAATGGGCATGCACACCTGGCGAGGAGAGGGATGCCACCAGGCCACTCTGCCCGCAGGATCGCCAGTGGCGCAAAGCAACACAACTAGGGTTGTTACCGCGTCCAAGGAGCCCCAATGGTCGCAGCAGCCTCAGGACTGACTTGACTCGATGCATTGCAATTTGCCGTTGGCTGGCACTCACCAGCAATAAAAGCTGGTGATGGATCAGCTATAGCATTGGCATTACGGGACGTTGCAAGCTGCATTTGGCCTTGGTCAGAACTTGGGTTTCCTTGCTTTCCAAATGCTCTCGGCGTTGGCTGGGATTGCCAGTTAATAACCCGCAGTTCTATAACAACTTGGATCCAAAAGGTTTTGCGAGCGCCGTGTTGAAAAATCACCTCTTTTTAAGCAGATCATTTCATGCTTTGAAATGCTGCTGCTTTTGGGGGTGAACACAACAATGGTGCCCAACAGCCTTATGAAATAAATTGGCCCTGGGGAAGTTGGAGCATCCCCTGTCCAATGCAGCCTCGAAAGGGAAGTGTCCCCAAGCAGAACGTAGTTTCTCAGACTGGACGTTTGGCCTGGACGTTAGCGGTCTGGCAAAAGGTGCCGCGTCCGCTGCTTGGAACGGAGACGTGTTGGTGATTTGTGGCAAAAGCGGAACGTTTCACAAAACTGATGGGAGAGGCAGAGTGCGAGCGCACGCCTTTCTGCAGGTGAAGAAGGCAGTTGTCAAACACGGGCAGGGGTCTAGAATAATATTCACAACAGGGTGCAAATCTCTCCCCCCTCTTGCTCTCTTATTTGGAGGGAATGTGAGGAGAGGAGCCCAGCCCGTGATGTCGTGTGTCTGAAGCTCGAGGGCGCTGGGCTGCTCCCAGAGCACCTGGTACTCCTCCAGGGGAATCGGCGCCCTGTCCCTTTCCTTTGTCTCTCCCATTCGGGCTTTATGGGAAGGTCTGTGACTCATGTTCAGGGAGCGGTTTGATGTGGGGCATCACGATCTCCTGGGAGGTCCCTCCTTGCCAGCAGCGAGCAGCCACGGTTTTGTTTGAAAACATTGTTTCCCCCAACTCCTGCGGGCACCCTTGCGCATCTCCCCGGGGGAAATGGCAGGCTCTGGATTTGGTACCAAAGAGCATCAAAACAGCAGGTGGGGAGGAGGGGAAGCCATTCTTTAATTGCTCACAGGATTAAAACAGCCTTTTATCTGGGGGAGAAAAGCGAGGGGGTTGTAGGAGAGCGGGTAAGATGCAGAGGCTGCCAAGTGCCGTGTGTCACTGGCAGGACGGTGTCCTCCAGCCGCAGCGTGATCCCGATGGTGCAAAACAATCGGCGTTGCACAAAATGAACGTTGCAGACTTTGGCTTGTGATCTATCGCCAGCGGGGCCACCTGAGCCTGTCCAGCAAACCAAATTAGTGGGTGTGCCTGTGTCTCCGTGTGTGTGTGTGTGCACGCACGCGTTCTGCAGGGAGGATAGCCACATCTCTTGCTAAGGGTGTCGGGGGTGCTCTGTGCTAATAGTGTTTTTGTTCAGTTGGTTTAAACTTTGGCACCTGGGCTGAAACGGTCCTCGTGGGGTGTCAGCCTGGGCTGGAGCGTTTCCAAAACGTTGTAGTCAAAATGGCTCTGCAGTCGCTGGCTTGTTGTCATCACCTATGTGTTGTCGCACACAAGGGTCAAGGTGTGCTTGCATAAACACACACGCACAAACACTGACACACCGGTGATAAGGCGCGCAGGAACTTGGGCATGCACCCAAGTGGATGGACACGCAAGTATTTGGCATTACTTCTATCATCTTATTTGTTAATGAATGCACATGCATTGACCTTCCCCATGTGCGTTGGCACACCCATACACATGCCAGCTCATACATATGCCCACACATGTCACAAACACCTATTAAGGTCAACACATGTGCCAAGATGCAAATAAACACACACTGAGTGGGATGCACATGTGCTGGCACTGCACGCGTGCTGGCACGTGTCGCACGCTGATGCACAGATGCACAGGAAGAGCATGCATTATTCTCTCTCTGTCACATCAGTGGTGAACTGCCCAAATGTCGACTTCCTGAAGTTGTTCTACCCCTGAGGCAGACACTATGTGAGCTGTTGGGGATCTCTGCTCTCTGGCTACAGCAGTTGGCAGGGTGTTTTGTGGGATGGGGTGCAGGGAATGACAGAAGAGCATAAGCAGGCTTCTCTGCTTGCTTTTAGATCCCAAACTTGCAGCACTGCCCTGGAGTTACATGGCTTTGAGGGTACTTATGCTCACCGGGCCTGACTTCCTCTCTTGTGACTGTGCTGACCTCAGTGGATAGACCAAGAGCACGAGCAAACCCAGGCAGAGCTTGTTCTCGGCTTGCAGAAGATCACATTTCAGCAAATCTGGCTCTAAGAGCATCCTTCTCCCTCCTGCCCCGGGTCATTAACTCTGCTGCCAGCAATGCAGCTTCAGTGCCACAGTCAATTGGAGTGAGGGTTGTATGATGCTGATGTGTAGCCAAGGAGCGGCCTCCCACCATGGGGGCATTGGATTATTGCTTGCTCCATAGCGGGAAACATCCAGCAAAACGTGAATGGTCTGGGAAGGCGCTCTTGGATTCTGGAGCGAGAGACCGAGGTGGGAGAGAGGGGTTATCAAGGCTCTTTATAGCATTCACATGTCTGTGCTTGCAGTTTAACGCCAGTGTGAGAATAGCTCCTATATGCCCCCGTGAACATGAAAGCTCACATGAGCCCCAGCTTCCCCAGAGCCGGTGTCTCTAGTGGCAGGACACGGACCACCTTCCCAAATGAGGGTGCAAAGCAGCAGGCAGTCCTCTCCTCCATTTCGACCCTTGCTGGAGGGAGAGGGCTTTTTGATCCAGGCCACCCAGAAGCAGCTAGGACTCGGCGACGTGGGGCCGATGCAGCAAACTCGGGCTGCAGGAAATGTTGGTGCCTGTACAGCCTTGAACACAAAGCATGGGCTAAGCAAGTTGTGTCCCTTAAATGATTAACGCAATTCTAGCAAAATGTATGAGGTCTGTGTTGTAAATGGAGTTTGTGTCTCCTAACAAGGCTCCCTGGAAATAGGCACACTTGTAGGTATTCTTGCTTTAATGAGGTTACGATGGCAGACTATCTGGATACCAGCTCAGAAATCTATTACTCGGATAATAGCTTTTAAGAGCTTGTTAGTGTACTGCTACCCTGGCAGTCGGATCTTAGCCTTTTGGCTTGTATGAAACCCCTGTTGCCTCATCTCTCCGTTTATCTCGACCTCGGGCTAATTGGCACAAGTCCTGCCTGAGAGACCTCTTTGTGATGCTGTTTACCTGGCTGATTGGAGATGATGCTGCAGCACGATTACTCTAGATCATGTCTGTTCCCATTTCACAAGCGAGTGGTATTTGGTAAAAGGTGTCAGCATTGATCTCCTAATGTCCTACCGGATGATAATCTTTCCCCCTGGGTTTTTCAGGCTTTCTCTGGTTTGTCGTGAAAACTACCTGTATTAAGCTGTTGTATGAAGATGTAGATCACTGGTAGTTGCAACCTGGGTCATGCTACAGACCTAGTTCTCGTGTTTTCCATGACCTCTGGGCCTGCTGACCCACTACAGATTAGCAGAGGAGTCCTAGTCCAGGACCTCGGCTTAATGAAGTGGAAGAAGAGTTTATATAGCAGTAGTTTTGATTAACCGAAATCTGATTTGCTTTCCCTTAGGTTGCCTTTGCATATTGCATGGCCAAACCCTTTACCTGGGCACTCAGCCAGCATCACGGAGTTGCTTTTCTCCCGGATCTCCAGGTATGTCACAAAGGAAAACTGTTCTTGGTGATGGACTAGTAATCCTATGACTACATTTCGTTTTACCTCTTGAAGAAATTCTCATTTCAGTGATTTAAGATCTCCCTCCATGTAGGAGCTGGCCTTTTAACCGTCTACTATTGTGTGCGTGCTGATCCGCTGGTGTTCTTGCCCTTGTGTCTATGGTAAAAGGGGATATTTCCCACTCTTCTTGCACAAATGGTCACAGGGGTGCTTGAGGCGGCCTGTAGAATATGCATTCAGACTCTTGCAAAATGACCTCTTCAATACTCAAAGTATCTCCTTGCTCCATTACGAGGAGGTCCGTCGGCTGATGGCTGCGGTCACAGGGCATCAGCTATAAGCCACTTTGTTTAGCGCTGAACTCTCCAGCAATAGTACTCTTGAAGGATGGCCGTGCTTCGCACCATCTGAAACGTGGTACGAATTGTTTTACAAAGTTCTCACGGCTGCAGATGTATTTATTGCTTTGACAGTGGAAACATGGTTATCTACCTGCGTTTATTGACTGTGGTAAGGGTGGACCTTATAACGTGTGGGCTGCAGGGATCCATCTTGCGTTAGCCCTACAGAGGCAATCTAAGAGGTGATCCCAGAGTCCCGTGCCTCACCTGGAAGAGATGGGGACTTGTCATGGATGGAGAAATTGTTCAGTAAAACCTCCCAATAACCAGCAAAAGCATTGCTCTTTTCCTCCACCCTTGAAAGAGATGTTAGAAGCTGTCCTCCCCCTGTTTGCGCTAGTACAGTGCTGCAAAGGTATGATGTGCTGCTTGATGAATGAGACGGACGAGCTGGTTTGAGCCTGGGGAAGTCTGGAGGCTGGACGGACGGGGGCAGAACAAAGCAGGCTGCACAGAGCGTGCACAAACGTGTGTTCACAGTGCACCCCTGTGACGTCTGCACTTGTTAGCTGTGGAGACTGAATCTGGCTTTATATAGCAACCTCTGAAATATAGGAAACCTTTTGAAAAGTGGCCTTCCTTGCACAGGTGCAACTTGCACCTGGATTTCTTGCACCCGTGTGTCAGTTGTGACTCCCAGTTTGAAGTTTTTCCTTCTAATTGCTGGAGCAATTGCTCAAGCATACGCACGCACACTCATGTGTTGTGCTTAGGTCTTTACCACACCTGGAACCGGTGTTCAGCCCTTTAACAAATCCTGCCGAATGTGAAAGAAAAGACCTTGTCTTTGTTCGTGCTCTCTTGTCAATACTAAATCGGCGTCCTGATGTCACGCCGGAGGCTGCTGAGATGAGCAGAAAGCTTGAGAAACATCTCCTCCCTTCCCAGCTCCTAGCCAGTGCTCTTCTTCGTCTTTTTGATGTATGCGGAAATGTTAGGACTCTGACAGGTGTCAAAGCTGATGCTCTTTCAGATGAGTCAATCTTAGTCACCATTCACTATCAATCACATTTTCAATTGTGGGGGTTTGGTTTTGTTTTTTAAAAAAAAGGTCTTTCTCACTCGGCATGTAGTTAAACACTTCGCCACTGAATGGTGCTGCTGTTCCTGTAATATTAAAGGCATGGGTGCAGGGTTTCTTGCCTGTCTTAATTAAGAAGGGCGCAGTGTCTATTTTGCCAGGCCTAAGAAGCAAAATGGACAGAGCAGTCCCGGCTTGCTTGCCCCCCGCAACCCCAGCAGAAAATCGGGCCCGTCATAACTGCATTTTAGACGTCCAGCCCTGGTGGTTTCTGGCTCAGAGAGGTGGGTTCCTTTGGCCTTCCATTCTCCTGCACTAAAATACAACGTGAAGCAAAACGTTGGACTCGGTTTAAATGTAGCTGAGCTTTGAGGGAAGTTTTTGGTTCCAGGGGTGAACGGTGTAGTTGGGGCTCACCCTAATGCTGCGTGGGCATTTACTAATCTTACAAAGAGGATACGAAAAAGAAACTGCTCTCCGGTTGCAAGTACTTTTTTGGAGCCCTCTGGCCCAACGGTGTGGAAATTAAATGCAAACTGTATTGGTTACTGAGAGTGAAGGAGCAGCACGTGAGCAGAATGGCTGCGTGCTCCCCGCCCTGCGCACGTGGACCAGGGAAGCGCTCCGCAGGGATGGCCGGGCCTGCGTGCAACCGTCCTGGCCGAGGCACGGGCAATAGCTTGCTGCCGTGGTGGGGCCTGGCTTGCTTTCTGCACGGGGTTCCTCTTGAGCTTGGCAGAGCACAGGCCTGGCTTTCCCACTCCTGGGCGAGTACCGAGTACTCTTGTATGGACTGAGGGTGTCTGACCGTGTCTTTAAGTTCACTCAGGAAGGCAGGACTTTGTAGGGCTCGAGTTGGGAAAGGTGGAAAGAGTCGCACAAGGCTGCGGGGAGCCTAGGTGCCGTCTCCTTGCCTTTTCTCCTGACAAGTGGGAGTCAGGGACTGGGCTCTTCTGCAGTATTTCTATACAGAGGAGCTAGGAGAGTTGCCTTGCTTTCTCCGAGTCTTTAGCCCCATCACCTGCCGATCCCCCGAGCCGGTCTCTCCGGGAGAACAGGTTCGCAGAAGTCATCTCGTTGCATCCAAGCAGGCAGACGGCTCTGGCTGGGAGGAGGGTACAGCTCCAGCCGGAGCTGTCCCCAGTGAGAGGAAGAAAAGGCTAAATGGTTGTGACGTCTCTTGCTCCTCTCTCCGCTGCTGCGTTTCGTTTCAGAAACGTCTTTCTACCGGCGGGGGAAATCTGCCGCGTCTCGGGGATGCCCTCGGTTGATGTCGGTTCTCGCGCAGCACCTCGGCTTGCTAATGGGTCCGGTGGGAAGTGCTCTCCGGTCGGAGGTAGGAGAACGTTATTGCTTAGATATTCCAGGGGAGCCTTTGCGATGTTTGAGCAGGGGAATGGGGCTTTCTCCTGGTTCCCTTCCCAAATCTGCTGCAGCTGAAGAACCTTCCCAAGCATTTTTTTTAATATATAAAAGCTTGTTCTCTTACATAAAGGGTCGTGAAGAGACAAGAATTGTATTTGGTCACACTAGGAAGATTAGAAGAAATCTATTTCCATGGTATCCTCCAGGCTGTACTGCCCCGGGGTCAGCGAGCCATCCTGTGATGCTTTATTAAGTCAATTCAATCCCTGGAGTAACTCTTCCAGAGTCAGTGGATTTATGCCAGATTAAGAGGGTACTTTGTTCCATTATATGTAGCCACAATTTCAAGACTGAGATTACCCAGGCTCCAAATCTTCAGCTTCTACTTCTGTAAAGTGGGAGGAACTTTGTGTTGATGTCAACAGAGCCGTGCTGATGCGAGGAGAGGGGAGGATCGGGACGTTTGCCTGTACCTTCTCTAGATCCGCTCGTGGCTGGGCCTGCCTTGCACGGCATAGCTTTCTCATGGGCGTGTGTGTCACACCTCTGACTACAAGGAGGTTTCTGCTCCGTCACGGTGCGTATTCTTGCTTTAGTCAGGCAGTTAGTCTGCACGTCCCGTGTGATACTAGAAGAGGGGTAAGGAAGTATCTATCCTCACTGCACAGATCAGCAAAGTGCAGCACTGAGTATGTGGTCAGCAGGTCACGTGCCCGGGTCCAGATCCCACTGAGGTCAATGGAAATCTTTCCATATGGCTCAGTCTTTTCGGGGCTCGGGGACAGAGTGAAAGTGCTGGTGCAGAACGGACCCCGGACCGTTTGACTCCTTGTCCTGTGCCTTATTCACTCGACTACGAATCCTGTCTAAGAAAAACGCTTCTCTCCATTTCCATTCCTTGCCATCCTTGGCAAAGTTTCTCCCAAGACAGTGCCCACTTCCATGCAGATCCTGCTTCTCCCAGTTGAGGGATGTTCTAGATCACAACGAAAATCTGCGCTGTCGCGCATCGGCACCTTCTAAACTAACAGACCTTCTGACCTGAAGGCATGTCTTTGAAACGCTCCAAACTGATTATTTGTAGGAGCAGTTCATCTTAGGAGGGAGCAACCCCCTACACTGGGGCAGGCTGGGGGTGACGGGCTGGGCAGCAGCTCTGCAGAAAAGGCCCTGGGGGGGGCAAGAAGCTGAACAGGAGCCAGCCGTGCGCCCTGGTTGCCAAGAAGGCGACCGGCATCCCAGGCTGCACGGGTAGGAGCGGTGCCAGCAGACGGAGGGCAGTGATCCTTCCCCTCTATTCAGCACTGGGGAGGGCACATCTGGAATCCTGGGTCCAGCTGTGGGCTCCCCCCGACAGAAAGGATGTGGACACGGAGAGAGTCCAGTGAAGGGCAAGGAAATGGTTGTGGGCTGGGGGACAGGAGTGGTGCGGAGAGGCCGGGAGACCTGGGCTTGTTTAGTTTAGAGAAAAGGAGACGGAGGGGGATTGAACAGCAGCCTTCACCTCCCTGCCGGGGGCTGCACAGAGGATGGAGCTGGGCTGGTCTCAGTGGGGGCAGACAGCAGGACGAGGAGCAATGGGCTCACGCTGCAGCAAGGGACGTTGAGGTTGGATATTAGGAAAAACTTTCTTAGGAGGAGGGTGGTGAAGCGCTGGCACAGGTCACCCAGAGCGGTGGTGCAGCCTCCATCCTGGGAGGTGTTTAAGCCCCAGGTAGACAAAGCCGTGGCTGGGATGCTGTAGTTGGGGCTGGTCCTGCTTGGAGCAGGGGTTGGACAAGGTGTGATCTCCCCGAGGTCCCTTCCACCCTCATGGTCCGGGATTCTACGACCTAGTGGACTTCAGTGCCCTGATTTGTACCAGTGTGTATAACGCAAGTGCTCCCATCACTACCCCTGTGTGTACATTCGTAATGTTTCTACGGTGCTGCCCACCTTGGAAGTGCTGTGCATGCATTGAATATGATGATCCCCTTTTCACTTTGCCCTTCTCCCGGATAAATAACATCCTTCCTCAAACCTCTCAGTGGGAAGACTTCTGTCTTTCATGGGCAGCACCGTTTGTCCTGATAACTCGCAGGTGGGACCGGTGGGTTGCTTGGGGCACCATTGACATGTTCCCCTACCCAAGGAACAGGTGAACAAGGAGCAGGCACCCTCTGGAGAGGCCAAGCTGCTTCACTCGGACGCGCGGCCCTCTCAGTCCGTCTCCCCACCTCCATAATCTGATGCCTAATCTGGGAGCTTCTCTAAACTGCAGACTTCAGAGCAGATCACCCCAGGCATGAAGGCAGGAGGCAAGCATTGTCTTATGATTAAGACTTGTGACTGGGAAGCAGCTGTGGGTTCGACGCTAAATAGCCTGTCTCAGGCCACTTCTCCAAGTACTGCATTGTACCCAGCTGTAGGAGATGAATTCATGAGGAGATGAATTTCTGGATGCCTGCAAAGCCTGGTGAATTCCTCCAGCCCCTTGCTAAGCACCGGTTGACACACAGGGTCTTATGCCTCTATCTGTTTTAGGGAGGGATGTGATTTTTCTACTAGAATACCTGACTTGGCCAAACCCTTAGTGTGGAAGCATTTACCTTGGGACAAGTGTACGGACTTCCATTTCTTTGCAGAAGTCGGCTTTGCTGCTGTAAATAGCTCGACGTGCAGACGTGCTTGTGTCTGCCACCGTGGGGCTGTTATCCTGGACTCTCCCTGGTACAGCTGGAGCTGGAACCGCTGTTGTCTGCGGTCAGCAAGCCTTTGGTAGCATGAAAGCTTCCCTTGGGCAAGGCACGCAGCAGTTTCGGTGTCCCTGTTCTGGCCCAGAGAGGTGGGATCCTATGGCATGCGGCTGCGAGGGCCCGGCAAGGTCAGGAAGCGGGCAGCAAGTTTGCTCGTTTGTCACCGTGGCTGGAGCCAGTGGAGAGCATCTCCCAGTGCTTGTTCTCATGGTTACCAATGAGGAACTTGATGACGAGCAGAGAATTGTTCTGACTTTGGGGTCAGCTGCGTAATGCAGGCAGCAGGATTTAGAGCCTGACTTTTCCTGGCTGCTGGCCTTATTCTCAAGACGCAGCCAAAATCATCTACGCACGGCTAAACACTGTGCAAGCGTCCTCCCCAATGCAAAGCCTCCACAGCTTCCTGAGAGTAGCGGACATCCCCGTTGTGGGACGCGGTATGGAGCTGGGTGCCGCGGTCATGCAGGCGCCCAAAGGCAACTGGACGTGGGTCTCGCCCCAGAGCTCCAGGGTGGATCTGTATGGTATGGGACTGGGAAGTGTATAATCCAAGTGGACGGGTGATGGCAGGCTCTGTTGTGTGCTGTTGACTAGTCATATGACCCCGTCACTCCCTCCAGGCTGCATCGCCATCCTTGCAGGGGGTAAAGTCCTGTACTAGGTGTTTGGGGCCATACCTTCATTTCTATAGACTCACTCCCTACATAACAAACCCCTCTCCTCTCTGCTGCAGCTCCATCTCTTCAAACCATTCAGATGTCTCCGTGGCTTCCCTCCCTCTGGCTTCATAACCATCAGCTCCCTCTGCTTTTTCCATCTTTGTCTACTGAAGCACCCCAGAGGAGAACCCCTTTTAGACGCCACGTTCGCAAAATGAGCTCGGTCTCCTGCCGAATGCAGAGCCAGGCGTTGCTGCTGCTCTCTAAACCATTAACATCTGTCCCTTCTTCAACACCTTTCACACCTGGAGCCTCTTCTCTTGTCGCAGCTTCTCTCTCTTTGAGCTCCTTCCTGTTTTCAGTCTCTTCCTTAAAAGCGATTGTCTCCTTAGCTGACAGTCTCTCTGCCAAGGGTCGCATGATGCTGAGTATTGGGGATGCCACAGAAAATATGTTGTGGGCTCCAAAATCAGAAAACAATTATTTAGGAGCCTGAGGGCTCGGTTCTCATTTTAGATAAGGAGGTGCACATCAGTGGAGATCGTGAGCACGTTCCTCCCTGTTCATGCATGGCTGGGTTTGCCGAGATGATGAGAATTTCACTCTGGGTTCAGGCGGGGATCGGCGAGCTGAACCATTTTGCAGGGGCTGGCTGCTGTCCTGTGATACCTGGGCTGTGCCTTGCTGTTGGGAGCCCCTGCATCGCAAAAGCACTCGCGTGTGTGCACGAGTACACTTTCGGCAGCCATGGCCACCTGAATCGCACAACAGGCTTTAGAAACAGTGGTTAATATGGAAGTAGTGGTGTCGTGTAATGAGCACAGCAGGGATTTTGGAAGTGGGGGTAGTTCCCGGTCCTGGCTGCAGCTCTGCTCCTGACTTGCTTGGTACAGGTCATTTGATTGCTCTGTGACTGCTAGCAGTCACCTTCTTAGCTCTTTCTAGCATATAACGCTTGGGAACTACTGAGGTCAGAAGAGCTAAGTTGGATGTCTATGGCGGGGTTTGTCCCTGCTCGTCTCGAGCACCTGTAGGCGCACAGTTGCTACCAGGTAAATCTCTTGCCCCCTGCACTTGTTGATGGACCCTGGGGGAGACTTTTGGGCTCCCGTGGCTGAAACCTGGTGCAGGCTGCCTGAGCTTGAGTTTGGGGTGGGAGGTGAGGGATGAGGTCCGTCACTTCTTGTCTATTGCCCAACACGCAGGCATTCAGTGGTTTTATTGTACAGCTTGACGGACGAGCGTGCTGCCTGGTCTCGGTCTTTAGCCTCCCGTCTACTGAATACAGTTTCAGGCTTTGTTTCGCTTCACTGTTGCCTGCCTTGTTTTCTTGCTCTCTCCCACCCACCGACCAGTGCAGCTGGAGCCAGATCCCTGCACGGTCCCTCTTTCACTTGCATGCTCGGGGGATAGCGGGCCACATCCCTGCAGCGCCCGCCTGTCTCACTTCTTCTAGGAGCGTGAAGCAGGGGAAATCTGGCACAGCCTTCCCAAGCGGTCACAACCTGTATCCTGGCACCACAGGATAAATAATGGAGTGCTTGGAGATCTTCGGGCTATGTTATGCAAGAGCAAAGTGTTGTGCACAAGACCCTTGTATCTTTTGTGGGGGGCGTTGTTTGGGTTTTTTTAAGCTAATTGCCTTCCAGCCAGACTTAAAGCAGATGATGAGCAGGGGCCCGGCCGTGCTTGCGCTCTGCTTAAGCTCTGTAGGGCGTCAAGCTTGGGACTTGCTGAAGTCAATGACAGCAGCCTTGCTGAGTTCAACAGGGCTGGGATTTTGCCAGGGTTGGTTCGCTCAGCACAGGGAGGGATTGGGGCTGCAGGGCTGTGCTCCGGTGACTAACTCTGCGGTGGGCAAGGAGGAGAGGTCTGTATCTCTACTGTGGTCCAACCTCTCCTTTGCAGCAGTCTCCTTTGACTCCTCGGTGCTGCTTGGACAGACAGGTTACAGCTGGTGAAGTCGAGTCTTCCTGTTCTGGCTGAGCTGACTCAGTTCCTCTAAGCACAGCTTGCTCCACTCTGCATTCGGAGCTCGCCCTCTCTCCTGTGATACACTACTAGCAAGAATTGTCAGGAAATATTCTTGTGCATTGGAAATAAATCATGGCTTTGTGATTTTTTTTTTCCGGTTAGTTTTTGAGAGGTGCGAAGCCAGAAACAGTGGCCACAAAACAACCACACCTTGGCTCCGCCACTGCTGGTTTCTGAGCTGGCTGTGTTGTGACCCTTGCTGGCTTCAGCCTTCACTTACTGACCTGAGCAGCCTATTTAGCCATATGCATCCCACGTGGAGCTGGGGTTTGGATTTTTTTCTGATTTTCAGGCTCCCTGGTGGTATGTCCCAGTATGGTGGCAAAAACACATCCGTTGCTTGGGTCCTTTGCTAAATGAAAGTGCTGTCTCCCTGAGCCGTGCACAGGGAACCATCGGAGACGCCCTCAGATTGCGCTACGTACGTACGTTGGGATCTGTTGTGACGTCTGAAAGGCTGAAGAGGGGTCGAAGAGTGATGAGACCTGTATTACTAAAGGAGCTTGTTCATAGTCTTCGACATATCTGCATTTGTTTACTTGAACAGACTAAGGCATGATGAGACCCAGTGACTGCAACTCGGAGGCTCAACAAGGTCAGACCAGAAATAGGATGCAAAAGTAATTAAGCATTGAGCCTGTTCATCAAACGTGGTGGGGCAGCTTCACTCGCTTGGAATGGGATTAAAATGAAGGTTTTTCTTGAGAATTCAACGCCCACATTTCCTCCCAGTCCCGGCCTTTAAGTCTTGTAGCCAAGACCACCGTTCCCACTGAGCTTGGCAGGCATTTAAGTGGGCACATTCAGGTTGGAAATAGTCACTGTGTTGAGCTGTACATGAAATGAAGGCACCAGAAAGCTGTATCTGCTCCTGAACGAATAGCGGACAGGTCTGCGGTGGCTCGACTATCACTACGAGGTTTCTGATGACAGCATACGTCATGATAGCGGGCAGGCAGAGCCAGGTGTGTGCGAGCACTGACAGATCGCTCTCCTTTTGAAACGTGTGCATTTATCAGCACATGCATCTGACTTCAGTTTGTGGCAAGATCCATCATGCGGATGAGGAGCTCTTGAGAACAGAGCAGGTCGGTCAGGCAGATTATTCAAACGAGCCCCTGCAGCCACGCGCGCTCTCCTCCGCTCCTCACTGGGTTAGGTTTTCATCTCGGTGTTACAAGCAGCTTGTTCTGAAAAGCACACGGGCTCGTCCACGGCTGTCAAGCTGCAATTCAGGCTGATGCTTGCCAGCGGGGGTCAGGCTTCGGTTTTTTAAGGTAGGGACCGCCATCCTCCATAATAAAGTTATTTGTCCATTGTTGTGACATCATCATCTTCCTCCTGATTTAGCATCTGCGCTGAGTGCATTCAGAACAAATATATAAATAACGTTTTTTTAAAACAATGGTCCAAGGTAAGAGGCTGGATTTGTAGCACAGCAACCAGAGGCTGCTGGTTAATTTTATCCCTGTAATTCTGAATTATCAAATTAATTAAAATGGAAATTCACTTCCCCAAAAGAAGCGATCAGCTCAGAAGTGTCTTGAATGGCTTCTCTAGAAGCAGCAGAGGATGCAAGTGGTGGCTTCCAGAAAGCGGACTAGAGCATCCCAGGTAGCATCGGCATTTTCTCTCCCCGCCATGCCTGGGGGAGGACCTCGTTTCGGGGTGTCTGAGAACTCGGGATTGTTGCAGTGTTTTTGGGGGGTGGGGTGGGGTTTGGTTTTTTAAACTGCCTCTTTCCAGGGCCAGAGAGCTACAATGAGATCCCTAACTTCATAAGGTAGTGGAGGAGCAAGCGCATTACGAGGACAGCCAAAATAAAGCAAGCCGCACCATGAATCGTGGCCCATGATGTTGAAGATCTGTCCCTGGCAGCTCTGAAGTGCTTGGAGAAGAGATGCCTCAATTAGGGGAGGAAGTTAAGGGGCGCTCTGACCTCTCGGCACAAAACTCGGAGCTTGATGCACGCACTCTTGTCTCCTTTCCTCGCCCCTGCTCCTCTTTGCCCTTGTAGAGGGCACCATTGCTTTGCTCTGCCCTGTGGGCGCTCACTTAAAGGGGGAGACGCACAGTTTCACTCGTTTACAGGACATACGGGTCCAGGAGTGAGCGTTAACTAATCTGGTTCAAGTGCTTCACCTGTCTGCTCCTGCCCTACAGTAAGCAACGCTAAATCTCTATGACTTATCCTTGAAGAAAGGAGTTACGTTGGATTCAGCTGCATGGTGGGAAGCCCCCTTCTCTTCCTTTTAATTTGGTATCACAGTATGCACGTCGATGCCACAAATGCAGGAGTGTGACAGCCCTATGCAGAGATGCCTGCACTGGCCAGGCCATTTTGAGCAGATTGGAAGATGGCGTATACCCAAGGACATGGTATCGGAGGGAGCAGGAACAACAGGATGTCCCAAGCTTGGTTACAAAGACGCATGCAAACGAGATATGATGAACGCATTTGGAATTGATCAAAATAATGGGAAACCTCGGCAAGGGATAGGAATGAGTGGCATCATCGTCTCCACCGGGGCATCGACGTCCATGACAGAAATTGGCTCCAATAGCTCGAAGAGAAGAGTCCATAGGACGCAAGCAGCTCGAGAACCACCCAACCACCAGTCGTGCAAATCTCAGATGGGACTATTTGGTCACACGAGATGCTGCAAACCACCTACGTCGTAGGCTGCAATATCCACCGTCTCTTGCAGATGGAAGGGAGCCAACTCAAATACAGGAAGAGACACAGTGGATGCCTCCCCACCTCAGCTGTGTTCAATCTGGGCCTTGATTTCAGCGCTTCTGGGAGGAGACGGCTGGAAGACGAGGCACGCAGGTGTATGAAAGGGCTTGAACCACAGCCACGATGCTCTTACAAGGCACTTGAGAGTTGGAGATCTTTGCAGAATAACAGAGGACCCGTGATGCCACCGCCTCGCGCCATCTGCTCTCGCCCCTTCAGCTCGTCTGCAGTCTTGCCTAAAGCAAGTACTAAATGCCTGCTCCGTAACGGCTGTGCAGTCGGGTGCACGTGTAGACGTGCCCACCGAGTCAGAAAGTGGAGCTGTAATTCATTTATAGACGCATCCTGCTCTGTCGTGTTCTCGCCGAAAAACTCCAGCTATTTAGCAAGGTCAGTGCTGAGAAATCAGGATGATGTCTAATGGGTGGGCAGGCAGAAGTGGTGACGGTGCCAGCCAAGCGTTTGCAGTGACAAATAAAGCAGGGGCAGGTTATCTCCTCGCTATTGTTTGCGTGGGTCATGAGTCGAGTCATGAGGAAGGTAAGCAAGGTGTTTCATAGATGAATGGGAGACCACGTGGCTGACCTTGGTGTTGTTGAAGATGCTGCCCTGCTTGCTTCAGCCCATCGCACGATAGAAGAGAAGAACCAGCTCTGAAAAGGCACAGCAAAATGAGCTGGCTTGTACATGAGTAAGGGGAAGGCAAAAAAACCCCAACATATATATATATATGGCTTTTAATGTTCCAAAAGCAACTAGCAGAGTAGATGGAGGATTAAAAGACGCCAAATCCAGTCTCCCTATCCAACAAGCTGGAGGTGTAACAGTGACACCACGCTAGATGACAAATAGCAAACAGAGAGCAAAAGCTGCAAACCGCTCTCTCAAATGTCGTGCTTCTTTTCCAAATCATTTGCCAAGATGCACTGACACGGCAATGTGAATTTTGAACATTGCCATCCTGTCTTCTCTCCTGTGGAGGAGACTCATGGAAATCCACAATACCATGCGAGTGGATCAACTTAGTCCACTGTAAACACCTCCTTGCAGTTACAACATCAAACATTTTGAATAGACCAAACCGATGCAGCCTCAAGCACAGCAAGACGACGGCGGCGGATGCGTTTAGGCTGGGCTTTCAGATAATACCGTGACGACTTCCACTTCAGGTAACTACCTCGTATTTAACCTTCCCTGGACACCACTTAGAGAATAAGAGGATGACCTTACAAAAATGATTATGTGGAATGAAAGGAAGATAAGCTCAGTCTATCAACATGCCCCTCCAAAAACCTGCACGGACAGCAGGGGATCATAGTAAATGGTGGGATCTGGTGCCTGTTGAATGCGCATGAAAATGCAGAATGATGGAGAAAAGGAGAGCGTGCACTTGGAGCACGCTCCGTCATTGCACATGGCTGCAGTTCCACAGATCAGACTGCTCAGAGCGCGGTCAGCAAAGCACCAAGCCCCTTCATGTAAATGAGGGGAGCGGGCTGCATTCGGCAGCCTCTGCGAGTGGGCCTCCCTGTGCAGGAAAGCTACCTCGGAAGCAGAAGGAAAGGGGCACTGCAAACAGCGTACACGATCTAGTTAACGCACGAATACTGTTAATTTAATGGCTGGCTGCTTTCCGAGGCTGCTTGTGCTATAATAGGGATTACCCACATGTCTGCAGCCCAAGCAATCAGTAGCTTTCATTTTCCAGGATCTCCTCTATCTAAGTAAAAGGATTTTTTTTTCCAATTCAGATTTACGTGGCATGTAATATTCTGCCTGTGTTTATGATGGTGCCCACAATGTGCTAGCTCTTTTCAGTCCTTATCCTGAAGAGCTCGTAGTCCAAGGCCAGACCGACCGAGGTTAGGGCACAGGGACCCAAGGAAGGAGTTTTGTACCGCTCGCGGAGATTCACTATTAGTCATGTACCAGAAGTGGATCTTTAAGACGGATGCAGATACCAAAAGCTTGAAGGGAAAAAAAAGGAACAAACAGGGAATTTCCATGCAACCTAATTAGATTTGCTGGAATGACCTTTCCAGAAGTGGATGTTTCAGATGGTAATAAATAAAAATGGGATAAAGGCCTATTACAGACTTCTGCACAGTGAATTCAATCCTGGGGAGACTCTCAGCCTTACGGGCACACCTCTTGGTTTATCAGAGAGAAAATAAAAGGGAAGTTTGAAATTGTGCACAACTCAGCTATAGCGAAATCTAAAGGGACCACTGTATCTTCAGGCTAACCTGCCTGACGCTCATCACCTACTTATCTTTGTATCCGACTTGGAACAACTCCTTTTAAAAGAGGTCTTGTTATATTTCCATTTTTTAAACCTAGACAATAGATCATTTCCTCAGTGAGGACCATGCACGCTGTCTCGCGTACCTGCCAGCCTTCTCTACACCTGCCAGGTGTCGGAGAACAGCCAGCATTTTAATGACCTGGGGCAACGGGCAGCAACACTTTCTTCACGATGGGAAATTTCTCGTATCTATTCTATGCACCAGACATCACAAAGGGCATGAAAGGCTCTTGCACAAACTTTGCAGGATGAGGAAAAAGAAAGCTGACTTTTGAAACGGAGGCCGTGCACCAATGACTTCATCCAAAAATATGAAGGATTTATGTGTTTCTAAACATCCAAATGGGAGCTATAAATGAAGCTCTTGTGCAGTGTGTGACTTGAGATGTAGCTCGATACATTTCTGAAGGGGATTATGTGGCGTGGCTGCCTGCAGTAGCAGGGGATTGAAGGGGATTATCTAGAAGGTCCTCTCCAGTCTCATGGAGTGAACACACAAACAAGTTCCCTGTGAGATGGGAGGTGCATTTGTTTCTTGCCTTGCAGCAGATGTGGCTTTCCCCTCGCTGGAAGCGGGGTAAACGGTCTCCCGTGTAATGGAGGCCAAGTGCATGCACATGGGCAGCTGTCGTGCTGTGCATTCACTTCCTAATTTGCCTCACAAGTGACTCGTGTGTGTGTGTGTGTGTGTGTGTGTGTGTGTGTGTGTGTTCATCCCCTGACATTGTGCAATTAAGACCCTTAATTGACCCCTAATTTACCCTGACCCAACTCGCTGCATCCTGCCTTTGATGTCTTAAGCCACCCATGCTGTGGTATGTGTAGGAAAGAGGAAAAATACTGGGCAGAAAGAAAAGGAAGTAAAGAACCAGATTTTCTCCTTTCCAGCATATCTTTCCCCCCCCCCCAAGCAGTTGTTCTGGAGTTCCTGCGTGTGTAAAGGGAGGCAGTCGTCTTGGTGTTATCACGACTGGCGTCCCCTGACCTACTGAGTTTGTCCACCAGGACAAAGGCCTGGAATTGGCCAGGAAACCGAGGATCGGAGCACACGGGTGCCAGGCTCCCGCCTGCTCGTCCGAAAGCTACGCTCTGCTTCAGCTGCTGCTTTCCATTGCATTGCTTTCAGGTCTCCATGTAGTGAGTGACGCTGAGGCTGTCTGATGATTGTGCATGTGTTAGATACATAGATTGATGGATGAATAATGAAAAAACATGGCAGAGCCCATTTCAGCTTCTCGATAACGCGTGCATTGTGACAGAGTCCCGTGGGTGCCCCACCTCCTTTGTGCTGCATCAGTTCTGGGGGAAGCTTTTAGTTGGCCTAAACCCAATGCAGCTGGTCCAGCCTCGGCATTTTGGTATTGAGATGCATCCCCTCCTTCCTCAACTGGACCGGAGCTCTTCTGGAACTCCTCCCAGGGCCGGGGCTGGTATAAAATAACCCCGAGCCGGGCACCCATCATTGACACTTGGATGCTTTCCCTGTTCCCTGGAACAGGTCTTGGACTCGGTGCAGAAATGTCTTGTCTCTGCCTCTGTCCCTTGTGTCTGTGTTGGGTGAGAAGTTTCCCATTTGATTTAACGAGGGGCAGAGAACTGGGACTGGGTGACCTGGGGGCTGAGTTCTTAATGCACTTCGCTACATCCAGCAGCTATAGCATCAGTCTTTTTGAGGTGGCATGTAGCAAATCTGTCATAATAGTTATAGGTGATCTATCTGAGGCTGGTTGCGTGAGAGATGATGGATCACATACAGCTAACTATACAGTTACCCCAATGCTCAAGCTGGGAGCTACAATTGTGGCTTTAATCCAGATAATGCGGGCAGTGAAGACATGGAGGCACGGACTTCAGCGCAGGTTAGCCAGCAGCATAGGAGCCCGGGATCTCCGGCTGGCCGGTCTGCTTTCATTTCAGCCAGCCGGACTTCCGCCAGCTCGGGTCTGTCTACGCGGACCTGACTGAGTTGGACTTAAGTTACAGGGTTTCACATATTTCTCCTTTTTTTGGTCTTCCTTGGCCTGGAAGTCTTGCTGCTCCAGTGGAAAATATAAGCACACCAGCTGGCATGTCAAGAGGGAGTCCTGCCTTTCCAGAGGCAGATTAGCTTTATTCACGAAGAGCCAAGGAGGTTAGGAGCCAGCAGCTCGGAGATCCTGCCTCCGTCTCCGTCTTTGACTTGCTGGCGGTCTCTCCTCCCCTTCTGAGGACGGATCCGTGCCCGCGCGGTGCACCGGCCTCGAGCGGTCTGTGGGAACAGCGCAGACACGTAACTCTCTTGCTTTTGCAAAGCGGGGACATCTTTTACTTCTGTTTTTGCAGATGGTGAAGGTGAGGCTTAAAGAAATGCCCCGGACCATGCAAAAATTCTGTGCCAACGCTGGGATTAAAACCCAGGTGGCTTGAGTCGGTGTCCTAGCACCTCGACATGAGGGCGCTCCCGCCCTGAAGGGAGTGCTTAAAAGATATCAATTGCCATAGAAGAAGCTGGGCCCTATTACTAAAAACAGCGTTGGGCGAGCTCGCTTGACACTTCAGCTGCTTTCTTGGCGTAGATTTGCTATTTATAAATAGCAAATTAGTTATCCCTAAGTGATTAAATGAGATGAGATGCATCCATCATAATCAAGGCTAATAAAGGATTGGATGCGTGTGTGTAAGATACACATCCACGAGTTGTGTGTAATGCACCCCCCCCCCCGCGCCCCCTCCCTCCACGCGCAGAAAGCACGCAGGGCCGGGGGGGGGGGGGGCGTGAATTCCCCTCCAGCCCCACCCCCCCGGCTCCATGCCTGTGTGCACACTCGCAGGCACACTCATCCTCTCCACCCACGCCCAGGGCAGCGCTCAGACCCCTCAGCGCAGGCCTGCACAGCCTTCGGGTCCCCTGTGCGCACACGCGCGTGCAAACACCCGTGCGTGAGTGAGCATGCACGTGAAGACACACATGTGCATGCACACAGGCACGCAGAAGCACCCACGTGCGCAAGCATGCACACACGCGTGCCCCCGGCTCACCTGGCGCCCCCCCCCCGCCCACGTGACGCCATTGGTCCCTCGCCCCTGTGTTGCCAGACAGCGGTCTCCATAGCAACGCGGCATCCGCTGGGGGGGGGGGGGACCGCCCGGCGGCCCGGCGCGGCGCGGCGCGGGGATGCTGCGGCC